>VDFB02058242.1:241486744-241707704 GCA_007258455.2 Sequoia sempervirens | reverse complement strand
AAAACAGGTATGAAATATTTCTTTGGTCAACTTAACTTCCTGAGGAAGTTTGTTTTGGATTTCTCCAAGATTACAAAAAATATAGTACAGATGATGAAAGAAAATCAAGTGTTCAAGTGGAACAAGGTTGGAAAGAAGGCCTTTAATGACATCAAAGAAGTCATGCCTAGGCCCCTGTTTTGGTCTGCCCTGATTTTAAAAAGGATTTCATAATTTATTGTTATGCTTTAGAGCACACTGTATCTGCTATTCTGCTCCAAGTTGATGAGAAGAATGTACAAGCACCCATAGCCTTCATGAGCATTCCACTAAAAATGCGCGAGCTAAATTACTCTCAAATGGAGAAGCATGCTTTTTCAGTGGCGAAAGCAGTCGAACAGTTTCATTTCTACATATTGCATTCACATTTAGTTGTATACGTACCAAACCTTGTTGTCAAAAGAATTCTCACTCAATAGGATGTCAGCTACAACAGAAGAGGAGGGTGGATCACTAAGGTGCAAGAATATGATTTAGATCTTAAGCCTATGAAACTATTCCAAGGAAAATGACTCTACAAACTTATGGCAGAGGATCATAATGAACAAAAAGATGAGGAAGATCTTCCTTTAGTTCTGACTGTCATCCTCCAGGATGAATGGTTTTTGGACATTATCTATTTCCTCATTTATAGAGAATTCCCAAAGCATATTTCAAGAGAGAAAAGAAGAAATCTAAAGCTAAAGGTGGCTAAGTATGTCATCTAGGAAGACACCTTGTACAAAAGAGGGTTGATGGTGCATTCCCTGGCAAGGGACAAAATTCTGGCAAGAGAAATTGTTGATAATAAAGCCACAATGAAGTGTGGAGGATATTTTCTTCAATCATAACTACTTTCAAAAATTCTAAAGGCATGGTTATTATTGGCCAAGTATGTTCAAAGATGCTTATTATTGGGTATGAAGATGCAAAAAATGTAAATTGTTCACAAGTAGACATCAACTGGAGGCACTTCTACTTAGGCTTGTTGTGATTGATGGACCTTTCCAGTAATGGGTCCTTGATTTCATAGGGCCTATTAGCCCTCAATCACGGAGATCATGTTAACATAGGGATTTGCACCTGAAGATAAGTTGAAAAACTTATAAATCCCACGCATCATTGGACTACTCTCAATTTGTGGGTATCCTACAATGAGGGTAGACCTCCCAGTTATGGGTTGGTTCCCTTTGGATATTTCTTGTAAACACTAACTTTAGCAGAGGAAAAGGGTAACAAGGACAATGCAAAAACTAAAAAAACTAGGTGATTCACCAACTGATAAATGGTTTGAAACTACTTTAAAACCTCACAATATAACTCAACAAATGAAACCATACAATCTCACAACTTTGTTATCCATGCCTACAAAAATAATTCTAATGATAGGTTCTGACTTTTCTAATGCTCAAAAAAGGAAAACATTGATGTTTTCAAAAATCTTTATGTAAGAGAATGAAAACATTAACATATAGACCCGCACTATAACATGATATTATTTGCATTCAACATTGAAGGAATGTGATTAAAATAAACGATGACACAATATTTTATCATATAACTCACAATCAACACTAAGAACAAAGAATAATCGAGAAGGAAATAAGCTTCTTATTGAAAAATAGGAGACAAATGCATTACAAATTTGTAAAAACTCACAAGAAATGAGTTACAAAGAATAAATAATCTGCTACTACAACCACCAAATTGAAAACTAGCCCTAAGAAATGAGAGAGAAGATAGATTTATAGAAAATCCTCCAAAACTTCAAATTTGAATCTTGGCTCCAAAATATGATGTGTTGTCTTCCTTCTCCTCCAAACAAAGCATGTATCTGCAAGAGAACTCTATCAAGAGTTGTGAATCTCAAAACAACCTCATGGGTCATATGCAACTGAAAAATCCCTCCAAAATAGGGTTACAACTAAAAGTGAACTCAAGTTTTGTGCCTCAAATCGCTCCTTGATTGAATTCCAATCAAATGGAACCCAAAACTAAAGGTGAACTCTTCATTAGGTGCTTCAAAATCCCTAACTTTACTCCACATGTTGGCATTGATTTCTCAACTATCTCCATAATTCAAGCAAAGCTTTTAAATGCTTCAATTGGCTCCTTAACTATCCTTCATCATTTGAATTTGCATTCAAAAATATTTCATTTATTTGCATTCATTTATTTTAAATGATTTATAATCATCTCTTAAAATAAAGATTTACATTTGAATTAAATGCAAAAATAAATAAAGTCTTATCGAGCTCTATTTTTCATTTCCATAAATAACTTTTAAAATGATTTATAATCATCATTTTAATAAAGTTTTACATAAGTTTTTTGAAATGAAAAAATAAAGATAAATGATAAATCCAAATGTAAAAACTTAAATCATTAAGTTTTTTGAAATATTTGCAAGGCACAAATGATGCCATGCGACTAGCAAATGAATAAAGCTTTTTGAAAAAGCTTAAGGGAAAAATTCCTTTCTCCATTGAAATTTCTAGGGTTTCGCTAACCTAAATGAAATGCTAACCATTCATTTCATTTTTATTCATTTTTGTTTGAGGAGAGCCGGCCATCATGGGAAACCTCCTAGGCCAAGATTTATAGGAGGAAATCTTGTATTATGCCCATTTTCATGTTTGGTAGACTCAATGCATAAATTTGAAGGTGAGTTTTGGATTTTATTCAAATCAAAGTCTTCTCCTTGTTTTGGAGCTCTTGCAACTTATAGGTCGCAACTTAACTGATAGATCTGATGTTCTTTTATATGGTTGTTCTATCTTAAATTCTCCTTCACCTTGGCCACCATGTACGCTTCTTTCAAGATCTGTAAAATCACTTTTAGGCAGTTAATTGAAGATTAAAAAACAAGGTCGATTGGGTAAGCTTTCTCCTTTGCTGGTAATTTCTTGAAGTTCTTCATTTCTGGAAAATCAATATTTTATTGATGCCATAAAAAAATAATAAATCTTTATTGTGTTCTTGTATGAAATTCCATGATTTGGTCACAAGATGAAATTCTTGTTGGGTTTTTCCTAAGTTCTTCATGGTCGCCATGATAAACTCTATTTGAGCTTCTAAATACATCATTCTTTTGTTCCTCTCGAAGTTTTTTGTGTTCATTTTTCCTCTTTGTGTTGACTTCCATGAAGCTTATACATTAAGATCTCTTCATTATATCTTATAGTTTCTCTCTAAAAAGTAATTCCATGGTATTGAACACTGTCATGATATATGAAGTTTAGTTTACCATCATAATTCCTCACTGTGCATTTATATTCATGCCACAAAGGCTCTATAAATGATGCATTTGTTCTACAATATGCACTTTAGAGTATAAACAAAAAGCCTCTACATATATATTGTCATAATGCAATTTTTATATTTAAGTGAAATATTCTATTTTGTTCACTCATTCTTTAATCATTAAACATGCTTTCTTTGAATTGCCATATTGAAACTGATTGTCCTGTAGTTTATCATAGCTACTCTTCATTTTTGTACATTCAAATATTTCATAAATGAAATAATTTTTACCCACATAATGCTTTGCAAATATAACACACATGAAACATTTTGACAAAAATAAGATTTTCTATTGTTGTTTCAGATATGTAAGCAATACTTATTGAATTTTTTTAAATGTCTTCATGACATTGCGATCTCTCTTGATGATTGCTTTGTGAACTCAATATGTATGCATGTTCACTATCACTCTATTTTCCTGTTGATATAATGGCTTTAAACTTTGCATTTCCATCTTAAATAAGCTCAATTGAGCTGATTATTTGATAACTCAGCATGTCGGGCTCAACCCTTGTGGGAGCCACATTTTAACCCACATGTTGTAATTTTGATGAAACAAAGCAGCAACAATACTTTTCCTGTATTTGTACATGAAGCAAACAAGTTAGAAAAATAGTGAATTTGATAATCTCTCCTGATGATTTGATTCGACAGTTTTTACATTTATCTCTTAGATATTGACTAAGTTCATTCAATTTGATAATAACTATAAATCATACATCTGTTGATAAGCATGTAATTGGATATCATGGCCTGAGCTCTAACACAAATTTACAATCAATTGCAGGTTCTGGAATTTAGGAGCAAAAGGGTTGAAGACATTGAAGATCAAGCTAGAGAGCAACAAGTCAACCCTACACCAACCTCCTAGGAAATGACGGACATGACCTTCCTTTTCTATGTCTTTCTTCTTTTAGTTAATCTTCAGGTGTATGGTTTGTACTTGTTGAATTTAATCAACTTAGTCATAACCCACAACTTGTGTGGGGTTACAAAAACATATCTTTTAATAAATCAATTACTTCAAAGTATGTAATGGCTTATGTTTCCATTTGAACTTGTTTTTAATTACATAATCTGAATAATTGATATGAATTTGTTGAAAGCATATGTGTTTTGTAATCAACTGAAATATTAATCTCAACATATTTTTCTCCAGAATTGCAATTCTTTTATGATAATCAACAATGGCAAACATTGTAGAAAATAATGAATGTTTACTTCATTTCTTTAATTTTTATTTTCCAAATGAAAGATGTTTGTTACTTTGTTAGGACTGTTCAACAGTTCAATTTAAACTATTTGAATGATTCTAATAAATCAACCCCAAAAAACTCTTTCATTCTGAAAGCAAAGGTTCATTGAATGAACCAATCATCAAAATTTATTACACCCCAACATTAAAACTTCACTAATTTAAGCAGAAAGCTAAAATTAGTAACATTTTTGGCGACCTCCCAGGGATGTTTTCCTGCTCAAAAAATAAGGCCAATTTCCTTGCTTATCCATTGGGCATGGAGTCCATTTATGCCTTTTCCCGATTCATAACTTAGTACATAGCTCATTCATTATGTTGATGTTGCTTGATAATCTTGTTGCAATTGATCATAGTTCCATTGAGTATACATTTGTTGTTCATGACATTGACTTTTCATTCCATGTTATGAATGAGAGATGTCTATTTGATTGAACTATGCTTAGTTAACAACAAGGTCTTCCTAATTTCCCCCCAAAGAAACTTAAAGTAAACTAAAACAACTGTGCAAACAACACTTAGAGAAAACAGAGATGCAACTAATCAATGTGCAACAACACTTATTGAACATCTAGAATCTACTAAAATATGTATAGATTTAGATCATACCTCAAAAACAATGCTTGAGGTGGATCCCATTCACTGGGATTGGCTCCACTTCACCATCCAACTTAGATAATTGGAAGGCATTATGTTGTTTCTATCCAGTTATAATGTAAGGTCTAGTCCATAATACATCAAACTTGGAGTGCTTTCCAGGTTTTCTTTTAAGTTCATCCCACTTCAGAACTATGTCACCTTCTTGGAATACTCTTGGAGATGCTCTTTTATCAAATGAACTCTTCACTTGAGCTTGGTGTTGCTCAATCTTCTTCATTGCTTCAGCTCTAATCTCTTCCAGCTCAATCAACTGAGCCAATCTTGCTGCCATAGGCTCTTCTTCAATCATGTCTAGCTGGTTGACTAGATCAAGGGCTAGAAGTTCAAATGAAATAGGTAGCCTTGCCTCTTTTCCATACACAATCATGTATGGTGATAATCCAATCGATATTTTTGGTGTAATTCTATTAGCCCACAAGGTTGATTTCAACTTGGTATGCCAAGCTCTTTGATTACCTTGCATAGTCCTTTTCATGATCCTCAAAAGGTTCTTATTAGTGGACTCAGCCTGCCCATTGCCTTAAGGATAATAGTTAGAAGATGTATTCAGATAAACACCATTTCTAATAGCCCACTCAAATATCTTAGTTCCTATAAAATCAAGTGCATTATCTGAAACTATTGACTCAGGAAATCCAAACCTAGTTATCAACTCTTCATAAAAGTTCAGAACAACTGTCTCATTAGCTTCTTTAAGTGCTATAGCTTCAGTCCATTTTGAAAAGTAATCAGTGGGTGTGAGCACCCACTTGTGGCCTGCACTTGAAGGCGGGTTTATAACTCCAATGAAATCTAAACCCCACTTCATAAAGGGTTGTTCAATTGGAATTGGCTACAATAGAAGGGCTGCCAACTTCTCTTTTCCTGCAAATATTGCACACTCCTTGCATTTTCTTACCCATGAATGGGAATATTTGAATAAAGTAGGCCAATAATAACCTCCTTTCATTATTTTAAGAGCTGTAGCTCTTGGAGAGAAATGACCACCAGTTGATCCTTCATGAAACTCATTTAAAACTTTATCAACTTGATCAACTTTTATGCATCTTAACAAAATACCATGAAAATATTTTCTAAATAGAAAACCATTCAAAAGTACACAAGGAATTGACTGCAACCTATAGTACCTTCTTTTTGATTTACTCAAACTAGGAGGACACTCACCAGTTAACAAGAAATGTGTCATTTCTTTCACCCAACCTGTTGAAGAAATAGGTGCAACAATTAGTTCCTCATCCTGATGAGCTAAAACAACATTTTCTTCTTCTCCTGTATTGTTGTTACTGTTCTCTATAAGCTGTTCACAAAGACCTTTACCTCTAATCAGTTTAGTAACCTTTATCTCAAGGTCATATTCCATCACTTTTTTCACCCAACCAACTCTTTTACTATTCAAATCTTTATTCAGCAAAAAATCCTTAACTGAAGGATGAGCAACCAAAAATTTAATCCTGTTGTTAGAAAGCATATGTCTAAATTTCTTTAAAATTATGATAACAACTAAGACATGCTTTTCAACAAAGGAATAATTAAGCTCATAATCCTTAAGAATTTGACTGAAAAAAGCTATGGGCTGTTCTAACCCATGATCATTCTCTTGAACTAGCATAGCTACAATACTATCAATATTCCCATATGCATACAAAATAAAATATTTTGAGAAATATGGGTTTAATAGAGCAAGAGCAGTTGCAAGTGCTTCCTTGATAAGCTGAAAACTCCTTTTTCCTTAGTCGAGTTGAAGGAAACATTTTTCTTTAACATTGAAGTCAAAAGCACTAATAACTTAGCAACATCTGGGATGAATCTTCTTACAAAGTTGATTCTACCTAGGAAACTTTGTAGACCTTTCTTATGTGTTGGTAAAGGAAGAGAAAGGATAGAACTTACTCTCTCCAGATCTATGGAAATGCCATGTTTCGATACAATATATCCAAGCAATTTACCTTCATGGACAACAAATACAGATTTCTTTGTGTTGAGAGAGACACAAAACTCTCTACACCTTTCAAAGATCTTTCTCAAGTGATCAAAGTGTTCATTTGAATTTTTTGAAAAAATAGTTACGTCATCCAAATAAACTAATACAATCTTATACACCAAACCTTTGAAAGCCATGTCCATAGCTTTTTGAAAAGTAGCTCCAACATTTGATAAACCAAATGGCATCCTCTTGTAAGCCATTGCACCCTATTTAGTTGTAAATACTGTTTTAAACTGATCTTCTTCCTTAATTAGGATATGATTATATCCTAAGAAGCCATCTAATAAAGAAAATCTCTCAGAACCTAAAACAACTTGAAGAATTTGTTCCATAGAAGGTAAAGGGTGACGATCTTTCAGAGAAGCTCTATTAAGGTCTTTGAAATCAACACAAAGTCTAATTTCACCACTTTTCTTTCTCACAGGAACAAGATTCGATACCCAAGAGGTATGTTTAATTGGATAAATAATACCACTCTCAATGAGCTTATTCAACTCTTTGATCATGAGGGGCTCAAGCTTGCGGTTAAGTGGCCTCTATTTTTGTCTTACAGGCTTGGCATTTGGCTCAAGTTCAATAGTATGCTGGGTAATAGAATGGTCAAAACCTTTCAGATATGAATATTCCCATGCAAAAATGTCATTGAACTCTTGACAAAGTAAAATAAATGCATGCCTTTCTTCTAATGTGCATACCTTACCAAGCTTCAAAAGCTTATCTTTGAAGATTTGAACACCTTCATAATGATCTGCTTTAATCTACAAGCTGGCTTTTGCTTTTATAACTTAATCATCTGTATTAAAATAGACTCCAATGTAACCAAGCCTTTGGGAAGTTTGTTGGTTTTGAGCTATATGATCTGATCCTCATACTATTGTTTGAGTTTCTCTTTATTGTCATTGGAAAATTTTGCTTCTTCTCTCAAGAAATTTATGATCTGTTGATCACTGTCAAATACTTGCCAATGCATATTATTGTTAGGAATAAATGATATGACAATACATTTAACATACTGTTGTTTTTTAGAATTACTGATATCATTAGGGATATCATATTGAGCGCCTATGGCTGCTAGTCTATCAACATGATTATTTTTAGTTATGGGAATCGACAACAAATTAAAAGCTTGAAAATATTCAATAAGATCCCATACTCTATGCTTATAAGACTTGAGAAGATCATTCTTAGTAGTATGGATACCTCTAACTTGATTAACAATCAACTTTGTATCACCAAAAACTTGTAAACAACAAATACCTCTCTTTTTTGCCCACTAAAGACCATGAATCAGAGCTTCATACTTAGTTGTATTATTGGTGCAGCTGAATGTGTGAACCTGAATGTAGAATAATATTTTTCACCAGTTGGAGAAATGAACATACAACCACCTCCAACACCATTCCTACTCCTTGAACCATCAAAGAACAGCTTCCAAACCTCATTTTCTTGCTGATCAAACTGCTGTTCAACACTGTTGACAAGATTAGGAATGAAAAAATTAGATTCATACATCAAATATACTCCCAAATTTACCTCTTCATGCTGTTCATTTGAAGAATTATGAACATTCTCTGCTGCCCACTCATCCAATAGAACATCAAGGATATTCTCTATCTGTGTATTAGACTCTTTAGTTGCAAGAATATCTTCTTGATCAAAAAGAGCACAATTAACAACTTCTTTATTAATGGCACTTGCATTATATGGATCAATATGATTCTTAGCAATAGGTTCTAATTTGATAGTAACCTTGGTTCCATATCTGGTTCTAAACAACATATGAGACCAATCAGAGGACAAGTATCCTCCAATTTTAGCAGTAAAATCTCGTGATAAACATATGAAAAATAATGGAGTAACTTTATAACATAAATGTCCTGAGGTATTGAGAAATTTGGGCATGCGTGCAATGTAAGACTCAAATTTTTAATGACTCCTACTGTTTTAACAACAATACCATCTAGTTGAACTACCCCCTTTTCTAATGGCTCATACTCTATTCCCAATTTGTCAACGATTTGCTTGGGCATTATAGAACTGCTGGCCCCCGAATCAATCATACAATTGTGTACTAAATGCTGGCCAACAATTAGAGTTACATAAAATGGGGGTGGCTTAACTACGGTGGTATGCTGTTCTTTCTTTTCTTGAGAATCATTGGTAAACACAATCTTTGAAGGTTGCTGATTAGATGCATCATCAAATAAAGAAAACTTTAACAAAGCTTCATGTAACAAATATTTTTTCCTAGGAAGAGCTAAAGAATCCAACATGGAAACACTGACATGTGTTTTCTTCATATGATCTAATATGTTAAAGTTTCTAGTACTAACCTTTTGCTATCCTTTAAGAACAAAAAAATCCTTTTGTACTTGTGCTGATTGAACTTGTGATTTAGGCTGATCTTTGGCCGTCACAAGTTGCTGCCCCAGATCCACAACCCTCTTTTTACTCCTTGTATTGGCTGCTATAGAATCACTTGACTAATTTTGTGCATTCTTGACCCCACAAAACTCCTCACCTTGCCAATTCATGAAGGTGATGTATCTAGATTCCCTTGTTCCACATGAGTAGACTATTGTTCATGAGCCTCCTGAGATGAATTATTTGGAACAACAACACTACTTTGCACCATTAATGCTTGATTCAGAATACCATTAGAACAAGTAGACTGGTTATGCGGTTGATTACATGGAAAAAACCATTCGTAATTAGTTGCCATGTTATTTTGCACTGGTACTACCTCTTTGGAAGAACTAGGGGCATTGTGATTATAAGGGTGGAAAGGTCTTTGATTGAAATTCCTCCTTTGAATTTGAGGATTAGACTGGAATGGAGCTTGGTAAGGTGGCTGATATTGCTACTTTTTAATACTGACCAACTCATTACTAAAGGTTTGCAAGATCTTTTGTATGTTATCATTTTTCTCTTTTATGCTTATCAACTCTTGGAATTGGTTGGGAACAACATGCTCTTGAGTTGTTACTTGATTATTAAAAGCTGGAAATGAAGGAACAACTACAGTGGGTGGTAACACTGGGATAATTGGCTGTATATCAACAAAATGTGGCATTAGAGGCCTAGGTGCTAACTTACCAGCCTGAATTAAACTATTTTCTGCTCTAATAGCAACATCAAATGCTGCTGGTAAAGAATCCCCACCCATAGATTGTCTTGGAAGTGAAATATCACTATTCAAAGCTTTCAAGTAAAACAAAAATGCATAATCATTAGAAGGTTTTACTGAGGCTGGAATCCTATTCCAAGTCTTCTTGAAACGGTAATTGAAGTCCACCAAATGTTCATGTGGAGCTCTTTTGATGGTAGTGAGATGCTCCACCAATGAGAGATGGCCTGATTTGTCCTCAAACTACTTATTTATCTTCTCCCCTAGTTGATCCCATGTTGTAACTGAATTTACAGGTAGCCCCCTAAACCATTGAAAAGATTTACCCTTAAGAGAGGCTACCAAGAGCCTTATTGCAATATCTTGTTCTGTAATATGATGTAAACCACACAATGAAGCCACATCTCAAATGTGCTTAATGGCTGTTGTCTGATCTTTACCAGTAAAAAATGGTAAGCTCTTAAGGGCTGCTACTGGAATATCATTATGATGGGCTAAATTTAAGGGCTTCCCTGATCAAATGAGACAAAAGGTTGATTCCTAGGTGGTGGATGAGCCATATTGATTACTGGAGAACTAACACTACTTGAAGAACTACTAGAAACAATAGAAGTAGTTAAAATTTGAACTGTAGAACTTACAAACAGAGGGTTACTGAAGGTTGAAACATGGATTGTTTCTCTTCTAACAGCTCTAGTACTTCTTGATGGTAGCTCTGAATGCTCAACAGGTTCTTCACTTCGTCTTGTTTGGTAACTTCTCATGTGCTTTCTCACTGAAAATTGCTGAAACCAAAGTTGTGGAGTCACCAAGTGTGAAATTTTTTCCTTTTTGAAGGCTGGAAAATTGCTTCTCACACCATAATAGCAACAAAATAAGCTCTTTTTGAACCGATAAATCAGTTCAACGTCCCACTAGGCGTGCCAAAATTGTTAACACAGGGATTTTCACCCAAAGATAAGTTGAAAAACTTCTAAATCCCATGCAACATTGGACTACTCTCAGGCTGTGGGTATCCTATAATTAGGGTAGACCTCTAGGTTATGGGCTATTTCCCTTTGGATATTTCTTGTAAACACTAACTTTAGTAGAGGAAAAGGGTAAGAAGGACAATGCAAAAACTAAAAAATGGAAAACTAGGTGATTCACCAACTGATAAATGATTTAAAATTACTTAAAACACCTCACAATATGACTCAACAAATGAAACCATACAATCTCACAACTCTGTTATTCATGCCTGCAAAAATAATTCTAATGATAGGCTCTGACTTTTCTAATGCTCAAGAAAGGAAAACAATGATGTTTTCACAAATCTGTATGCAAGAGAATGAAAACACTAACACAGAACTGCACTGTGACATGATATTATTTGCATTCAATATTGAAGGAATCTGATTAAAATAAAGGATAACACAATATTTTATCATATAACTCAAAATCAAGACTATAGAACAAAGAATAATGGAGAAGGAAATAAGCTTCTTATTGAAAAATAGTAGACAAATGCATTACAAATATGTAGAACTCACAAGAAAATGAGTTACACAAAATGAATAATCTGCTACTGCAGCCACCAAACTGAGAACTCTAGAAAAAAATGAGAGAAAAGAAGACTTATAGAAATGACTCCAAGAATTCAAAATTTGAATTCTGGCTCCAAGAATTCAAATTTTGAATTCTGGCTCCAAGAATGATGTGTTGTCCTTCCTCTCCCTCAAATCAGGCATGTAACTGAAAGCAACTCCTCAAAACATGTATAAAGAGTTGTGAAACTCAAAACAACCTCATGGGTCGTATGCAATTGAAAACCCCTCCAAAATAGGGTTGTAATTGAATGCAACAAGCTGTTATGTGCCTAAAAATGCTCCTTGATTGAAGGTTCATCAATCTGGACTCTTAATTGAAGGTGAAGTGACCAAATCTCTCTAATTTCAGTCCAAATGTTTGCTTAATTTTCTCACTCATCTCCAAGATTCAAGCTAAGCTTCAATTCTCCATTTGACTCCCTTTTTAAAAATACATCAAAGCACTTTACTTTTGCATTTATAATATCATTTATTTAAAAGTGATTTATAATCATCACTTTAAATAAAGATTTACAATTTGTTTTAAAATGCAAAAATAAAATCTTATTTCACTATTTGAAAATTGTGTTGGAATCTCCATTTTGCATTTTTATAAATAACTTTTATTAAAATGATTTACATTATCATTTTAATAAAGTTTTATATTTTTTGAAAATGCAAAAAATAAAGGAAAATCAAATTTGAAAGACTTAAAAAGACTAAGTCTTTATGTAATATCATCATGACAAAATAAAACACAAGGCATAGATATGCCACACATGAAACATGTGAATGAGGTTTTAAATTAAAACTTAAAACTTAAAGGTAAAAATATGTTTTCTCCATCGACCTCATAGGGTTTCAAACCCTAAAATGAAAGCTAAACACTTCTTTTCATTTGAACTCATTTGTTGTTTGAGGAGAGTGCCACCATCATGGAAACCCTAGGCCGAGCTCTATAGGAGGAAATCTCTATATTATGCACCATTTTGAAGGCTTTTTGGAAGATTACATGCATAAATTTGGAGGTAAGTCTAATTTTGTTTCAAAATTGGAATTTCTCTTTGTCCAAAAGCTTTTGAAAGCTTTCCAGGCCGCGACCTCTTGCATTCTCTGATTAAATTTTCTCTGAATCATTTTTCTTTTTGCTGTGATTTTGTCTTGGCCGCCATGGACGCCTTCCTACTCGAGCTTTTCTCTATTAGAAAACCATTGGGTTTGAAGGTATTTGAAATAAAACATCTGTGGGTAAGTATTCATAATTGAAACTTGTATTTGAGCTTTATATTTTCTTTCATTTCTGCAAAAGAAGCTCAAATTGAATTTGGAAATTCACAAAATAATGAATATTCTTTGTTTCTATACATGGATTCTCATGGGTAGGTCGTGACTAATAGCTTAGTTTCTTCTTTCTTTGAGGATTTGTTCCATATAAAACTTGAAGTTTTACTTTCTGTCAACTTGATAACTGTTGTAGTCGACTACAACTGAATTTAAATAAATTTTATTTTGAGTTTTTTCTGTAAAATTTATGATTTTTTCTAGCATATTTGATATTTTGAAACAAAAACCCTAAATGGGTTTCTCCATTTTGTCCTTAGAAAAATCTCTTTTCATACATTCTCAGGGCTAAACCCTCTGTTGAATCATAAATTCATTTTCTAAAAATGACACAAAAAGAACTTTTATTTGAAGCAAAATCATTTTTAGTTACTCCATATACAAAGAAAATCTCTCCATTTTTGTAAAGGCAAATTTGGTGTCATTTGTGAAACTTTAACCTGTATGTTGAAATTATTTTGCACCCAGAAGATATAATTCAGCCTGTAGCATGATCATGAAAATTTATTCTATATTAAATAAAAATCCAAAAGCTCGGTGTGTCTAGTTCTTGGCCCTCCATGTTATTCATTGATACTTGATTTTGTATACTTTTATGTATTGTAACTATCAAGTAATCATGGTAGTCCTTTATGAGCATCATTATAAAGACTTTGCAGATGATAGAAAATTGTCCCTTACAGAAGATTATGTAGATAAAAGAAGTAAAACTCCCATGACACAAATATGACATTACTTTGCTACTCATCATTGTAAACAATGTTTACTGTACTTTCTGATGATTTTCTTGTGAAAGTACATGAATGTACTTAACTGCCCAATTTGTATGGCCATCATCATCTTTGCTCTTGATGACTGAGCATTGTAACCTCCATTGATACCAAATTAATTGACTCTTGTAAATGATCTTTCCTTCTTCTTTGCATCAAGAAAACTAATTGCTATGCAATAAAATACCATATGCACTTAGAGTATACAAAACGAATGCGCATATATATTGTGGTAATGCAATTATTTCTCTCTTATGAGGTTGTTTTTTGGAACTTCTACAAAAAACCATATTGATTTCATGATATTCAAATTACTTATATCATTGTTACCTTTTGCCTCTGTAGTTCCTTGAAGAGATATTTTATGAATTTAACATGTATTCCTGTTCACTATCATTGAAAATTTTATATAATGGCTTTAAATATTGCATTTCCATCTTAAATAAGCTCAATTGAGCTGATTATTTGATAACTCAGCACACTGGGCTCAACCCTTGTGGGAGCCACATTTTAACACACATGCTGTAATTTTGATGAAACAAAGCAACCATAATACTTTTCCTATATCTGCACATGAAGCAAACAAGTTATAAAAATAATGAATTTGATAATCTCTCCTAATGATTTGATTCGACAGTTTTTACATTTATCTCTTAGATATTGACTAGGTTGATTCAATTTGATAATAAATATAAATCATACATCTGTTGATAAGCATGTAATTGGATATCATTCCCTAAGCTCTAACAAAAAAATACAATTAACTGCAGGTTCTGGAATTCAGGAGCAAAGGAGTTGAAACTGAAGATCAAGTTGGAGAGCAACAAGTCAACCCTACATTAGCCTCCCAGGCAATGACGGAGATGACCTTCCTCTTATGTATCTTTCTTCTTTTAGTTAATCTTCAGGTGTATGGTTTATACTTGTTGAATTTAATCAACTTAGTCATAACCCACGACTTGTGTGGGGTTACAGAAACATATCTTTTAATAAATCAGTTACTTCAAAGTATGTAATGGCTTATGTTTCCATTTGAACTTGTTTTCAATTACATAATTTGAAATAACTGATTTTACATCTCCTATTAGCTCTTTATCCTGATGATGGATCACAGAGTGTGATCCGAAACGTTGATGAGAAAACTTGCACACAATCAAATTCAGAAGCAAAATTAATACATTGAATATGGATTATGGAAATCTCATATCATTAATTGATATGAATTTGTTGAAAGCATATGTGTTTTGTAATCAACTAAAATAATAATCTCAACATATTTTTCTCTAGAATTGCAATTCTTTTATGATAATCAACAATGACAAACATTGCAAAAAATAATGAATGTTTACTTTATTTCTCTAAATTTTTGTTTTCCAAATGAAAGATGTTTGTTACTTTGTTAGGACTGTTCAACAGTTCAATTTAAACTGTTTGAATGATTCTAATAAATCAACCCCAAAAAACTCTTTCATTCTGAAAGCAAAGGTTCATTGAATGAACCGATCATCAAAATTTATTACACCCCAACATTAAAACTTCACTAATTTAAGGAGAAAGCTAAAATTAGTAACAGGATGAATGGATGAGAAAGATTTAGGGTGAGTGGACGGGAAGATAGATTAGGAGCGTGGTATAAAAAATACCATGTAGTGAGCACTTAATTTGATTTAGCATGAGATACTATGCACCAGGGTATGAGGAACCAAAGCGACTACGTGCCACATGCATAGGATTGACGCAACAAACAAAAGGTTAGTCCAACATCCCAAAGTCACGGGGGATTTGGTAGGGCCAATGTTGGAAAACCATAAACACAAAGGATGCCCCAGCATAACACAAGACCACAAGGATATTGGTGGGTACTATGCAAGACAACCAGAAAGACAAGATCACACATAAAATCAAGATATGCCCCTAGTTCTACCAGTCAAAGCACATCATGATATGATGGATCATGGCGACCCTAAGTAGGTATAATCTAGGAAGCTCAAATGATAAAAAAAACACCAAAAACACCAAAAGATCACAATAAATTTCAAATATCCTTTGCCATAGGACCAATAGGTGGATATAATTGATGTGGTCTCATATGAGGAAGGATACATCCTACTAAGACCAAATATGGATGGGAGTAGATTACTTGATTGAAATGACTCGAGATACTCAAATTGGATTGAGCCTCATGGTACCAATGAATTATGTTGTTAGGAACTAGCTGGATAGAGACACTCTTGACGACATGAAACAAAACCAAGACACACCCTAAGGATAGAACTAGGGTTTCAGGGGCTGATCAATGATTAGTCTTTCCTACGTGAAAGCGTAGAGATCTTGTAGTTCGATAAAATACTGATGATCGACGATGGATAAAGTGGAAATAGGACAATGAAGACTCAAATAGATGGAAAAAATCCTCGGGGGCTCATCGATGATGGCCTTACCTAAGTGAAAGCACAGAGGCAACGTAGTTCGATGAATGACCAATGATAGAAAATGGGTAATGGATGAGGAGATGACCATGACAAGTAGATACAATGATGAAACCTATATGATGACACAAGACTAACCATGTGGATAGGGAGATGGTGATCAAATGAAGCTCAAGAATGGGATAGTTATCCAAATCATCAAAAGATGAATTAGGAGGATGATGGGATGGACTGATAGATAAGTGATGAAAAATGGTTGGAGATTAGAAAGATGTGTGAAAGAGGTAGGAGTGATGATAGTGATATATATAGCATTGTATTGCACGGGGGTAGCCTATAGCTAGATACCAATGACAAGGGATTAGGGGGTGGATAAGGAAGGGAGATGGATGGTAGCATGATGGGTGGATAAGGAATAAGATAGTATGGATAGAGAGGATGCATGCCAAGAGGGGTCCAAAGCATGTATAAAGATTTTCCGTTTTCCTTATCAAGATCACAAGGAAGATGGATGGATTGGAATAAATGGGATATGATAGGTAGGATAGGTGCATAGGTTGGATGGAGGATATGGAGGAAGGGGATGAAGTTTCCCCCAAGTGTGGAAGGAAACTAGATGGGTGATTTACACATGACGCCTGTTTTCCAGGTTTTCATCATGGTACTTATCCAAGGTGCTTTTTTGCCAAGTTTTCACCATTGGACGATTTTTTTTTTTCTATTTTTTTTATATTTTTGACTTTTTTGGATTTTTTGGATAGTATGCAGATTGATATGGATGAGGATAGAGATGTGGATAAATGGATTTGGAAGACATGTGAGAAGGAGATGGATGAAGGACTCAAACACCAAGTTCCATACGAGCTAATATGAGCCCATGTTTGAAGTGACTATTGGATGTTGGTACAACCTTATTAGAATGGATGGATTAAGCAAGAGAATGTATTAAAGGGATTTGATGAGGGAGATATGTAGGATAATGGATGGGCTGTTGGAAAGTGCATGGATGGAATGATGGGGTGGATGTGTGATGGGGGAATATTTTCAGGACCAACATTGGCACATATGGTTGTGGATGTGAAATGATAGGAGGATGATTGGATGGAGAATGTTGGGATGGTAGAGTTGGGATAGTGAATTTTGTGACATAAGGACCCAAAATAGACTTAGGTGAGGATGCAAATGATTAGCTTTTGGATTAGCAACTTTGGATGTTGTTATGGATGTTTCATTTGAAGGCATTGCATCTTTTTTCTTTGGGATCCACATGGTTTTGATTTTTTCTTTAATAGGCTTGTGTAGTCCTTTTGATTGATCACACTTTTGGATGGGATTTTTCTTTTCTTCATCATGTCCTTTAGAGGGGACATGGGGATCTTTAGATTCATGTGGATGTTTGGATTCATGAATTCTTACTTTGACACCCAAAGTGATTCCAATAGCAATGAGATGGGTGTGATGAGATGGATGATGTGGAGAGAATATGAACAAAGTGACGGAGGTAGGATTTTGGAGATGGTATGTAGATGGAGGAGGTATAGTTATGTGCCTTGGTTGATCTTGATTAGGGAATATGAGAGTGATATTTTTATGATGGGTGATATAGATAGGTGATTGATCGATATAAGGTCCTAAAATGGACTAAGTATATGGAGGATGTGTGATGGTGGATGGAGGGACATAGGGACCCAAAATAGATGTAGTAGAGGAAGAATGTGTGATGGTGAATGGAGGGATATAAGGACCCAAAATGGATTTGGAGGATGAAGGAGGAATATGGATAGTTATTTTGAGGTGATATGATGGAGGGGGGGATGGTGACAGATGGATTAATGGAGTGATGGGAAGAGCCTATTATTCTTTTAGAAGAGGCTCGTTGAGGATGAATGGAGGTTGTACCAACATTTTTGGATTGTGAGTCTTGAGATACATATCCAAGACCTTGTGCACATGGATTTTCTTTGACATGGATGGGATCCAAAATAACTTGCTCATGAAGGCCTAATCCTTTTCCTTGGTAGTTCATGATCTTGAGCATCTGGCTTATGGTAGGATGCTTATTATTTTGGAAACATGATGCAAGTTCATTATTAGGTGGAGGATGAAGAGTGGTGTATATTCTTTGTTCTTCTTCTGCTAGAAAACCACCATGGATGAATGTAAGAGGACCAAGGGGATATAGAAGTGGTGTCAGGATGGCTTGGATGGACGATGATAAAGGATTAGGAGATGGAGTAGTTGGGATGGTATGATCTTGATTTGGAGGGGCGAGTGATAAGGGGACTTGAGAAGGATCGTGGGATGGCATGGATGATATGGTAGGATCTTGATGTGGATGAGGGGATATGTTGGTATGCTTTGGATAAAGCTCTTGGCATGTTTCAACTTGTGTGGGTGACATGAAGGATTGACTCTCTGGATTTTGTATGGGAATCAAATCTGCCTCTGTGTATAGCACATTCATCTCTCTAGATCGCGGATTCACCTATCTATGGATATCACAGAATCGCCCCTGTAGGTATCAGGATTGCATATTGGTAAAGACAGGATCACCTATGCAGACTGACTGTACGAAGAGGTGTGTAGGATCTTCCAAGAAAGAAGTGGAATCATCTATTAGGGAAGGACTTAGTATGGACTTAGGATGATGCAATAACCTATACATGGAATAGAATCACCTATCTAGGGATATGTATAGATAGTATGACTACAGGATCGCCCTTGTGTGAAGCGAAATCGCCTATGTAGAGATAATGTACGGATGAGGAGTGTATGGACTCAACATGAAATCTCCCCTATGAAGGGCAGGTTCACATATTCTACGAGATGTATGGACGGTATGACGACAAGATCATGCTTGTGTGAAGCAAAATTTCCTATCTAGGATGACTGGACTAGACTGGACTCATACGTGGATTTACCCCTTGAAGGGAAAGATTTCCTATCCACAGCGCAAATTCGCCTTTGTAGGAAGAAAATTTGCCTCTAAGGGCAAGGACAAACTATGGTAAGGGACAAAAAAAGAAAACAACAAGCAACAAGAAAGGAAAAACTCAGACTAAAGAAACTCACTTGTATATCACAAGAAAACACGCCAAACAACACAAGCCTAAAATTAGTGATAAAGGGTTTACAAACTTAATGTAGGCCCACCACCTTGGGGGTTACCCAAGGTTAATACTCTATGATACTAGGGTGGTTCTCTGGAGCACCCTTTCTTGCGAAGGTGGATAGTTAGAGATTCAGTGGCACAGGGTCATCAACAAACGCCACAGGCTCACCTTCACTCTCTCACTCAGGAACTATTGTAGTTCACCATGAGGATTTCTATCTTTACCCAAGGGATTACGTGGTGAGTAACTTCGGGGTGCCATCCACAAACCGTGCACTGTACACCAAGCCGCGGTTGAACACAAGTCTTATCTAGGCTATACAGGCTCTCTAGGGAGTCCTCGATACACTAGGAAGGTGCTCTATGCAACAACCATGAACACCAGCCTGTCACAAGCGTGGGTTTGGAGCCCTAATGAGGTACTAGAAACTTGGACCAACCCTTCACACCTAAGTAGGAATCACCCTCTAGTATTAGTGCTCTGCCAAACACGACACGACTGGATTGGGGTAGAACTTTAGATCTCCCTCCTTTATATACCCCATTGTTACACATGGTTGAGATCATCCCTTGGGGTGATGAAATCCCCAAGAAGGTCTCCTAAAGGGTAAGAAATGCTAGGCATTTCTGATCCCTAGGATATCACGAGGTGCAAGGGGGGAGCATACGCCCAAGCTAACACTCTTAGGTAGACTCAATTGAACTTGAGTTGGCTACGATTTCTAATCCCTAGACTCACCGTACAGTGCAAGGGGAGAGCATATGTCAATAGCTTCCTCCA
The DNA here is from genome assembly GCA_007258455.2 of Sequoia sempervirens. Classification (NCBI taxonomy): domain Eukaryota; kingdom Viridiplantae; phylum Streptophyta; class Pinopsida; order Cupressales; family Cupressaceae; genus Sequoia; species Sequoia sempervirens. Next base: position 241,687,356 of record VDFB02058242.1, on the reverse strand, counting down.
AACACGACAAAAAAATTCTTTGACCCTTTAAGAAATTGAAGTGTGCCTAAATTAGTTAGGGAAATCAACTAACTATTATCTTCGACCGCTTGTCCTGTAAAAGATAAGTTAGTAGTTTAATACTTCGGTCTTTGACAAACAATGGCAAGCTGCACAAAAGGATGATTAGATCTACCAAATAAAATGATGAAAAATCAATGATTGTTAGCCTAGGGGGTGGAACACCCAACCCAATGAAAAGGGGGGTGCTATAAAATTTTTTTGAAAAGGAAAGTATAAAGTGCTATGAATTTTTTTCCAAAAACTAGGATTTTAACGCAAATTCGCCCCTATATGTCATAAATTCGCCAATCTAGGGTATAACGAAATCACCCCTGTGGATAGCAGAATCACCTATCTAGGTTATCAGGTTTTCCCGTATGCAAATTCGTCTATCTAGAAAGAGGCGAGAGCTGATTCACTCATCAGATAAGAGGGGTCGCTCGTCCATGTAGAAAATTTTCCCCTGTGAGGGGTCGAAGTCAGGATCGCCCCTGGAGTGAGTGGAATCGCCCGTTAAGTGGAAGGGAAAGTACACAACTACCCCTTAAGTGGAAGGACGAATACACAATCACCCCTTAAGTGAAGAGTGAATGCACAATCACCTCTATGAATTTGGGGTTGTTCAGTCAGATGTAGGATCACCTGTTCTCTGGAATGGCATGTACACAATTGCCCGTTGAGGAGAGGGTTCTCCCCTATGGTCAGACGGATTTGCCTGTTAGGCAGATTTTCCTTTGTGGTGAAGAGAAAATCCAAACCTGCAAAATGGAAACAATAGAAAACTTTAAGGAACCATGACATGGGTCCCACCAGGCATACCAAAAATGTGTACAGTGTTTTTAATCTATCTAAAATCCAAGAAAAACAAGAAACGACTAAAAAACAAGAACAACACTCAAGATAGGGTGATGAGGAGTTAAAACTAGCATATGAAGTATCCTATTGTGTAGATGTGCCCACGATGCATGATGGGTTGTGTGCTCACTTGAAATTTTGGCAGCATAACGACACTCTAGTGAAAAATGGGCGAGAGAGATGAAAATGGCTAAGTGTTTGGATAAATAGATTAGGGTAATAATGGATGAATGGCCAGGATTAGATCTTGAGATCAAGGGTTGAGATGAGAGGTGGTCTCTCAAGCCACAAGATTGTGCCCAGTGGCACAAGGAGAGGGCTTGAGAGGAAGATTGTACTCTTGAAGGTACAAGCCCCATGTGATTGATGTGATGGGGGAGGGTTGACCCACTTAATCAAAGATTAAGTGTGTGTGCACATGTTTAGTGGTTAGGTTAGGTGGGGATTAGGATTAGGATTAGGATTAGGATTAGGATTAGGATTAGGATTAGGATTAGGTGTAGATTATGGAGGATGTGATGGGAGGAGAGAGAAATGGGAAAGGGAATTAAATATTTAGATTTAATCATTATAAGGCTTGACAACTAAATTAAATAAATTGATATATTTATTTAATTTAGGGGAGGATGATAAAGGGGGATAAAGTATTTAATTGATTGATTAAATACCTTAGGGATTTAGAGGACTTTAGGGGTATTAATTAAACAATAGCAATATCATTTAATTAATGTGGATAAGAGGATATTTAAAGACAAAAATGGATAAATTTGACCAAATGTAAGTGGCCAAATTTAGGTGTCTACATTTATAAATCTTTAATCTATGATTAGATGAAGCTTATGTACCTATACTCTAGATTATAAAGTTATACTCGGGACTAGTTGTCTTTGGAAGTGAATAGCTTGTTTACACAAAGATAAGCTCATATATTATACCTGGGATAGGAATGTCCATTTAAGGGGTAACTTATGCTTTGGCTTAATTGGTAGAGTTACCATAGTCCTTTGGGAAAAAAAGGGGATAGGTTATTTCTGGGGTTAAAGGTTACCCATTGGAGGAAATTACCTAGGCATAGTATAAGAATTCTCATAGTCCAAACCGATCCATAGTAGTGTATGTGAATGTGAGGATTGTCACTTGAAGTACTGAGTGAGAATACTTTGGCCAAAGTAGTGTAAGTAGCTACTGTTTACACTACCAGTTCACTATGTTCCTTATATGCATTCTAGTTCAGGATTTTCATACTCGTAGGTGTAGCTACCGTATGATTAGGATCTGGTTTATAGGACACAACACTAAGCTTAGATATGTATTTATTATGAGATTTACCAACCAATCTCTTTATCAAAGGGTAGGACCATCTCACCTGTGAGGTAGATGTGTGAGGGGCCGCATTTTAGTCTGTGGTTGGTGGAAAATTGCTTGAGTAATGCTTCTCCTCATCAGTCGACAGTCGAGGTTTACAGATGTTTGCACTAGCGAGCAAGGACATTCAAAATGTATGTGTTGATGCATCGACATCAGGACTAATTTGTATATCTATTTCTAGATGAAGCTCAAAAGAGCTATGTATGTATCATGTACCCATTTATATGGAAGGATGTAATCATGAATGATATACTTGAGTTCATTCAATATGACATCTATGTTATGGAATCATGAATGATATACTTGAGTTCATTCAATATGACATCTATGTTATGGAAAGATTTGTGAAAGTACAATGAAATACAATGGAAGTTTGGAAGCAATATTATTTCAAATGTGCATGTAATTTACATTATGAAAATAATTTTTTCTATTTCCATGTTTCAACATCATGTTTATTCACTTAGGGTGAAAACGTTGGAAATTTTACTCAGTAGAACACTAAGGTTATTACAAAATCTCTAACATGTGTGTTTAAAAAAGGTCTAAATTAGTAATGATATTTGCATATAATAATCATTACATCTTAGTATAAATGCATATAATTTTAAGTAATATATAAAACATCTATCCATAGGCCACTTTAGTCAATACATTACAAGTGTTAATAAATCAACTTTTTATTATGCTATAGTCAAATTATATAAGAGAAATATTCTATGAAGAGTCCATAATTGACTAAACATACCATACATATCATTTTTTTTATATTACAAATATTTAGGAATAGTGTTATTTAAATGAGTGGTATCAAATAGTAATACACTAGTTAAAATGAATAGAAAAATATTATTTTAATTCTATTATGTGATTGATTAATTTTTAACAACTAAAAAAGTCAATTCCATGAATATGTCAAGAAAATCAAATAACTCCACTTTATATATATATATATATATATATATATATATATATATATATATATATATATATATATATATATATATATATATATATATATCAATTATTTAATATTACAACTATTTAGGAATAGTGTTATTGAAATGAGTAGTATCAAATAGTGATATGTTAGTCAAAATAAATAGAAAAAATATTATTTTAATTATATTATGTGATTGATTAGTTTTTAATGACTAAAAAAATATCCATTCCATGAATGCATCAAGCAAATCAAATAACTCCACTTTTTACTATGCTATAGTTAAATTAAATAGGAGAAAGATTCTATGAATAATGCATATTTGACTAAACATACTATACATATCAATTATTCAATCTTACAACTATTTAAGAATAGTATTATTTAAATGAGTAGTATCAAATAGTGATACACTTGTCAAAATGAATAGAACAATATCCTCAATAGTAACTAGCTTACCTCATATTAATATTACTGTATATCACTATGATCCAATAGAATAAAAAAGGTAGTTTTTATATATTGAAATAAATTTTAAAAACTATATACATTAGAAAAAATAGTCAACCTATTTTAATTCTTTGTTTCTATTGGTTCATTTTGATCATTTAATAAAACTTGATGAATGAATTAGTATACTGTCTTTGGAACTAATAAGACCCAAAATAATTCTTAGAGCTCCTTGCATTATAACTAGGCTCTAATACATATGTAGGGACCATAATTTGATTAAGAAAAAACCAATTAAAACTCAACAATTTTATGTTGAAGGAATTTTCCATGTGAGATTTAATGAGCTTATTTTTCCCATCAACGTTGTACACCATTAGCCAAGGCATGCAAGATAGTTTAGATGATCCTAACCATTCCTCATCACCAATTTACTTTCCACATCAACAAATTTGAACGTGCAACCCTTGGGTTATCCATCAACTATGATATCTTTCAAATCATAGAAAGCAAGCTTAATGTTAGATATCTCAACAGACAATTATCAGATTAAGCATGTTAGTTGTTTTATAGAAGTCCTTTAATTTTTTTTCTCAAAGTAAGAGATTCCTTCAACCTTTTATTAGAGATATTCGTGAACTAAGTATCAAGTTGTTCCTCTACCCAACCAATAATTTTGTCAACTATAGCCTCTTGTACCTGTGCTACCCACATTTATAGTTTAGCACCAAGCACCCCCAATTCAAGAGCCAGTAAATAATATTTAAGGGGTCACTTTGGTATTCACTCTTTGGCAACTCAGATTTCTAGTTGTAAAGCTTTGATGCTTCCTTCAGACTCTTATATGCATATCTGTACCATTCTTATTTTCCCTATAACCAATTTACAATGACTAGATATTTATAACTCAAATATCTTTCACTCTTATCATGGCCTACAACTGTAAGAGCTTCTTGGTATAGCTTATGAGCTTTTCCCAATTTAAGCCTTAGCACACAAGGCCCATAACAACCATCACACACTTGAGAGTACATTTCACAAGGCTTTACTCATGTTGCTTTTCTTGTAACTCATAGTGGTAGTTATAATGCATAAAAACAATCCTAAGTTTCATTTAAGATAATAGAGATTCAGTGAGAAAAAATAGGGTTTTAGATTGAATAAGATTTATTTTCCTCATCTATAGAAAGAAAGAGGAAAAAAAAATACAAAAAGATAAATTTTAATATAAAGTAAAAAAAAAAATATTAAAAAAGTAATTGATTATGTTTAATCACTTTGTTGAAGCAATTGCAGCTTATAATGGTATAAAACTAACCTATGAAAGGGGTTATAAGAAAGTATGGGTGGAAGGGGAATCGTTGAACACTATCAGTTGTCTAAATAAGTCACATCCCCCTAGTTAGTCAATTAAATCTCTAATATATGATTCCTTATTAAGACATTTGATGATATTAGGATTTCTCACATCCTCTGTGAGGGTAATTATGTTGTAGACTTCTTCACTAATGATGGCGTAAGAAGGAAGTCTCTAAAAATATGGGATGGATACAATTCAATACCCATCGAAGCTTGTTCCCTTCTCAATAATGATAGTCAACTCAAATATTAAGAGAAGATGGGACAAGGGGATAATTAATCCTGGTAAGTTCACACCCTTTCTAGGTAGGAAAGGGGTCTTCTTCCCTTGTGGTTTTTGTTGGGAGTGTAGAAATAGAACCTCTAATGGGAATTACAAGGGAATTTCTACTACCATGGGAGGGGACAAAAGTTGGGTGGAACCCCTTTGATGCGATGGGGTCCACAAAATTTTTGAAGTATGGAGAATTTTGGAGGAAGGTGGCTTAACCCCCTTAGTCAAAAGGTTATAGGAAAATGACTCAGAGGCCTCCAAACTATTTATTAAGGGTCAAAAACATAGGGTCTTGACAATGAATGGAAAGGAATATGCAATTACAAAGGAGGTGATAGTGATGGTTATTAGGCTGATGTTGCAAGGAAGGAAATTCTTATATGATAGAAAAGATAATGATGAAGCTCTCAACTAGTTCTTCAAAGGAAATAAGAGGGAAAAGCTTGTGAAATTATCTTCATGGAGCTATGGCCGACTATTAACTAAATCCATATGGGTTGAAGTTGTAAAGGTGATCATGCATTATACAACATTGGATGAAAGGTACACTACCATCCTAAGGGTCCATTTCATTTTTCTAAATCATTTTAGGCATAAATTTTTGGTCTCTTTTCCTTATTTTCTCTTAGCTTCTTTGGATTACTCAACTAAAGAGCATATGAAAAACCCTAAACTTAATGTCTGACATGAGGGTTTAATTTTACTGATAATGTAATATGTTAAGACCCAAACCCTTATTGGGAATTTGAAGGGGAAGATTATTATAAAGGAAAAAAAAAAGCCTATGGTTGTCCATTATTTTGACATGAGAACAGATTTTTATGAAGATGATGATGACATAGAATGGATCGAGGAGGAAGAGTTGGTTGAGATGTTCTCCATACTTCCCTCGAAGGACGAGGAGCATAAGAAATAAAATCCTGCAAGGAAGAAGACTACTCCAAGAAAGAAAGCTAAAAAGGTCATCTCCTGGTTAAAGGGATCTCATACTAGGGAAGAAGAAGGAGGGACTAAATTATAGAGAAAGGGTAAACAAATTTCTAAGTTGGTTGGGGACTTGGATGGAATTGGCAAGGAGAAATTGGGAAAAATATATAAGCCATGTGAGGAGGCACTGGTTGGGAAAGGAAAGGAGATTATAGGAGATATATTGGCCGAGGATATCCAAACCCTTAAGAAAAGCCTAGCCAAAGTGAATATGGATGATGCTAATATCCATCCCTATTTCTCCCTCCCTGACTCTGCCTCTCTCTCCCTCTTCGCTCTCTCCCTCTCTACCCATATCTCTCCCCCTCTCCCCTCCTCTCCCGGTCTACCTATCTCTCTCCCTCTCTACCTATCTCTCTCCCTCTCTCCCCTCCTCTCTCCCTCTACCTATCTCTCTCCCCCTCCCCCCTCCCCTCTTATCTTTCTCCCTCCTCTAGACCTATCTCTCTCCCTTTCTCTCCCTCCCTTTCTCCCTCCCTATCCCCTATCTATATCTCCATCTCTACCTCTCTCTTCCTTTCTCTTCTCATCTCTCTCTCTCTCTCACTCTTCATATATGTCTTTATATCTCTCTATTTTTCTCTCTTCCTCTCTCTCCCTCTCTCCATATATATATATATATATTTCTACCTGTATGTGTCTCCACCTATCTCTCTATCTCTTTCTCCCTCCCCCCTCTCTATATCTCATTATATCTATATCTCTCTATCACTCTATCTAACCATCTATTTCTCTCTCTATCGCTTCCTCTCCCTCTATACCTCTATCTCTTCCTCTTTATCTCCCCATCTCTCTCTATCTTTATCTCTCCCTCTACCTCTCTATCTATTTCTCTCCCTCTATATTCATCTCTACCTCTATCTTTCTCTCCCCCCTCTATTTCTAGATATTCCTCCATCTATCCATAATCTCTCTCCCTCCATCTCCCTATTCCTAGAACTCTATATCTATATAGCTTTTCCTCTCTCTCTCTCTCTCTCTCCATATTTCTTCTTCTGTCTTGTTATCCCTCCATATCTCTCTACCCATATATCTTCCCCTCTTTACCTCTCTCACTATATATCACTTCCTATCTCCATCTTCATCTTTCTTCCTCTCGCTCTCTCATTCTCTCTCTCTCTCCATCTCCATATATTTATCTCTTTCAACTCTATCCATCTATCTCCTCTCTCTTTATCTCTCCCTCTCCTCTCCATATTCCTCTCCTTCTCCAACTCCATATGCATATCCATCTCCATATTCCTCTCCATATCTATCTTCCTCTCTCTCTCTCTCTCCTATCTCTATCTCTTTACCCCTCTCTCTCACTCTTCCCCCTCTATGTCTCCCTCTTTCTATCCTTGCCTCTTCCTGTCTCTCCCTGTCTCCCTATTGCAAACATAATATTAGCATGTTAGGAATGGAGCCTAATTATCTTCATGATGCAACTTAGGTTTTATTTGGGTCATGCCTGGATCCATGTAAGTGGATGCATGGTTTATTTTAAGCCATCAATTATTCATTGAGACCTTTGTTGCACCAAAAAAAACATTTGATAAGTGGCTTGCCAATTGACCTCATGTACTACACAAACATATGCAAAAAAAAAACATTTTTTTCCTAATTGACCTTCCACCCCTCTTTGGCATACCCATTGCACACCAAGGTACAATTGCTAGCTTTATTTTAAGAAAGAACTAGTACATCAATATAGTGTAACACATGCGCACGAGTCATCATCACATGCAAAATTGATATGCAAGGAAGATATATATCAACAATGCTTGAGGAATAAAAGAAGAACAATTACATGAACAATCCTTATAGTTGGACACCCAAACAATGTAAGGTCATCTAGCTTGATTAATGTTAAGTCTTAAAATAAGGATTTTAAAGGCATCCCTTGATGATGTAAGCCGAGTAAATTTTCTTAGTGGATAATAACCAAAAATAAAATATTAGTCTTTATAATTTATTTAATAACTATTTAACATATTTTGTCTAGTTAAAATATTAAAGTATTATATGATTGATTAAATTTAATAATCCATATCATTTTATTTATAATATTAATATAATTATGTTATAAATCATTAATATTCACTAATGCATATAAGATCTAATATAATAAAGTATTTTCCTTCACATTTTATATAATGATATTACCAATGTAAAATATAAATTTTAAATTAGTTATACTCTATAGAAACAAATATCACATTTAAAAGAATTAAAATTACCTATAAAGTAAATTATAAAAGTAAACTCTAAGTTAAAACATGAGCTCATTTTAACAAAGATTGTTTTGAAAAAGCAACTTAGATTAAAAATCAACTCTAATTAAAATGTAGGAAAATAATAATAATATATTTTTTTTATGAAGGTTATCCACAAATCATTTTTAGCTACTGGGGGGCACAATCCTGACCTCATCCCTTTTCAAGGCTTGATCCCTGGTGGACTCAAGTAGAACCTTTCAATCCCGACCTCATCCCTTTTCAAGGCTTGATCCCTGGTGGACTCGAGTAGAACCTTTCAACTTCACCATTCACTAGTAGATCAAGGGCCCATTAACAATTTAGGAAAATTATTATTGTGGTTTCTTCTATTTTATTTTATTTATCTATCTATTTTGTTGAAAAAATATCCATTTTAAAAGAAAAGTATTTATGTATATATTTATATGTATATACATAAAATAAATTTATAAATATTTTAGATTATTATATGAAGATTCATTTTATAGTGGTAACAAGGAGTATGATATTGTGATGTGTATATGAAAACCATTTAATTTAAATTTGACAATCATTTATACATCAAATAATTAAAATTATCAATAAACATAGATTTAAAGTAACATAGAAGTGTGTAAAATGCAATTTATATTTTTCAAAGTAAAAATAAGATAAAAGAATTAGGAAATAATGAATGGTGACTTTTTTTAAAAGTAAAAATTAAAATTTACATAGAAAAGTAAAATAACCTTCTAGAAAAATAAAGTAAACAATATAATAAATTTTTAAAATATTTAAAATATAGAATAAAATTTGTGTATCCATGTAGTAAATAAAATAACTCTTAAATATATTACAAGAAAAATGGCAAAGTAACTATGTGAAAAGTCGGTTGATGGATAAACAAAAATAAGGTGGAAGGCAGTTACTATGATCTTTTGGAGATTCATGTATGTGACGAAATAGAAGAGGACATTTCTTTGCTCCACAAATCAGCCATAATTTCCAGAATAATTGGACCGAAATGGGGGAGAATGCAATGGCCGTTTTTTTATATTTAGTCTATTTTGAGTCTCTGTTTTTCCTTTGAATAATGCATGCTTTGCATGCTCTGTTTTTGGCAGTAATTTCATGTTTAGCAGCAGCATTCGATGTATTCGAATCGCTGTTTCTTATTTAAGTATGAATAAAGAAGACAGCTTGTTTTTGAGCCTGCAAAAACTATATACAGAAAGTGTGTGTGTTACAGTGGCTCTGTTCTGCCCTGTTTTCTGAGTTTATTGTTTATATTTGCTGCTGCTATAAATTTCTGTTTTCTTTTCTTTTCTGTGTTAACAAAATTGGCTTTATCAGCTGGTTTTAGAAGCAGGGGTCTTTTTTAGATTCTACAAATGCCACCAAGAAGAAAGGTTGAAAAATGGACAAACAAAAATGTGAGGAACTGGTAAAAGAGAAGGGAATCACAAGTGTCAAGAGCTTCCTACTGAATGCTAAGGGGGGTACCTCCTCCCTTAGGAAAACATGAAGATTCTTTTATGGAATGTTAGGGGCTTAAATGCCCCTAACAAACAATGCATAATTAGGTGCCAATTAGAGATCTCAAACTCTGATGTTGTCCTATTTCAAGAAACTATGCTTGATGATGAAGGAAGAAGAATATTGAATATGGCAGGATGGGATGAGGAACACAAAGTCCATCGGATTTGTGGGTGCCTTGGCATCCTTTGGCGAGCAAACAACATAAGGGTGATACAAAATGAAACGAACTGGATGTTATGCGAGTTAAGAGCTCTTAATGTAAACCTTGAGTTTTTGTTATTTAATATATATGGCTCTATCAAAAACCAAGATAAGATTGTATTATGGAATACCCTTGGCAAGCTGGTCTTTGATTACCATGGAAGAAAGATAATTATGGGCAGCGAATTCAACGCGGTACTGATCTGTGATGAAAATGGTTTGGCGGGAGTTGGCAGGATCACACCATCTATGCATGATTTCAGACAATTTGTCATATCTACTAACCTCCTTGATGCTTAGACAAAAAATGGGTCATACACTTGGATTAATAGAAGCGAGGGATTTACACAGATAAAGGAAAGATTGGACAGATTCCTTTATTCTCAGAATGGCTTTCCTCAAACTTCGTTTTGTGTTCCAAAATCCTACCGCCCTCGTGCTTGTACCATGTGCCTGTGGAGCTTGCAATAAATATGGATTGTGGTCAGCATAAAAGCTCATTCAAACTCGTACGTATGTGGTTTAGAAATCCATAATTGGTTGAGCTAATAGAATAGTGGTGGAAATCAGGTCCCTCTATGTAGGCACAAAAAGCTTCATGTTTAAATGCAAGTTGCAACACATTAAAAACGAACTCAAAGAATGGAATAGAACTTCGTTCAGAAACATCTTTATAGAAAAAGAGGATTGAAAAATAAGTTCATTTCTCATGGGATGTTCGGAATACAATTTGGGGAAAGTGCTGATGGAATATAATGAAGTTTTAGCCAAGGAGGAAGAATAATGGAGAGAAAATTCATGAGAAGTATGGTTACAAGAAGAGTTTTGAACACAAAGTTCTTTCACAATACAACAAAATTAAAAAGGGCCTAGAACAGAATAACAGAGATTAAGTGTGCAAAGGGAAATCTGCTCAACTCTCTGAAAGAAATTCACAAGGAAGCAATTAATCATTTTCAAAATTTGTTGTCCCCATCTAAGGAAATGGACTCCCTCTATCTTGGGGACACTTTAGACAATATCCCATGCATCATTACAGAGGAAGATATAATGAAATGCTAATTGCCCTATTTTCAAAAGAGGAAGTAAAAACTATGGCTTTCCAGTTGCATCCAGATAAATCTTTGAGATCAAATGATTTCTTGACGCTCTTCTTCCAAAGATGTTGGCACATCTTGGAGAACGATGTATGGGAATTGATCAAAGAGTTCAAAAGAAATATTTTTTTTGCCAAAGATTTGAATAACACAGTTTTGTGTTAATACCAAAGAAGGAAAAATGTCCTTCCTTTGGTGAATATCGACCAATTTCATTATGCAACATGATATATAAAATACTATTAAAGGCATTAGCACATAGACCAAAGAAGACACTAAGAAAGATAATTTCAAACAATTAGAGTGGATTTTCCCCAGGTAGAGACATTGTAGACAGTATAACTATCGACAATGATGCAATTCACTCAGTAAATAGAGATCACTAAAACACCATGATGATAAAGCTAGACATAAGCAAGGTTAACAACTGCGTTAAGTGGAGCTTATCTGCAAAGTCTTGGAAAGGTTCAGATATGATAAAGTTTGGATCAATGTAATGTTTTTCTATATCTCCTCCGTAAGATACTTCGTATTGATTAATCGTCTCTTGTGCAGTTTCTTCAAAGGCTCTAACAACCTCTGTCAAGGTGATCATGTATCACAATTTATGTTTTCCATAACGGTGGAGGCACTTGGTAGGCTCATTGGCAGGTCACGATTAGAAGGTAGGTGGAAAGGTTTGAGAGGTAAGGAATGTGGATCCCCTTACTCATTTGCAATTTGCAGATGACACAATCTTGTATGGAAATGCTTCTCTTGGTAGGCATAATTAGATGAAAGTTGCATTAAAAAGTTAAATTTTTAGGATTTTGAAGAAAAAAATGAAAAAAATGACATAATTTAGATGAATTCATGTAAACTTATATAGAGGATTTCAACTGAACACAAAAATGCTTATGTATTCCATTTGCATTGCTTATAGTAGTCCATTTCCATCAAGGTTAGTGGAATTCACTATTTTTCATTGTGGCTAGATGGATATTGTGCCATCATTATTCACCATTGCAATTATTATCCACATCTTCATTTCATTGGCCAATAAGAGTCATTTGTACATGATTTGTTGGAAACTTGCAGCCATTTAAAGACAATTTCCACATAACCCATAAGAGAAATCTATGCAATTAAGTATTCTGAATCCACATGCAAGAGAATAGACAACATACCCATGAAAATATGACACAAGATATACCTTGGGAAAACCCTCAAGAGGGAAAAAACCCAACCTCCAAAAGCATCCATCACTCATTTATTATTCAACAATAAAGATTACAATACATCTTCAGAGTCTCCATGAAAACCATTGAAGCAACAAGTCCTCTCCAAGCAATTCATGTGAACAAGCATGCAACCAAACATCCTGTGCCATGCTTCAAACCCTCACAAATGCTAACCAGAGCTAACCTACCAATTGACCAACCTTAAACAACTACCTTTGTGGTTGCTTTTATAGAAGCAAGCTCCCACAAAACCACCAAGTGGTATTACACAAAACTATGTGACTAAAACCATGAAATTACAAAACCATGTCCCCATATTTAATATTGGGTACTTTATTTATTTATTTTCCCCAATATTAAGTAATTACATTTTAGCAACTTAACTTATGTCCCAATGTTACATGCAACATAAAGTGGCGCCAAGAATAATTACATTAAATATATTATGTAAGGTTTATGAACACACCTTTTTCCTAACATCATTTTCTCATTATGTTCTCAATAGTTGTAGGTGAATAGCTAGCTTAAGATAATTTATTTTTAATGTATCTCTAGGGCTATAAACCTAGTGATTAGAGATCAAGTTGTTGAACACACAAAATACTTAGAGTAGGGAGGGGTGAATCAATATTCTACTAAATCAATTGATTGGTAACCATCCAATTATTACAATGTATATTGTTGCAACAGTAAGTAAAAACATGGAAATGGACATAACATCACACAATTCATAGACACCAAGATTTTTACGTGGAAAACACAAAGTGGAAAAAAACACGGTGAGGATTAGCTCACAATATATTATAACTGGTTACAAAATATTACATGGCACACTACTAGGACACACTATCCTTGAAAGGCTCACAGTCAGAGTACAAAAGATATGGCTTACCGCCAGAATATAGAAAGATATGGCTCACTACCATAAATGTGAACTAAAAGGAATGCACCTTCTAAGTGTTGAATACAGTTCCAACTAAGCTCTAAAGAATGGAAAGTCCTGCACCAGATTGCAGGTATACAACAATTGTCATCAACTACCAATCACTCTATCACATACCTCACATCATCACTTCTTGTCATCTTTGTCTCTCTCCTTTTTTCAACATCTCAATTTCTCTAATTATTGCATCTATGTATATCTCAAATATATATATGCTCAATACAAGGATATTTCATATACACACAATTCATACATCAATTCGATCGGTCTAATTGGATGTAAGCATACATAATTCAAAATATCTTTTCGGCCACAAAACAAAACTTCTTTGGTGCTCAAATCAAAAAATGCAATTTAGGTCGACCCAGACCTAAAAAATAAGTCTTCATGATATGTGCACTTTACAAACAAGTCAGGAAAAAGAGAAACTCATCAAAAATATAAGTTGAACTTCTATCTTTTAAATCTTTCAACCAATCCAACTAAAATTGTTGAATCCTTGATCATGACTGCATCTAAGACTCTTGAATAATATATCAAAATTAGATGAGCCAACATACACTTCAGAATGATTATGGATCAAATTATCGGATCAATGTAGCACGAACATAGTTTATCGGATGGGTAGATAATCAGTCATAAAACAATGTTGGAATCAATGACAACAAAGACAAGCCAGAGGTCTCCTTCTTCATTCTTCCAACAATCTCCCACTTTGTCATTGATGGGAACATGTGCCAAAAGTGAAACTCACTTCAAAACCAAAATTGTGCAACAACAAAAATTTGTTCAATTCTTAATACAACTCCCCATTACAAAAACATAAAATTGAAACGAAAACATTATTTACACTGAACCTTCAATCTTCTCCCCCTTTGACATCAAGGACAAAGGGCAGGAAAACATAAATAATCAAGAGTTGGTGGAACCTTGTAGTTCTTTGAGAATTGTTTCCCAAGCTGGCTTACCATCATCCCAAATCCTTTTAGCCTTGGTAAGAGACTTATGCAGAGATTCCAGTTACGCTAAGAATTCTTCTCCTTTTGGAGTGAAAGGAATAATGTTCCTCTTCTCCAATATTTCTACATCTATCATATTATTTACTAAGGCACATAGATTTAAAGATGGTCGATCACTTACCGAAGGAGAGGCAGACATGCCCTCCTTAGGATTAGATGTTCCTTCTTCATCCTTCTTTTCATGCATGTGAATTCTGAAAGAGTCTTCTTCTTCATCTGTCTCTTCATCCGTGGAGATATTAACTCTGGTTTTTGCTCCTTCATTACTAGCAGAAGTGCTCCTTCTTTTGTTCCTTTTCAACTATTGCTCTTCTTGCAAGCCAAGGTTAATTTTTTATTGTATAGCATCACTCAAATTTCCCTTCACATTTTCCTTTTACTTTACTCTTCATTTTCCAGGGGTAACAGATGGTGTAGCAGGGGCTATGTTCTTCCTTTTAGAAGAACAAGTACCAGGTCTGGTAGAGGTAGGTACATCAACTGATGCCGAAGTACTGTGTTCTTTCTTCTTTCCTTTCTTTGTTACAACAACACTGGAAGTACGTGTAGTAACATAAGACACCCTTTTAGATTTCGTAGGTCTAGAGGATAGTTCAGTTGACTTGGACTTCCTCTCATCAAGGGATTCCTTCAATTGATCAATGTCATCCTTAGTGAATGACCCTTGGAAGAATGCCTCAACATACTTTCTTGTTGTTTTAGCTCTATGGGATGCAAAATTATCTAAATGCACTTCTTTAGCTTTTTATTCATATGTTCCATGTCGAGGCAGAGAGGGATCCCCTGGACTACTTAGCAACATTTCAATAAACCTCTCAACAAGCTATTCATCTACCTCATATCCCAATGGCTCTATCCAGAGAATTTTGGGTTCAACTGCTTCTATGATGCATTCATTAGTACTTACAAGAAAGGTTGTCCTTTTCATACTTTTTCACCAAGCTTCTAGGAACCCTTTCTCTTTGATGCATATATTTCTGGAAAACTGCAAAGAATGTAGTCAATGCATTATTTTGTGCCATAAAGTCTCCAAGAATGTGCAAGTGTTCAAAATTTTGATGAGCAATTGGCCTGCTACATTCCAATATGATGTTTTTCCTTCTCGGTAACTCCCTCAAAAAGTAAAATAGTGGACAAACTACCAATGTCCCAAACTTAAAGGAGTGTTTCTTTGTCTTGATCAAGCTCGGATTCTCCAGAAGTTGTTGTCAGAGCAACTCACACAAATCATAGTCTCTTCCATTTACTACCATTTCGTATGTGGTATTAATTTTTGTGGCAGACACAAAATTCTAGGTAAAATTACAAAGTTGTATCACACTTTCGGTCAACTTATCAACACAAGTTGAGAAAGGAGCGGGAAGAGCAGTGGAGGGAGAAATTTGAAATTAGGGGCTGATGGTAGAGGAAGGAGAAGATTCAAAAGAGGCAGCTGGTTTTTTGCTGCTGGGCTGGGTGTTGTTGCTGGCTTGCTGGGATGCGGCAAGGTGGTGTTGGCTGTTGTCACTGGCTTCCTTGGAAGCGTTGTTGTAGGGATTCTTGCTACTGTCACCTTGTTGGGTTGTTGTGGTGTTCCTGCTTTCTTTTGGCATTGGTTTTTGGCCTACTGTGTTGCAGTTTTCTGCTTCTGCTGGCTATTTGGGTACCTTTGAAAGCTCCTTTTGCCTCATGGGTGCTGGTGCTCTTTTTTTGGTTGTTGGTTTTCCCTTGGTGCTTGTGTAATGAGTTATTTTTTTAAATCTTTCGAGGGTTTCTTTTCAAAATGGGGGGTGGGTTGTTGCCTTCCTCCTGTGCTGACTCTATGCAACTCCCTTGGTCATTTGAGGAGGTCATGGGTTTTTTGGGTCTTAAGATGGCTGTGCTTAATGACTATTTTACTATTGAGACTGTGACAGAGTGGTGGTTTTCCCTCCATGTTACTGTTGTGGGTGTTTTCTTGGTTGTGGAAGGCATTCCTGTTGACCTCTATTCTGCTGTTGAGTTGGTGTTGTTGGTTGACTGCGAGTTCTTGAACCCCCTATGGTTTGTGATGTTTTTATTTTCAATGGGGGTTGCCTTTATCTTGGAGGATGCTTTGTCTAGGTTGCTCCCATATTTTGGTTTAATGGTTGGAATACGTTTATTCAAGCCCCTATTTTTCTTGAAGTGAAAGGGAGCCTATGTTGCCCCTGTTTTTGATCTTTTGCTATTGTATGGGATATGTATAAAGTTGTATCTTTTGTCTTAGATGAAGTTTTGGCCTAAGGGGATCTTTCTCTTTTCTCCTGTGTTGCCTTTGGTTGTTGAGTTCTCCCTTTCTTTTGGAGTGTTGGCTTTCTGTTGGGATCTTCAACAAGTGTCTTCTATGGAGGTGAAGGAAGCTTCTATTAAGGTTGAGTCTCTTTTTGAGGTGGAGCTGGCTATTGTGTGTTTGATGGGAAGCCCTCTATTTTGGTACCCTCTTCTGAAGCTCCTATTGAGGTGGATGCTTGTCCCATTGAGGTGGTCCTGGAGGTTGCTAGAGTGTTGTGGCTTTGGTGGAAGGGGTTTTCTTATCTTCCTTGGTAGCTACTCCTATAGAGGTGGACTGAGGGTTTTGTTGAGCTCTGTTCTCTCGGATCTACTGGACTATGTTGGCCAATGGGTTGGTGATTTGGGTGATGGTGTTGCTCCTTCTTTTGGAAGGTGGTTTTTTATTGACACTACTGGTGGGTTTAAGGTCCTCGTTAAAACTTGGTGTATTGTGAGGGATTTTAGTCCCTACAATCTAGTTGTAAGTGGGTTTCAGGCTCCCTTCTAAACTTGGTTTAGGTTCAAGATCCATTGTAAAACTTGGCTTTGTTGGGTTTAAGATTCCCGCCAAAACCTTCTGTTTAGTGCAGATTTGGGTAGTCTTGTTAATTTGGTGATCTGTTGTTGGTTCCCTGCTGGTTATCTATGTTGTATCCGAGAGTAGCTTGTTCTTCTTTGAGTGGGTTTTAGGTCCCTGTCAAAAATTGTTTGTTAATGGTTTCGGGTCCATTCAAAACCTGTTGTAAATGGTTTCAGGTCCATTCAAAACCTATTTTTCACATATAATCAAAACTTATCAACACAATTAAATTTTAGTATTTATAACTAAAAATCAATTTTGGTCAAACATATGATATAGTAAGATTCATTATAGATAAGTTAAATATTTCCACAACTTAAATCCAACTAAAATTGTTGGCTAAATGCATATGTAGCACCACTTTGAGGCCAATTTACTAAAAAAATAAAATTATTTGAAAAAAATAATGTTTCAACAACTCCTCATATAAATAACATTTACATAAAAATGTAAAAACACCCTTTTGTAGATCCATAAGTGTAGTTTTCAAATATATATTTATTTTAATAGTTCAACTATTATTTATATTTTATTTTATTTTTTTACTTAAATTAGGTTATTAGTACAAAAATATTCGGTTGATTACCATGTCAAGAAAAATACTAAAACTTATTAAAAAAATAAAAAAATGTGATGCCCTAGATAAAAGAATCTAGATTAAGATAGTATAATTTGCTTTCTATTTTAGATAAATATTTAATATAAAAGTTGACATTGAGTGGAAATTACAACCATGTTTTAGTACACACACATTTAAATATTTATTTAAAAAAATATATTTATTAAAGTTGTAATAAAATATATCCATGCCCTAAAGTTTCAAGTTATAAATATACTAAAAATTTTGAAAGCAAAAAAATAAAATTTACTATATAAAGCTTGACATCTCATGTAACATCATTTTCAACATTTTATCAACAACTAAATTATAGTGTTAATTTATTAAAAAACTATATTCAAATAATTTTTTAATTTTGTCTAAAAAATACAAACATAAAATATAATAAAAAATAAACATTGTATTAGTTTACATCATTTCAAAATTCAAAACACATAACCACTTTCTAGTGATTCAAGTTTAAAATTTAGATCAGTGTTGGCATGTTCCTTTATAAAAGTGTTACACAACTTTGTACTTTTACCCTTCCCTCGATTAGTGAAATATATTTTCTGTCCAATCATGATAGCAACATACTTCACAACTGGGTTTACAATGGGCCTAGTAGTCAAAGCTCTCTTGTCAAATGTGGCTCTAGTTAGCTTTATAACTGCATCGTTTTTCATAGTTTTCAGTACTAGCGAGGGCCAAATGGCAGAAAGACAAGTTACAACTTGCATCACCTCCTTTGTGATTAACCCAGCTATGCTTGTCCACACAAATTTATCATGCACCCTACTTAGTGCCATCCTAACAAATTTAGAGTCCATTTCATTTGAAAGGTTAGGAAACCAGTTCCTAACATCTAGCTTCTTCCATACTAGGTTTTCATATTTAGGTTTTACATAATGATCATCTCTTGTCAATTCTACCGTCCATAAATCCCTAAGTTCTTGGTGGTTAAATTCTTCCAATTTTCTATGAATGTATGTTCTAGTGTCTTCAATGGGTAAAACATTAACATGAATGTGAGAGAACGCACCCGAGGGATCCATTTAAAAGACTTTCAAGGAATACCTTCTGAATTTAGGTTGGGGTCTCTCGAAAACTTCCACAATAGTAGGTTTAGCCATTTCTTTTCCTCAAATTACTTGTAAAGTTGCTTCAAATAAAAAACCCACAAAGTTCAGATACAAAGCTTGAGACTTAGGTATTTACTATTATCTGAACTTTGTAAGTCTCAATTTTGTAAAACAATAGTAGGTTTAGCCATTTATTTTCTCATCTTCACTTTTGTCCAGATCTTTAAGAGCAACATGAAGTTCCTCAGTTGCAAAGATCTCTTCTCGAGGAACAAGATACTTTTTATCAACCATGTGTTCAAACTTCAAGATATTCCTTAAGCAATTAAGCTTCTCAAAAGGAATTGAGCTCAGACACCAATTGTTAAACACACAAAATACTAAGACAGGGGTTGAATCAATATTCTACTAAACCAATTGATTGCTAACCATCCAATTATTACAATGTATCTTGATGCAGTAGTAAGTAAAAACATGGAAGTGAACATAACATCACACAACTCATAGACACCAGGATTTTTACAACCACGATGAGAATTAGCTCACAATATATTATAACTAGTTACAAAATATTACATGACACACTGCTAGGACACACTATCCTTGAAAGGCTCACAACTAGAGTACAAAAGATATGGCTTACCACTAGAATACATAAAGATATGGCTCACTACTAGAAATGTGAACAAAAAGGAATGCACCTTCTAAGTGCTGAATGCAGTTCCAATTAAGCTTTGAAGAATGGAAAGTCCTGCACCAGATTGTAGGTATATAACAACTGTCATCAACTACCAATCACTCTATTGCATACCTCGCATCATCACTTCTTGCCATCTCTATCTCTTCTTTTTCCAACATCTCAATTTCTCTAATTATTGCATCTATGTATATCCCAAATATATATATATGTGTGTGTGTGTGTGTGTTGCCAAAAAATGTATATTTGACATTTTTATGCTCACTTGAGTCTCTCTTCTGGAATTTGGCTTGATTTTTCCTAGATTTAATGTTGTAATGTGGTCAACACATTCACATTAGGTCTTTGACCCTTGTGAATCATTAAGACTTCTAGGATGTCTTGTAAAGGTGTTGTGAAGTGTTGTAACCCACTTTCACACTTTTCTAGGACCCTTTCATCTAAATATCCCATTTTTATCATTTACCAAGTCTTATTTCAAAGTGTTGTGAAGAGTTGTAACAAAATCTCACGCTTTTCTAGACTTGACATCACTAATTCAACCATTTCTCATGTTTAAATGACCCCTTTAATGCACTTTTCAGTCATTTTTAAGTGTGTTTTTGAGGATATTCCCGTTGGAAAAAATTTAATGCCATGTAATTCCCGACACCCACTTAATTTTCTTAAGTGGGACGAAGTCGCCAATAGGGGCGACTTAGTCCTTTTTGGCACAAAACTCAAAATTATTTCAAATTTCTGGTGAGATTTTGTCCTCTAACCCTTGAGGTTGGCCTGTGATGTGTTATTTTCGAGAGATTTAGTAAGAACACGTGTTTAAATAAGGTTTTGCTTCTCATTTTAACACCTACCAATCTAGTCATTCAAGCATTCACTCAAGCAATCAACTTAATCATTATCAAGCATTCAAGTACTCTAAGCATAATCAAGTCATCGATTGGAGCACTTCATTGCATATCTTTAGATTTCTACATAAAGGGTTTGGTAAGTCTATTAAATTTCATGTTATTTATTTATCATTCTCTTCACATTTAATTTCATTTTCTAGGGTTTGATTACCAAAGTGGGGTTTGACCAAGGCAAACCCCTATACTCTAACCCTTCACCATTTTTCCCTCTTTGCATGTGTGTTTGCAGACTTTGTAGGAAGATTTGTCAAAGAAATAAGTGTTGAAAAGTGGTCAAGAAGTCATGAAAGCTATTCAATTCAACATAACCCTAATTCAATCTTGGAGACACTTTTTATCCTATTTTCTGGAGAACTAAAAGCGAACACCTGTCAGAAAAGCAAGTGTAGACCTGAGGCTACAAGATTTTGTCCCAATATTCCTGAAATCTGTAGGTGGATTAAGTCACCACTAGTGGCGGATTACTCCCATTGCCAGGCTTGAAAAGTGGTTTTTGCATTTTTGGATACCCATTTGGCAGATTCATGTTTCGACAAGTTTCCCCGAAACTAGGACTAAGTCGCCCAACCTGGTCTAAGTGTCCCAATCAACATTCTCGGTCAAATTTTTAGGATTCCAGGATCTCTCCACATCTAATTTTAGATTCCAGGTGTACCTCTCCAGTCTTGTTTAGTTATTTCATCATTTACTTACATTTTTAGATGTTTTTACATATCACAATGTGTTTTCCAAGACTTCACATTTCTTAGGTTTTGCATCATTAGGTCATTTTATTTTCATATCAGTGCATTAGTACATCTTAATTAGACATATTAAATCTCATTTACATTAATCTTGTGTAGACATTTGCATTTTGGACCCCATTCCCATTTCTTTCTCCTTTTAGGTGAAAAACCCTAGAAGGAGCTAAAGCAAGTGTGGGCAATCCAAAATCATTGTCCACATTTTGGTGAACCCGACATTTGAACATATTTACTTCTGATTTTAAGTGCATCCTAGGTTTCATTTACATTGCATTAGATATTGCATCCTAGGGTTTTCAAAATTGCATTAGTGAAAAGCTCAAATAGCTTGCATTTTTGCACTCAAAATCACAAAAAATCTGCATTTTCATACTATAATTACATTTGTGCATTAGAAAGACATAAAATTGCATTCAAAATTTCTAAAAAATCTCAAAAAATCATCAGTGGGACTAATTCGTCACACTGGGTGACTTAGTCCTCTTGCACATTTTGCACTGAAATTTCTGGTAATTTCTGGGTATTTTTTGGTAATGCTTTCCTATTTCAATTTATAGAATTTTTTGTTATTTTCATTTTATTAGTCCTAGATTTCATTTCATTTTCATCCCCTTGCCTCTTGTGGTATTTGTATGAGTGTTTGGTGTCCTATTGATAATACTTTAGTGAGAAGAAGTTCCCAACTCATGGCATCCCGCGATAACACACTCGTTGTGGACTTTGGGTTGTCTCGAGCCCCTAATCCTGGTATGGAAAATGGTGCATTAGGACTGGATACTACCACTAGTACACCTTTACCTTCACATACAATGCATGTTGATACATCAAATTCCTACATTCCACAAGATAAAGTCATTAACATTCATGAGGATTTAGCACATTTGCAACAAAACTTGTCTCTTGAAAACATTCCAACCACTGCCATTCCTTCTATAGACAACATCCATCGAATGCTTGAAAGTGATGAGGGCTTAGATGTTATGAAACAAATTGTTGAGATATACCAAAAACATGCCTCTAACACATCTCAACCAACAAACACTGTGGTTAGCCAAGGAGGATCTCACATTCCCCCTCCTTCAACTGTAGCATCCTTAGTCAGGTGATTCCTTCTTTCGCTATTCCAACTAGAATTCCTAGTTCTTTTGTGGCATCAAATGTTCCATCCTCCACCACCTTCACCCTATTAGTGTCCCCTTCACTTGTCCCAAAATTACATACACTCCATCACCATTCTCTCTTCCACCTCATACCACTTACATCGACCCTCTCATTACACAACTCTTCCAAACTGTTTCTTCCATGCAACAAGAAATATCTACCATAAACCAAAACCAAACTGCACCACCCACCTACTATGTCCGTAGTAGCCCATTATCTTTGGAAATCTTAAGAACACCGATGCCACAAGGAATTGAGATTCCTAGGTTTGAGAATTACGAAGATAAAGGAGACCCTACTAATTATGTCAATGATTATACAATCTTATGCAGTGATTTTGTCCTTGACGATAAACTATTAGCTAAACTGTTTCCTAGGACCTTAAAAGACACTTCCTTGGAGTGGTTTTCAAACTTACCCAATCATTCAATTCAATCATTTAATGAACTTGTTGATGCCTTCATAAGTCATTTCCAAGTCCATAAGACTCCCAAGAAGGCAATGGATGATCTAATGAGATGTAAAGAAAATGCGGATGAAAAAGTCACTGATTTCATTTCATGCTATGAGTCATTGTATGCTCAAGTAGATGTCAAGATTCCTGATTCACATCTCCAAAAGATGTTTATCAAAAACTTGCAAACTCAACTTTAGGTAAATTGACCATGATGAAATTTCCTTCTTTCATGCATTTATGCACAACCCTTTGTGACTATCACAACTCGGTTACTAGTCATGATGCAAAATCCACTTCTAGCCGAGCTGACAAATCTAAACAAAACAACCAAAACAACTCAAAAAACTTTAGAAAACAAAACAAAGGGTTCTTACAGTTCAATCCTCCTCCTCGACAACCACCTCAACCTGTCAACAACCAAGTAGCAATTGTGAAAGCCACGATACCTTACAGTTATGTTGATCTAAAATGACAGTTTACACCATTACCAGACACTCTCCATAACACCATGACCCAATTTATGCAGCAACAAATGATTTCTTTACCTCCTATTAAACCATTAGATACAACTAAACCTTTTCCTCTGACCTTTCAACATAATGCTTATTGACATTATGATAGACAAAATGGACATGACATAGAACAATGTAAGCGTCTTAAACACATAGTGCAAGACCTCATTGATTCTAGTTGTCTATCTATTTCAAATCTTAATGAAAAAGGAAATACATCCATTGCCCCACCCAATCAAAATTTATAAATTTTTACCAATCCCATGCCTAAACATAATGTATCATTTGTCAAAGCCAGTGAAACTCAAAACAATGACATGATGATTGTTCATAAAGAGACTGAACATCCTGATACTATTCCACATACACCCTCTATTAATCCTATGGATGGAATGGTAGGAGCAATAGACGTTATCCCTCGTAACGACCAACCTAAGAAAAATATTGATATTACTTTCTCTTCTAAATATATTTTTCTGAATCTTCCTGATGGTCCTCTCTAAATAGTCAGACGTATTTATGATAAGCCCACTAATGGGATACTCATAAATCTTGCCTATGGTGAGAATGTGATCACTGAGGAATTTTTGGTCTTACAAAATATTTATGAAGATAACTATGAAAAACCAAGAGCATGGATCAAAACACATAATGGTTTCACATGCCCTACAATTGGATCAATTGTTCTTCTATTACAAATAGGACCTAAGACAATGGATGTTACATTCTCTATTATTCCACAATCAGATAAGTTTTGTCTATGGCTAGGTCATCCATGGCTTTGCTCGATGAAAATTGTCCCTTTAGTCATACACAAATGTTTAAAGTTTCTGCACGATAATAACATATTCACTATACACCATAGTGGATTTAACCATTTGTCTTCTAGAGGAAATTTCACCTTAGAAGCCTTTTGGCCAGAGCCCATGGAACCCATGAAACCTCGCAAAGATTTATTTTTCATTGTTTATCAAAAGTTTAAAGCAAGGAAAATTGTTGATTTGTCCCTCCGCAATCAATTCCCATCCACTTCCGCTACCCCAATCCTCGATGAGACAATGCTTCAACCTGGATTCAAACCTGAACAAACAGTGCAACCTAATGAGCAACAAACACTAAACACTTCCCCTTCTTCCTCCAAATGTCCAAGAGATAATGAAACCAACCTTTTCATGCTTCCACGTATAAAACAAGTTTATAAAGGAAAAGAGAAAGTGATTGGCCCATCTCCTTTCTTTCCTTCCGTTCTTCCCCCTCGGGAAGAAAAGGACCCTATGGTGGATCAATCTGCCCTTACACCCTCACAACTTCAAAATAGAATCAAAAGAAGCCATGGTGCTAGAGAGAGTAGGAATTGACATCATCTCCTTGCTCGTCAATTGCAAACTAAAGAAAACAAAGAAAATCAATCTCCACCTTTGACATAAGTAATACTTGATCACCCTCCTCCTAATTTTCCACAAGATAGTATGTTACAACCATCACAACAACATGATCAAATACAACAGCCCCAACTCCTGATACACCCCTCATTGGAGATTACCATTTGTCCCCCCATTGTGATTAATCTGGATTATGATGATTGTGTGTGTGTAAAATGTGTAAAGTTAGTATCAACAAAAACCTTAATGAGACAATTTACATTAAAGATTAAAAGCAAACAAGTCATTATAATTTGCAACAAACTAAATCTTTCAAGAACGTCTCATTGTCCTCTATTCTTAATGATTCTTTTAACCTTTTGGCCCTCATATTTCTATGTGCACAAAGGCTATTAGAATGACACTTAAGAAACGAGATTAGTATTCAACATGCAAGTCAACTAAATGCCTATATGAAACTATATGCAAACAATGATGATGAATGCTATGACGAAGGGATGATGGTGATTATGATAAATAAACAAGTGGAGGTGGATGCTATGGTATTGAACTAGAATTATCTATGCATGATTCTACATATGCTCAAATGAAAACTTAAAACGAACTAATTTAAAATGCAAATATGATGCAAGATGGGACATAAAATACAACTATGATGCAAGATTCAAAGCTAAGATGTAAATACAAAGTAAAACATGATGTAAAGACTAGCTATAAGACTCCAAAATTCTCCAAGATCTAATGATAAAACCTACATGATAACTTTACTTCAAATGTGGATGCAAAATACAAGGCCCAAGGCTTGTATTTATAGCCTTTTCCAAGCATATAGTGAGGTGGCAATAATAAACGGTCCAAATTCGAATAAGAAAATGGATGGTGAAGATGAAGAGAATCAAGATGTTGTCCCCTTGACCAAAGAAAACATGCCATTTGGATGGAATAATCTCTTGACCAATGGGAAACATGTCATTTGGATGGAAGATTCAAGTGTGGGAAGAGAAGACCATGTGCTTCCAAAATTGGTGGAAGTGTGGGAGGAATAAGTCATGTGCTCCAAAATTGGTGGAAGTGTGGGAGGAATAAGTAATGTGATCCAAAATTGGTGGAAGTGTGTGAGGAATGAGCCATGTGATTTTTTAAAATGAGTTGAAGATAATTCTAATTAAAAATTAGAGTTATTTATTTTCATGTGACCTTGGTGAGGTGGCACAAAAAGTTGTAGAAATGTGCTCTAATTCCTAATTGGATTTACTAAAGATTAATTAAATAAAACAAGTTTAGGGAACCTTGTTTATTTAATTAATTTAGAAGAATATGTTTTAGATTTGGAGAATTTAGAAAATGAACAATATAAATAAATTGAGAATTTATTTATACGTAGTTGAAATATTAATCAAATAGCTAGTATTTAATTAATTAAAGGCGATGACTAATTTTAGGTGTATACATTTTGCCCCTCTTTGAAGTAATGTGTTTACACATTGGTTCAAAGAAAAATTTGATAGCGATGCTCAGAAAGGTTTTCGATGCCCCAGACGATGCTCCAGATGTTGATTTTCAGGTACTGGCAGATATATGCCCCTCGAGAGATAAATTAGAAAAATGTGGAATATCTGATGTTTTGTCAAGGATTCGACGATTGTGTGATGATGTTGTACTGATGTGATGATGATCCAATGTTAAACCAATGATACTTTGATGTTAGATATGATTTATCTCTCAAAATTTGATTCTAGACTCTCTCCTTGAACAATTTTGATTAGTTAAATCCCATTTTTTTTAATAAATCCCACCATAATTCCCTCCATTGTCCTTTAAAAAGGTAAAAGTGGGAAAAGTGAATTCATTTGCACATTGTGAGTTTGGAGAATTTTGAGAGAGGAGAGCTAGAGGAAGATGGAGATCCCTTCTCACATGCATCGTTTCGAGTGTCTTCACTGCCATGGTCATCCTGCTGCAACTGTACCTACAGTACACATTACGAGAAACCTCCTTTAGTCATTTTCCTGCCTTTTTATTGATGTTTTGAAGTTGGTAGATAGGTGTTGTAGGCCATTTAATTGCACTTTTGGGGGGTATTTTTGCTATTTTCAAATCATTTTTGGGAGTTTTTGGGAGTTTTGGCGCCTCTTGCTTCTGTTTTGGTGCCTTTTTCTTGTGTTTTGGTGCCTTTTTCTTGTGTTGTGGCACCTTTTTCTTCTGTTTTGGCACCTTTGGGGTTCCAAATGGCACCTTTTGCAAGCTTAACTTCATGTTTTGACCCTTTTACCCCTGAAATGGTGCCTTTGAGGTCCCAAATGGTGCCTTCTGCTCATTCTGTGGCGCCTTTGGGGTCCCAAATGGTGCCTTTTGCAAGCTTGGGTTTTTACCTTGAATGATTCTTGATGATTTTCCTTGTTGTTTTTCTTTTCTGACGATGTTTGATTGATTAAAGTCCTCGCAGTTATGTCAAATGTTACATTGTTGATGTTCGTTGAGGCTTGTATAATGTTCATGATTCATGTTAGTCGTTGTATAGTTCTATTCAATGATGCTTTTGATTGATCTCAGTATGATTGTGTGATGTTCATTGCTTGATTGATGTTTGATAAGATAGTTGATGATTTGATCTCATGATAGGTGAGATTCAAATGATAGGATAACTTGATGATGTTTCGATCTCATGATAGGTGAGGATCGATGGTAGGATTTACTGATGTATCAAACTCATGATAGGTGAGGATTGATGGTAGGATTGATGATGTATTGACCTCATGATAGGTGAGGATCGATGGTAGGATTCACTGATGTATCGACCTCACAATAGGTGAGGATCGATGATAGGATTGATGATGCATCGACCTCATGATAGGTGAGGATTGATGATAGGATTCACTAATGTATTAACCTCATGATAGGTGAGGATCCATGATAGGATTCACTGATGTATCAACCTCATGATAGGATTGATTATGTATCGACCTCATGATAGGTGAGGATCGATGATAGGATTCACTGATTTACCGACCTCATGATAGGTGAGGATTGATGATAGATGCATTGATGATTGTCTTGATTGACTGATTTGAAGGTCTCGATTGAACTTGATTTGATTGACTGATAATCTTGATCGAACATGATTTGATTGAATGATGATATTGATTGAACATGATTTGATTGACTGATGATCTTGATTGAACATTGTGTTAGGGTTAAATTTGATAGATTGATTGATGTAATGTTGATTTATTTTCCCTAATATGATTAGGAGGACTCTGATGTGCTCTAGTCTCGGGAGCATTTCCCGAAGATGTGGGAGATGGTTCGTCAGTTGACTCAAGTAGATTTAGATGTTATCGCACGTTGTGGGTTGAAATCCTTGTTAGATATACCCCAATATAGGATTAACAGGGGTTTGTTGACCGCTCTAGTGGAGAGGTGACATAGTGACCATAATACCTTTCATTTGGTTACTAGGGAGATGACAGTTACTCCCGAGGATGTTTATCGTATCTTGTGGATTCCAATGATGGGCGAGATAGTTTTGTATGATAGAGTAGAGCAGGGTGGGACCGATTCCTTGTGTAGGATTTGCTAAGATGATCATGTTTCAGGCCATTGGGTCCCCTGGCAGGAAATGATCGAGAGATATGATCCTCTACCGTGTGTTCTTTATGGATTTTTTGGTGGATTCCTTTGTCCTGACCGTAGGTCAAAGGGATTTTCGGTGGGTTGGGGTCGAGTATTGGAGCGTATGACATTGGAGGGGACCATATATGCATGGGGTTCATGTATGTTAGCCCATTTGTATCATGATTTGCACTAGGTTGTGTATTGTGGGGCAACGAGCCTCTCTTCTAGAATCACGCTATTGCAGACATGGGCATGGGAGCATATAGCGATCACTCGACCATTGGGGAATAGACAACGACCAACAAGTAGACCCGATGTGTTCAGCTATAGTGGTTTGTGTGTCTAGCATAAGCTGGGAAAATTAGCTTATTGGAGATGTGTCCTAGATGATCTGGAGACTGTGACATGGCGCCCCTACTTGGATTGTGAGATGTGGCCAGAGGATCAGGTGTAGATGCCATACATGCTGCTATCACGATACTTGATTGGATGGACACATTTTGTGCTTGAGAGATATTTGTATCTGTGGGTTTTTCGGTAGCTTGGACAAGTTCAAGCAATGCCCTAGGGGGTTGCCCATTATGCAAGGCGACGACAGGATGCGATAGAGTGGGGCTCTTGCTTATCTTATGATGTTGCTTGTACCCAATATTATACATTGGTTCCATGTGTGTGGGACTATGTTCCACAGATGGCAGATGCAAGGATGACAGAGGAGTATTCTGAGTTTTTCTACACACATCCTTTTTTGAGGTTATTTTGTCTTGATGAGCCAGTTCTGCTAGTTGATGATGATGACAAGGCACTGAGACAGAGGGGGGATGGAGAGGAGGAGAATGATTTTGGGGATGGAGGGGATGACGTGGGTGTTGAGGGTGGTGACAATGATGGTGGTGGTGGTTTAGGTGTAGGGCCATCAAGTGCAGTTGGTAGTCCCTTTTTAGATTTTGTAGTTCCTAGACATAGGAGAAGTATTACTATACCTCAGTCGGTGATTCCTAGGATTCAGATTGGATTCCCTTCTCATCAGCAACAAGCATAGATAGAGGCATTACATGCACAGATTCAGACCTTTCAGGGTGATTTAGTGCAAGCTCGGGCATAGTTTGAGATACTGATGGCTAAGAGAGATGCATATAGGTAGTAGGTACAATAGGTATAGGCACATGTTTAGACTCTTTAGGGCCAGTTGGTGCAGGCACAGGCACAGGTTCAAACACTGGTGGCTGAGAGAGATGTAGATAGGCAACAAATACATTAGGTATAGGCACAGGTCATCATACTTACTATAGAGAGGGATACCGTGAGACAATGGGAAAAGCAGGTCAAGGCCATTACCAAGAGATTACAGTAGGCTGCAATGGCTATGAGTAAAAAAAAGTTCCTTAGAGAGATTTGACACACTGCTAAGGAGTTGCAGTTTTACAAGGGTAAATATCATGAGCTAGTTCCTTCCAAGCAAGGAGAGAGCTTTGTACCATCTTGATCTGGCAGATCTTGGTCTCAGACTATTAGCATGGGTGTTACTCAGGAATTGCCTAGAGATAGGAGAGATTCTGGTGCAGGTCCATCAAGTGGAGGAGGTACTGGTTCCGTGAGGGCAACACCGTTTGGGGGAAGCTTGACATAGCATATTTTGATTTACTTTGGACATGATGTATACACTATTGTGACATTGATGATGTACTTCTTTTGTTCATACTTTATGATACAGTGTCATTTTTGATATTGATGTATCTTGTCATACTTTTGGATATCCTCGTACACTTTGACATTATGATTTTTGAGGTTATATGATATGCAGTGATGATTATGATCTATGTGTTGATATGATGATAAATGTCTATGATGCATTTAATTTCTATGTTATGATGATGATTATGATATGTATTTAATTTCCATGTTCATGATGATGACCTTGATGTTATGATATGCTATGGATGCAAATGATGTGTTATGAGTCTATGATGATTTATGAATGATGCCTATATGATGTATGTGAGGGATTTTATGTTTTTGTTCTTTTCCAATGCAAATAAATGATGTAATGAATGAATGAATGTGTATATGAAATGATCACATGATGATGCATATTTTTGTTGATGTTTA
Organism: Sequoia sempervirens; assembly: GCA_007258455.2. Lineage (NCBI taxonomy): Eukaryota > Viridiplantae > Streptophyta > Pinopsida > Cupressales > Cupressaceae > Sequoia > Sequoia sempervirens. The sequence continues at coordinate 241,656,731 of VDFB02058242.1, read as the reverse complement.
TGTGATGTTTATATGTGATGTATGCAATGATGATGCTTGCAATGTATGTAATGATGATATGATATTCCATGTGATGATTATGTTGAGTATTTATGGATGCGATGCAAATGATATGTGATGTTTTGTAATGATGAATGATGATTATGTGATGCAAATGATTATGCAGATGATTGTGTTCTAGGGTCTTAAGCTTAAATGAGTGAATCTATCCACCTTCCAAGAGTTGTGGGAAGGTTATCGTTAGTTGATTCTTTGTTAAACTAAGCTTCTCAAAACCTGACATATTTCCCAATTCTTTTGGAAAACTGAAGAGACTCACTCATTTAAGCTTAGTGAACCACTTCCCTAATGCAAATATTATGATGTGATGCATGAATGGATTAATGATGTTGTAATGTTTCCTAATGTATGCAAATGATGATGCATCTGATATGCAGATAAATGAGAATGTTTTCTAATTGATGATAATGCAAGTGATGTGTAACTATATGAAAATGATGTGTTTTTGGTAATTTCAAGTGTACTCAATCCCCTAATGCAAGAGATAACATCATTGTTGTATCTTTGGAAATGTCATAAATACAGATGCAAACTAACATGGATGCAATCTATTCTAACCATGCAAATCTCATATGCAAAAGTTGTCATTCGTAACAGTCGATTTGTCGTGCTTTTTATCATCATTGGGCCTTTAAAATGTTGAAAGTGAGTACAAGCATCAATAGTATATTTAGACCATGATAACCTGAGTACTACTTCCATGACGTTTGATAGTGCAAGTTAACACAAGCATCTAAGTATAATTAAACTGAGATGACTTGAATATTGTTTGCATAAACATACAAGAGTTAACCATTTTCCTATGCAAATTCGGAATTTCATTAGTGATACTTTGTAGAGCACGTCCCATGACAATTTGCATAGTAATAATGATCAACTCATAGATAGGAGACAAAGAAAAATCATACTCCTTCCTAGTTCCTCTAGTTCAATACATCATCGAGGGGCTCCAAAGATATGATAACAAAAATCAAAGTATAACAATTGAGCATTTGTGTTTAATGTGATAAACACATGATTTAGAAGAGCATCATCCTTTTGATTTGATTTTATTTCAATTTTCTGAAGTTTTGGGGATTTTTTGATTTTCCAATTTTTAGGTGTTTTTTGAGATTTTGACTAAGAACCTAACCTAAAGACCTATCCTAGGGGTCTCGGGGGCTGATCAAAGATGAGCCTTTCCTACATTATATACGTAGAGACCACGTAGTTTGACAAGACAACTCTTTTTTTGACTTTTTGACTAACTTTTGACCTGTTTTTGGATTTTTATATGATATGGATGTTCGATGCATTGCTGATGGTGATCAATGTTCAATGTTGGGTTGCATTTTAATCATTGTTTTTGGTTGCATTTTTCTTACTACTATTTGTCCATTGGTTTAAGCTAAAAGTTTGTTTGCCCCCAATGAGTTCAAGATTTTTCCCCCAATCTAGGGTGAGACACGACCACGATGCCAAGATATGTACATGGAGCTTTCAAAGGATAGGTAGATGGATGGCGAAAGCGAATGGTCGACATGCTCAAATAGATGGAAAAGCTGACCTATCACAAATAGCGCCTTTTTCTAGGTTTTCACTACTTGTTTTTATTGCACTTTTTCAAATTTTATGATTTTTTTTGTATTTTTGATCTTTTTTATTTTTTTTGTTGTTACCAAGACGCCTGTTTGCCAGGTTTTCATCGAGGCAACCATTTTTTCAAGACATTTTTTGATGTTTTTGGTATTTTTTAGGACCTTTTTCCCAATGCACTTGGATGATTCAAGTGTAGAACTTCTTGAGATGCAGGCTCTTGAGGGGTTCATCAAACAAATCCCCTTCTGGTGTAGACAACTAATATGCTCCTGATCCAAAAGTTGACATAATGAAAAAGGGACCGAGCCAGTTTGGTTCAAATTTACCCTTCTTTTCTTGATCTTGTTGATTGCAGGGATTTTCTTTCAAGACTAAATCACCAACCTGAAATGTTTTAGGCTTGACTCTTTGGTTGTAGCTTCTAGATATCCTCTGCTGATATGCTTTTAGGTGATCCACTACATGCTGACGATGCTCATCCAATAATTCCAATTCTTGTAACCTAGACACTATGTGATCCTCATTTGAAATGATCCCTTTTAGTGATACACAGAGTGATCACAGTTCAACCTTAATAGGTAGAATGGCTTCTGATTCGTAGACTAGAGCATAGGGTGTAGCTCCCGTTGGGGTATGGATACTAGTTCTGTAAGCCCATAGAGTAGGGTTTAGTTGCACATGCCAGTCAAATCCAAAGTTGTTGATGGTTTTCTTTAAGATTTTTAAGATAGTCTTGTTTGAGGCCTCTGCTTGGCCATTTCCTTGAGGATAATAGGGTGTAGAAAACTGATGCTAGATGTGAAATTTCTCACAAAGTTATTCAATGTATTAATTTTTGAAAGGTCATCCATTGTTAGTGATGATGGATTGAGGGATGCCATATCTACAGATAATATAGTTTAGGATGAAGGACGAGACTTGTTTTCTTGTGATAGTAGTTAGAGGGACAAATTCGATCCATTTCATGAAATACTCAATAACTGTAATAATGAACTTGTGTCCATTGGATGAAGATGGATGAATCTTTCCTACAAGGTCCAATCCCCATTGACAAAAGGGCCATGTTGATGCAAAAGGGTGAAGTTCCTGCACTAGTGCATGGATGAGATTTCCATGAATCTAGCACTTTTGGAAATTCTTGACAAACTGAAAAGAATCCTTCTCCATAGTTGACCAGTAATATCCCAGACGAAGGAGTTTTTTAGCTAGGGTTAAACCACTTGAATGAGTTCCAAAAACACCTTCATGTACTTCCCATAATGTTGTTTCAGATTCGTCATGTTCCAAACATCGGAGGAGAGTTCCGTCAAGAATTTGTCGATAAAGGACATCCGTGATAAGAGTGTGTTGGGAAGTTTGGTGAATGAAGTTTCATTTTTATTACGAGATAGGTTGGGAGGGAGGGTGTTATCTTTTAGGTATGTATAGATTTTCCCGTAGAGGGAAGTGTTAGCCTCAGCTAGTTGGTAGATAACTTGGGACTCAGGGTTCTCATAAGATGGGTTGAACAATTGTTCCACCATGAACTTGTAACGAGATCGTTTCTTTGGAATCTGCAAGAGAGAAGCAATGGTCGCCATGGCATCAGCGACTTTGTTGTCGCTTCGAGGAATTTGCTCAAATATTATTTCCACAAAGTACTTTTTGAAGTCATCAACCATTATTTTGTAGGGAATCAACTTGTCATCCTTTGTTTGATAGTCAACGTTTACCTGGTTAATGACTAGTTGTAAATCCAGATAGACATGTAACTCTGTGATCTTCCACTCAACTGCTACTTTGATTCCAATGATCAAGGCTTCATATTTGGTTATTTTATTGGTGCAAGGGAACATCAGTCAGTAGGAATTAGGAATGATGTGTCCTTTTGGTGAGATAAACAAGATTCTAGCTCCTGATCCATGTTGTGTATAAGAACCATCAAAGTACAAGACCCATTGTTGTGTGGATATTGTTAGGACATCAACATCTAGAAACTCAATATTCATGGGATGATTGTCTTGTAATGGTGCTTCAACTAACTAGTCTACAATTGCTTGTCCTTTGATTTCCTTCCTATCAACATATTGGATATCAAATTCACTCAGCATCATGACCCACTTGGCTAGGCTTCTAGTTAGATTAGCTTTGCTAATAATGTATTTTAGTGGATCTATCTTGGCTATTAACTTGATGGTATGGGTGAGCATGTAGTGTCGCAATTTTTTGGTAGCGAATACTACTACCAAAAAATCCTTTTCAATGAAGGTGTAATTGATTTCATAGTTGTTTAAGGTTATGCTGATGTAATATATTTCCCTTTCTTTTCCTGTTGAATCCTCTTGCGCTAATAAGGCTCCCAATGATATTTCGGTTGTTGCTATGTACAATAAAAGTGGCTTTCCTTCTGCTAGTGGTATCAAGACAGGTGGACTCATCAGATATTGTTTCAATTGATTGAAGGCTCCTTCACATTTCTCATCCCATCGAAAAGATACATTTTTTGTGGAGCAAGTGGTTGAAAGGGTGCTTTTTTTCAACCAGTTGTGCAATAAACCTCCTCATAGATTGGAATCTTCCTTGCAAGGATCACAGCTAGCTGATATTTTTAGGAGGAGGCATCTCCATGATAGCTTTAACCTCTACAGGGTCCACTTGAATGCCTTTAGCTGACACAATGTACCCAAAAATTTTAGCTGATGTTACATTGAATAGACATTTCTTGGGATTTAGTCTCACATTGAACTTCTCCAGTCTGGTGAAGATTTTATCTAAGATCTCTAGGTTTCCTTCTTTGGTGTGGGATTTTTCCAACATATCATCTACATAGTCTTCCATAAAAGTGTGCATCATGTAATGAAATTTGGTGGTCATTGCTCTTTGATATGTGGCTTCGACATTTTTTAACCTGAATGGCATGACATTCCGGCAGAAAGTGCCCCAAGGACATGTGAAGGTAGTTTTATCTTGATCTTTTTGGAGCAATTTTGATTTGATTATACCCTGAAAATCCATCCATGTGAGTGAGAGCATTTCATGTCCAATAGTCAAGTCCACAATGATGTCAATATTAGGCAGGGGAAATTCGTCTTTTGGGCAAGCTTTATTGAGATCTTTGAAATCTATGCAGATTCTGATGCTTTTGTTTGGCTTGGAAATAGGTACAATGTTAGAGATCCACTTTGCATAGTCGATAGGTCTGATAAATCCCACATCTAATAACTTCTCTAGTTCTGCTTTTACCAAGATGGCAATATGTGGATGCATTTTCCTTAATTTTTGTTTGACCCATTTTACTCCTGCTGGTAGCAACAAGTGGTGCATGATGAGTTTTGGATCAATCCTTGGCATATCGGCATAAGACCAAGCAAAGTTGATTTTCCTTTTTGTGAAGAATTTGATGAAGTTTGGCTTTTCTTGATCTGTCAAGGATTCTGCTAGATGGACAGTCTTCATTGTTTCTTCATTGCCAATATTGATAAACTGGGTGGGTTCAACCAATACTTTAGATCATTCCTGAATGTGTTTGGGGAGTGTGTCAAATATTCCATGCTTTAGCGCCTCAGAGAGGTTTTCACTGTTGGATACGCTCTTTGTTTTTACTTTTTCTAGATCTAATACTGCCATTGAATGGTTTTCAACATCAGATCTATTCCCTGTATTATTCATTTTGCAACTACAAAATTTGACACTCTCTTGGTTGGAAACTTCATTACAATGTTCAATGATGGAATCTATTTCTGAATTGGCAGAACAGAGGAAGTTGACAATGGCTTTGTCATTTGAAAAGAGAGGGATATCAAATGGCTCAGTTTGATCCCAATCTATTAGTTCAGGATGTATCAGGGGTAAGGAGTCGTTGGATTGGATAAATTCAGATCTAGTAAGAGTCCTGATGGTGATGTCCTCAAATTTTCTAATAGCGAAATCGATGTCTATAAGGTAACTGTCCTCCGAATTATCCATTTCACTCCAAGTCTGATCGTCTTCACTGGAATCATCAATGTGTAGTGATCCTATTTCAAGCGGTCTATGACCTTAACTTTGACCCTCCTCACGTATGGGTGTATACTTTTGGACTACATCAATTTCCTTATCATGACAAGGCTCTTCAAATAACGAATCCCACTCATACTCATTTGAATCAGTTTCATGAGCGTCACTAGCTTGTAGTTGTAGGATTCTTTCAACAACTTGTTTGGTTTCTTCTCTAGATTCTTCTCTATACCCTAGTCCTATTTATCTTTGGCTTGCATGGTGACAAGTTGTATTGGTTCTATGATGCCTTCCTTTCTTTTACCGATAGGACCTTTTCCGTCGTATCCCATCTTTTCCATGATTTTCTTTCCTTTTCCATACTGCTCTATTTGTACACTTGAAGCGGATGCTTGTGATGATTCTTCATCTTTGTACAACCAGTTTAAAACCTCCTTGTCGTTAGACTCATCCACTATTGTGCCTACTCTTACAAAGGTTTCATCAAATAGTGTGGTGGGTTGTGATGATTGCTGCCTTGATGTTGATGGTTGTCCATATGACTTTGGAGAAGATGAAAGTTGTGATAAACATAAGGATTTCTGAAATGAGCATTCCCCCATGCCTTTGTCTTTCAATTGGATCTTGGAAACTTGTTTTGATAAGGATTCAAGTTGACTTTCCTAATTTTTTGGAGTAGGATTTGATGTACTTTCTTTACTCGAGGGATTGGCATCACTGATATCCTTATCCTTTGATTGGCCCTTTTTCTCAACCCACTTTGACAAGGAATTTAATTGTTTCCCATCATTTGATAAACCCTGAGTTGGAGCTTCCCTGTTGTGTGGCACAAAAGCATCTTGGGTTGTCTTGAGGGTGTTACAATATTAGGGGTTGTTTGAATCAACTACAATAGTGATTTCTTGCCCATTGAATGGGAACTTCAAACACTGGTGATATGTGGATGGAACTGCTTGCATGTCATGAATCCAAGGTCTTCCCAAGAGTATGTTGTAGGTTAACTCTTTGTCTAACACCTGACATACTATATCTCTGACAACTGGTCCCACTTGAATAGGTAGCACTATCAATCCTTGTGAAGATCTCTCCTCGTCATCATATGCTTTTATTGTGATTTTCCTTCTAGGATCAATAGAATTTTCTTAATAGCCTAGTTCATGAACAAGTTTCAAAGTACAAATATTCAGGCTAGCTCCTCCATCTATTAGGACACATTTAACGTGATGCTTGTGGATTAGGACCTCAATGTGTAGAACAACGTTGTGGGGATGATTGATAGATACATCATCATGTTCAGAAAAGGATAAGTAGTGTGGTGCAGCAAAATGTACCACCATAGCTTGGAATTGGAAAACTTCTAGATTGTTTGGTATCGTGGTGGAAACTAGAGCTTGTTCTAGGATTTCCTTGTGAGCAGGAGAAATCTTGAGGAGTTCCAATATGGATATTTGTACAGGTATCTTTTGTAACTGATCCACTATGTTATATTATGTTGTAGGGATAACAATTGATTTGGATGTGGAAGGGGTAGCTCCTTTCAATGTTACCTTGGCTTGTCCTTGTGTGATTGCATTGATGAGTGTGTTGTCTTGTTGTTTCTTCATTTTGATAACATTGATTTGATGTGAGGTAGTGTCAATGTTATGGTCATGATTTTCAATTGCAATGATGTCTTTTTCATGTCCTTGATGGTGTCGTCGTTTGTTAGGTTATCATTGACAAGAGGAACTGATTTTTCATGGGTTGGATTATCAACCACCTCAATATGAAGAATGGTGGTGTCATAGACATAGTTTATGTTCTTTCCCTTGTTGTTTGATGATGAAGACTCTCCTTTCTCATAGTTTGGTAGAGGATTTTTGAATGCCCCATGTTCATTATTTTTTTGGAATCCTTTTACAAATATCATCTTGTTGTCAATTAAGTCTTGTATCAAGTGCTTCAATTGCATGCAATCATTGGTTTTATGTCCCTTGTTGCGGTGAAACTCACAGAAATGGGCCTCATTCCACCATGGGGGTTTAACTTGTGGTTCCCAATTTCTTGCTTTTGGTAGAGTTATGACCTTAGCTTCAAGAAGTTATTTTAATGCTGATTTTGGTGATTTCCCAAAAGGTGTGAACCTCATTCGATTTGAGGATGCTCGATACGATGGTGTCCAAGATCCAGGATAACCTTGATTGTTGCTTTGATTGATATTTTGGTTGTTGCCTTGGTTGTTACTTTGGTTGTTGCATTGGTTGTTGCTTTGGTTGTTGCCTTGGTTGTTGCTTTGATTGTTGGGGAGATTGTTATTCAGATTAGTTTTGGTGATGGTTGTAGTTAGGTTGAATACAATTTTTTCATTTGGGATTTCAATTGCACCATCGTTGTTTCCAACATTCTTGTTTCATTGCCAAAACTTGGGTTTGTCACCACTATTGTAATTGTTGAAGGAGTTTGATGAGTTGTTTTCATTGTATATCTTGATGAATTCTCTCTTGACGAAGGAATCCTCGATTTTAATCCCATTCTCAATCATTTTTTTGAAGGTTGGGGGACATTGTAATTCCAATCTATAACTCATTTTGTCATTAAGTTTGTCAATAAATATTGCTATATTTTCCTTTTTTGGTATGGGACGAGAGTATAACGCAAATAACCTTCTCCATTTTTGCAAGAATATAAGGAATGATTCACCCTTATTTTGTTTCAAGTTACAAAAATATTTCATAGTAATGTCATGTTGGATGTTGTAAGAATATTGGGTGATGAACTTGTTGACTAATTCCTTGAAGTTGTTAATTGGTGGGGTGAGTTTGGAGAACCATTCAAGACAATGCCCACCTAAGATTCTTGGGAATAATCTCATCAAATATGTTTCCTCATATGCAAATTCAAGACGCATGGTCCTAAATTCTCTCACATGGTCTATTGGATCATTTTTTCCATTGTATTTGTCATACTTTGGGAACTCACACTGTTTGGGAAAGGGTATCATGTGAATACTTTGATCAAATGGATAAGGAAAAATGTCTTGGATCAAGTATCGTTTTGAAGTCCCTCTTTGCATATCAAGGATTTGTTGTTGAAGGTTCTTCATTTGGTGAGTGAGAGCAACCACCTGCTCAAGATCATTTTTGGGTTTTTCTGGTGGTGCTTTCAATTGATTCACATCAAAGTATTCTAGCAATTTGGAACCTTGTTTGGCTAGCATAAGGAGGTATTTTTCCCCATTTATTTCAAAAATATTTTCTAAACACTTGTGGAAATTGGGGTCTTGTTCAACATGTTGGATATCTTCTTTGGTTATTTCTTCCCCATCAGTGTTGTTGAGTCCATGAAAAGGATTCTCTTCAGCCTCCACCATGGTGTTTTTTGTTTCATTGTTTTGAGTTTCGGTGTTTTGAGTCTCAATAATCAGAGTTTCAATGGTTGGGATTTCAATGTTTTAAGTTTCAATGGTTGGGGTTTCAATGTTTGGCTCTTCAATGTTGTGATTTTCAAGTCCTTTTTCCTTAAGTTTTCATTTTTTTAACCTTGTTTGAACGGGCATACAAGTGTTATAGTTTAGACTAAATCTTGATCTAGGTTTTGGAAAAGTACCAAGGATTGCAACTAAGCCAAATAGAATGACAAATTCTAATGACACTAAGTTTTATTTGACTATGTAGCTTCATTTCGTGATGAGAGGATGATAAATACCGATGATGAAACTAGGCTTAATAATCAAAGGTGTGATAAATTTGATGATGTTGGTACTTTGTGATGGTAGATCTTGGTTTAGGTTGGAAAATTCCACTTGTAGAGGTCAGTTTTAACAAGTTTAGACTTCTAAGGTATCTAAGGAATGATCTTGGACTTGAGCAAATTTTGACATTTCGGTTCAAACTGTGAAACCGCTTCCTAAATGAGGTACTCAAATCTTTGGAAAAGTTGTGGATTTTGACAACAATAAAAGATGTATAATTCAGAATTGTTCTTGCAAGCTCTTTTGTAGAAATTGAAGGTCAACCTCTCTCTAAATTCATAAAGTGTTGATATACATTTTTGGTGTTCTTTTGGACTAAGAGGTATGGACTTTGGTTTCCGAATTTTGATCTCTCATGAAATCATTTGGTAACACATATGTTCAAACTCTATTTTACCTAAGGATTGGTTGAATAATTCTTAGAGTTCCCAAGATGAGACTAACTGTCAGGAAAGAGATGAACCTAGGTCACTATTTTGTGTTCTGCAAAAGGCACCAAAACAAAGACAAAAGGCACCACAAAATGTGCAAAAGGTGCCAAAACAGAGACAAAAGGCGCTAGAACAGGTTTAGACTTGGATTTTTGAAAGTTTCTTTGAAAATTTGCTTGGTTTTCCCAATTTCAATGGGAGACTTGGTTGTTTTAGTAAATGCAATTCTGAATCAAGGTTTTCACTTTCGATATGTGACATTTTGTTTGTTTTGAAAACTTTTTGATAAAGACACATCAAGCAATGTACACTTCTAAGGTTGTGAAAGACTGTATTCTTTTGGATTCCACACGAGTTTTACCCCAACCAAACTTATTCTTAGCAAATGAATAGATGCTTGACCCCACTGGCTCCCCTCCACGACACTCAGTTCTCGGGGGCAGCCAAGAATCAATACCCATGAATCTTCCATGACATATTTTTCATCTCTACTAAAAATTGCAAGAATGTGGATACCTTCGCAATGATTGTTACTACACCAAAGAATAGATACAAGTTTTTTTCAAACTACAACAAGGGTTTTAGTAAGGACTTTCCATTTGTGGGGGTTGATCCATGTAGCGAGAGACCATTGCTTCCCTTCTTGTCGGAACCAACCTCGTGATACTAGCCTTTGTTCCAGTATCCACACTTATATATCGGCTGGAAATGCCCTTGGCTTTAGTGTGTTACTGGTTGGGTCATTCCCTTGGGCGATTACTTTTTCCCACAAGGAATGCCCTCTAAGATAAACAAAAGCAAGCAAGTATACCCATAGTTTGATCAATCTTTATTCCACATGAATAAAGAGATAACACATGTGATATACTCAACTCACACTCACACACAAAGAGTGAATGGGTCTAGCTTTTTGGTCACCCAGTTAAGGGGAGAGCATATGCCTACCATCCATCAAGTACAAAAGACATGGTGTTCATTAACCCTTTAATTAAGCTATGTTCCTGACTTAACCAAAAGGAAACATGGTTTTCGCTAACCTTTTAATTAAGCTATGTTCCTATCTTAATCAAGAGGAAATAAGTAAATCACTTCCAACCCCTGCAATATGTCAGTAGTTTGATAAGAATGTCTTTGACAAGCGTTTTTGGGAAGCCTGCAAAACAACACAAAGTATTAACCTTGGGAAACTGCAAAAGGCACCAAAACAGAGACAGAAGGTGCCAAAACAGAGATAAAAGGCATCAAAATAGAGACAAAAGGCACCAAAATAGAGATAAAAGGCACCAAAATAGAGATAGAGTAGCCCAAAATTGTGTAAAAGGCATCGCAGAATGAGCAAAAGGTGCCAAAACAGAGACCAAAGGTGCCAAAAAAGAGACAAAAATCACCAAAACAGAGATAGAGCAGCCCAAAATTGTGCAAAAGTTGCCACAAAATGAGAAAAAGGCTCCAAAACATAGACCAAATGTGCCATAACAGGTGCAAGAGGCCCCAAGAGGCTCCAAAACGGGTGCAAGTGGCTCCAAGAGGCTCCAAAAGGCTCACGTTCGAACCTATGAACATAAAATTTCAAGCACGTTAGTAATAAACAGGGCAAGGCCCCACGGTGCATGCCATTTTGTGTGTAGGTGAAATGTGTAAATTTAGTATCAACACAAACCTTAATGAAACAATTTACATTAAAGATTCAAAGAAAACAAGTCATTCTAATTTGCAACAAACTAAATCTTTCAAGAACGTCTCATTGTCCTCTATTCTTAATGATTCTTTTAACCTTTTGGCCCTCATATTTCTATGTGCACAAAGACTATTAGAATGACACTTAAGAAACAAGATTAGTATTTAGCATGCAAGCCAACTAAATGCCTACATGAAACTATATGCAAACAATGATGATGAATGCTATGACGAAGGGATGATGGTGATTATGATAAATAAACAAGTGGAGGTGGATGCTATGGTATTGAACTAGAATTATCTATGCATGATTCTACATATGCTCAAATGAAAACTTAAAATGAACTAATCTAAAATGCAACTATGATGCAAGATGGGACATAAAATGCAACTATGATGCAAGATTCAAAGCTAAGATGTAAATACAAAGAAAAACATAATGTAAAGACTAGCTATAAGACTCCAAAATTCTCCAAGCTCCAATGATAAAACCCACATGATAACTTTACTTCAAATGTGGATGCAAAATACAAGGTCCAAGGGTTGTATTTATAGCCTTTTTCAAGCATATAGTGAGGTGGTAATAATCAACGGTCTAGATTTGAATAAGAAAATAGATGGTGAAAATGAAGAGAATCAAGATGTTGTCCCCTTGACCAAAGAAAACATGCCATTTGGATGGAATAATCTCTTGACCAATGGGAAACATATCATTTGGATGGAAGATTCAAGTGTGGGAAGAGAAGACCATGTGCTTCCAAAATTGGTGGAAGTGTGGGAGGAATAAGTCATGTGCTCCAAAATTGGTGGAAGTGTGGGAGGAATAAGTAATGTGATCCAAAATTGGTGGAAGTGTGTGAGGAATGAGCCATGTTATTTTTTAAAATGAGTTGAAGATAATTCTAATTAAAAATTAGATTTATTTATTTTCATGTGACCTTGGTGAGGTGGCACAAAAAGTTGTAGAAATGTGCTCTAATTCCTAATTGGATTTACTAACGATTAATTAAATAAAACAAGTTTAGGGAACCTTGTTTATTTAATTAATTTAGAAGAATATTTTTTAGATTTGGAGAATTTAGAAAATGAACAATATAAATAAATTGAGAATTTATTTATGCATAGTTGAAATATTAATCAAATAGCTAGTATTTAATTAATTAAAGGTGATGACCGATTTTAGGTGTATACAATGATGATGAGGAGATATCTAAAATAGATGAAGAGGTGCATAACAATCTAAATTCTTTATTTTAATCTTCCATGAGCTTAAATGATAAATCTCACACCAAGTGAAGAACCTGGCACTTCCTCTAGTTCGACACTTGCAATTCCTTTGGATAGTCAATCGCCCTCGCAATACACTGAACATGACTGGGAGGCAGATGACTTGTTAGATGGTTGATTTGAATTTTCTTTACTAGCCTTTTTCATTTTTCTTTTATTTGTTTCTTGTGCAATCGTGTTTCCTCGTAATGTGTTGTTTCATGTTCTCTCTCTCTTTTTGCACTTCCTCTATTTGTACCTCTATTCTTCTATATGTCGTACATTGCCCTTTTATGTTTCGCTTTCATTTTGTGTTTTCCTTTTGTGGATGATGCAAAGCATAGAGACACCTTATGTATCTTCCATGTTGACACAAAACCTGTCCTTTTCCTTTTCCTTTTTGTTTTGTGTTCTCCTTTTGGGGATGGCGCAAAGTGTAGAGATGACCTATGTCTCTTCCATGTTGACCCAAAAGGTCCTTTTCCTTTTCATTTTTGTTTTGTGTTCTCCTTTTGGGGATGACACAAAGTGTAGAGACGCCCTATGTTTATTCCATGTTGACTCGAAAGTTCCTTTTACTTTTCTTTTTTTGCTTTTATCTGTGTTTTCCTTTTGGGGATGATGCAAAGCATTGAGACCTCAATGTCTCTTCCATGTTGACCCAAAAAGGACTTTATTTTTCTTTTTTTTTCGCTCTCTTTGTGTCATTCTTCCAGTTCTATGTATTTAGGGAGTGATGACAGTTCCAAGCTCTTTCATAAAAAAATCGCATCAACGAACATACTGACCCCAAATCCATAGATCCCTTATGTGTTTGGTGTGTTCCTTTTTGGGGGCAACACCTATTTCTTTTGTACCTTTTTTCATTTCCATGATGCAACCTTACTCGGAAATGTATGACTTGGAATAGGAGATTTCCAAGTTGGCTCTCATATCTCATTTTATTTTTGCATTTTTCAGTAGATACTTTAAAATAATTTCTCATAGAACTGTGTGTAGCAATTCCTTTAAAGTGGGGGCAAACATTGGCATAATTCATTTGCATTTTTCTTTTTCTTGGTTCTTAGTGCAGCCTTGTTACTTCATCTGATGTGTTTGTCACTTTGTGGATGACATTGGGTGTGATTTCCTTCATAAGCGTGATCTATCTTAGCATATTACGTTCCTCTTGGTGGCCTGATACGACACACTGCATCCCCTAAGTTGCAAATATTCTATTCTTTGATTGCTCCTCTCTTGGAGACATTAGACACAATGTTCCCTAAGTTATAAACCTCGCATGATCTTAATAAGACTCATTTGAACATTTCTCTTGCATGTTGCATTTTGCATTTACATGGCCACCTTGCATAACACAACTTGCATGCTTTTGGTGCCATTGCATTTGTTCATGAGTTCTAAGCATACGAAGCTTTGCTTGTTTCATGAAGCACGAAATGACATTGTCTTTGTGACGCCTTATTAAAGTTATCAAGAGGTATAAATTTGATATGGTTGAGCGGGAAGCCCATTTCATGGCACGATGTTCCGCATAGCCACCTTTTGGGATTTCTCACCCTACAGACAACTGTAAGTTTCGTGGCCCCAGAGTGAGTATGTTTTGGATTTCACACCCCGCAGACAATTAGAAGTTCCATGGCCCCAAAGTGAGTATACTTGGGATTTCTCATCTAGTGGATAACCATGAGTTTCATCACCCTAGAGTAAGTACACATTTTTTTTCCAAAAAAATGGCCTACATCTGATCCACAATAGTATGGAAATATGATCAAAGCTTTCTTTCATCCCTTTTCATCATCATGTGTGTTCCTTTGTGCTTATGTTTGGTTTTCCATGGGACTGTGATCCTGGGGGCTTGGTCATCCCTCTTGATTATTGTCTTAACTTACCAACATGTTTTCAGTAGGATCCCTCTCGATGTGCATGTCGGGCTACTTTAGCGAGAGTTTGAAGCAAGTTCATCCTCTCACTAAAGCGGGGGCTTAATGTGCCACCAAAAAATGTATAGTTCACATTTTTATGCTCACTTGAGTCTCTCTTATGGACTTTGGCTTGATTTTTCCTATATTTAATGTTGTAATGTGGTCAACGCATTCACATTAGGTCTTGGACCCTTGTGAATCATTAAGACTTCTAAGATGTATTGTAAATGTGTTGTGAAGTGTTGTAACCCACTTTCACACTTTTCTAGGACCCTTTGATCCAAATATCCCCTTTTTATCATTTACCAAGTCTTATTTCAAAGTTTTGTGAAGAATTGTAACAAACTCTCACACTTTTCTAGATGTGTCATCACTAATTCAACCATTTCTCATGATTAATTAACCCCTTTAATGGACTTTCTGACTGTTTTAAGTGTGTTTTTGAGGATATTCTTGTTGGAAAACATTTAATGCAATGTAATTCCTGACACCCACTTAATTTTCTTAAGTGGGACTAAGTCGCCAATAGGGGCGACTTAGTGCTTTTTGGCACAAAACTCAAAATTCTTTCAAATTTCTAGCGGGATTTTGTCCTCTAACCCTTGAGGTCGACCTATGATGTATTATTTTCGGGAGATTTAGTAAGAAAAAGTATAAATAAGGGTTTTTCCTCTCATTTTAACACCTACCAATCTAGTCATCCAAGCATTCACTCAAGCAATCAACTTAATCATCCTCAAGCATTCAAGCACTCTAAGCATAATCAAGTCATCCATTGGAGCACTTCATTGCATATCTTCAGATTTTACATCAAGGGTTTGTTAAGTCTATGCCATTGCATGTTGTTTATTTATCATTCTCTTCACATTTCATTTCATTTTCTAGGGTTTGACCAAGGCAAACCCCTATTCTCTAACCCTTCACCATTTTTCCCTCTTTCAATGTGTGTTTGTAGACTTTGTAGGTAGATTTGTCAAAGAAATAAGTGTTGAAAAGTGGTCAAGAAGTCATGAAAGCTATTCAATTCAACATAACCCTAATTCAATCTTGGAGACACTTTTTATCTCATTTTCTGCAGAATTAAAAGTGAGCACCTATCAGAAAAGCAAGTGTAGACCTGAGGCTACAAGGTTCTGTCCTGAGATTCCTAAAATCTGCAAGTGGACTAAGTTGCCACTAGTGGTGGATTAGTCCCACTTCTAGGCCTAGAAAGTGGTTTATGCATTTTTGGATACCCATTTGGTAGATTCCTATTCTGACAAGTTTTCCTCAAAATTGGGACTAAGTCACCCAACCTGGCATAAGTGTCCCAATTAGCATTTCTAGTCAAATTTTTAGGATTCCAGGATCTCTCCACATTTTATTTTAGATTCCAGGTGTACCTCTCCAATCTTGTTCAGTTATTTCATCATTTACTTGCATTTTTAGGTGTTTTTGCATATCACAGTGTGTTTTCCAACACTTCACATTACTTGGGTTTTGCATCATTAGATCATTCTATTTTTAGATCAGTGCATTAATACATCTTAATTAGACATATTACATCTCATTTAGATTAATCTTGACTGTAGACATTTGCATTTTGGACCCCATTCCCATTTCTTTCTCCTTTTAGGTGAAAAACCCTAGAAGGAGATAAAGCAAGTGTGGGCAATCCAAAATCATTGTCCACATTTTGGTGAACCCAATGTTTGAACATATTTATTTCTAATTTTAAGTGCATCCTAGGTTTCATTTACATTGCATTAGATATTGCATTGATTAAATTGCATCCTAGGGTTTTCAAATTTGCATTAGTGAAAAGCTCAAATAGCTTGCATTTTTGCACTCAAAATCACAAAAAATTTGCATTTTCATACTATAATTACATCTATGCATCCAAAAGACATAAAATTGCATTCAAAATTTCTAAAAAAATCTCAAAAAAATTATCAGTGGGACTAATTCACCACACTGGGCGACTTAGTCCTCTTGCATATTTTGCACTAAAATTTTTGGTAATTTTTGGGTAATTTCTGCATTTCTATTTTCTAGTACTGCTTTCCTATTTCAGTTTATAGAATTTTTTTTATTTTCATTTTATTAGTCCTATATTTCCTTGGATTTGCATCCCCCTACCTCTTGTGGTATTTGTATGAGTGTTTGGTGCCCTATTGATAATACTTTAGTGAGAAGAAGTTTCCGGCTCATGGCATCCCATGATAACACAGTCGTTGTGGACCTTCGGTTGTCTCGAGCCCCTAATCTTGGTATGGATAATGGTGCATTAGGCATTGATACTACCACCAGTGCACCTTTACCTTCACATAAATTGCATGTTGATACATCAAATTCCCACATTCCGCAAGATAAAGTCATTAACATTCATGAGGATTTAGCACATTTTCAACAAAACTTGTTTCTTGAAAACATTTAAACCACTGCCATTCCTGCTATAGACAAAATCCATAAAATGCTTGAAAGTGATGAGGGATTAGATGTTATGAAACAAATTGTTGAGATATACCAAAAACATGCCTCTAACACATCTCAACCAACAAACACTGTGGTTAGCCAAGGAGGATCTCACATTCCTCCTTCAACTGTAGCATCTATACCTACCTATACCACTCCTCAAGTTACAACAACCATGCAACAAGTTAGTCAGGTAACTTCTTCTTTTGCTATTCCAACTAGCATTCCTAGTTCTTTTGTGGCATCAAATGTTTTATCCTCCACCACCTTCACCCCTTTTAGTGTCCCCTTCACTTGTCCCAACATTACATACACTCCATCACCATTATCTCTTCCACCTCATACCACTTACACCGACCCTCTCATTACACAACTCTTCCAAACTGTTTCTTCCATGCAACAAAAAATATTTACCATAAACCAAAACCAAACCGCACCACCCACCTACTATGTCTGTAGTAGCCCATTATCTTTGGAAATCTTAAGAACACCGATGCCACAAGGAATTGAGATGCCTAGTTTTGAGAAGTACGAAGGTAAAGGAGACCCTACTAATCATGTCAATTCTTATGCAACCTTATGCACTAATTTTGTCCTTGATGATAAATTGTTAGCTAAACTGTTTCCTAGGACCTTAAAAGACACTGCCTTGGAGTGGTTTTCAAACTTACCCAATCATTCCATTCGATCATTTAATGAACTTGTTGATTCCTTCATAAGTCATTTCCAAGTCCATATGACTCTCAAAAAGGAAATGGCTGATCTAATGAGATGTAAACAAAATGCAGATGAAAAAGTCACTAATTTCATTTCACGCTATCAGTCATTGTATGCTCAAATAGATGTCAAGATTCCTGATTCACATCTCCAAAAGATGTTTATCAAAAACTTGCAAAATCAACTTCAAGATAAATTGACCATGATGAAATTTCCTTCTTTCATGCATTTATGCACAACCCTTTGTGACCATCACAACTCAATTACTAGTCATGATGCAAAATCCACTTCTAGCCGAGCTAAGAAATCTAAACAAAACAACCAAAACAACTCACAAAAATTTAGAAAACCAAACAAAGGGTTCTTACAGTTCAGTCCTCCTCCTCAACAACCACCTCAACTTGTCAACAACCAAGTAGCAGTTGTTAAAGCTGCGAAACCTTACAATTATGGAGATCCAAAACAATAGTTTACACCATTACCAGACACTCTCCATAATGCCATGACCCAACTTATGCAACAACAAATGATTTATTTACCTCCTATTAAACCATTAGATACAACTAAACCTTTGCATCCAACCTTTCAACCTAGTGCTTATTGCCATTATCATAGACAAAATGGACATGACAGAGAACAATGTAAGCATCTTAAACACATAGTGCAAGACCTCATTGATTTTGGTCGTCTATCTGTTTCAAATGTTAATGCAAAAGGCAATACATCCATTGCCCCACCCAATCAAAATTTATAATTTTTTACCAATATCATGCCTAAACATAATGTGTCATTTGTCAAAGTCAGTGAAACTCAAAACAATGATATGATGATTGTTCATAAAGAGATTGAACATCTTGATACTATTCCACATACACCCTCTATATATTAATCCTATGGATGAAATGGTAGGAGTGATAGATGTTATCCCTCATAAGGGCCACCCTAAGAAAAATATTGATATTACTTTCTCTTCTAAAGATATTCTTTTGAATCTTCTTGATGGTCCTCTCTAAATAGTTGAACGTATTTATGATAAGCCCACTAATGGGATACTCATGGATCCCGCCTATGGCGAGAATGTGATAACTGAGGAATTTTTGGTATTACATGATCTTTATCAAGATAACTATGACAAACCAAGAGCATGGATCGAAACACATAATGGTTTCACATGCCCGACAATTGGATCAATTGTTCTTTTGTTACAAATAGGACCTAAGATAGTGGATGTTACATTCTATATTATTTTGCAATTGGATTAGTTTCATCTATGGCTAGTTCATCCATGTCTTCGCTCGATGAAAGCTTTCCCTTCAGTCATACAAAAATGTTTAAAGTTTCCGCACGAAAATGACATATTCACTATACACCATAGTGGATTTAGCCCTTTGTATTCTAGAGGAAATTTCACCTTAGAATCCTTTTGGCCAGAGTCCATGGGGCCTACAACACCTCGTAAATATTTATTTTTCATTGCTTATCAAAAGTTTAAAGAAAGGAAAATTGCTGAATTTTCCCTCTGCAATCAATTCCCTTCTGCTTCTGCTACCGCAATCCTCGATGAGACAATGCTTCAACCTGAACAAACAGTGCAACCTCATGAGAAACTAACACTAAATACTCCCCCTTCTTCCTCCAAACGTCTAAAAGAATGAAACCAACCCCGTCATGCCTCCTCGTATAAAACAAGTTTATAGAGCAAAAGAGAAAGTGATTGACCCATCTCCTTTGGTTCCCTCCGTTCTTCCCCCTTAGGAAGAAAAGGAGCTGATGGTGGATCAATCTTCCCTTACACCCATACAAATTCAAAATAGAATCAAAAGAAACCATGGTGCTAGAGAGCATAGGCGTCGAATTCATCCCTTGCTCGTCAATTGCAAACTAAAGAAACCAAAGAAAATCAACCTCCACCTTTGACAAAAGTAATACTTGATCACCCTCCTCCTGATTTTCCACAAGATTGTATGTTACAACCACCACAACAACATGATCAAATACAACAACACCAACTCCTGATACACCCCTCATTGGAGATTACCATCTGTCCCCCCATTGTGATTAATATTGATGGTGATGATGATGAGGAGGAGGAGATATCTAAAATAGATGAAGAGGTGCATAATGATCTAAATTCTTTAATTTCATCTTCCATGAGCTTAAATGATAAATCTCTCACACCAAGTGAAGAACTTGGAAATTCCTCTAGTTCAGAACTTGCAATTCTTCCTTTGGACAATCAATCACCCTCGTAATACACTGAACATGACTAGGAGGTAGCTGGCTTGTTAGATGGTTGATTTGCATTCCCCTTACTAGCCTTTTGCATTTTTCTTTTATTTATTTCTTGTACGATCATGTTTCCCCGTAATGTGATGTTTCACGTTCTCTCTCTCTTTTTGCACCTCCACTATTTGTACTTCTATTCTTCTATATGTTGTACATTGCTCTTTTATGTTTCGCTTTTTTTTGTGTTTTCCTTTTGGGGATGACGCAAAGCATAGAGACACCTTATGTCTCTTCCATGTTGACCCAAAAGGTCCTTTTCCTTTTTTTTTTGATTTGTGTTCTCCTTTTAGGGATGATGCAAAGTGTAGAGATGACCTATGTCTCTTCCATGTTGACCCAAAAGGTCCTTTTCCTTTTTTTTTTCTTTTGTGTTTTCCTTTTGGGGATGACGCAAAGTGTAGAGACGTCCTATGTCTCTTCCATGTTGACCCAAAAGGTCCTTTTACTTTTATTTTTTTGCTTTCGCTTGTGTTTTCCTTTTGGGGATGATGCAAAGCATTGAGACCTCAATGTCTCTTCCATGTTGACCCAAAACGGACTTTATTTTTATTTTTTTTATGCTCTCTTTGTGTCATTCTTCCAATTCTATGTATTTGGTGAATGATGATAGTTTCAAGCTCTTTCATAAAAACATTGCAGCAACGAACATATTGACCCCAAATCCATAGATCCCTTATGTGTTTGGTGTGTTCCTTTTTGGGGGAAACCCCTCTTTCTTTTGTGCCTTTTTCATTTCCATGACACAACCTTACTCGAAAATGTATGACTTGGCATAGGGGATTTCCAAGTTGGATCTCATGTCTCATTTTATTTTTTTATTTTTCAGTAGCTACTTTAAAGTAATTGTTCACAGAATGGTGTGTAGAAATTCCTTTAAAGTGGGGGCAAACATTGGCATAATTCATTTGCATTTTTCTTTTTCTTGGTTCTTAGTGCAGCCTTGTTACTTCATATGATGCGTTTGTCACTTTGTGGATGACATTAGGTGTGATTTCCTTCATAAGTGTGATCTATCTTAGCATATTACATTCCTCTTGGTGGCCTGATGCGACACACTACATCTCCTAAGTTGTGAATATTCTATTCTTTGATTGCTCCTCTCTTGGAGACATTAGACACAATGTTCCCCAAGTTATAGACCTCACATGATCTTAATAAGACTCATTTGAACATTTCTCTTGCATGTTGCATTTTGCATTTACATGGCCACCTCGCATAACACAACTTGCATGCTTGTGGTGCCATTGCATTTGTTCATAAGTTCTAATCATACAAAGCTTTGTTTGTCTCATGAAGCAAAAAATGACATTGTCTTTGTGGCACCTTATTAAAGTTATCAGGAGGTATAGCTTTGATATGGTTGAGCGGGAAGCCCATTTCGTGGCATGATGTTCCCTATAGCCACCTTTTTGGATTTCTCACCCTGTAGATAACTGCAATGTCTATGGCCCTAGAGTGAGTATGATGTGGATTTCTCACCCCATGGACAATCAGAAGTTCCATGGCCCCAAAGTGAGTATACTTGGGCTTTCTCACCCAGTGGACAACCATGAGTTTCGTCGCCCTAGAGTGACTACACATTTTTTTTCCAAACAAATGGCCTAGATCTGATCCACAACAGGCTGGAAATACAGTCAGATTTCTTTCATTCCTTTTCATCATCACGTGTGTTCCTTTGCGCTAATGTTTGGTTTTCCATGGGATCGTGATCCTGGGGGCTTGATCATCCCTCTTGATTATTTTCTTAGCTTACCAACGTGTTTTCATTAGGATCCCTCTTGATGTGCATGTTGGGCTACTTTAGCGAGAGTTTGAAGCAAGTTCATCCTCTCACTAAAGTAGGGGCTTTTAAATGTGTCGCCAAAAAATGTATAGTTCACATTTTTATGCTCACTTGAGTCTCTCTTATGGACTTTGGCTTGATTTTTCCTAGATTTAATGTTGTAATGTGGTCAACACATTCATAGTAGGTCTTGGACCCTTGTGAATCGTTAAGATTTCTAAGATGTATTGTAAAGGTGTTGTGAAGTGTTGTAACCCACTTTCACACTTTTCTAGGACCCTTTCATCTGAATATCCCCTTTTTATCATTTACCAAGTCTTATTTCAAAGTGTTGTGAAGAGTTGTAACAAACTCTCACACTTTTCTATACTTGTCATCACTAATTCAACCCTTTCTCATGTTTAAATGACCCCTTTAATGCACTTTCCAACCGTTTTAAAGTGTTTTTTGAGTATATTCCCATTGGAAAAAATTTAATGCCCTGTATTTCCTAAAACGCACTTAATTTTCTTAAGTGGGACTAAGTTGCCAATAAAGGCGATTTAGTCCTTTTTGGCACAAAACTCAAAATTCTTTCAAATTTCTGGCGGGATTTGTCCTTTAACCCTTGAGGTCGGCTTGTGATGTGTTATTTTTGAGAGATTTAGTAAGAACAAGTATAAATAAGGGTTTTTCCTCTCATTTTAACACCTACCAATCTAGTCATTCAAGCATTTACTCAAGCAATCAACTTAATCATTCTCAAGCATTCAAGCACTCTAAGCATAATCAAGTCATCCATTGGAGCACTTCATTGCATATCTTCAGATTTCTACATGAAGGGTTTGGTATGTCTATGACATTGCATGTTTTTTGTTTATCATTCTCTTCACATTTCATTTCATTTTCTAGGGTTTGATTACCAAAGTGGGGTTTGACCAAGGCAAACCCCTATACTCTAACCCTTCACCATTTTTCCCTCTTTGCATGTGTGTTTATAGACTTTCTAGGAAGATTTGTCAAAGAAATAAGTGTTGAAAAGTGGTCAAGAATTCATCAAAGCTATTCAAGTCAACATAACCCTAATTCAAGCTTGGAGACAGTTTTTATCCTATTTTTTATAGAATTAAAAGTAGACGCCTATTAGAAAAGCAAGTGCAGACCTAAAGCTACAAGATTTTGTCCCGAGATTCCTAAAATCTACAGGTGGACTAAGTTGCCACTAGTGGAAGATTAGTCCCACTGCCAGGCCTGGAAAGTGGTTTCTGCATTTTTGGATACCCATTTGGCAGATTCATGTTTTGATAAGTTTTCCTTGAAATTGGGACTAAGTCGCGTAGCCTAGTGTAAGTGTCCCAATCAGCATTTCTGGTCATATTTTTAGGATTCTAGGATCTCTCCATATTTGATTTCAAATTCCAGGTGCACCTCTCTAGTCTTGTTTAGTTATTTCATCATTTACTTGCATTTTTAGGTGTTTTTTCATATCACATTGTGTTTTACAACACTTCACATTTCTTAGGTTTTGCGTCATTAAATCATTTTCCTTTCAAATTAATGCATTATTACATCTTAATTAGACATATTACATATCATTTACATTAATCTTGAGTGTAGACATTTGCATTTTGGACCCCATTCCGATTTCTTTCTCCTTTTAGGTGAAAAACCCTAGAAGGAGCTAAAGCAAGTGTGGGAAATCCAAAATCATTGTCCACAATATATATATGCTCAATACAAGGATATTCCATATACACACATTTCATACATCAATTAGGTCAGCCTAATTGGATGTAAGCATACATACTTCAAAATATCTTGTCGGCCACAAAACAAAAATTCTTTGGCGTTCAAATCCAAAAATGCAAGACACAATTTAGGTTGGCCCAAACCTAAAAAAAAACCTTCATGAAACGTGTACTTTATGAACAAGTCGGCCAAAAGAGAAACACATCAAAACTATAAGCCGAACTTTTGTCATTTAAATCTTTCAACCAATCCAACTAAAATTTTTGAATCCCTGATCATGATTGTATCTAAGACTCTTGAAAAACATATCAAAATTATATTAGCTGACATACACTTTAGAATGATTCCGGACCAAATTATTGGATCAACGTAGCACAAAAATAGTTTACTGGATTGGAAAATAATCAGTCATAAAACAATGTTGGCATCAATGACAACAAAGACAACAAGTTGAAGGTCTCCTTCTTCATTCTTCCAACACAAGTGATATTAGAGCTCCAAGTTTTTGGTTGTGTCATATTCAATGAGTGCACAAATGATTGGATACAATATACCCCTTATTCCATTTAATAAGACCTTGGTAATGGATGTAATCTGACCCTTTCTCCATTAGCTACATAATTACCTTTGCTTCTCACATAAAACAATTTCTTTTCATTTGATTTTTAGAAATTGATCTAAAAACAAAAAAATTGATTCACTCTACATTCTCTAGAATACAAGTGGATTTGGAAATATCATAAGGATTAAAAACACTATATTTATCCTAGAAACCACCACTATAATGAAGAATTAAGAACACTATATTTATCCTAGAAACCCTCTTAAGAGAGAAAATACAGACTGTGGTAGTGGAAAAAATAGACTGTGGTAGTTGCAATTACCTACTACCTATATTGTGTAACATTTGTCATATTCAATGAGTGTACAAATGATTGGCTACAATCTACCCCTTGTTTCATTCAATAAGACCTTGGATATGGATGTAATCTTCCCCTTCCTCCATTAGTTGCATATTTTCCTTTGCTTCTCGCATAGATCAATTGCTTTTCATTTGCCTTTTCTTTTCAATTGCAATCGCCTACTACCTATATTATGTAGGAAATTGTCATATTCAATTAGTGTACAAATAATTGGATACAATATGCCCCTTGTTCCATTCAATAAGACCTTGGCTATGGATGTAATCTTCCCCTTCCTCCATTAGCTGCATATTTTTGTTTGTTGTTCCATTCAATAAGACAATTTTTATGCTTAATTCTAAAAGAAGAATCTAAACAACATTAAATTTTCCCCTCTTCCATCAATTTGAGAAGGCACAATATGAAATTTTTCCTCCCATTGCATTTTTATGAACCAATAGAACCTCTAATTTATAGATTACCATGTGTTGCAAAGTTCTCATAGGCCCAAGAAGAAATTATTGTGCATGTTCATTTTCATATGCATGCTTCTTTACCTAAGATTGTCATAGGTCTACCCCTATTATCTTCTTGGTCAATAATGCCTTCATTACCCTTCTTCATTATGGATATCCTCAATATTATGTTTACTTTCCTTTGTAACCTTCTCTAAGTTCATTGCATTGTTTGAAACCTCCTTCATTGCATAATTGTTGTTGTTTGTCTCCTATTCTCATAATGACCATTTGGTTGGATTCTTGATTGCATAACCTTCATATTGAAAAATATTGTCCTTTCTTGGATTGAAAGTGGCTGTAATTTTACTACTACCCTCTCAAACTTGCTACTATCCCTTCTTGGAAAGTTTTCCCCTTGGACTGTATTACACTCATAAGGCTATATATAATTTTCCCTCTCAAAATTTTTGTGGTCCCTTCTCTTGTTGTTAATGCCTCTATCTTTCATTGAGATCTAAACCCTACTTAAACACCTTGAGGTGACTCTATTGAAATGGTGCTATGCCTTGTGATGGTTGTTATCATGCTTTGACTCTATCCTTTATCTTTTGGGTTCATTGCATACATGGTGGATTGTTATGACTATCATAGAGTTATGACTATTCTTTATTGCATGCTGCCCTTTAATTGTTATGAATAAATTTGCTACTTCTTTCTCTCAAATGCTTCCAAACTATCTATGTTACTTCCATTTTTTAGACTTGGTATTTTCTTAGGGTTTTCAAAATAGTCACTTCAAAATAGACTTGGTATTTGAAAGAGTATTATTGCTGCCCTCTACATTTGAATGGTTTGAGAAGGATGATGATCATGTCGATCAATTAAAGTGACTTTCCATTTTCTATTCAACAATTATGGGTGTAAAATTTGAATTTTTTAGATGAAACTTGATTATATGAGGTCATATTTGTCATGTTTTTACAATTCAATTGTTTATCAAGATTTTTTTGTACAAATTTAAAGTTTTGTGCTTGTCACCTTCTCACATAGATCAATTGCAATCATTTTTAGTTGATTTTGATATTTTTGAATTAGTGAGAATTACTTACTTTTGTTATTTTTGTGTTTGTGAACATGAAGCATTCAACATCATGCTAAGGAAATGAGCAAAGCCTCTAATGCCAGATGAACATGAAGCAAAAAATACAAGGAGAAGAGAAATAAAAAAGGCAAGTTTGTGAAGAAAATAAATTAAACCCCATAGAAGAAGAAATTCCAATGCAGTCTAAGAGAGATGTCGAATTGGCATCACAAGGGAAACATATGAAAAACTCCGTATAAGGAGATAAATGAATCACAAAGTTGGGGGCACATCATCAACCAAAAGTGAAGTTCAAGACACACTTTCTATAATATGTCATGTTCAAAGTACATCAACAATTACATCTTTAGTTGAAGACACATCATCTACAACATGTGGTGTTGAAAGTACATCAACAAACACATCTCTACTTGAAGAAACTCCACATACCACATCTCAAATTGAAGGTACAACATCGTTTACATGTCAATTTCAAGGTATGCCATCATTTTCATATCCGATTGAAGGTACACCATCTATCCCTAGTGTTGACATTCCTAATGTTGATGCAACTTTACCTTTGAGAACTCCTAGAGTTTTGTTTAGAAAACCTAAATATTTGATTGATATTGATGATAATGTTTTGAAACCAATGGCTGATAAGATTCCTAAATGTACATGTCAAAGATATGCGAGGAGGATATGGAGATTATTTTTTGAGAAGCTAAATGAGGCTAGAAGATGTCAACTATTTGTTGAAATGATGAGGCAACTAAAATTTAGGTCTATCATGAAGATTCTTGGGCTAAGAAAATTGGATGACTCAAGTGAGAAATCCATTGTAAAGAATCTAATGAGTGCATATGAGAGTGTGGGTTCTACCTCACACATGAAAGATAGTAATGCCACACGACATGTGATGACATCAACATTGGTAAGCAATCGAACTAGGAATAAGATGATCCTTTCAAAGACGAGTAAAAAATTAAAAATAAGTAGATCATATCTAATGAGATCCAAAAGAAGTCATGAAAGAGTGGAGGATCCAAATAACAATGAGTTATGAGAATTCTCGAGTAGACTACCATGGAAAGATAAAGAAATTGTTCAAGCCTTGAGATCTCTAGTATAAGAATTTTAAAAGAATAACACAAGGGTCTCTCCCAATTAAAGAGAAGTTGTAAGAAGGATAATTGGTAGTCAAATCCATGAGCCACATCCAAAACATTTTTTGGATATGACTCAAACCCATTTTTTTGCTAAATTTGTAAAGATATATCCTCAAGTTAAAATTTGTCAAAGTTTTTTTGAAATGCTAAAGCCTTTTTATGTCAAAATAAATCACACATGCACTACTTATTGTTGTAGAGTACATATTGAGTTTTCTAACCATTATGATGTTTATCAATGTATATGTGTAGATATGTATACTAACAATGTTTTGTAGGAATGTAACATAAGGCCTCCAAATAGATCTTCAAGAGATTTCATATCTACCATTTTATGTGAAAGAGTGGAAGGTTAGATTTTTTACAGGAAATCATGTTTGGATGGCACATGTGTTCATTGTGCTAGCTTGCAATATTTTCCAATTTTCCAACACACGCATAGTACACATGCAATTGAAAATGAAATTATGGAATTTGGCAAATACAAGATAGTGGCCTACAGTCTAAAATGGGAAAGAAGCAAAAAAATGTGAATTGGTCAATGATAAGATTCTAGTGTATCAATTTATGGCATTTTTGTGATCATGTGGCCTATGAGTATGCAAGGCATACACAGAGAGCTCGATGGTTGGACTTGCAGCTCAAGTTATGCAAGGACACATTTCCACTTTATAGCATTATTCTAGTTTTATACTTTGTGGAGAACTACACACTACAATCACAGAACAAGGTGCAATCCCAATACTACAACTCCACATAGGTTGCTATATTTATACATATAGCATTCATTCATGCAGCTAATAGTATAGAAGATAACAAGAAGGTATTGAGGGAGTATCACTTTTACATCAATGATGATCACACACATTCTATAGAGTTCATGCAAGGTTGCTTTCAGATGTTCTACGTTGATTTGGTTATCAGGGACATATCATTCAGTTAGCATAACATATGCTTGATAATTGTACATCACAATTCAAGAACTCCAAAATGTCTTATTGGTTTAGTAGAATGCATAGGATCAGTTATTCAACATATTTATCTAAGGTTGAGCATGGGAAGGGGGAGCATGATGGCGCAAGAGCATGTATTAAAAGATCTTTGGCATGAAAAGAGTTAAAGTATAAATACAATCCAAAGTTGATAGATGAAAAATCAATTGTTCAGTGGTGTAATCATGCTATGGGTCTAGGTAATGAAGGTAATTCTTTAGTTCATATCTATTTTTTTGGTTGGTAGATGATACTAACATTGTAAAATATGAGGAAAGTTGTACACTAAAAGGATCAAGTGAGCTACACTCTTTTAGAAGCTTCAATGCAGGTCCATGGACTATCCATATGCGAAAGATGGTATGCTTTTGTCATTCATGTACATTTCAATCCTGGAATGACTGTGAGTCAAAGGAGTGGGTTGACGAATGGTGGTTAAGAAGTCTAACCCCACTTGACATGTATCAGCTCTCAACGGCTCTACAAATCATGGAGACACAATCATCCATTGAATTTTTTATGTATTAGATCTAATAAAACCAGGTAATATATCTACTTGCATAGTTTACAAAATTCCTAGTTTTATCTTACTTTGTAGTTTTTTTGTAATATCTATTAAATTCATCTAACTAGATGCACATATCAATGCAGGGCATGTTTAAGTAGTGATTGCATATGAAGACAATGAAGAGGGAACATATTATTACTTCTGACATTGTATTTAGGTCAAAAAGAAATTGGAGGCCCCAATTACAGATGGAGAAAACATAAAATATACTATAGGTTCAGTGATTGTTATTGGAACATGGCTTAGATGGTTCCTAGTTAAGAGTCTGATGTCTAGTTGTTTGAAGACTTTGAAATGCATCGAAAGATTCTTCACTACTCAAACCTTGTCATGGCAACCAACGTTCATTTGATCAAATATCAGGGTAGACCTGTGAACAAGAACTTGTGGAAGGTGTGTGAATTTGACCATGAGGCAATACTTGACTCAATAAAGAGTAGAGTAGACCAAATGGTTCATTGGATTAATTTGTATGTACATTGAATTTGTAAATTCATGTTAAATTGATCACTTTTTGGGTTGTTAAAATATGTATCATTATCTTGTGTTCTAACTGCTATGGAAATGAGAAAATCACATATTATAAAGTTTCAATTTTTTAAATCGCATTCTTTCTTAGTTTTTAATATGACTTCATATTTATATCTAGATTATAGAGGGAACGTCAATTTGAACTCCATGGAAACCATATACGTCTTGACTTACATTCGCAAGTTGCATGGTTTTATTGGAGTGCAACTTGGTTACATTCATATATCTCCATCTTAGACTGAAACTCAAACTTACACTAAATTTTTATCATAAACTCATAACCTCATGGTTTTTTGGCTCATCATGATCCCATTTGACACCAAACTCAGCTTCTACAAATTATTCATTTCAGTCTTGGAAAGAATGCAATTATTTGTGATCATGTGTCTATGATCAAGGCTCTTGAATGATTGTTTTCCTTAAATGTTTAAGACTATTTTCTTTGTTTGAAAGTTTTTCCCTCATTAGTCATCATTTAAAACCCGCGTTTCATTTCATCGTATGTTTTTGATGTGATTTCCTTGTATTGTTCACATGAGGTCTTCACTTGCATTGTATAGTCACAATAAGGTCCTTTTGGACAATAAACTACCCTCATACTTATTACCAGTATCTTAAAATTTGGAATTTGTCATGCGACTGCTGCCTTCAAGTCTTTGACTGTGTTGCCCATTATGTCTCTTTGAGAATGAAATTAATACTATCCTCTCATGATCTTCGACTACACTTTTTCATGATCCTTTGATTGTCCTTTGACCTTCATTTACATGGGTTTAACCACTTATTGGAGTATCAAAAAAATGAAAATATAATTCAGTATGATAGGCTTGGACAAGTCATTCTAGGTGGATTCATTGATATACTTGAAGGTGTGTGAGGCCTAAATATATGAAACATGGTGTATGTCTAATGGCTTGGAGTGAGAGGGTAACCCACTCTTATCCACTTTGAAAACTATAAAATTTATTGCAACATTAGCTTGAATAAAAAATATGCATTTAAGGGCGAGTCTTTTATTCTATCCATAATTTATATATCTTATAGAACTCATGAGTTCATATTGTCATAATAGGCAAGGTTTTGTTCATCGTGTGACCAAACTGACAATTCCAACACATCTGGATGGGTAGGTTTACACTAGGAAATGTCTTGTTTCACACCCCAACATGCTGAAATTTTTTGGGTTACATTGCATTGACGATTTCTCTTAAGTGACCAAAGTGCAAAAGGGTAGCAAACTTTGACGAGTTGTTACTCAGAAACTATGGCACTTATAAATATTCCATCTTGTTGAGAAAATGTGTTTCAACCTTGCAATTACATAAGGTATTGTTGATACATAAGGTATCGTTTAGCCGACGACAACAGGGGAGGGGGGGCATGGGGGGGATCCCCCCCACAAGGGGTCTGGGGGTATCATCCCCTTGGCTGGGGTCTAGGGGTAGCGTTCCCTAGTGGGGACTTGGGGGCAACACACCCAAAAGAAAAATTTATTTATATTTTATTATTGTAAATTTGGACCATTCATCATTATGTCTCATATTCGACGGTCGATATTTTATTAGCTTGACTTGCCCTAAAAGGAAACCCTATTTTATGAGGGCATTGTATCAATATTGTGTATTGCAATGTATTCTAAGAATCCGATAGCGGTTGTGTTGCCTTTGGATCTCTGAGTGCTGATACTCCTATGAGAAGCTTGCTTTGCAAGTATATTGTATTCTTTGTGATTTCTAAATAATATATTGGGTGGATTTTGGAGTGTGGGGTTTTTCTCTTGAAAGGGTTTTCCCCACATAAATCATTGTGTTGTGGTATGCATGATATTTATGTTTTGTTTTTATTTAAGTTTTTGTAATTGTTAAAGATTTGTAAAAGTTTTGCATTATTCTCCTCTCAAGATTAGTGTAGGAAGTTGTTCCACTACCTTAGCTTCCTTACACATCTAAAGTTATAGGGTCATGTAGGGTCCCTCTATAATAACCTCTCTTAGTTTTTTGTATCTCCAATCCATTTTCCCATGGTGAAATATTTTCAATTGATGGAAAAGCGTCAAATGCATGCAATGTAAAGTTGTAAGGTGGTGTAATTTTTGTTTTATTTGTCATGCGACCAAATTGACAATTCCAACACATTTGGATGAGTATTTTTACGCTAGGCAAGGTCTTATTTCACACCCCAACATGTCAGAACATTCTGGGCTACATTGCATCAAAAATTTCTCTTAAGAGACCAAAGTACGAAAGGACAACAAACTTTGATGAACTGTTACTCGAAAACCGTGGCACTTATAAACATTTCATCTGAAGGTATAGGGTCACATAAGGTCCCTCTACATAATCTCTCTTAGTTTTTCATATCTCCAATCCATTTACCTGTGGTGACAAGTTTTCAGTTGATGGAAAAAGCGTCAGATGCATGTAGTGTAAAGTTGCAAAGTGGTGTAATTTTTGTTTTTTTCATCGTGCGACCAAACTGACATTTCCAACACATCCAAATGGGTAGGTTTATGCTAAGAAAGGTCCTATTTTGCACCCTAGCATGCTGAAACGTTCAGAGCTACATTGCACCAACAATTTCTCTTAAGAGACCAAAGTGATAAATGACATCAAACTTTGACGAGATGTTACTCGGAAATCATGGCACTTAGAAACATTTTGTCTAAAGGTACAGGGTCATGTAGGGTCCCTCTACAATAACCTCTCTCATTTTTTCATATCTCCAATCCATTTTCCCATGGTGACAAGTTTTTAGTTGATGGAAAAAAGTGTCAAATGCATGCAATGTAAAGTTGCAAGGTGGTGTAATTTTTATTCTATTTGTCGTGCAACCAAATTGATAGATCCAACACATTCAGATGGGTAGGTTTACACTAGGCAAGGTCCTGTTTTGCACCCCAACATGATGGAACATTCTAGGCTACATTGCACCGATGATTTCTTTTAAGAGACCAAAGTGTGAAAGGGCAACAAACTTTTATGAGTTGTTACTCAAAAACCTGGCACTTAGAAACATTTTTTCTAAAGGTACAAGGTCACATAGGGTCCCTATACAATAACCTCTCTCAATTTTCATGTCTCCAATCTATTTTCCCATGGTGACAAGTTTTCAATTGATGGAAAAAGCGTCAAATGCATGGTAAAGTTGCAAGGTGGTATAACTTTTTTTCTATTCATTGTGCGACCAAACCAATATTTCCAACACATCTAGATGGGTAGGTTTAGACTAGAAAAGGTCTTATTTTGCACCCCAACATGTTGGAACATTTTGGGCTACATTGCACTGAGGATTTCTCTTAAGAGACCAAAATGTGAAAAGATAACAAACTTTAGCAAGTCGTTACTCAAAAACTAGGAAACTCATAAACATTTTTTCTAAAGGTACAGGTCACTTACAGTCCATATACAATAACCTCTCTTAGTTTTTCATATCTCCAATCCATTTTCCCATGGTGACAAGTTTTTAGTTGATGGAAAAAACGTCAGATGCATGTAGTGTAAAGTTGCAAGGTGGTGTAATTTTCATTTTGTTTGTCATGCGACCAAATTGATAGTTCCAACACATCCAAATGGGTAGGTTTACGCTAGGTGAGGTCCTATTTCACACCTCACCATGCCGAAACATTTTAGGATACATTGCATTGATGATTTCTCTTAAGAGACTATAGTAAGAAAGGGTAGGAAACTTTGATGAGTTGTTACTTGGAAACCGTGACACTTAGAAAATTGTGTCTAAAGGTACAAGGTCTCTACAATAACCTCTTTTAGTTTTTTATATCTCCAATCCATTTTCCTGTGGTGACAAGTTTTCAGTTGGTGAAAAAAGCATTAGTTACATTCAAAAGAAAGTTGCAAGATAGCCTAATTTTCATTATGCTCATTGTGTGGCCAAACTGACAGTTTGAACATGTCAAGGTGGGTGAGTTTGTGGTAGGAGAGGTCCTGTTTCACATCCCAACACACTAGATTTCTAAGTGATTAACAAAGGAGACAAAAGACAAGGAAAAGAGCAATAAATGTGATTAAAGTTTTGTCAAGCAATTAAGAAGGCATGCATAATACAAAGGGAAAAGGGGCAGACCATGTTCAATGGGAAAGTCCTAAGATCAAATATCACAATGAAAAATTCATAACAAGGTGTTAAGGTGCATTGAAATTAGACAGTCCAAGATGGCAATATAGCAATTCCTGACATGAAGCATCACAAGACACCATGAATGGAGGTCATCAAAGTTATGAAAGGACAATCCTTTTTGCAAGGGAATAGGATTGTCAAGGAAAATTCAACCACAACCATAGAATTTTTCACCATGAATAATGTGACAATTGAGTTTATAAAGAGGGCAGTGGCATAGAAAAGAGGGCAAAGTTATATTATTATGCACAATTAAGGATTCAAAAATAAGCAACAAGTCATTAATGGACTATGAAATTGAAGACCTTAACTTGATTGACACTAGGTTTCTGGCAGTCAAGGACTATGAAATAATGATTGTGTTTTGACTGTGAAAGGAAGTAATGACTTCAAACATATACGAGCAGTAATCTTGAGGCCATTGAAGAAGTGATTACATTGCAAAGCTAAATAAAAGACATTTACCTTATTATATACAAGGCAGTCACTTCAAAAACAATTGATCTGAAAGGGAAACATTTTGAAACATGATCACAAAAAAGCAAGAAGGGTAGTATGCATGAGCAAGAATATGACAAGTAACCAAGTAATAAGGATAGTTGAGGCATAACATCTCAGTTATGATGATTTTCATCAATGCACAAAGATAGAAAATGACATTCAAGTCAATAGAAAGGACTGTCATATGCATGAAGAGGAAGTGGTTTCACACACAAAGCACAAAGGACTATCAAATCAAAGACAAAAATTAGTCAAGGTGACAGTTAAATGAAGATAAGGATAGTCCCATGAAAAATGGTATGCATTCAAGGGGGAAATCAAGGTCTAAGATGACATAATGACAGACACCAATCAAAAAGCAATAAGCTCATTTAATAAAGTCCTATGGAAATACATGACAACCAATATGTAGTTTCATGAACACAGTCAATGATGACCTTTAAATGCAAGGAAAAAGGGAAAGACAAGTCAATCAATTTTTTTTTTTAAAAAGAGGAGAAAATTCATAGTCTATACAAGATCAAACATAGATAAGACAACCACCATGAAGAAGACCTAATAAATGGACAATGTATTGATAACTTATGATAGTAAGGGAAACAAATTTCTTCCAAGAATGTATGATAGTTTATGTCAATATAGTTTAAAAAAAAAACTAGGAAAGTTTCAAAGGGCTAGAAGGATTGA
Organism: Sequoia sempervirens; assembly: GCA_007258455.2. Classification (NCBI taxonomy): domain Eukaryota; kingdom Viridiplantae; phylum Streptophyta; class Pinopsida; order Cupressales; family Cupressaceae; genus Sequoia; species Sequoia sempervirens. Next base: position 241,622,101 of record VDFB02058242.1, on the reverse strand, counting down.
CAAGTAGTGATGATGTAGTCAAGTGAACAAAGGACATAATTGATAAGCTTGAAGCTTCTCCTATGCCACACTTGGAATATTTTGAGTTATTGTTAATAAAAAAACAACATTAAATTAATACTCTTCTTGGTAATAATTTATTATAGAAGCTACCAGGTTTATTGGCCTTAATTGCAAGACACTTTAGGTAATTAAATCTCTACTTAATAAAATTTCATAAGTTTTTCATGAATGTTAGATATAGAAATTTGAGCAATTTATCTATATTAGACTTCACCCTTTTGTGTTGGTTATCATTTTATTTTTTTGCATCCCATAACGAAGTTTACAAGAACTATCAGCCTTATTATAGAAGTGCAAAGTTGTTTTTGAAGAAGCAATAATTAGACAATGGAAAAATCATGGTCCATGCATTATAGTTTTCCAAAGGTGTAAATACACTCCAAAAAATTGTGACATAAAAAATCAACAAAAAATATCTTAGAAATCACATGCAACCTGTGATCAAAAGAATGATCAATAAATATTCAATCACTTTGTAGAAAGCTATTGGCACCTGTGAAAACTTGAATGTAATAAAAACCATCAATAATTATTTAAGCATCGGATAGATGAATAATCAGTGAATATTCAAGAATAACAATAAAAAACAAGATGTAAACAACACCCATGTCTACAACATTAAAGAATACAATTTACACAATACACATGATAACATCATTCAAGAATAACCATCAAAAATAGGATTTACTTAATCCTCATGTTGACAACATTCAAGATAAAACTATAATTTGATAATAGTGGTAAAATAAGATTTGTATTAATTAAAAATCCATAAGGCCATACAACGTTATATGTCAATAAAAGTATACAATATATCCAATAAAGTCATATAGGCTTGCAAAAAAGCCATATGGACATAGAATGTCATATATCGATAGTACAAAACATATGTTCAAAAATGCCATGTAGGCATGCAACAAATGACCCTAATACATAGTCATTTCCCGCTAGGGGAAGGAAATAGATCATGCACTACCTTCGACTATTGGCTGGATGGAGATGCAAGTGATGTCTTTTCAATGCGCTCACTCGTCCTCCTCTCTTCACTTCTCTGGAGTTTCAACTAATACAATAAGAATTATCGATGCTAATATATATAGAAATTGAATTGTGGAATGAAATGTAATAGAAAAATCACTTACTACAAACAAATAATCATCATGCTCATCCGCAACAACAACGTGTTGACGATCTAGTGTGACAAGTCCCTGTAGCAAGTACCAAGATAGCAATTAAACTACATACAAGTATCATTAAAATTTGCAATAATAGACCATTATATGAGCAAATATAATGTGAAATTTACTAATTTGTCGCATACCTTTGTCAAAGGATTAGAATCTACTACTGTTGCACCAACTGCATGGTCCATCATGCCAGGAACATCGGTAGGGTTGTTTGATGTCAACATCTAAAAATGAAACAACAAATATGAAGTTTCAATGCAATGCTCTTCACTTTCTCATGTCATCTAGCCAAAGCCTCTTAGCTCAAGGCATTCTACAAGGTACATCCTTAAATATTGTATTGGTTCCTTCACAATTATTGATGCAGCTAGGTCAAAACAATGAAGGAAATCCATTCACATTTAAAACATGATTGAATGGTAGTAACTAAATATATAACTACAATATATGACTCCATGATACGTCCCACTTTGCATGTCATAAAATTGTTTATTTTGTAAAATTTATAAAACTCCATGATAGGTTTGGAATATAAATATATGATTACAAGAAGAAATTACTTAAGTAGATTAAGAATCATGAGGAATGATTGGAAAAGAGAATTGAATGGTCAATAATAAGGACAAAAAAAGCTACTACTCAAAGGAAGAGAGGATACTATGGATCCACTTTGGGATAGTAAAACAATGAAAAGGAACTAGGAATCACACTTAATAAATTAAAGTAGGGATAAAGACCTTCAAATATGGCCAGGTGGAAAAACACCAAAAAAAATCAGATCAAGGAAAAAATCATACAAATAATCAATATCAGGATTATCCCACTATAATCATGAATCCTCTTCAAGATCTTGGAGGGCCTCAATGGAGGAAGCAAGAAGAAAGGGTTATTTATGTGAACAACACAAGTGTAGGAGAACTCACAATACACTTTGCAATGGCATGACGAAAGATCTTTGAGGTAGAATGCAGCTTCTTGGACGAGAGTAAGAGCAAACATATAAGAATATTATTCAAGACATAGATAAGAGGCATGGAGGAGGCTATCATTAAGATAAGTGGGACAAAAAATGGATAGACGAGCACATCCATGATGAAAGGATTTATAAAATCTTCTTGACCAACCTGGTGTAACTAAAAGGAAAGAAAAGTTGGGGATGAGTGGAGGCCAATAACCTAATTAGTTTAGAAAATAAAGAAGCAATAAGCAAGGAAATATCCTCAATATACAAAAAACTCTAGTTTGGAAAGATTGCTGAAATATTTGATGTAATTGCAATTTTGAAGCAAAAAGTGTGTATGTAGGCATTGGTATTATTTAGAGAAGGCGTGGAAAGGAGGAACCTAAAAGTATTTGTGCCTAGTAATATAGAAGCATTTTGCGTATGATTCTTCCAATCTATATTATTTTTGGTAAATTTGTAACAAGCAAGTTCAAAGTCTTAATGTTCTAAACTTAAATTTTTACCGCAAGAATAAACACATTCAACCATGATAAGACTAGAAATGCATTAGTAATTCTTTTAAATATTTTCTGCTGAGTGAATTTGCTATGGATCTTCTTAAAGATGGTTGGTTGAATGAGGATTCATGTTAAGACTTGGACAACCATGAAACTAAAAGGATTTTTGAGCAAAGAAAGCTAGGCCAGTTTTATTCAAAATCAAATTAAGGAAAATCAAGCCCTAAAGAGTCGTATAGAACCTTAGAGGATAAATGCATTAAAGAACAAAGTACAATTGTACAAAATCATACAAAATTGTCCTAAAAAGTACAATCATATGGAATAGTATTTTTTTTAATTACCAAAATTTCCTAACATTGTTTTACAACACCATTAAATAATAAAGGTTACTTGAGTAAAAATTTCTAGAGGATGAGAATAGCGAGGTGTCAATGTTCAAGGTCCACCAACAAACTGTTTGACATCCAAAGTGTGTTATGAGAAAATCATTCATATAAGGTTCAACTGTTCACATGCAATAATTATTTCTTTAATATTGGTTACATACCTGTGGACTCGATGATGTAAATACATAGGGGTTTGTAGGAATGGTGCACGTAACATCAAAACTTTGACCCTGGATTTTCAGCATATTCATTTTACTAATTTAGTTATTCTTACATTTCAAAATAAAATTTAATAAACAAAATTAAATGAACTTGTTGAAATTTACCGGAGTATCAATGCTGAATGTTTGACTCAACAAGGCATCTATCATTACCATCTGCTCTGTAGCTGATGTATTCTATGTAACTACATCTCGAGCACTCTCACCATCATACGTGCAAATAGTGTCACAAGAGTGACAAAAGTGGGTTGGAACTCTAGGCAGGTAGAAGACTCGCCCATATCAGGCTCTGCCAGAGGCCTCACACACTGTACAAGGCTCTGAGTAAGCAAGCTAATCAAGTTCAGCGTGTCCACCTTGACACTATCCTTCAAATGGAAGGAATGGTGACATGCTCCACCACAAGTTTAGTCAAGGGTCTCAATGCCAGCTGCGGATTACGTTGTGCACCAGCTCTATCATGTGTGGAGCCCCCACCTCTACCTTGAAAGTCTAAATAGTCAAAATAATTTGGAATCTTATTGAGGACAAACTCACAATAGAGTTTCCTCAAAAAATACCGTGAGACCTCATAGTTATTGCATAGAGGTTGGGCAAAAACCATCCACCATCACTCCCAAAACTTATTTTTAATTAATTCATGGTGGCACCAATGGATGGAGAACCTCTTGCATGCAAGTGATAAAGGTGCATTGGTTCTTGGGTGTGTGAAAAGGGCACACAAGTTGGCTTTGCTAATTTTTTCTTTCTTCACTTGTGCATATGAAAGTCCACTTGCATAATTTAATTGTTTTAATTCCTCCCTATTATTCGACAAAAAAATAATTTGTTCACTTATTGCTCCTACATGAGATACAATTGACTTTAGGGATTCGACAATGCCTCTCCTATAAGGGTGTGTTGCAACATGTTCACTTAATCTTGCAATCAATTCTTCAAGCTCTCTTTTGTTGTTTTCTATTTGATTTAATATATTTTCTTGAGTTCCTATAGGATGTTTACGAATTGAGGGAGGGGTTTGATGTTCTTCTTGTTCGAGAAGGTTTTCGTAAGGAGGTGATTGTAAATTATCAATATTTGAAGGTGGAGATTGATTTCTTAGAAATTAAAACAAAGCTTAATCAAATAATTTACTTCGATCTACAATTTAATTCAAATTTGAAACTAAAACAATAGAAATACATGCCTCTTTCACCTCTGCGACGTCTTGGCAACATCCTCACGAAGAATCATAGGTTGAGAGTGCAAAAAATGATCTTCTTTTGGCGAGCGTAGGTTGCAAAGGTGAAAACCAACAGGTGAAGTCGCGACCAGAGCATAAATGAAATTTTGAACTTTAGTTTTTTTTTTAACATGTTTTTATATTTGGCGAGTGCCAAATTTGACACTCTCCAAATTTGGTGCACACAAAATAGGCTTTTATGAGTTTTTTTCAATTTGACACCTTTTTTGTGTCACAACTTGGTGCACTTACCCATTTACTAATTTGTTCAACTCTCATGTAAACTCTCAGTTTAACACAAATGTTATGTATTAAGATTTTATAATATATATATATAAATGTTTAATCAATATTATCATATGAATATTTAAATTTTTTCTATATATTATAATTTTTTCCTATTTTCTTATATAACCATTTCTTTTGCTGTCCCTTACCCTCCCCAAAAATGACCTGAAAAATCAGAAACCCCAAAAGGCGTCCCCCATCCCATCTCGAAAAATGAGGTTTATGTTCTCTAGCGAGATATAATTTTAGGTACTGACAAAATCATGTTGCCCCATGGAGTTCGCTAGGATTGCATTAACATCGAAGTCTGTGATCTCTACTTCACCTTTGCGATTTACTAGAAGATTTGACGGTTTAATCATTGTGAATCATGTCGTTCATGGTGTAAATGAATCAAATCTTTGAGAACCTATTTACAAACCACTATGAAATGAGGTTAAAGAATAGTTTTCAATTGTTAAGGACATCTGCAAGAGAGCCACAATCCATGCATAGCAACTACACCTGCGACCTTGATCAACTCGGATACATATTCTACACTACTTATTGCACAGGTCTAAGTAAATTCTGCAGAAAACAAAGACAACTCCCTAAGGCTTAAAGTGAACTTTAAACCCAACCACACCCAGCAAGTCTATAATGAAGTCCCTCCCCTCCTTCTACTCCATTCTTAATTTTTTTTATAAGTATTCTGGACTACTTTTAAGAGCAACCAAAGCAGCCTCCTAAAATGGAATCTCAAAACATGTAACCGCCCACCCAACTCTCCAACTATCAGAATGTTGTCAAACTGATTTTTTATCATTCTTGCAGTGTGGGAGCACAGAAACACATTTAATCGGCTCTAATACCATTGTTACACCTCACCTCTCTTGAATACCTGTTCTGCTATGTTTTAGACAGCGACAATGTAATAATGGTGTGCTCCATCATGCCGCATAGCGAAGACAAACTATTCAAATTTTTATCAAAGCATTTCCAGCTTATAATATCTGCTAAAATTCCCCTTTCCATTACGCCTTGATAGACGCCATCCCTGTTCCAAAGCTTATATTTTGGCATGGGCCGAGCTGGAAGAAGAATTTGGCTTTACATCACTGCAAACAGCATTTGCTTGAAAGTTTCTAAGCGACATCAACAAATGCATTTTGTATGGATCCTGCAATGATGGCACCCTGTTTCCAGTTCACATGCCTGTTCTGTATTTCACCCTACTGCATTTTCAGTTTCTTGAGCGTCACATAAAAAAGAACTTAGTGAAACTCCCAAGATGCCAGCGATTTCATTCTTTCCGGTGTCTTTTAACCATTTGGGAGGTTAGGAAACTTAAAAACCTGTTGACAATAACGAGTTTCAGGGTTTTGGGAGGTTAGAGAACCTTAAGAACTACAAAAATAAGATTTTTCATGCCTCTGAAACTTGTTTATGATATAGTTTTAGGATTTCAAAGTTTTTAACAAACATTCTTACTTTCTCTTTAAAATAGATTTGGGGATTTCAGGATTTTGACACTTTTTAATTTGCAAACTTTTTAACTCACTCTTTAATTCGAAAATTCTCAATAGAACATTAAGTAAGTGTGAGGAGCTAATATTTTTTCTGCTTCAAATTATCTTAATTTTGGTAAGTGGTGAAAGCAATAAGAAATTTAAAATAATAAGTAACACTTACAATCACTTCAAATCAAGATTAACAAATTCAATCATTTTCTAAATTTCAAGAGTAGTTTTTTATGGTATTTCTTTTCTCGTTCTAAAAAAGGAACCTTATACAAGTAAACACTATTTTTCTTATATCTGTCTATGATTACTAACTTTCAAGGATAAGATGAACATCTGAATTGAGTTGTAAATGTATCAAGCACAAGACTTTAAAAAATATAGAATAAAAGAATATGAGAAATTGTATAATTGTTTTCTAAATCTATTATTTGCAGTTTTGAAATGTAATAGATTGCATGAGATGACATGCAACACTAGTAAGGAGTAGAGCCATGAGCTCAAATACTAAACAAACATACCAAAGATCAAAATTTGATCAAAAAATTGATCCAACATAACCTCTCAAGAGAAATTTACCAACCAAAAAAAAAAGCTAACCTTTATAATTTAAACATCAACCAAAAAAAATTAAATCCTGAAAAAAGACCCAAAAAAATATTATGCAACAAACTAGAAAAAAAGGCAAGTCCCTATATACTGATTAGAAAGATAATAAGACCACCAATTAAACACAAAATTCATTTCAGAGTCCAAAATATCTCTACATGAAAACAAATATCATATATAAAATAAAAATAAAAAATATCATACATGAAAACGGACAGATAAAACCACAGAACTCATGTCTTCTTTTAAGAGATAACAGAATTGCTTCAGAACGAAATAGAACACAGCCAAAAATGATTCGGCGTGTAAAGATCCCTCAAAAGAAACACATTGATACCATGGCAAGTGACTTACCTCAAAATTATGCACAAATTGTTTCGTGCTGTCAACGATGAGAAAAAATGGGCAGAATTTGTAGGAAAAATATTACGAAACCCTAACAAAGCAGAATTTTTATAAAATTGAGGCGAACCAAAACCAATCTCCGCACAACTGCTGCTTCAATCTATTCACAATGAACCAAAAGTAGATCTATAAACATCGGGGTTTAGAGCAACTAAATTCTTGAGCTCGACTCAAGATGTTTGCAGCTTTTAACGAAAACAATTGGTTGCGAGTTAAAATTTGTTGTCAGGCGAGGAATGATTCAACTCAGTGAAAGTGGTTTTCTTTGGGTGTGAGACACCTTTCCTGGTGAAAGCTGCTACAAAATATACCCTATCGCCTAAACATCTTTTAAAAATTGATTAACACAGAGCTCAAACGCACGATGCGCAGCGCAGGGAATCTTATTCCTCATTACTTATTGTTATATATAAGTAGAGACCGAAAATGGAATCACTTTTACCGCAGAAGACGATTTTATAATCGTTTCCACTAGGACAAGTAAAGGTGCTGGAGTCGGCATCCTTGGCATAGCTGTAGGTCTGGGGGCATTGATCCTTAAAAACCCTGGAGTAAAGGGTCTCGCTGCAGTTGTTGATAGACGCTCCTGTGCAGCAGTGATCTTCAATATGATATTTGGCGCAGGCGCTCAGGCATCCTCCTCCGCTCACCTTGAGCTCGTTGGGGCACTTGGAATTTATGTCGCTCAGGCATGCAATTCTCCCCTGGCACTTAGGGTCTGTTGAAGTAGGAGTTATGGAAAGAGGCAGATTGAAGCCATCGACAAGAGATATATCGGAAAAGTCTAGATTCATGGATGGGTTGAGGGAATATTCAACCAGAGTGACCGGCGCTGAGCCGCCGCCCTGGCAGTCAAGCATGCCATTGCAGTCACCGGTTTGGCAGGTGCCCCGACCGCTGCCGTCGAAGGAACAGCCGGTGCGTCCCCATATTCTGCCAGTGGATGTTCCGGCCGTGTCAGATTGGATGGTCCATATTTGCCCTTGTGCCAGTTTTTTCCCTCCACCTGGCGTTGCTGCTGCCCAGACCGTGTAGGGGCACTTGTTTGTGATCTCAAACGTCGTTGCCTTCACCATCACTCCTGCAATCAAGAAAAAAATTGTAGATTTTAAAAGCGTGAAATCACTGTAATCTTTATATCTGAATAGACAATGATAAATGTTACCTTGGAGAAAAACAGAGAATGTTGATATGAGAGTAATCCAAAATGCTATTGCTCTAGCCATTGTTACTTGTGAGTGCTTATGCTAGTAGAATGAATGTTTATTTACAGAAAAATTGTGTAGTCCAGTTGTTCAAAGGGAAACCAACGCGCTTTTGCTCGGAAGTCTTTTAATTGACTTTTGTGCCTATTTTCGCAAGCAAAAAGGGCTGCTGGATATTTTGACCCTTGAATGGTTCTTTAAAATATACTTTCCCTCGGCTCTCGTGATTTGGGCATGTCTAATTGGCAGCATAATCAATTCCCGATACGCGTCTTTCCATCGGCAAGAAAGGTGCCACGTTACTCTTCATTTCCTTTCAGGATCAGGTGTGGACCGAGGCAATTTAATATATACTTTCCTTCAGCTCTCGTGCTCTGGGCATGTCTAATTGGCAGCATAATCAATTCCCGATACGCGTCTTTCCATCGGCAAGTAAGGTACCACGTTACTCTTCATTTCCTTTTAGGATCAGGCGTGGACCGAGGCAAGTTCTACCAGGCGTGGACCGATTAGGGGAAACCAAGCGTGGATCGATTCAGATAGTGGGCATCGAGGCATTTTCTTTTTCTTTCTAGCGTCTTCTGGCATTTAGGGATCTCTGCGTACAGTGGGCATCGGATCCGTGGTGGGCCCTGGGTTTTTGCCTTTTGGCCTTTTTTTGCTTTTTCAACGGCAGGCTTCTCGACATTGGGAACAGGTGTGCCCCACCTCTTTCAATCTCTTATTACTGGTGGTTTTGTTTACCAGATAGGTTATTTCTCTGTTGTCTTTCTTTAAAATACTTCCAAACTCTGCATTTTTAACGCAAAACAACTACCTGAAAACTGTGGAGTGTGGGCCCAATTTTAAGCTTAAATACTCAAACCAAGGACAAAAACATCAATATCAGTGGTGGGTCTATCAATGGAGATCTCAAAATGCAAAGATGACACAATGAATGTTTCGTTGAAAGAACTTGGGGAAAACATTGAGAGAGGGAACAAAATGAAACAGACCAAAATGCTAACACCATACTTTCTCAGTGATTCCTCTTGGAATATGGAGCATCAGACCTGCACACAAGTCAGAGAGGGATTGACATTTGTAAATGCCAAGCAATACAAGAGGATCTTGCAACGTAGGCAAGGCAAAATAGTTAGAAAACTAAGATGGCTAGGGCACAATAAATTTATTGCTATCCTTCCAAAAGTTATAAGTTTCAATCTGACAACCGTCACATCTGATACTAAACAAGAGCAAGCAAAACCAGTGATAGAATTTCTAGAAAATCGTGAAAATCTGGAAACTCAAGTTGAAAATCTGGAAAGTCAAGTGGAAAACTTGGAAAATGAAGTTGAAAGGATATATTTGCAGAATCAACAGTCTAACGATGCTGAGAGAGTGAAGCAGGAAAAAGCAGCAACAAAGGGGGATGTGGAAGGTGAAGGTCAGGTGAACCAATATAGTCCTAACTCAACTCCTTTAACCTGGTCTTCAGACTTGTATGTTAATGAATTAATGGAGCTAAAGAAGAGACTTGAAGGTTTAGAAGTCGTAGAACAGAGGAAGTACAACAAATGGCAAGAGATCATGGATACCAATCACAAACTCTCTCAAGAAAACAAGTTTTTTTGGGAGGAGATAGTCAAACTTCAGGCCAATCTGAAAATAGGTCAGCAAGAAATATCAACCATGAAGTAGGAGATAAAGCATATCAAAGAGGGAAATTCCACAACAGAAGTGGAGGAAAGGAGCAACCCACTGCTAGAGGAGTTCCAATCAGCAATAACAAGCATAAAAATTAGGGAAGCTAAGCTAAAGGAACAACTGGAAGAGACAAAATTATGGGCACAAGTAACAAAAGGGACAACAGAGAGCCAAAGAGAACTCATAGAGAGGCAAATTAAGGTGCATCTAGGGGAAGAAAAACATAGGAACGATAGAGCAGCAAATGTAATAATAAAAGGACTGAAGGACTATGGAGAAGGAGAGCACACATATAAGCTAATTAAAGACTTTTTAGCGGATAAGTTGGAGTGGGTGGGGCATATTGAGCAAGCGAGCAGAATTGGTAAAGTGGCACAAGATGACAGGAATAGAAATGTAAGGGTAACACTAAAAAATACAGAGTGTGTGTATGAAAATATGCCTGTTATAAAGGATTCAAAACACATTCAATAAAACATTATATCAAGGAAACTGAAAGAAAAATAAATTGTAACTCTTTATGGCAGCTTCTTCGAAGTCGTTCTATTGCTCTCTATCTCTAGCGTTTCGTTGGGTTGCTCTCAGATTTTGTGTGCCAAGCTCAACAAAATGGACTACTAGAGAATGAGATTTAAACTAAAATGCATACTATGCTAAAATGCAAGATTATGCTATGCTATGATAAGATTATTATTGCCAAGATATGAATATTGTTGAAATGCTAAAGATGCAAATGCGTAAGCATAATTGCGTATATGTGTTCGTATGTGTGTGTTTGTAACCAATGTTTGGATTTGCACATGTATTTAAAGAGTTTGTTTATTTTTCTTTCAGTTTCCTTGATATAATGTTTATAAAGAGATGATTAGTTAATTAATTAAATATAAATTATTTAATTAATCTTTTAAAGTCATCTACATATAAATAAATTTAATTATTTATTTATATTGTTCACTCTTATAATTCTTCTACCTTAATTAAATAAATAACTTTATTTAATTATTACCATCTTCCATATTCCTCTTAATTAAATTAAATAAATTTTATAATTTATTTATATTAATTATCATGTTATTCTAAATTTGAATATTTGAATTCAAATAATGGAATATTCCTCCAAACACCCTCTTCATCTCATAATTAAATTAAAAATATTTAATTTAATACTTTTTCTCACTCCACACATAATTAAAAAATTCATTTCTCACACATAATTAAATATTACTTATTTAATTATGCGAACTTCTAAATTCATCTCCCACACATAATTAAATATTACTTATTTAATTATGTAAACTTCTAAATCCATCCTTACATATAATTAAATAAGTTTATTTATTTAATTATGAAATTCATTCTCAACTTATTCTTCAAATGGCAACCTTCCTTAATTTTGAATGAAAAAAATTGAAGAGGAGGAAACTTTCTATCTATCTCTCGACTTTCAAAAATCTCTCACCGTTCATCCCGACAAGCTTGATCTGAACCGTTGATCACAACAGCCAATCAGGTTCTTTTAAAAACTCTTTAAATACATGTGCAAATCCAAGCATTGGTTACGAACACACACATATGAACACATATACGCAATTACGCTTAAGCATTTGCATCTTTAGCATTTCAGCAATATTCATATCTTGGCAATAATAATCTTATCATAGCATAGCATAATCTTGCATTTTAGCATAGTATGCATTTTAGTTTAAATCTCATTCTCTAGTAGTCCATTTCGTTGAGCTTGGCACACAAAATCTAAGAGCAACTTGAACCAACGAAACGCTGGAGATAGAGAGCAATAGAACGACTTCAAAGAAGCTGCCATAAAGAGTTTGTTTATTTTTCTTTCAGTTTCCTTGATATAATGTTTTATTGAATGTGTTTTGAATCCTTTATCACAGGCATATTTTCACACACATAAAATGGCGCATATGAAGTATTAATCACTAGACTTAAAATAGCATTGGAATGGAGGATTACAGACTTACAAGTGTATGGCGACTCACAGTTAGTCATTAATCAGATCAATGACGATTACCAGACCAAAGATGACAAACTGTTGCCATATAAAAAGATGGTGGATGATTTCAAGAAGTACTTTGTGGACATCAAATTCACACAAATTCCAAGGCTTGATAACAAAGCAGCCGATGCCATGGCTACGATCGCATCATTGTTACAACTCTCAGAGAATCAGGCTCACTATGAATTTATTTAAGATTAATTAAATAATCTGACAGTGATCTCGCAACATGGAGATTCCATATCATCGTCACCGATTTGAGAGATCTCGTCGATACCAGAGGCCAGGTGCGTATGGACCACTGGTGAGTTGATTTGACCGCTTGTGCTTTCAAATTTTTACATTTTGAATCAAAATTTACCGTTTTTTTGCGGATTTTGGGTTTGAAAATGACGTTTTAGCGCTTTTAGGAAAGTTTTAGCGCTTTCGATGAATGTTGTAGCGCTTACGATGAAAACAATAGTGCATATAGGTTAGATTTTGCATGTTAAGCATGAACCCAGTGTAGCGCTTTCGATGAAAATAGTAGCGCATATAGGGTGCCATAAGAAATTTAGGAGTATAGCGCATTTAGGAAAAACAGTAGCGCATATAATGAATACACTATAGTAATCTCTCTCTCGACTTTCAAAAATCTCTCACTATTCATCCCAACAAGCTTGATCTGAACTGTTGATCACAACAGCCAATTAGGTTATTTCAAAAAATCTTTAAATACATGTGCAAATCCAAGCATTGGTTATGAACACACACATACGAACACATATAATCAATTATGCTTACGCATTTGCATCTTTAGCATTTCAACAATATTCATATCTTGGCAATAATAATCTTATCATAGCATAGCATAATCTTGCATTTTAGCATAGTATGCATTTTAGTTTAAATCTCATTCTCTAGTAGTCCATTTCGTTGAGCTTGGCACACAAAATCTGAGAGCAACTTGAACCAACGAAACGCTGGAGATAGAGAGCAATAGAACGACTTCGAAGAAGCTGCCATAAAGAGTTTGTTTATTTTTCTTTCAGTTTCCTTGATATAATGTTTAATTAATTATTTACTTATTTAATTATGCGAACTTCTAAATTCATTTCTCACACATAATTAAATATTACTTATTTAATTATGTGAACTTCTAAATTCATCTCCCACACATAATTAAATATTACTTATTTAATTATGTAAACTTCTAAATCCATCCTCACATATAATTAAATAAGTTTATTTATTTAATTATGAAATTCATTTTCAACTCATTCTTCAAATGACAACCTTCCTTTAATTCTGAATGAAAAAAATTGAAGAGGAGGAAACCTTCTATCTCTCTCTTGACTTTCAAAAATCTCTCATCGTTCATCCTGACAAACTTGATCTGAACCGTTGATTACAACAACCAATCAGGTTCTTTCAAAAACTCTTTAAATACATGTGCAAATCCAAGCATTGGTTACGAACACATACATACGAACACATATACGTAATTACGCTTACGCATTTGCATCTTTAGCATTTCAACAATATTCATATCTTGGCAATAATAATCTTATCATAGAATAGCATAATCTTGCATTTTAGCATAGTATGCATTTTAGTTTAAATCTCATTCTCTAGTAGTCCATTTCGTTGAGCTTGGCACACAAAATCTGAGAGCAACTTGAACCAATGAAACGCTAGAGATAGAGAGCAATAAAACGACTTCAAAGAAGTTGCTATAAAGAGTTTGTTTGTTTTTCTTTCACTTTCCTTAATATAATGTTTTATTGAATGTGTTTTGAATCTTTTATAACAGGTATATTTTCATACACACATAAAATAATTTATATTTAATTAATTAACAAGCTTGATTAACCATGTACATTTTTAGACATATACACAGAGGACAAGAACAAAATTATGAAGAACAAAAGGCTTCTCAAGAAAAAACGATTCTACATAGATGAAGATCTAACCCCACTACAATTGGAAGAGAGAAGAAAAGAATGGGAAAAAGTGGTAGTAGCAAAAATACAGGTAATGAATCTTGGATGTATAGAGGGAAAGCTCAATTCAGCAACAAAAATACACATGATAAATAGGAAGGCAGGGCCCCCAAGGCACACCTCTCATTGGTAAGTTGGAACTGTAGGGGCTATCCTTGGAGGAGGGGCCTTGTTTTAGGGCCCATAGCTGAGGGGATGGACATAATTGCCCTCCTTGAAACACATGAGCATGAGAGCTGCAAGGTTCCAAACTTTGAAGGTTACACAAAGATGTCAGTTTGGAATGAGTTAACCGAAAGCGGCAAGGGATATGGAGGGGTAACAATTTTAGTAAGAGACTCTTGGGGAGAAATCATACAAGTTGAAAAAGAAGATATAAATAAGCAGTACATATGGATAAAAATAGAGTTAAAGGAGAACATAATTTATCTTGCAGCATGTTACTTTGCTCCCCATGGTTCAAAATTCTACAAGAAGAAAAAATTAGACAAAGAAGACCCATATGCAGCCTTGAAAAAGGATATAACATATAACCACAAAGGTGACATCATTCTAATTGGAGATTTTAATGCTAGAACTGCAAATAACCAGTCTCTTTGCCTTGATATTGAGATGGGAATAGGGGACAACCCTTTATGGCTAGAAGAGGAAGGGAACCAAAAGTGGAAAATATTATCTCAAGATGGAAAAGGAGATATCACATAGTATGAGGCAGAATTATTAGGAATGTGCAGCTTGTATGATTTAATTGTATGCAATGGTTTTAAAATGTGGCCTAGTTCTGGGAACATCACATGTCACACATACAATGGTCAAAGTGTGGTGGACTATGTTATAAGCTCAAAGAAACTCGTGACAAATTTAATAGACATAGAGGTAAAGAAGTGTCCCATAGAAATGAATTCCGATCACAATCCAATACAGGTGAAAATCAACATACAAAATGGTACTCAATGGCAAGAGATGACACAACATAATGAAAAGAAAGAAGCTACTCAAGGTTCAATCCTTTTGACGCAGGAAAACCAAGAAACCTTTTGAACAACGCTGGAAAAATAGTTGCACGAGGTGGGAACCAATGGGATGTTCAACTCAAATAAAAAAAGTATGGACAACACCATGCTGACCTCTATTATTCTCAAGGCCCTCAACTCTTACAAAAGGTCTAGGCCTAAAAAAAGTGATAAAAATAGCTTTCCAACAAACCCATGGTATGATGAGGATTGTAAAGCAGCAAAGAAAAGGGCTAAAAAATAGGGTAATAATAAAGAATATGTAAAGTTGGTTAGACTGAAAAAAGAAGTGTATATGCAAACTAGAAAGAAGGAGTTAATATTGCTTGGGAGGCACAATCCAAGGGGCTTTTGGAGAGAATTGCAGCAACAAGACACGAATAAAGAGAACAATATTACAGACCTTGAATGGTTAGAGTATGCAAAGAAACTTTATGAGAGGGGGCAAGATAAAGACAACCCTCCAATAATTAACTCAAGGGTTAAATTTTTTTCTTCGGATAACATTAAAGAAGGAATAAAAAAGTTGGCAATGGGTAAAGCTCGTGACATAGATTGTTTACAAGCAAAACACTTAAAATGGGGATTGAAGGCTCTCACGCCTCATATTAAAAAAATATTCAATGAGGTCCTTCAGTATGGGTTTCCAACAAACTGGATGACTAGTGTTGTCATCCCCCTGCTCAAAGGTGGTGACATCAACAACCCTTCAAATTACCGCACTATAATGATCAACCCTCTTTTTGGTAAAATTTTTGGGAGCATGATAGAAAAGCGGATCAGTGTTTGGGCAGAAAAGGAGGGAAAGCGCACAAAAGGGCAAGCAGGCTTTAGGCCAAAACATTCTACTATTGATCATTGTGTGACTCTTAGACACTTGATCGAGAAGGTCTGGGATAAACAGGGAGAGGAGGTTTTTTTCTGCTTTGTTGACTTTAGGAAAGCTTTTGATACAGTTCCTAGGAGCAAATTATGGAGTAGGATGGAAGAATTGAAAATTCCAATACACTATAGATTTGTTGTTCATAGGTTGTATGAACAAGTTTGGGCCAAAATTCGAACCAAACAAGGATTTTCAGAATGTTTTGGAAGTGATATCGGGGTCAAGCAGGGATTCCCTTTATCCCCTACATTATTTGGGATATACATTGACAAATTAGAGGAGTGGATCGATAAGTTTGGTGGGGGTGGGGTCTACTTGACCAATTGTGTTATAAAGTTGCTTTTATATGCGGATGATCTTGTCTTAATGGAAAAAACATCAAAAGATTTGAAGGAACACTTAAAAGCACTAGAGCTCTTTTTTCATCAGGTGGGGATGCAAGTGAACACTACCAAAACTAAGGTCATGATCTTTACCTTGAAGAGAAAGAAGGTTCATAGGGAATTTGTTTTTGAAGGAAGCCCCTTGCAGGTGGTCAATGAATATAAGTATCTTGGCCTTGATTTCCACAACAAACTCAGTTGGGAAACATGTAGGGAAAAGAGGATATAAGGGGATGGAAATATTTGCACTCATTGCAAAATAGATGTAGAAGGGCCGAGTTATGGGATTGGAAGACAAAGAAAACTCTTTTTGGGCTTTTAGTTGTTCCAGTGGTACTATATGGATGTGAAGTTTGGGGTAGCAACACCTCAACAAAAAAGTGGAGATAGATAGAGAGATTGCAAAAACATTTAATCACACATAGTCTCAGGATTAAATCTACTATCCCTTATGAAATTGTTCTAGTTGAGGTCGAGGCTTTCCCTGTTGAAGCGTCTACTGTGTTTCAGTTGCTAAGCTATCTAAGAAGACTAGATAACATGGAGACTCATCGCTGGCCAAAAATGGCAGCTAATGAAAAACTAGATCGAAGAAAGAGCACGTGGATGAAACCAAATATCAAATGGATGAGCAAGTGGGGTATTAGCATAAGTGAGTTTCCAAATAACAATAGGGAAATAAAAAGGTATGTGCAAGGAAAGTTCAAAGAAAGCATGTGGAAAGGGCCTCTTGGGAGGAAAAAGGAATACTATGTCAAACATTTTAACCCTACACATGACCATACACGAAAGACCTACATTGGAATGGAAATAAAATGGAAAGAAAAAATATTAATAGCTCATATAAGAACAAGTTCGCACCAGCTTCGATGTGAGACTGGAAGATGGATGATACCTAAAGTGGAGTGGGCAGACAGAAGGTGTAGATATATGCACTCAAGAAGTGGTTGAGATAGAATGGCACTATATTAGGGAATGTTCGGCTTACAAGGACATCCAGATCAATTATATTGAGACATTAAAAGGGAACAACTTGGGTGATTTGTTTGAAGAAGACAAGATAATAAGGTTTGCAGATTTTTTGGTCAAGACACACAACAAAAGATCCAAGATGCAGAAAGAAAAAGAAACATAGGTTTTTTGCGTTTTCTGGGGGTTCAAGTTCCTTTGCTGGCTATCTGTGGGTCCCATAGGCTGCTTGGCCTTGTGGACGTGATTAAAAACATTCATTCATTCATTATATCCTTCAAATAAAGAGTTTTGTTTGATTATTATTTCCTTCATATGGCAGACCACTTTAACCCTAGCAGCATCAACTGAAATATTACACTAGAAATTTGACACATAGGTTCCATGGGCACTCAATTTTTTTATTGCAGTCATATTACGTGTTAGAGATTGTTTTAGATAATTTTTTATAATTAAATTATAAATTATATAAAAAATGATATAAAATATATATAGATTATTAAATGTAATTTATAGGATAGAAACTAGTGAAATAATGCTTATTGTAAAGTAAGGGAAAACTAATTAGAATTAGAAATTATTTAATATAGTTGAATGTTATTTGTTAAACTTTATTATGTCTAAAATTTTGAATTTGGTATCATATGGTTGATCTCAATTTGAATATACTTTAAAGGGTGTGTTTGAATTGAAATACATTTCTTGATAGAATTTGATAGTTCCATCATCAAAGAGCAAGTGACTCATGTTGGAAATAAGTCACAACTGAACTGACAATGGATTGGCCAAAGAGGGGCCAATAGCTCTATTGATTGAGCACTCTACTAGTAAATAGGTCCTAGGTTCAAGTCATAGTTGGTCCATATGAGTTTTAGCTCAACATGCAGTATCAAAGCATCAAGAAGATCGAACATGAGGGCTTTGATCATTCCTATTGCATTGTTTTCTTGTGATTACTATTGGTCACTGGTTGAAGAAACACAAGGAATGTATGTTGTTGTGATGAACCATCTATTGCTAAACAAATGAAGATTGTAATTTTGTTTGTTGGTCAGGAGGAGTAGTTTGGAGAGACCGATTTGATGAAAGACTATACTACAAGCGTGGGAGGGATAGAAAACAAGAGAAATGGAGAAGCATGCAATTTGGTAAATAAATGGCATCTAGTAGCTAAGTTTTCAATATTTAAGCTTTTTAGTATTTTAAACAATTATTGAAAGTGTAATAGCATGAAAGAAGCATTGCAAAAAACTAGGTTTCGCAAATTCTTTTAAGAAATTATGTAAAGATTGATTTTTGGCCTTGGAGTTATAAGGTTAGCATGAATTTTTGGAATATACTTTAGTTTATAATTTTTTTAAGATGGAGATTTCTTTAGAAAAGTATTCTAGCTTCAACTTTCATACTTGAAAAATTCAAATTCAAATGCAACTAATGAATAAAAATTTATGGGGAATAATGATGGGAATGAAACACCACCTACAAATGCAAATAGATTATTGGAATGGCATAAAAGAGATGATAAAGACAAAGCTATTTTTTTCGCTTTTCAACATTGAATTACATCATCTAGATTTAGATAAATCATCATCAAAAATTTGGGATTTAATTTGATTAAAATGTTTGGAGAAAAAGTAGTTAATGCAAAGATTTTCTTAAAACTTTAACTATTTAGATTGAAAATGGAAGATAGAATCACTATGTCGAATCACATAAGAAATTTGAGGTTTCTCATTAGACAATTGGAAGAAGTTAGGGCTCTAGTAGATGATGAAGATGTTAAGGATATTTTTAAAACCATTTTCCTTCAAAATACAATAATGTTATTTTTGCACTTAGTCAAATCACTTCTCAAATACTAGAATATATGATTTCAACTCTTTTAACAAAAGAAAAAAGAATAGATGTAGAAGATTTAGAAGTTGATTCTCAACATGAGAATGTATTATACAAATAAGGCAATAATAAATAAAGGAAAATGAATTTTATTTTGTAAGAAAAAGGATCACACAACTTGGACTTGTAGAAGTTGAGCTAGTAATGTTCTTAAGAGAAAACTCAAAGAAAAAATAAATGGTATTAAGCTAAATTAATATCATTTATGTTTCCTTTGAGTTTTCTCTTAAGAACATTATATTGATGACTATGTTGAGGATGAGGACCCCCTAGATTGTGCTTTTGTTGAAGATCATTATTTTGAAGATACAAGGGATGGATACTATTTTGAGCCTTCACCATGTTGGAGCTTGGAGGATTTTCATCATCTCGAGTTAGCTTCTTGAACTCATATATGGTGCTTTGTATTAGAAGCACATGGTATTTTTCTTTCC
Organism: Sequoia sempervirens; assembly: GCA_007258455.2. NCBI lineage: Eukaryota > Viridiplantae > Streptophyta > Pinopsida > Cupressales > Cupressaceae > Sequoia > Sequoia sempervirens. The sequence continues at coordinate 241,602,286 of VDFB02058242.1, read as the reverse complement.
TATTTTGATGCCAATAGAATTAAAGAATGAATGTATATGAAGTTTTTTATTTGAAGATAGAAAGGGATCTAATGAACTCAATATGGAGTGTTGTCTAGATAGTTCAAGACTTGTGGATCTAGGGAATTATACCCTTTAGAGGGTCATTAGACAACTTGATGGAGCAATGGAAATTAATATCCAATAATTTGAGGGATCTGTGATTTGGGGGTTCATGGAGGTGGTAATCCAGGAACTTAGGAATTTAGCACAAGAGCTACACCATTTTTAGGTTTATGAGGCAACTTGATGGAGTTACACTTAGTTTGGGGTTTTTTTCAAATAAAATAATTCTAAAGAATGTGTATTTTTTGTTTCAATCAACATGTTTTGATGTGGTGATGTTTATCTATTTGAGATTTTGAGGCCTTCCTTATATCTCTATGTTGGATTGATGAGTGTTTCTATATATATATGAGCATATACATATATACACGTGAGCATTCATGCTTAGAAAGAATGCATATATATATATAAGTATGATGGATATACTATATATATAAATATATATATGTGTGTGTGTATATATATATATATGTATATATATATATTATATTTTATTGAGAGAGAAATACCAATTTATATAGTATGAAGGCGTAGTTTAAGTTGCTTGAACTTAGGTGTTCTAAGAGAAGGACATATCTAATAACTCAAACTAGATTGTTGTCATAGAATGATGTCTTATATGTTAATTAGAATTGATTAACTCTTATTTAATGAAGCCGATGTAAAAAAATTAGACTATAAATGGAAACGGATTATCATTATGACTAACATGTGATTTATGACATAACATTTCATTTGGTATTGCTGGCTGAAGAAACCTTGACTTGGTCGACGTAGTTAATGAGACCAAAGCTGGACTTTGTCTCACGTATTAAGTTAGTCATATCGATTCATTCACTATTTTTCCAATAGAAATTTGTTGTCTTGAAATTGAGATTGACCGAGTTCAAACCGCACCTATTACTTGAAGGAAATAGATCGATTCATGCTTGTTCGATAAGATGAGACACAGTCAACATAGTAAAGGCGATAAACAAGCATTTGAATGTTGTGCATGCAGTTGAAAACAACACTAAGATATGAAAGGTAGATGCACTCAATAATGTCTCGATTTCCAATCCCAAACCAAGTCAACTAGCTATATTTGTTTTTGATAATGTAAGCAACATTTACAGGGCGTTGTACCCTACACAAAGAGCCACAAGGGCCATAAAGTTTAGATCAAAAAAGCATCACAAAACACCACACCAAAAAAAACCTAAACTAAAACCAAACAGAGACTAACAACACACATGGACCAACAACAAACTACCTGGCCTTCTCCCAATTCTTCGACAAGAGCTGAACCATATCATCACAGACCCACTCCTGGCGATCCTCAATCTTCTTTATCCCCAGCTCATCCTTCATGGCAGACGACAGGTTACTGGTGACACAGTGTATCATCTTGATCGTGAAGCGGGTCAACCCAAGGAACTTTTTGTCTAGGATGTCCAATCTATTTTTAAGCATACCAATCTCCTCCCCATTGCTTGTAGTGTAATCGGGATCATTCTACTCAATCTCTAGTGGCTCCAACGAATGGGAGGTTGAACCTTCTTTCTGAGCTAAACCAATGTCAGGAATAGAGGAGGGACCCCTGGCTTTATCATCTTCCTCATTCGTTGACACCTCTTCCACATCACTGCCTTTGTTGTCATACAACTCCTCTTTAGTGTCCAAGTCCCTAACCTGCACTTTTTTCTTGTTTTTTTCTAGCCTGCCAGAGCGCCTTATGATGGCGTCACAACCAATAACTAGGGTCTCTACAACCACCGTATCACCCAAGGAATCCTTGCTCACAACATTCTTTCCTTTTTTTAGAGGCACCTTCTCATCCTTACCTTTCTTCTTCATACTAGGCTTACCAGGGTTCTTAGTAGGGGTAGATTTTAGGTCACATAAGTTGACAACCGCACTGGTCTAGGCAGCACCATCAATACCCTTGTGTTTTTTAGTAGCAAGTTTGGGTTTCTCAACAGGGGCCAGGTGACTCTTTTTGACAGGGCCTTTAGATTCAGTCAGGGACAAGTTGGGCACAATGGGGGGCTCAATTTCCTCAATACAAACAACCAAAATAGGTTTTAGAGGGCATAAAGCCAGATGGAAATGGTAGTCTTAGGATAAGACCCTGATGGAGAGGCAGAGGAATAGGATCATTGGGATTAGCAACAGCCGAATCAATACATTTTTCAACCAAATTTTCAAGGTCCATAAGTAGGTAAAAGGGAAAGCTCATAAGAACCTTATGCCTATGATGATTTAACAAAGGAAAATGGTAGTAGTAAAAAGTCTTGTACCTCCCTTCCAACGTAACATACTTTATTAGAGTAAGGCACACCTAGTTCCACGGCTACGGAAGTGCCTCCCATTCGAACCTAGACTGCTTGTCCACCGGTGCCTCCTCCCCCACAAAAAATTGTTCATACTTTCATTTTCCTGGGTCTTAGAATGTTTAGGATGCTTCATTCCTGTGCACTGGAGGCCCGTAGCCTGCATGATAACTGCCTCATCCAATGTGAAGGAGATGCCACCAATGGTAACATGACGGTTCTTCCACGAATTGACAAACTGGGTCGATAGATCAGGGTCGTGACCCACAAACCTCTCCATCATAGGAGCAATATTTCCTTCAACACAAATCTTCCAGACTAGAGGATCCTTGCGAAATTCATTGTAGTTATCCAGTTCTATTCGTACCCTATCTCCTCCCATGGTGTCACTCTGCTCACTGTATAACCAGTGACTCTGCAAACAAAGAAAGAAAATAGCAAGGTGGAAAAATCCCCACTCAATAAGGCATTTAAGCCAAGAACGACAATTTTTTGCAATCAAACCAATTGAAAGATCGCACGCATGAGAAAAAAATTCCCAGAAACCATCTTAGCGAAACCATTAATTGAGATCCCATCGCACAACCGGCTAAGTAAAAAAGACATGACAGGCAAGGAAGGATTTCCTTCCACGTCACAGAAGCATAGAATTCTAGGAAGGATAGCCGCAGGGCTATAATTAGAAATCTCCAAATCCATAGTATTTAGGGGTTGGCCAACTTTAGTTAACCTATGAAAAGAAGCTATAAGGCGCAAAGCCAAAATAGCAACAAAATAAAAGCTAAAAAGGAGCTTAACCTCATAATTACAAGTCACATCAAAATAAAAAAACACAAATTTGAAAATATGAGAGTTTAAGTAGATCCCCATAAGGAGATTACGACAAGTATGGCCCAACTTGGTAATAATCCACTGGTACTTGCCGCAAAAAATCATGATTTCTTTGTTCAAAACTGGCTCCATCTTATTATTAGAATAATTCCACTTGCTATCCAACCCATCGATACAACTCATCATCCGTCCCATCATCTCAATAAGATCACAAATCCCAAAGAGTAAGCAAGTGGGTCCCCTAGATATCCAGCTAAGCATGTGCAGTGTTGTCATCATGGGTCAAGTAAGGTCTTTGTTCCTTCACTATAATACTTTGAATATTAGGTGGAAGAATACCCACATCCTGCCAACATTTGGATAGTTTCCAGTGAGTACTAAAATTGGCCAAGGTATCTGCCACTTGGTTCCCTTCTCTGTAGATATGACTGGCCACCTTAGATTTAAGTTTAGACACTAGGGACCTAATATCAAGAAGAATATCCTTAGTGTTCCATCCCAGTATTCTGCCACAATTAATAGCCTCAATAATGGACTTTGAGTCCCCTTCAATGTGCAGGTTCTCTATTCCCAGGGTAACAGCTATTTGTAAGCCCTTTAACAGTGCACGAGCTTCTGCTATCATAGAAGAGTGGCGACCAATCCCCCTAGCATAACCAACCACAAACTTCCCCCTGTGGTCTCTAATCACACCCCCTATACTTGCTCTACTTGGGTTGCCCTTAGCAGCCCCATCAAAATTTAATTTATACCACCCCCTATCAAGAGGTTTCCAAATAGTAGCTCTCAAAGCAAGAAATTTGGAGTTGTCATAAGAGTTTGCATCCAAAACCTAATGCCAGGCTTTAGCTATGTTTATTTCCAACTCATTTGGGCCTATACCCGAGGTTTTCCCTTTAAAGAGAGATTTTTTCCTCAATGAGTCGTGCACCAATACCAAACACCTCCTTCGGGTGCATCTTAGTGTTTCTAAATATCCTATTGTTCCTCTCTTTCCATAAGCACCAGCACATAATAGGAGGAACTTGGTTCCAGATTTCAACAGCTAAAGGATGGGAAAAGGGTCCAAACCAACTTAAAATAAAGGATGAGATATCCTTACTCATAATCCATTGTGTTAGAGTAATAAGTTACTATGCTTAATTAATTACATCACATTGATTAATTAATTAAGTCACTTATTCCTCTTTATTACTTAAGCTAAATTTAGGCACATTAATAATTAATTATTAATTATTAAGTGTGCACACTAGGGTTTCATTTAGGGTTTCCCTTTTAGGGTTTCTTGATCTCCTTCATAAGGATTGATCACATTGTAATAATTGATTCTCTTAATGCATTTTTTACTGAGAGGTTTACAGAACATATTTTGGTTCTTCATATCTTTTGCATGTGACAAGTATCCATCTTGCATGCAGGTGATCTTGGATTCTAACATGGTATCAGAGCTCAAGACCTGCAGCTGTTGTTCGTGATATGAAGATATGGCCTCTACCTGAGGTTTCAAGTCAAGGGTTTCCACAAGCATCTTTTTTACGCAAGATCTGGGGGTAGCCATTTTTCGAGACATAATGGGCTCAAGCGAGGGCCATGCGCCAGCGTTGGGGCGTCCAAAACCCTGAAAGCAGCACAATCAAATCGTGTTCGATTTTAATTGATTGATCGGAGGGCAAAAATTTATCACGAGGGCCGTACGGCCTTCCGGCACACGATTCGCGAACTCGAAAATGAAAAAAATTTAAAAACATTTTTTTGACGTGCCTGTGCCTCTAGTTATCAAACGTCCCGCCGCCCGGCTGACCACCATCATGCATTACATTATAAGGCTCCGCGGCGGTCGTAAATCAGACCCATCCGCCAACCCTGAGGCTCAAGACCCACATATTACGGCCATATCGGGAACCGGGCGGAATCAAGCCCTACGCCCAACCAGCCATGTATAAACCGAGGATCATTGACACCGGCCCGGCCCCAGTCACCCATAGGACCGGGGCCCAATTTTTCTCATTTCTGCGGGGGCGATTTTTTGCCACAGCGGCGGGCTGACCGTCAATTTCGCTGGCACGGATGACCTCAGCATGACATCATGATGACAATCATCCAGCCGGTTCTCTTTGCCCTTCTAACCCTAATTTTTTCCAAAAACGTTTTCTTTTGGCCATAACTTGGGCATACTGTATCGAAATCGGGCAAACGAGATATCGCCGGAAAGCTGGTTCCGAGCACTTTCCAGTAGTGCTGTTTATTTTTCAATATTTTACTGTTTTCCTACATTTATTGCTGTTTGAAGTCAGATGTACTTTTTATGCTTCCGAGCTCATAACTTTTTTCCACGATCTCCATTTTTCACCTCGTTTGAAGCGTCGGAAAGGTATTGAGGAGCTCTAGGTTGCTGTCCATGCAATTTTTCTGTATCTGTCTCAGGTTTATCAATTAGTCCAGATTTGGCCCGATGGGTTGTTTGGCGATTACTTGGATATTTTGGCAGTTGGGAGAGTGCATCTTGCATCTTTGCACTTCGTTTTCAGTAATACATCATTCAATAATTGTTTGCTGCTTCATAGATTCCAGAGTTGTTCCCGTTTGGAGTTTTCGAGTGTTCCGTGGCATCGGGTCTTCTGTTGCTTTATCATGATTCCTTGAGTCAATCAGTGACTCTCATCCGGTTTCAGAGTATACGAAGAATATTTCTTGCTTGCCTATATCAAGTTCCAGTGTTACTCTACGAGTTCTTCCGCTTCTTTGCAGCATGCTATCTCATTGTAAGGGGGGTTTTGTCCCATGGGTTTTTCCTTCTCTTACTCCTTATTGCATTTGTAAATGGGTACGATCGGGGCCCTAGTTGTGGGACCCATCTTTGCTTTCATGCATCTCTTATTCTAGTGTTTAGCTTCCTAAGTTCATCTTATGTTAGAGTAATAGAAGTTACTATAATTAATTACATCACATTGATTAATTAATTAAGTCATGTCCTCTTTATTGTTAAAAGCTTAGGCACATTAATAATTAATTATTAATTATTAAGTGTGCACTAAGGTTTCATTTAGGGTTTCCCTTTTAGGGTTTCTTGATCTCCTTCATAAGGATTGATCACATTGTAATAATTGATTCTCTTAATGCATTTTTACTGAGAGGTTTACAGAGAACATATTTTGGTTCTTCATATCTTTTGCATGTGACAGGTATCCATCTTGCATGCAGGTGATCTTGGATTTTAACACATTGGACCCCTAATCTATTGAGTTCCAACTCCCAAACCTCCATAGCAAAGGGGCAGTGTAATAGCAGATGATCAATAGATTCTTCATTGATTTTACATAGGAAACAACTATTGGGGATTTGCTTGTCCTTAGATTGTCTTGTGTAAGAATCATGTTATGACAAACATTCCACCAGAAGAAATTGACTTTTGATATCATGTAACGGTTCTAGACCTTCTTCCATAGAATATTAACAACCCCTTGGTTGGTCAACTTTTTGTAAGCATATTTCATAGTAAGATCCCCCTGGTGATCATGGATCCAGAAGAATTCATCCCCACAGTGGGAAGAGGGTAGTCTAGTGAGGGCGAGTAACTCCTGGAGGGTCTTGGCAAGAATACACAGATTTGGGGATAAAGGATACCAAATGCTAATCTCATTCCATTTCCTAGCCCTCAAGGGCCCAATTAGGTAATCACTAATATATATACCAAACACTTGTTGGGCCCAGCCTTTGAGAAACCTAAACTCAGAAGAATCCAGGGGAGAGTCTAGTAACCAAGTATCTTCCCAGAATCTGATTTTATTACAATTACCTATCTTCTATTTAATCCCTTTCCTCAAAAGATCCTCAAGGATACAAATCCCCTTCCAAACCAAGGACCTCAGAGGGTGGGCCTCCGAAAGGTAGTCAATCAGCAGTTGGCTCAACAGGTATTTAGCATTCATTATCCCACACCAATCCTTCCTATCCCTAAGATGATCCCATCCCACTTTGGCCATGAGAGCTTTATTGGAAAGAGAAATGGATCTTATCCCAAGACCACCACTACTTTTTGGTTGGAAAAATTTATCCCACTTAACCAAAGAAAGCTTCTTTTTCTCCTCAGTACCTGACCAAAGGAAGGACCTTTGAATCTTCTCTAGTTTTTCTGCTATATACCTAGGCATCTTAAATAGGGATAGGAAAAAGATAGGGATACCTTGAAGGACTGCTGTAAGAAGTTGAAGCTTACCAGCATGGCTAAGTAAAGAGCCTTTCCATCCAAAAAGCTTACGTTGGATCCTTTCCAAAATAGAATTCCAAAACTCCAGAGTGATTTCTTTGATAGTTAGGGGTAATCCAAGATACACCAAAGGTAGAGAACCACTCTAATAGCCCAGAACAACAATAACCCAAAATTGTAGGTTAGGAGTGTTAAAGAATTAGATCATACTTTTGTTGTAGTTAATTCATTGTCCAAAATAAGCAACATAGTTGTTTAGATAGATTTTCCATTTCTCGGCTTCTAGCACCAAGGCTTCCCAAAAAAGGAAAGTATCATCCACAAATTGTTGAATCACGGTCGGATCAAGGGTAGAAGCAACCTTAATGCTTTTTATTGACCCCTCTGATAGCATACTCAAGAGTTTTCTACTTAGAACATCCACCACCATTATAAACAAATAGGGAGACAGGGGGTCTCCTTGCCTTAAACCTTTCCCAACATGAAAAAACCCAAAGAGAGAACCATTAACCAAAACAAATTATTTAACAGTAGTAACACATTCCATAATAAGATTGATCACAAATTGATTAAAACCAAACTTAGCAAGGACTTTAGGGACAAAATTCTAGATCACCTTATCATAAGCCTTGGAAATGTCAAGCTTAAGGGCCATACTAGCATAGTTGCATCTGTCCATTGAGTGAATTAGCTCATGTGTTGTGATGGTAGCATCAAGAATATGCCTACCTGGCACAAACCCTTTCTGGGTTGGGCTAATGATTTTATCCAAGAGAGGTTTGATTCGGTTGACCAAAATTTTGGAAATAATTTTATAAAAAGTATTACACAAGCTGATAGGGAAAAATTCAGACATATGTTGGGAATCAACAATCTTAGGAATAAGAGTAATAAAAGTGTGATTTCGTTGCTTAAGAATCTTACCCGACTTGAAGAAGTCACGAGCAGCTAGAACAAGGTCCTCACCAACAATCTCCCAGAAGGTTTGAAAGAAAGCTGGAGGGAAATGATCAGGGCCAAGAGTTTTGTATGCCCCCATACTAAAAGTAGCCATCTTAACTTCCTCGGGAGTGACAACATTGAGAATCCCCACATTGTCAATCTGAGAGATTAAACTCAAAAGCGAGTCAAGTAACAAATTGTCAAGGGCCAGGTTAGGAGCTTCAACATGAGCCTCATAAGCTTTCAGAAAGTAGTCCGCAGCCACTAAACCAATACGGGGAGGCGAGCTGACTACCTCACCCTGAGCATTATACAACTCATTTATCTGGTTCCTCTTCTTATGTTTAACAGTTGAAATATGAAACAAGGAGGTATTTCTATCTCCTTCACTTAGCCACTACACCCTGGATTTTTGTTTCCATAAAATCTCTTCTTTCTTTAGAATTTGTTCCCACTCACCCCATATCACTTTCTCTTGGTTGCAAGTGGAGAGACAGATATCTCCTTCCTCCATTGTCTTTTGAATCATTTTCAACTCATCCTGAGTGATTTTCTTCTGTTGGAAAACATCCCCAAAGACCCTTTTATTCCAGCCCTTTACCATACATTTAATGTGCTTTAGCTTAAAAAAGATTCAGAACATGGGGGACCCATGCACGGGGACATTCCACCATTCAGTGATTTTCATTTTGAAATTAGGATGGGAACTCCACATGATTTCAAAGCGAAAGGGGTGAGGACCAACACCAGATTGATCGCACGAGGTTAGCAGCAAAGGATTATGATAAAAAAGAGTCCTAGGTAAAGCCTGCAAAGTGGCCCTAAGCAATCCCGACCAGTTACTAGAACACAGGAAGCGATCCAACCGAACTTGAATTAGATATTTGCCCATACGTCTATTTGACCAAGTAAAGGATTGGCCCAACAAGTCAATATCAATTAGGCCCGTTGTACTCAAAAAAATTTCTAGATCCACCATACTGTTAGAAGAGTCAATCAAACCACCACTTTTCTCAAAAGGGAATAGGGGGAGTTGAAGTCTCCAGCCTCCATCCAACACAACCCATTGTTGTTAATTATCCTATCAGCCAAAGACAACCAAAGAGCAACTTTAGGATTCCTTTGATTGGGCACATAAAAATTTATAAGCGACCAAGAGCCTCCTGGGAAGTTAAAAGAGGCACCAACACTATTCCAACAACTAAAAAGTTCAGTGCCATTTAGTCTAGAAGGGTTCCAGAGCACTGCGAGACCTCCAAAGGCCCCATTAGCATAGCTATAAAAGTAGGAGGCCCCAGGCTAGACATACTTAGCAACATTATCAAAATTTATTTTCTTCATTTTAGTTTCCTGTAGGAGAAGGATGTCTAACTTATGTTCAATAACATAGTTCTTTAGAGCAAGTTGCTTATGGGAGCTATTCATCCCACACATATTCCAAGACATGAACTTCATTTTTGACCTTTTTTGGAAAACACTTCCAATGTCTTTTGTTTTCCCAAGGCAATCTCATTTGTGGTTTCTCGTAGACGCGTAGATCTTTGGGTAGGCCTACCTAGTTTGGAGTCACCACCACATTAGCCTTTTTCTTCCTTCCTTTTTTCTTTGGGGTTATCCAGTTTTCCTCATCCACAACAAGCACCTAAGAAGAATCCCCTAGGATGAAAGAAAATGCCTCACCCAGGCCCAGATCATCCCATATTTCACCCTCTTCACCAACAATCTCGCTAGTACTAGCAACATTCACCTCTAACAACACACCATCAGAAAGGACCTCATCCTCAAACACCAAGTTAGAAATAGGGTTCTCAACTTTCAACACATTAACACAATCCACCTCATCTAAGGATAGATTTTCTAGACCCTCGGCCAAAACTATCCTGGACTTAGGCCCAGTAACAGTATCACTAGGGGGGATCATCACTGGCCACTAGATCAATCAAAGGCAACTCAGAGCTAAGGATGTCAGCAACAACTGTCAAAGAAGAAGCTTCAACGTTGGACATAACACCACTCCCAGAAGGAGGGCCAAAAGGAGTAGTAGAAACTTTTTTGATAGGATCCTTATTAAAAGATGACTTGCAGTCGGTAATAAGGTGCCCAGGTTTGGCACACTTCTGACAAAAAACCACTGCATTTTCGCAGCACACAGGTTGGACTCAGGACCCAAATTTTGAACAGAGCTTAATAGAGTTAGGCAGGGATTTGTTCACACAAATATTTATGCAGAAACGGGAAAACACTAACCTTGATTTCGATCTTGTAAACCAGCTATATTTGTTACCTTGTGATTATTGACTATTTCCATGGGAATGAGAATAGGGATAGATGCTGAAAGTTGGCACCACCTCTTAAAAATGCTTTCTTGTAGATGTCATTGTTGGAGAAATATTTGAATTCTCCATGTGCTGATTGAAATGGTCTTTGAATTGTTGTCAATGAGAAATTCAATTTGTTGATGTTTTTGTTGAGTCTAAACTTCTATCATTGTCACCTTTGTGTTGAATCATGTTGCATGGAATTGGTGTCATTCTTCATGCCTTAATTGTAGGAATTCAAAATGTTGGCTGCTTTATAAATAGTTGCGCCATTTCATTTGGAACACATTCATTCATATTCTAATTCTCATTCCCTTCTGTGATCATTATTTACCCTCTTCCATTCATTTTTGAGAGATGCATTTAACCAAAAGTTATATGTCACTTACTTTATCATTTATGATATATACTAGCCATAGTCTTCTAATTTGTGTGTAAGGAAAGAGAGAATTTTAGTGAGAAAGAGTTATCTTATTTGTGTGAGAGAATGTGTTACCAACAAGAGAGAGAGAGAGGGAGTTGTTTTGGGAAGCTAAATCAAGTTGAATCACTATTGGAGAAGGTTGGACTGTCATTATTAATTGGGATAAATGATAACAAGCATGGGGATTTCTTCTTCTTATTTACTTAGAATTGATGTGTTTTCTATGTCGTATGAAATGTCTTTTCTATTTGAGCAATAGAAGTATTTAATATTGTTTGAAAAAGGGGATTGAAGCTTTTAGGTTATTTTTATAATGTGTTTCTAACTACTCCATGATAGGAGAGATTGCTTGACACAAATACTTAATTATATTAGATATGTCGAAAAGGTAGTTTGACATAGGTAATTAATTATGATAGATATGTTGACAACATAGGTATATGATTATACTAGATACATTTGAACATGGGATACAATGTGTTTGTATTTACTCCATAGTAGGAGATGTGTGTTTAAATCATAAGTATTATATACTAGGTATGATTGAACATGTAAAGCACATATGGAACACTTAGCTAAGTTATTGATTTAACTAGGAAATCTTGTGTTTTCTCCTAGGAGAGGGCATCCAATATGGGAGAGGGATTAATATACTTACATGTAAGTCAAGTTATCCAAGTATGTAGGTTATCTAAGATGATGGACCATCCATAGAAGGAATACCTAGCTTGTGTACTTACCAGTAAAGTAGTTAATTCCAAGTAGATTAATATGGTTGTAGGTTATCTAGGATGATGGACTAACTATTGAAGGAAATACCTATGCATAGCTTAAGATAGTCTTAAGTCAAATCGGCCCTGAGTAGTGTATGTGATAGATGAATCTCAGTCATTTACTAAATTAAAACTCTTTGATCAAAGTAGTGTGAATGTTCGAGATTCCACTCTAGATTGTGTGACTCCACTCTAGGTTGTGTGACTACCAAGACTAACACTATCAATTCACTGTGATCCAGTATTACATGCTAGTTTGAGATTGTGGGATTATAAGGTTCTAGTTATGTAGGACACAACACTATGCTTAGTTGGTTGTTGTTAACGGTTACTCTACCAATCTCTTTGTCGAAGGGAAGGGCCATCTATCAAATGATAGATGTGTGGGGGACCATGTAACGCCCTACTAAGGGACCTGGTGGATAACACAAAAGATATACAAGATCATGCCAATAATTTTTTTTTTGAAACTAAAGTGACATTAACTAATGCAACTCAACAAATTAATATGAATGACATCATTACATTAACATCGTATCATAATCACATTATAACCTAAAAGTAACATTAATCATAACCCATTTACACACCTATCCACCATGGTCCCCTAACGTCACTACCATGATACACCTACACTAACTAAGCCTATAAAAAAAATATTTGATACACTAAAGCACATACATACAATAATGTGAATGTAAATTAAATCCTATACAACAAATTACATATCATCTAACACTATGCTCTTATGAACCTGTCATAAATCAACACCATGAAAGAGGTACATAAAGACATATCACATCTACTACGAAATTAAGTTTATATGTATTATAAATACAATATTCTTATGCTAACATTTTCATTACATAATAAACAACAATAAATATATATTTAAGACTACTTCAATCCATTTACATTTTCATTACAAGAATGTTACAACGTACAAGATGTGCTCATCTAAGAGGAATATATATAATACATATTGAACATAATTTTCATGGAAATATCACCTGCACATAAATTCAGCTATAGAATGAAGCAAAAGAAAATACTCTCCATGTTGTGCATGAATTTGCACCACCTAAATCCCAATGGATGGTTCGGAAATACCACCCTACCACGTGGAACCCTGAGGCCCACTCCTTTCGTGCTAGGAGACAACACTAGGCCCCACACACAAACAAACAAAGAAACAACAAGTGGTTGACACTAGCCATCTAGAGGAGACCACCAAAACAAGAATTAACCAAAGATTACGAGGACTTCCACAATGACTTCTAGGTACTTCTAAAGACTCAATCACATAACACAACAGATAGAAAACCCAAAAAACTTAACATTATACCACAACACCACAATGATGCATATTACATTATTTTCACAATATTATAACATGATAATCAACTTTAACTTAGCAGTTCATAGCTATGACCAACAATGCACAACCTTGGTATAAGTGATCTTTACACATGCATAAACTTCAACACAAGATCTCACAAATATGAAGGGATTTATAACATGCAAATAGTAAACACATTTAAATAAAAATGGTACAACACAATACATATCAAATAATATAGTTATACCCTCTAATACAACTTTTAAAATTGAACTAATTCTCACTTGACAACAGTCAAATCTGTCAACAATAAAATAGCCATAAAATAGTCATATCAACTCGAAATCAAAATCTGTAAAATATCCATTTCAGATTTAGCCGTCGACTACTCAGCAATGCAGAAGAAATTGATTAAAAATGAATAATAATTTCATACAATGCAAAACAACAGATAGATCCCATAAAACCCTCTTTTCAGCAATACTCGATTACAGTCAAATGATAAAATGAGTAACTCAACAACCAGATTTTATTCAAAATAAAATATTAAAATTAATTTAAGCTCATTCAAACCCCTATAAATCTAAAATCTCAATCTTCTATTGGCTGGTTACAGGGAGAAATAAAGATATTTGCAGTCATAGAGGAGCAACTTGACAGCAGTCCCCTGTTTCAACCATATCTCACAAATTACGATATGAGTTTCTGAGATTTTTAGATAGAATTTAAATGACAACGAGATGAAAAAACCCATTAAAAATCTCAACAACCCAGTTCATAAAAATAGATTTATGAGCAATGCAATCAGACCCTTTTACTGGTAAAGAACAAGAACAACAAATATGTATTGATTTTTATTATAGAATAAATAAATGTTTCATTCACACACAGAAATAAAACTATCCAATATTTATTTTCAAAAATTAAAGAGAAAAGAAATCAATCAAATTATTCCTACCTACAAAAATAAAATTAAACAAAATATCTCAAAATCCAACCTGGATCCATCGATTGGCAATGATAGAAATTTGATGCCGAGCTCTGAAAATTTTAACTTTCAAAATCCCCAAATTGCAACAACTTTCTCATGCTTCTTTCTCTTTGCAAACATGGCAAAAACCCTCAGAAAATGAAGAATCCCCCAGCAAAATCTATTTCCCTCCAATCTAAATTGAATTCCCAATTTTCATTCAAAACCACTCCCAAATTTCTCAAAAAACCTCTGAAAACTTCTCCCAAAACTATGCAAAATCTCTTATTTTTCAAATCCTCTAAAATTTCATACCCAAAAAAAGAGTGAAACTCACTTTCCCTATTTACTCATAAATAAAATTAATCAAATTCCAAAAAAGTAATAAAAACAAAAATGAAAGCAACTTTCTTTCTTTTTCCTAAAAAGACTCTTTTTTTCAAAATAAAATAAGGAGATAAAATCCTCTCATAAAATAAATTACTAAAATATTAAATTAAAACACATATCCTCAACCCATTAACAAAATAATTAAAATAAATTAAATAATTAAATTAACTCACATAATTAACTCATTTGTTTAAGGTTTCTCATTAAACAAATTCAAAATATTATAAGAGATAAAGAAAAACCCCATAAAATAATCACTCCACCAAAATAGTAAATCAAAACATAAATATAACATATACTTACATATTAATATTTAAATATTTACTAATAAACATTAATATTTAAAAAAAATAACATCAGAATATGTTAATATTTATAATTTTATTTTCATAAAACGTAATATACATATAATCATAATAATATTAACAATTAAATAATAACTAACATATTGATCCAATATCTAACTTCACTCATATAATCTATAAACCAAAGCTAGACATATACTATGAAATAACTCAAGATGAAAGAAACATTCACATCAAAACATAAATAACATTAATCACAATCACAACAACCCAACTAACCACAGGGTTTAATACCAACAGGTTGGGATCTAAAATCAAGACAAAACAACAAAATCAAACAATCACATAACCCACAAGAAACATTCACATACATGCAACATTCCAACCATAAGATAAAAGAGATCGGACATTGTCCCATGACAACCCGAAAAAGGTGGTCACACACTGAATCAATTGTCCCTAATTGGGGACAATGGCTAAAGTCAGGTTATAACTTGGGCCTAGATGTTATCTCTTCAACCACCATTGGGATTAAAAACATGCTCAGACCTGCTAATTTAGGTGGAGACGTAGCCTAGTACCTATTCACTCAACATACAAATTAGAACACATGTGCATAATAGCCGAAGCACTAGGAAAGAAACTCTAGCAATCGTATCTCATGTTCATATGTCTTTCATACGCCCAATGGTATGATGCCGCCCTTTCCACTTATCCTAACAAACATACTACTGCATCACTTAACTATCCAAGTAAATCTCTGCATAATAATAATATGACAATATACATCATACTCACCAAAGCACTAACCGAAGCTCATGTCCCATATTGCAACCACAAATTTTGAACACAAGTTAGTACATCTTTATGACAATAAACATAATTATAATCAAAATCATAATAACATGTCAACACAATAATAATATTTTATAATCAAATAAAAACCCCAAAAGTAATCAAACACTCTCATCACATCAATATGTCCATAAATTTATAATATACAACATCAATTGTTTAACATTATTAGCACATACTTTTAAATGTCCCTATTATTTTACCTTCGTCTCCAAGTTTCAAGGCCAAATTTCCTGCACATCCATAGTGGGAATGGAGGGGCACTACAGACCACATTATGAGTCTATGGTTGGCAGAAAAATGCCTGAGTGATTCTTCTCCTCCACAACAAGCGACATAAGAACTAAGATTTGAAAGGGAAGATCTTGGACCATCTTACAACCATTTGTTCTAAATCTCATTGGACCTATGTATGTAAGTGTGTAATGCCCCGCCTTATAACCTAAGGAATGTTGCAATTGTGTATAAAGGTGAAATAATTTTTTTTTAAAGTAATAATATTAAGTTAATTAGTTGCATACATTCATTAAGTTATGCGACGTTACACTACTTGAGTTTCCATAGACGACTTTAGTATTTCGCATTGCATATATTTAATTAATCATAAACTTAAAAAGTAAACATTGCATATCATTTGAAATTCCATTCAAGATAGTTTAAAGTACAAATATGATTTCTTACATTGCATTTGATAAGATATTACAATACTCATTCATCTGATGAGGTAGTTCAATAATAGTTACAATTACATTTTACAATATTCACCTCATAAACAATTGAGGGATGTTTCAATACAAGATTTACATTAATGTAATAAATAAAGTACATCTATATCCAAGTACGAGCTCTCCATCCATGAAACTCTCGTTGCTATGATCAAAACTAGGGACCCAACGGAGTAAGGTGCACGTTCCACCCAACCATGTAGTACCCGTAGGTCCACCCCCCGTGCTAGGAGATAGTAATATGGTTACCTAGACATAATCTACTAACCCTAGACACAAGTACATAACTAACTGATGGTTACATTGCTTCTAGATTTAAGACAATCAAATGTGCAAGTACACAAGGTTAACTGTTATTTTAGGTGGAGTGTCATCACAATGTTGCAAAGGTTACCCTAGTGTTTCTTCCTAGGTTCTGGCCCCCAACCTTGGGTTACCCTGGTAACCTCTTACAAAACCCGGCCCCGTTTGCAAACTATTGCGGAATCAAATATCTTTTAAAGTAACAAGACATCGATTTTCCATTCCAGGCCTTCTCAACTTATACTCAAGACTGAACTAGCTCAAGAGTCATTAAGTGAGGCATAAACATCTTATTAAGGATTTTAATTCTAACTACTATGTTATTTAGTTATCACTGACTTACTAACTCTTTGTAAATTACCATGACACCACTTTGTGTGTCGGCCCTTACACAGAGCCACTCCCCTAAACATAAAGGAATTTTAAGTTTCCCTGACTAAGGTTGACAAGGTGCACAAAATTCAATCACATAATAACAAATGACACACAACGGTCATTAAAACTTTTATTCATAAACCAGGTAACAATACACCATATTTTAACACGTGCACAACCCAAGTCAACTCAAGAAATACATATGAACTATAACATCACCCTTTCTATACAAATCGTTCTGGAAGACTTATACATCTAAAACTTTCTCAATTTTCCCAACAAAGAAACATGATTTAAAGAAAATTTAAAATCAATAAAAATCTACTATTTGGATTTACTAAATCCTTTCAAATCAGTCATAAATAACAAGATATAAATCAACTTAATCGTAACTCATTTATCATACATTAAAGAAAATTGGATCAATTTATTCTAATTTAACTTTCTCAATTTCGTATATAAAAATAAAAACTATATTTTTCTCAATCAATGATATTTTTCTTTTAAAAGACAATTATTTTCATGCATTACATGCATGTATTAAATATAAAGTAATTTAAACATGATAACTCTTTCAAATATATTTTTTAACAAATAAATAAATATATAATTATACATATTATATATATATTATATTAAATAATATACATTATATATATTATATATGTATACATAATAAATATAACAAATACAAATATATATTTATTATAGATAGTAATTACCAATTTAAGAAAAGATGAATTTAAAATCCGCAAAATATAAAACTTAACAGTTCGGAGTTAGGGATTTTGCCCTAACCCATGCACTGTGGGTAGGGCTGCCTTTGCAGCCCGCCCCATAGGCTCGGCCACGACGGCTGAGCCGAGCACTGCCCGCGAGGGCGGCGCTGGGCTCGGCCCTCGCTGCCGTCCCCCTGCGGGGTCGACTGCGGGTAGCCCCGCCTCACACAAAGCTTCGGCTCTCTAAAGTTTAATTCGTTTTTCTTTTCTTTTTTAAATAAAAATAAAATTTGTATACAATAAAAAGAACGGATGGCCCTATATTTGATTCCGTTTTAAAAAATAAAATAAAAAAATCTCCCTAATCTGTAACTCACCAGTACGGCAATTTCAAAAGGAAATACAATTTTTTCTTTTTTTTACAATCTAATTTATATATAAAAGTTTATATGTATACAATATATACATATATATAAATTTACCAATTCACAAAGTTTTCTAATAGAGAAATAAAAGAAATTTCTACAGGTATGAAAATAGGGAAACTGAATATTTCAACAATATGCACAATATTTTCCTCTAATAAATTCTATTAAATTTCCTAAGGATTAAATTTCATTTTTCAAACAAATAATTCCTTCTCAAATTTTAATACAAACTGTTTCCTACAGGAAACTTTCAACAGAGAAATAACAAAGCCTGTAGAAAACTTTTAACAGAGAAATATCTATTTTCTCTACAGATTATTTACCGAGAAGAGAACATGAATTTTAATAATATGAAATTTCTTTTTTCTCAGACTTTCTTTTTTTCAAAAGCAACAAATTAAACACAAGGGAAATACTTGTTTTCCTGTGGTTTGAAGAACTTAGTTGTTGGAGAGAATCTTCTTCCTGTAGAATGCAATCCTCCAAATCTTCTTCAAAACACCAAATCCAAAGAAAGCTATAACCAACCACAAAGATCTTCCAAGCAAAGGGATCTTCCACAAATATACAACCAAAATAGAGGAAATGACAATTTCTTTAAAAATAATTTTTAAACAGCAAGCTATTCTTTCATTTTCCGTGAAGAAAAAATGATAACCCTTATGTATTTCCCAAATCCCAGATATCCTCCGAGAATTTCCTTAACCCAAAAACAATAAATTCTAACTGGCACACTTGTTGAGAAGAACAAAATATCTTTAACAACTTCTCGGCAATCTTGCCTTTCAAGATTTGCATGAATTTAATTTATCTAAAATTTAAAATTTCAATTTAAAAAAAAAATACAATTTTATTTAACAATTCAAAATGCCATTTCCAATAATATTTAATTTCAAATTTTATTTAAATTTATTCACACACGTTTAAAACAATTTTAATTTAATCAATTAATTTATTTAATTAAATGAATTTAATCTTTTAGGATCAAATTATTTAACCAAACAAACTAATTAATTAATTAAATAAAATGTAAAACCTTATTTTTTAACATTTAAAAATTAATTTAAATAACAATAAATTAAAGAATACTAACTATCATTAAAATTGACAAGATTTACCTTTCAAGCAATTAATCCAAACAGGAAAAGACAAGACAATCTAAGACTCCAAACTAAACTGATGATGTACTATGACCGGGTTAAAGACTAGACTAGGATGAACCATGCTACTACCTCCCAATCAACATTTCCGTTGAGTCTTGACACGCTCAAACTTGAGTGACTAGGTGGAGTCGGTGCCATGTACCTGCAATCCTGCAATCAAACAAATAACATGCATATATATATAATCCATAATACAGGCACACCGTGCGGAGAAAATCACAGACATCACAGGGCACTCGCAAGCGAGTGATGCAATTCCATTCTCCACACCAATACATGTCACATCAGACTGACAACTAAAATAACAATTAGTCCATCATAAACATACATATAGCAATAATCATTTGAAGGAAAACATCTATGCTATATCAAAGCATGTCAAAAATCAATTATCACCATACAATGTATCATCATGTCACAAAGTGAATCCACTATCGCTCAAAATCAACGATCAAAGTATCCAAACCAAGTACCAAAGTCTAATAGTATGAAAACATGCAGCAGAAAACATAAGCATAAATGGAAGGGTACTACAAAGTGTATGTATTCTTGTATTGTTATAACTTGTAAAGTTATTGTAATGAGATGGAATCTTTATTGTAAGTTGATATGGAATCTTTTTCATATATTATCAATAAAAGAAATAATTTTTTTATTGCAATGACTTGTTACTTGGTTTATTTACTTGTGTGGTGTAAAATTAGAAAAAAAATACTGCACTGAAGGGTTGGCATGTTACATGTGGTATCAAAGCTACTAGGTTTTGCACTAAAACCTATGAGCTCATTACACAACAATGTGTAAACCTTATCAAAAGATAATGGTTGAAAAGTTCTTGTGCCACAGCAACAAGAGAAAGAACATAGGGAAGTGAAAAAAAAGATGAAAATTTCTTGAAATTTGTGTAAATTTGGGACTACTTAAGAATCATTCTTGGAGTAGGAACTCCTAAATCAACAACTTGTGATATTACCTGGGATTGCAGAAGATTGTACAATTAGGTTATGTAGGAAGGTTAGGAAGAATAACCATTATATACCTTTATCTTATGAAATAATTATATGACTCTAAGGGAATGAGAAGTAATGAGATAACCCTTTAATAGTAGCAACCTGTAATGCTCGTTGTGCAAACCCCAAAGGAAAAAACAACACACATTTTTTTTTTAATAATACAAAGTAAACACATAATAATGAACCATCAAAACATAATTACATTACACATTAATATCATAACGTCAAGTCCTCTGGGGCACGTGAGGTCACATCGCATAAACAAACTCATAATGAAAGATTACAGATAAAGCTAAATAACTAAATAAATCTTACATCCATCATAAACATTACAATACCCATTTACAAATGTACATCCATGTATCCATAAGTATAAGTATAAATACATCACATGATACAACCATAATAAATCCCATAAATGATGAATGGTTACAAAGGTGCATATACAATACATCATCATTTAATACATTACATGTTCTCAATAAATGAAATACAATAAATCCTCCCATACATATGGGATAAGTACATAGTACAAAGAATGTCAGAATACAAGATGAGTATCTGGTACAAGCTAGATCTAAAGAATACTGTGAAGAATGAACATTGATGGGGAACCCAACGGGTGCGGAGCACGTTCCACTCGACCATGTGGGTTTTAGGAAAAACCCACCCCTTGTGCTTAGAGGTGACAAGGAAGTAATCACGACCATGAATGTCATAAGACAACTCCAATAAAGAATAACATTGTACAATAACTCCAAAAACAACATCAAAGAATACATAGATCATAAACGACAACAACAAGGAACCACTCAATATAACCAAAGAGCCATAAAACACATCACAAATAAACCAAGGAAATAACCATTAACCACATGCCAAGTAAACCAAAGAGACAATCATAATACACTTCCAGAGGTAACCAAGAAAGCAAAGCACAAGGGCAACAAGTGGAGAGTGTCATCGCATAGCCTACATGGGTGACTCATGCGGAGCCGTTAACCTCTCCTGAAGATAAGGTTACGACTTTGCCGACCACAGCCTTCTCAGTCTACCATTAGTCTGCGATAGCCCTAATGACTAGGCGAGGTATCCATGATTATTTTATTGTTTTATTACTACCCAACCCCGTAAGTTCTATTATTAGGTTTTCACTTGTTAATCTACTCTTACGTGGGTTATCCTGAGCCCTTCCTCCTATTTGAGGTGCCGACCCCCACAAAGAGCCACTCTCCCTGAGACTCCAAACATAACAAAATCAAAGCAAGGGTTGTACCATAAAGAAGAAGGCATTAAATCACAACCAATGACATGCAAGGCATTACCCATCTCACTAAAATACATAATCAGAGTCTCAGCAAAAAACTCGTACAACCTCTTTAATATCATGATACTAAAATATTGCTACATCAAGAGCACATAAGATGAAGGTAAACATCCAGCAGTATAAACATGCCTCTGGAATTCTGAGGATCACAACATCCATATACGAGCTTCTAAACCAAACTGGGTTCCCACATCGATAACACTAAAACAATAAAATAAAAATAAAGGAAATAATCAAATCAATTTACTAGATTCCACAATTTGATTTAATTCATTCACAATTAACCAGTGAGATTTATTTCCCAATTCAATAGCCATAACAACCATAGATTCAAATTTCACAACATAAAAAATATATTATTATATTATATATATATATAAAACAATATTCAACTTTATTCTAATTAATCTGTCATCATTTTTTATTTTTTTTAAAAAGACATTCTGGACTGTGAATATAATCATGCTAATGCTAATATAAACTTTTAAAAATATATATATATATATATATATAAATATACATATTAAAAAAAATTAATAACAAATTTAAATAATGAAAAGGACCCCAATACAAGCGTTGCCGCAGTCCGTAGGACTGTGCACGACAGTCCATGTGACTATTGTGTACAGTAGTCCATGGACTGCTGTAGCAGCCCACCGATTGGCACAGGGGAGAGGGGAGGGGTACGGCCTGCGCCGTCCTTCCCTTCGCCCCTTAAAAATTGTTTTATATAGATTTTTATTTATTTATTTATTTTATTTTGTATTTTATTTAATATACAAAATACTATGGAATCCCTGCACGGGTTCGGCCAGAACAAAAATTCGATCTAACTAACATAACAGGAGTAATCATATGAATATGTTTATATATTTATATATATATATATATATACATCAATATGTCAAACATAATATAATTTTCTCTATAATAAATCATTGTACAAATATATGATATATTTATATATGTATATATGTATATACATCTTTTTCAAAAATGTATATATATATAGATATATCCAAAA
Source organism: Sequoia sempervirens (assembly GCA_007258455.2). NCBI lineage: Eukaryota > Viridiplantae > Streptophyta > Pinopsida > Cupressales > Cupressaceae > Sequoia > Sequoia sempervirens. The sequence goes on along the minus strand of VDFB02058242.1, from coordinate 241,579,438 downwards.
AAAATACATTTATTTCAGAGGGGAACAATTTTTTTTTTAAACAAAATTATAAAAGAAAATATAGAACATTTTCTTAGAACCCAGTAATTTTCTCTTGTTGGTTTGCTCCTTAATAACTGTTAAATTTCAAACAAAGATTTTCTTTTCTTTTATAGAGAAAACATATTTATTTATTCTTATTTTTCTTTTGAATCAGAAAACTAAAGAAGTAAGAAAATGGAACCTGGAGTCCTGCGCCTATTGAAATTTTGATGAAGCTTTGCTTGATCCAAATAGCCTTTTCGAAGAGCTCTCATTTCTTTCTTCAAGACTTTTCCCCCTGATTTCCTTGCTCAATTTTCTAATCTAAAATTTAATCCAAAAGAACCCCTCTTCCAGAACAATGAAAAACTAAATAAATTTCTACAGAACAAGAACAAGAGAGAATCCAATTCCCAAAACTCAATATTTTTTTTGTAACTTCTGTCAATTTTCCCGTGAATGAAAATCTCACAATTTTACTATTAAATAAAAATATATCTTCTTCTTTTTTGAAAACTTCATAAATCAAAATTAAAAGAAATTTTCTAATTTTATTCCCAGCTCTATAGCCAAAACTCAACATTCATTGGTCATTTTCATCTTTTCTTTCTTTTATTGATTTTTTTTCTATTTAACAACATTTTTTGTTTTAATTTTAGATTTTGTAAGTTTTACTTGCAATTCACACAATTTAATTTATTTCATAATTATCCTCAACATGCTCTTTTAATTAAATTATCAAAATACCAATTTTTACATAATTTAATTTACACATTTCCATTTATTTATTTTTAATAAATTATATGGCTTTTAATATAAGACTTTTATATTTTAATACAAATTATTCCAACACTATTATCAACATTTATTAACATCATTTAAATATATAAATTACATCATACAAAACACCAACGTAAAATAAATAACAAAAGTACACTCACACAAACTACTATAATAAAATGCAAAAATGACAAAGGTCAAAGACGCACAATACCACTAAACAAGACGGTTTGACAAACATGGGATGGGGTGACTTCCTTGTCATATCTGTTTCAACATCATGCCCGTTGGGTTAAATTGATGCTCACCATGTCCTCTCAAAGTAGGTGGAATCGAGACTTTGTACCTGCAATTCTTGCATACAAATAAGGTTGTGTACAACATGTATATATATATATAATCAAAACATCACATCGTGAGAAGGAATTGCAGCATAGTAGAGCACTCATAAACGAGTGGTGTTACGCTGTCCTCTCACCAAAGCTATACTAACAAATACAACATTAGATATAAAGTAACATTGATAAACTAACTGATCACATCATAACATTATAGAATGATTAGTAATCCACTGCATCACAATATACTACTGAAATCAAATTAAACATCTCCAAACCAAATGTAACCATAATGTCATATCAAATATCCATGTCATCAAATGAAGTGTAACACCCCTCCATTTTGTCTCTTTGATCGACATTGTTCTTCCCTATTATGATTGTGTCTGATTATGCTTTGACTTTGGAACTAGGTTGCTTTTGATTGCAATTGTTATATAATGTGGATGCTATATTTTGATGTGATGTTATCCTGATGTTACCTTTATGGCATGTTTTGGATTAACTTAGAAGATATTTGATTTAACGATGTTTTATGCGGTTGATCAGGTTATTGATGTTAGATGCGTCAGTTAGTGATATTGTATTGGAGAAGGGGACGGGATCACATCACTCACATGCGAGCGCCCTGTGATTCCACGATTTCCTCTTCATGGTGTGTTTTAATATATTATATGTATGTTCGACACTCGTATTGTGTGCAGGATGCAGGTACAAGACATCGACTCCACCTGGTTTCTAGGTTTGAGCATGTCCATTGACCAACGGAAATTGATTGGGAGATAGTAGCTAGGTTTTCTGTGTCAAGCCTTTACCCTAGTCACAGTGTGTTGTCGGGTTGTAGTTGGGTTTGGTTGTTTCATGTTGCCCAAGTCACCTTGGTCTTTAATTAAATTCAAGTTATAATGGCTTGTGTTGTTAATTTGTGGCTTAAATATATTTGGTTATAATGCTAGGAATATTTCTTTATTAATTAATTTAATTTAGTTAATAACATAAGGATTAGATTTATTTTATTGATGAATTAAATTAATTGTGGAATTGATTAAGTTATTCCTTGAATTAAAAGTGTTAAAAGATTTAAATTAGTTTGTGTGAAAAGAAGGTTTTAAAATATGTTGAATTCTATTTAGAAAATTAAAAATTGTTTAAGTTATTTAAAATTCCAAATATTTTCAATACAATGACTTTGGGGTAGAAAATATATTTTTGGAAATAGTTGACTTTTTTGGATAAAAGATATTTGTTTTTGAATTTGAAAATTGAAATTTAATTTGAATTTCAATTTGTGAATAATTTGGAAAAACCCTATTTGGAGAAAAGGGGATCTCATTAATTTGGGAATCTTTCAATTTGGGGAAAATTGGCTTGGCTATGTTTTTTGCTTGGATTGTGAAGGGGATGGAGCCTTTTGCTTGGGATGGATTCAATGGAGGAATTGGAAAACTCCATGTTTGAAGGCTTCAAGTTTGGAGGAAAAAACCAGGTTCCTCTTTGTTCTTGTTTGCTCATTTTAAAAATAGTTTAATTTCTTGTTTTAGATTGTTGAAAATCCTTGAAATGAAGTTTAAACATAATGAAAACCCATGAGATTTGTTTTAAAAAAAAATAGCAATAGGAAGCTTGGAAGGATTCAAATGTAAAGATTTAATTTATTTGTTATTTGGGGAAAAACCCAGAAAATTCATCATGTCATTTGCTTTAAATCTTTCTCCTCAATTCTTTCTTCAAGAAAATTTGCCCAATTTGGGCTGTGAAATCATATATTTATATGTTGAACCCTTTTTATTTTTGCATATAAAATCAATGCAACTGAAAGTTTTGTATTCAAGAGGTTGCTGTGTAAAATTTCGTTCTAGTTTTTTTACCAGACCAGAGTTTTGATTTTTGTTTTATTTTCGTTTTTAAACGAAATTGTAAAAAAAATATATAAAATAAAATATTGTGGGGGCTTCCCACAGCCACCCCGCCCACCCATGGGGGCACTGGCTGTGCAGCGCTCCCCATGGCTGGGGAGAGGGCTGCAAGTAGCCATCAACAGGGCCGTGGCCCTGTGTGAGGCTGCGTAGCAGCCACACAGGGGTGCGTCCCCTGTTGAGGCTGCATAGTAGCCAAAAGGGCCTTGGGCCTTTGGTTTTTTTTTAATATAAAAATTTGTTTATTAATTTTTATTTTATTTTTATTAAATTTCATTTTATAATATACATTTATTATAATACATATGTAATATATATATTAATTTTAAATTATATATATATATATTATATTTATTATAATATATATATATATATATATATATATATATATTATATTTATTTTAATTATGTATATAGATATTAATATATATTTAATGAATATATATTTAATATTGATTTTTAAAATATATATATATAATATATAATGGGAATATATATTATATTTAATGTAATCTCGTCTTAGCATTAAGAAATAAAATAGAATATTAAATTGGGGTTTTTAAATAGAAATATTTAAGAGAATATTTATATATTAAAATATGTTCTATTTAAATATATTTGACTAAGGAGTTGATTTTGATCATCCAGTTGAAATAAACGGAGCTCTTTTAACTAATCGAATTTATTCAATTTGGTTTTAATCGGGAAGTCTTAGGATTTTAAATGATATTTTAGAGGGGTGTTTATAAATGATAATTTGAATATCTTAAAAATAGGAATTAATCAAAATTGATTATCGTTTTAGTATGGAGGAAATGTAATTGACGTTTGACCAAAGGATTTATTTAAAATATTGATTTTGATTAATTTATTTATCCTATGATGAATATAGGTTAAGTAATTTGATTAAATGTTTATTTATTAAAATATCTTGATTTTGAATGTAATCGTAGAACTTAGAGATAACAAATGCTTTATTTAATCAGATAGTTTTAATCATTAAATTTTTGATTATAGAACATAGTGAGGAGCTTAGAGGTAATGCATGATTCTTTTAATCAGATATTTTTATTTATCAAAAGCTCGATTTATTTATAATTTAGTTTTGATTATTATGGATAATCGTGACAAATGGAATTCAAGAGATAGATTTAAAATATAGATTATCTTAAGATGAAATTGTTACATAATCAAAGCAAAAGTAGAATCTATATTCAAAAAGTTATTTAGAATGTTGAATTTTAGTAGTCCAATGATTTATTTGAAAAAAAAAGGAGATTTAAATAATCAAATGCTTTTAATTCGAAGGTTGAATTTATTAAGATATGTGATTGTGAAACGAAATATAATTATTGGTTTAAACTCCTTAGAGTTGTCAACGTACTTTGAGCCACTATTGAGTTTGTGCGAATAATGTTGGTTATTTACTTAATTTCTTGTGCGACGTAATTAACTGACTTATTATTTATTCCAAATGATTTATTAATCAAGTGGTTTTATTTTTAGCATATGATTGCGAAACTTAGAGAGAACGATTGATTTAAATTTTAACCAGATGACTGCATTATTAAAGTATTTTGATTATGAATATGGTTGTGAAATTTAGAGTAAAAGATGTGTTCTTTGAATATTTCTATGTCATGAAAAGAGATGGGATCAATTGATCGGATAATTGCAAGTCATGAAAACTGTGTTTGACTGGATTTAGGAAATCTGAACATTAGTTTATTTAACTGTCTGAAATGCTTGTAGTGTTATAATGTTTGTCCTCAATGTTGTGGGATTAGAGTGAATGTTTTGGAAGTCTTCCAGATAGGGGTTCATTTATTGGTATGGGTGGTTGTACGGGAGTCAACCTTTGTTGTGTTGTGGAAAATGTGTATAGTTACACCATGTCGTTTCACCCGGTTTTCATGAACGGGGATGGTGTGTGTCTCCTTGGGAATGGGAGTGGGTTATGTAATGTGTGCCTCCTTTGGATGGAGTGGTTTTTGGTATTTTGATTTCCTCCAGTGTTTGGAGTGGATTTGTGACCTTGTTGCCTCCAGTGTTTGGAGAGGGTCTTGAGCTTGTTGCCTCCAGTGTTTGGAGTGAGTCTCCTTGGTTTGTTACCTCCTTGAATGGAGAGGTCATATTTATCTGGTTACCTAATGTGGTTTTTACCGTGTGTGTTGTCTTAGGAGAGTGGCTTGCAATGGGGGCCGGCGCACAAAGTGGTGCTAGGGATAACCCTTTGCAAGTTGGTTAATTCAGTGATAACTAAATAAACTTTTAGAAGCTTAGGTTGCATCAAATATTAAATAAGATTAATTATGCCTCGCTCATGGACCCAAGGGCTTGTTTTAGACTTGGGATGAGACGAGAAGGCCTGGAATGGCAAGATCATCTATCTCATCTTCACGAGAGGTATTTGATTCCGCATGAGTGAGCATGGGTGCCGGGGTTTCGGTAGAGGCCACCAGGATAACCCATGGTGTGGTGGCCGGAGCCTAGGAAGATTCCCAGAGGATATCCCTTGACGAGCTATGTGATGACACTCTTCCTAAGTCAACAGTTTGTTCTTGATATTTGTGACACTCTTGATCTATTCTATGTCTGGAAGCAATGTAACCTATGTTGGTGTTGTGAGAGTCGTATCTTGAGTTGTACGTATGACCTTTCAATTTCATGTGATGTGGTACTTGTATTTATTTCGTATCAGTTTTGTGTAGCCTGTGTCTAGTGGTAGATGGTCTTGTGTAGGAATTCCTGTAATACCCCTCCTCTTACTGTTTGGATTTATTATTTTTCTATGCGTTCGTTTGCTACTTGTGACTATGATGATACTATTATTGTTTGATTTGGTTGGTTAGATGTTTGATGATGATGTTATTTCATTATGGACATGATTATTTCATATGACATTATGGTTGGTTATATTAGTTGATTTTCAGAGCTATGATATGATGCAGTGATTTAATTAGATATGTTATGAGATGATTATTAGTTAGAAATGTTGATTTATTGGTTATATTATAATTGTTAGAATAGGTGTGATGAAGGACAATATGGGATCACTCGTTCGTGAGTGCCCTATTATGTTGCGATTCCTTCTCACAATGCAGTACTTTAATTTAATGCTTCGATTTTATATATATATATGTATGCACATGTACACGACTTCATATGTATGCAGGTATTGCAGGTACAAGTCTCGATTCCACCTGCTTCGGCAGGACAGGGCGAGCACCAATAGCCCAACGGTTAAATGTTGAAACAGAGGTGACGATGAAGTCATCTCGTCCCATGATGTCAGATCGTCTCGTTTGTTTGGTATTCGTTATTTTGTGTATTGTCGTCATTTGTGTTTTGTGTTATGTGTTTTGTCGTATTTTATTTAAGGTGGTATTTTATAAGTTATGATTATTTAATTAATGTTGGTATTTTATATGTTGTGGTGTATTCGATTTTAATGATGGAAATAATTGTTTGTTTTAATGTTAGATTTAAATTCTTTTTAAATATTTAGATGATTTAATTATTTTTGAAAATCATGTGTTTCAATTAAATGATAATTAAATATTAAATGTGTCTTAATTATTTTAATCAATTATCTGGTGGAGGATAATTATTAGAATAATTTATTTAAATTAAATAAGTAATGTGATGTGCAAGTAAAGTTGCAAAAATAGAAATTAAAACAATAAAACAAATAAAAGAATGGAAAAGTTGTGAGAGCAAATAAGAATACAGATCTGGGTAAAAAGCTTGCTTTTAAAGAATGATTTTCTTTTATTTTTGATTTTTTAGAGTTTTTAGAAGAAATTGTCAATATCTGTTTATTTAATTAGGAAAATTGTAAGTTTTCGGGGATGGAGAATATTTGTTACAGAAGTTGCACAAGATATTGGTTTTGGTATTCTAAAATTTTAGAAAAGAGATTGGAATCTTCTGCTGTATTTTGAGGAGAGTTATAGAGAGGGATTTTCAATCTGTTTTTGGTGATTGTCCTAGAGAGTCTTCTAAACAAAAAAAAATAGGATTCAAGTTCAAAGGCAAAATTTTGTAGAGGAGATTTGGAGGCCAATCAAGGAGCTCTTCGAGGTCATCAGAAGCAGGCAGGCATCATCAAAGTTTCGAATAAGCGCAGGACTCCAGGTTTTATCTACTCCCTCTCTCTGGTCTTCTTATTTAAGAAAACAGGAAAAATAAATTAGATTATTTGGTGAAAGAGAAATAAAACCTTAGAAAAGAGAAATTTATGGAATAGTGAAAACTACTGAAAAATACTCTTTCATTTTGGTATCAAATAATGTTGAGTTGTGAAAATAGACATTGTAATCTTAAATAGAATTTCTTTGTTTGTCTTGAAAATATACATAGCTGTCTTTTAAAAAAAATGTATTCTGAAGATTATAAAATATATCCTTTATATATATATTCATATATATATATATAAATATATTTATATAAATTATTTCTATACTGCCTTCTGTCCTCTGTGCCTGTGACTAAAATACTTGTTCCTCTGTAATTTATAAATAATTACATTCTATATATATATATATATACAATTTCGTATATATATATACATATACATATATATATATTTTAATTTCTTTGCGCATAGTTATATATCCGAAATTTTTGTTTAAATCGTTTTGATTTTTGGGCCGAATAGGCCGTCGGTTTTCCGTGCTAGTGAAGGACGAAAATTTGTTTTATATAAAAGAAAAAGGACTTAATTAAATTTTAATGCTTTTTTTATGTTGTATTGTGGGAAGGGAGGGACGACGCAGCCGTACCTCTCCCCTCTCCCTGCGTCGGCCATGGGTGCAGCAACCCATGGACTGCTGTGCACAGTCCTTGGACTGCGTGCAAACCATGTGTATGGGCATTCTTGCCTTTAAAAAATAAATTTTCAAATATGCATTTTTTTCTTGTTTTTTTTTTAATTTAGTTTTGCTTAATTTAAAAATCCGTTTATAATTTAATTTAATTTATTTAAATATGTATATATATATTTGTGTATATATATATCTGTGTATATCTGTGTTTTAATATATTAGTTATAATTAAATGGTTGTGTTTACAGAATATTAAATATATTAATATAGAGAGTTATTTATGGATATATTTACAATTTTGAATTGATATATTATAGTATGTGTTTTTTTTTTTGTATATGAAATTATGAATTTTAAAAGTATGGGATAATTTAAACTGGTCTTTGCTTTAATTTGTTATTGTGGAAATTATTATTGTTCGAGGTGAAGTGGGGATTACTTATAAATATAATTAAACCTTGGATTATTTTTAGAACTCTGGATGTTATAGAAATGTTTTATGAAATTGCGTAAATTGTTACTTTTGGTTATGTAATCGAGAGAATCGTTTTCCTTTAACTGTGAAATCGTGTGGTCTTGTTATTGTTTTTCCTTTCTTTATGGTTGTAAACTTCACTCGTGATGTGGGAACCCTGTTGTCAATTTGTAAAAACCTTATTCCAGAGGCTTGTTATTTTAAAATGTTATCTTCGCCTTGGTTATGCTTTGGAGTTTTGGTTTTATGAGAGGAAGGGTTGAACAGTTTGGTTTAGACTTTTGATTAAGAGTAATTGCGAGATGGTTAATGCCTCGTGTGTTTGGTTTTGGTTTTATGCTTTATATTTGCTAGTTCAACCCTTGCCTGCTTTGAGATATCTTAGGGGTCATAGGGAGAGTGGCTCTTCGTGGGCGCCGGCGCCTCAGGATGAGGAAGGGCTCAGGATAACCCATGAAAGAGTAGTTAAACAAGTGATAACCTAAACAATAGAATCTAGGGGGGTTGGGTAGTAAAACACACAAGATAACTAAAACTGGATTCCTCGTCTATGCATTAGGGCTACCGTAGACTAGTGATAGACTGAGTAGGCCATGGTCGGCAAAGTCGTAGTCTCGTCTTCATGAGAGATTATCGGCTCCGCATTAGCTACCCTATGGTGTCGGCGCCTCAGTTAGGAGGAAGGGCCAGGAGATCCATAGATGGGTGCCGGCGCTTCAGTTGGAGGAAGTGCCAGGGGATCCCATGAGAGCTATACGATGACACTCTCCACTAGACACCCTTGTTCTTGTTTCTTGTCGCCTCTAGATATTGTAATCTTTATGTTGTTTCTGAATCTTGTGAATTTGGTTTATGAATGCGTTTTAGCTACTTGTATATTTGGTGATACTTTGGTTAATTGTGATGATCTTCATAGTTTTAACTTGTTATGTGATTTGAGAACGTCAATGGTTGTTTCATTGTATGCCTTGAGTTGTATTTGTTTTTGTACTATGTTGTTGTTGAGTCGGTTTGACATTCATGGTCGGGTTCTCTTCCTCGTCACCTCTGAGCACGGGGGGTGAGTTACTTGTAATTCACATGGTTGGGTGGAACGTGCTTCGCATCCATTGGGTTTCCCATCAGCATCCTGTCTTCTCAGCATTTCCGCAGTTGGAGTTGTTCCAGTATTCAATTTGTATTTCAAATTTCATTGCTCTTGTATCAATCCCCATGTTGGGAAATGCAATGTAATTCATTTATCAAGAGATTGTAATGTAATATTAAAACGATGATGTAATAGTTAGGATCATTTGTATCTTTATTAAGAGATGTATTATGGATGTATTATGTGATATTTATTATTCTCGCATCATGGTTATTGGAAGTATTCTCATTCATGGACATTATAATATAAATGGTCATGTTGTAATATTTATCTTTATTTCCGTTTAGTTGTTGCGATGTAACCTCGCGTGCCCCAGAGAACTAAGTGTGTTAATGTTATGTAATGTGTTATGTGATTACGGTTTAATGATATTTGCATGTTTAATTAAATTGTTTTAAAAAAAAAAATTATTTGCTATGTGTGTGTGTTCTTTGGGGTTTGCACGGCGGGCGTTACAATTCCTTGTTACTATCTCCTAGCACAGAGGGAGTGGAACCTTTTGGATTCCACGCGGTTGGGTGGCGTGCTTCTTAAATCTGTTGGTTCTTCTTCTTGTTCATGTGATCGTGATTTCCAGTGGAGAGCTCGTAGGATGCAGTGTCTTCTCACGCTTCATTCTTCAGTTGTTCTTGTAATTTTGTTACCCCTCATATGTTATCGAGGTGGAATTAGTAATATGTAATCAGACTTGTTGGATTTACCTCATTCGGGGAATGAGTATTGTAATCATGTTGTAAATTATATTGTGGAACCATGTGGTATTTCATATTCCTGGATGTAAACTTATTATGAATGGAATATATGTGAACTTTATTCGTTAAGCAATTATATGTTATGGTTTTAATCCATGTTCCACGTTTGGTTTAAGTAACACAGTCTCGCAACCTTAGGGGACTAGTTGGCAATGGTTAAGTGAACTTGTATGTTAATTGTTCTAACTTATGTGCTAAATGTTCTTATTTAAAAAAAAAAAAAAAAAGTTCATTTGTTTAGTAAATTGCAACTTTCCCTAGGGTTGCGTGGTGGCGCGTTACATGAAGTAGCATAATCATCAATTAATCTAAACTATCCAATCCACCAATCCAACCAATAAATAGTAAACCTATGAGCTCATTACACAAAAATGCATAAACCTTATCAGAAGATAATGGTTGAAAAGTTCTTGTGCCATAGCAACAAGAGAAAGAACATAGGGAAGTGAAAAGGAAGATGAAAATTTCTTGAAATTTGTGTAAATTTGGGACTACTTAAGAATCATCCTTGGAGTAGGAACTCCTAAATCAACAACTTATGATATTACCTGGGATTGCAGAAGATTGTACAATCAGGTTATGTAGGAAGGTTAGGAAGAATAACCATTATATACCTTTATCTTATGAAATAATTATATGACTCTAAGGGAATGAGAAGTAATGAGATAACCCTTTAATAGTAGCAACCTATCATTGTAAAGAGTCAAGAATTTTTGGATTTAGTGAAAACACTACAAATATATGTGTATGCAAAATCAACATAAATTAGATCAAAGCAAAAATTCAACAAATCAAGTATCCACAAGATTTGAGAAGTCTTGACATAAATCTAATTCTTGTAAAAAGATAGGATCTTGCAAGAAAAGAGTTAGTACTTAGGAAAAAAGAGAAGACTGGAATGGTCAGAAAGAAGTAATCAATGATGTGGGCATGATTCCACCAACCAAAATCGATGAGATTATTGGAGTTTTGATTAAGATGAGAAAAAGATACCAAACAACCTTGGTATTTCTAAAGGTTATGAGAGAATAAGATTCCAAGCATTGGAATAAAGTCACTTGGAAAGGTGAATGTAGGAAAGAAACCTTAAGTGGTAAAACAGGTTATTCTGACAAAGGTTTGGATAGTACCTTGGAGTTATAAGATAAACTCACCAACATGATTACAAGAATCAACATTCATCTAGAGGTTCCAAAAGGAAATGGAATACAATAAGACACTAAGTGTCAAATCAATAGAAGTTGTAAGAAAAACAACATTCAAGTGAAAGGTACATCAACAAAAGAGACTTGTGAGTATGGATATTCCTCTACCAAAAAGGATATTGGAAAGAGAATTGGAATAATAGAGTACCCATTTACTTGTTAAGTTGTTGAATATTCATTAGATCTCCTATTGGATGATCTAAAATATTGAATCTATGAGATAGAAATCAATGATGAATCTAACTTTGGGAAAAAGTATATTCAAGGTACGTCATCATGGCAAGAAAAGGAAATAGAAAACCAACAAGGAATGAAAAATCTTATCAAAGAAGCAAGTGTTTGCTAGGAATTCAACTATGAGTAGATCAAAAGTTGTGAAAACACTAAGGGGGGAAGGAAGAGATTATATTGACTCGAGTTAAGTACCCCACCCAACGAAAAACATAGATATGTTTTCAATATGGAAGAACTAATGACTTCTTTGCAATTCATGATGAAAATTAAGTCATACATTTTATGACCACAAGGAAAAAGGTATTAGGATTCTTGGAGTAAGATAAATGGAAATTTCAAGGATTATGGCCTATTATCATCCCATTCCTTATATTTATCTGATTGGAAGATCAAACGATATTGTCATTGATGCCTATGGAATTGGTAAGGGAAGATCTAGGTTACTTGTGATTGGAAGAAAGTGTCTCTACACTCCTATATACCTTATATATGGAGAATTTAGATAATGAATTTATTTCTATATATAGGTAGTAATACTACATATTATGAAGTATATCCATGTCATGAAGCAACTTAACAGTGTAGCTTATTATACTAAGAGACCTAGGGATGATAAGGTTTAGCTATTAAAATCCATAGAGATGGAGTGAAGGATAAGGTAGGATGTGATGTTATATAACCACATCAAAAATATTTTTATGAGAAAGATCACTTGATCACTACCTTACTCTTGAATGAAACCCTAAGGTTAGAATAACCTATTGGGATGAGAAGTTCATTCAAATAAAAAGAGAGACCTTAGAATAAGATTTAACCTATTGAGTTAGGTTATGTACTAGACTACTCATTAACACTTTTAAGTTGGGAATAACTTACTTGGATAAGTTGTCCATTTGGTCTTCATTGGGACATATAGGGGTAGAGAAACCTATGGCATCAGACTAGTCATTAATTGAGGACTCTATCCTAAGAATTGGAAGGGAACATTGAGATTGAGATTCGCCCATGCGGATGTGTATATCACTTGAGGTTGTGAAAATTCTATATGGATGGAAACATCGGTGGGATACCTAGTAAGATAAAGTAGATGCTTGGTTAATTACTTTACACTCTTGAAAGGAAGTCATATTATTGAAAAAGACTCTATTTGAGTGGCTCTTATATTTAAAAAAGCAAAACAAAACAAAACAAAAAGGATACACTCTCAAAGGGAAGCATCTATTGTTATGTCGTGACATCTTAGAATTTTATTTAGCATGAAATGTTGGAAATTTTACTGAGTAGAACACCGGGGATTGTTACTCGAACTCAAAAAGGATAAACCAAAGTTGGGACTCTCCTACATGGAGCTAACAAGAAATTTTCATGCTTGGACATTAGGTATGCAAGTAAATTTGATATCTTCTAGGGACCAACATGATTGAACAAGGATTAATACTCAAAATTAGTACCAATTCTTATCGATAAAATTAGATTAATTTTAAATATGGATTACATCTTTTAAAATAATCTGAGGACAGAAGAAATCCAAGTTGTGGATGTCCTAAAATAAAAGAGATTTATTCTGCTAAAATTATAACCATTAAGTTAAAGATGGTGTGAGATCGTTAAATAGGTTTTCACTTAGTCAAAGAATAGACTATCATTGGGTATAAAAGAACCTATGTACTAGAATTTTGGAAGATTTAGGAATGAAATGAGGAAATTAAATTTTAGAGTGAGGACATTGGAATGACAAAGGGAATTGTTAGATGAGAAACCACTTTAATCTAAGAAAAGATAGAGTAGGGTGTTGCAGAGTATGTAGCAAGTTGTTATCTAGTATGCCAGGAAATGAAGACCAAATGTCATCATTGGTAGGACATGTATACTCTCTTGAGATTCTATAAGGAAAGTGATAGAACACAAGACAAATAAATTTGTCTATGTCGGTAAAACTGACATAATGTTCTAGTGGACAAACTCATCAAAGTAACCAATGCTATTTGGAAACTTGACTTGTAGAATTTTGGTCCTAAATAATATATTATGGGAAGTAGTTGCTTAGTATTCATGAGAAGGTTATCTTAGTTTTAAACAAGAAAATAATGATAGGGTTGTGTAAACCATGATCATACTATGAAACATTCAATTGAGCGAATGTGCAATATATTATAATAATAAGTGAAAATGGTAGACTAAATATTGAATGATTTATAAACTTCTAACATTGAAGTTTAGAACATTATATGAAAAGGAAAGGTTGGAAACTCTATTAAGCTGAAATAGGATTAGAAATAGGGTTAACCATAGACTTGATAGAATGTAAAAAATGAGTAATAGATCAAAGTGATCGATGAAACTTTTTCGATTCAAAGCTTAAGTATAAAGCAGTATCAGGATTTGATAGGTGTCTAGGAGCAATGTTATACTCGAGATGGACAAGTAATCAAGAGAAAGTACTTTATGGCAAGGAAAATGGATGTGTAAGTGATGAATGAACTTGGTTTATGAATTTTCTATAAGTGTAAAAACCAAAGGGGAAGGATGGGACCCATGGTGTACTCTACAATGCATTGATATTCCTTAACTATTTGGAATTATACTAAGGATAAATTAATGGGCCAAATATTTTTGTTCACTATGTTTTAGGTGTCATGTATAGTTACTATTATTTCTAGAATGTGTATATATAATGTAATAAAGCTCTTTAGGAGAGTAAGTATGTGTGAAGCATACAAGATTTCCCTATGCAATAGTGAGGACACTCGAAGCAAGGTTCAAGAAGGGAAAGATTGCTACATAGGATGATTTTTTTATAAATATTACGAATAGTAAGTAAAAATTTATTTGACTTTAACTGTATGTTAAAAGGTTATAGATCATCAAGGACGATGATTCACAAGGGGGGAAGTATGTTACACCCCAGTTGAGTAGTTACTATTTACTATTAGTGTATAGGGTAAATATGGATGAAATGTGAATTCTGGAGATGTATAGATTATACTTGTACCTTGTTATCAATATAAAAGTTATCTCATTTAATATTATTTCCTCAGTTGATGTTATTTGTGGTGATATAATACATATATGTGAATGGAAGGTTATTGAATTATTATTATTCTAACTTTGGAATTTTTTATGTATACTGCATATGTTATGAACAATTAATTGTCGTAGGCATGTGTTAGTGGTTGTAGGTAAATTTTCATTTCTTCAGGGGGAGGAGAAGTATCACTCAGGAGAAGATCTTGGTAAAGTAAATGGTAAATGTAACTATCTGAGCATAAACACACACCACACTAAAATTATTGAGTTGAGTTATTTTGTGGGTAATAGGTAAGTCATCCCTAGTCGTATGTTTGCATTTGAGAGTCTTGTTTACTGTTGCATGCATTGGGTGATGTTTATCTGTATGAGCTTTTGAGGCCTTCGTTATATCTCTATGTTGGATTGATGAGTGTTTCTATATATATATATATGAGAATATACATATATACATGTGAGCATTTGTGCTTGGAAAGAATGTGTATATATATATATAACATCTATGTGTGTTGGACTACCAAAATAGTGGTCTATACTGGATTATCAAATAAGTTATGGCTTTGTACGATATGAGCATTATATTCCTAGATATATATAAATATATTGTTATTATGAGGATATTTACTCTCTTGTGTTCATCTATATATCAAATGAATACATCCCTGAGTGACATTATATATATATAAACATATATAGATAAATAACGCTTTATATAGTATGAAGGCATAGTTTAAGTTGCTTAAACTTTCTAAGAGAAGGGATCTCTACACTCAAACTAGATCGTTGTCATAGAAGGATGTCTTATATGTTAATTAGAATTGATTAAATCTTATTTAATGAAGTTGATGTAAAAGCTTTAGACTGCAAATGGAAACAGGTGATCCCACAATACTGGTTTACAATTTTTGGCCAAACTAGACATTGAACTGAATCTTTTTAACTAAATCTAAAATTTATGTGTAATGCCCCGCCTCACAATCCCAAAGAAAACTAATACATCTAACATTTATGGTACAATTTTAAAAAAAAAACAATTAAATTGTATAAATTACTGTATACATTAGATTTAAAAGATTACAAGTTAAACACCTAAGTCCTTTGGAGTACATGAGGTGACATTACATAACTAACCCATTCAATCACTTAACTTCAATTTTAAACATTAATAAATGATAAAAAATGTGACAAGAATAAACCATATGAAAACCATACATGCATTTATAATAAAATAAACATGGAAATATAAAGTACATACTTCCACATATACAACACAACATAAATAGTAATTACATTCATAGTTCAAGGATGAATTACATAGTATGGTTATACATTACATTAGTTTGCTAATACAACTCATTGAATACATATACAAAATTACATCATAAGTCTTCCCAACACACGTGGGAGTGATACATCAATACATATAATACATCTAGAGTACAAGTATACATCTAGTAACATATGAACTCTAGATCAAGCTGCATATGCAAACTCTGCACTGAATGGTTCAACTGCATAACAGGGGACCCAACGGGGTAGGTAGCACGTTCCACCCAACCACCCTCATGCTAGGAGTAAATAAGGAAGGATCCCTGACCAAGAACATCCAAACAGAAACAAAGACTTAACTCCAAACATGAGAATTAAAAGAACACGCAAGATAAACATAATATCAAAAGACCACTTTCAAAACATAACAACAATAAATCACAAAACATATCGTCAATAGAGCACTTCCAGAGACTTGAAACAAAACAACTCAAGGGAATGCTAGAGGAAAGTCCAACCAAAACCAATTGCCAAAATCATAGATCAACATTAAATCGCCATAAGAGGTGCCAACAACAATAAAATTCCAAGCTCACCAAATGAGACCACAAAATCAATCAACAATAAATATCCAAGGGCACCTTTCACCAACACCAATAAAGTTTCCATGAGGAAAATATGCAACATTGAATAACTAAAAGGAGGCTACAAAGACAACATCAAGAACCAATTTGCTTAACAACATAAGACACTACCACCTCCAAATACACACAAAAACATACGCAAGGGAAACTATGGGAGAGTGTCATCACACAGTCCTACATGGGTTATCCTGACTGCCTCTCTCTAGGTGTTGGCCCCCATCTATGGTTATCCTAACAGCCTCTCTAAGCGTTGGCCCCATAGAGTGACTCGTGCGAAACCGTTAACCTCTCGTGAAGACGAGGCAACAATCTTTCCAACCACGGCCTTCTCAGCCCACCTTTAGTCTATGAAAGCCCTAACAGGTGGACAAGACATCCACAATTATCTTATTAATGTTTTACCACCCACCCAATAATTAATTAATTAGGTTGTCACTTGTTACTCTAACGTGGGTTATCTTGACATCCTCTTTGTGTGTTGGCACCCACGTAGAGCCACTCTCCCTAGGAACCCAAAACATAACATCATATTCCAATGGGTTGTACCAACAAGAACATTGAACCAAAAAATAGAACAACTGTGAGGCAAAACCATCTCACCAAAAGTCATATGAATCAACACCCATAAAAATGGTACAACCCAAATGTAAACTCAAGATCACAACTCTAGTCAAAATAGGGACAAGTATCGAATTAAAAGATCATAAATACAACTTCATTTCCCCATGCCTCTGGAAGTCCCTAACAAGCAACTTAAGATCCTATAGGAGGATACGCTAATTTAAGGGTTTTTCCCACAAGACAACCCAATTAAGCGAAAACCCCAATTGACTCAACAAAAATTCAAGAGAGAACAATTACGTACTCAAATATGCTATAATTCAAACAACACCATTTAACATATTTTATTGCAAACTTTACCAAGAGATGTAAATAATTGATTCATCCAAAAATCAATCAACTTAATTTAATCAACAATGCTTATTTCCAAATAAATCAATCCCACCATAATATCCAACATTGCAAACTTTAACATCATCTAATTTTCCCATAATTTCCACATATATAAACATATATATATATACACACTTTTACGTGTATACACACACACACACACATATATATATATATATATATATACACATACATATACCCATATATATAAATTAAATTAAGACAAATTAAATAAATTTTAATTTAAATTAAAATCCCATTCGGTAATTGGGAGGCTGCGAACCTCCCATACAGGGAGGCCACAACCAACCCGTGGTTGCTCTTGCAGCCAGGGGTCGGCTACCTCTGGCAGCCCCTTGGGCTGTGCGCAATAGCCTGGGTCAGTTGCCTTTGGCATCCCCCTGGATTGTGTGGTTAGTAAGGGCAAGGGTACAATAAGTTGACTACCACCCCCAATTTTTTAAAATATATATATATTTTTTTAATAAAATTTTTTCATATATAATTTTTTTTTTTGTTAAATATTATTTTTTAAACAGGAACAGAAACTCAACCCTGTTACACTAAATTTTTGATACAAAAATTTTTGCATAAAAGAACAAATTCTATATATATATATATACACACACATATTTCTACATAAGTAAACTTAAAAATAAATGAAAGTAACAGTCTGACTTTCTTTCAGACAAAATATAAATCTGGGCATGTATATTTTAACCCCAACATAAATTTATTTTCTTTTCAATCAAGTATTTCACAACTAATTTTATTGGAGAAGAACCAAAGAGTTTTCTACAGTTTTTCTATAGAAGTTTAAATGTTTTCACCAAAACAATTTTTTAAAACACAATCTACTTTAAAAAAAAAAATAAACTATCTAATTCAAACACACAAGCAAGATATTTATTTTTCCAATAGAAACTAACAAAACAAAGGGACTTAAATGAAACGAAGAGGAACCTGGAATCCTTCGTTTGATGCTGAATCCATCGGCACGACAACCTTCTTCCTTTCTCGAAATTAGCCTCCCTCAATAGTTTCTTCTCTAATTCCTTCTACCAAGCTAACTTTTGAATCAATCTATTTTATTTTCCTTTACAAAAAAATTAATAGAGAAGTACACACATATTTTTCTCAAACTGTTCTTACTTCTTCCAAAATAGAACCCCCTTCCCGTGAAGAGAAAACTTCTTCCTTTTTCCCATAATAAAAATAAAGAAAAATTAATAAAGCTCTTCCTTTTCCAAAAATCCACCACATGCATTGGTTCATTTTTCTTGCTTTAAAAGCTCACATTTATCCCACAAATTAATTAAAAATTCATTTATTTTTAATCTTTATCTCCACATGATAATATCTTTAAATTTTATAATATTAATATTTTGAAAGAGATAATCTACCATTCTCAACAACATTATTTATTTAAATTAATTAATTTATACCTTTTAATTAATTAAATAACTTTTAAATTTCAACATTTAAATCTAACATTAAACTTAATTACAATTACCTATAAATAATCATATCAACAAATAACATTAATTAATCATACATAAAATAAAGATTAATTAAATAACAACTATTCACAATTAAAATAAATAATCAACCACAACCAACACTAAAACAAAGACAAGTCAAGACAATGACACCATAAGACTCACAACGAGGGGACGAACTTGGGACGAAGACACTTCCTTATGAACTCCGTTTTCAACATCATATCCGTTGAGTTTATGAGACACATTCAAACCTGTCAAGCAAGTGGAGTCAGTGTCCTGTACTTGCATCCTACATAGAAACAAACATCAAGTAGTATGAAAATCTCCAATGTAGACACACTGTGAAAGGTAATCGCAAGGTAGCAGGGCACTCGTGAGCAAGTGATGCTACTCCGTCCTTTCACCAAGACTCACTAGAAAACACATCAGAAACCATAGCAACATAGAATCACAACATCATCACATATATTATTAAAGAAAACCATAGTATAACCAAATAATATGATCATCACATAATGTATCATCAACCATCATAAGTAATATCAAGTGCAGCAAACCAACTAAACTATGAATCCACACACAACCAATTCGGTGAACTAATCACCATCACAAACCAAGTACAAAACCAACACATAAGAGTGTCTAAGAGTATCAGCAACACGAGGGGTATTACATTCGGGCACCTATAGCGGCTAAACCGTGAGGAATTTGAAGATGATGCAAACTAGTGATTTGTGAAATTTTGTTTGTAGATTCTAAATATATTTTTTTCAAAATTTTTGGAATCAGATTGCACTTCTTTTTCCATCTCCTCTGAAAACTATTTTTTAACAATAAACGCCATTTTTAAAGAGTGACGTTACTGGCTAACACATAATTTTATTTCTATGAAAGATAAAATTCTTTTTTTTTCAAATTTAGTTTTGTAACTACAATATCTAGTGCATGGAATTGGTTTCATAGCATTCCATTGAATATTTTTTTCTTAATTAAGTGTCAAAGTCAAACCAGTTATAATTTAGACATGATTTATTGGCTAAAACATAAATTTTTTATATGTATCAAAATTTAGTTTTATTTTTTTGTTGGATCAAGGACATCAATATCTACTGCATAGATATTTTTCAAATTTTTTTTGATAATTTTCTATTTTTCCACATGTGAAGAATAAAGAGCTTGATTATTGCTAAAAAAAAAATAGATTAGATTGTATTTGAATTTTTTGCATTAGTGTTTCAAATCACACTTCGTGATTCATCATCGGGACAAGAGAGCAAAAAGAAAAAATGAATAGTTGCAAACCTAGTATGGAATAAAAAGGGGAAGAATGTAGCACCCCTCCACTTTTTGGCTCTTTTGATCAGACAGTGTTTTTCATTGTTATGCTTTGTTTCTGTTAATACTTTGATTATGGTACTTGGTTACTATTTGATCGCAAACTGTAAAGCGATGTGAATGTTATATTTTGATGTGATAGTATTTTACTTTGATGTTATCATTATGGCATGCTTTGAATTAGCTTAACAGATATTTGAATTAATGATGCTTTATGCTTTTTTATTATATTATTGATGTTAGATTCGTTAGTTAGTAATACTGTATTGGTGAAGGGGACGGGATTACACCACTCGCTTGCGAGCGCCCTGCGATTCTAAGATTTCCTCTTCATGGTGTGTTTTATTATGTTATATATATGCATGTTCAATATACTCTTTGTTTGTAGGTTGACAGGTACAGGACATCGAATCCACTTGGTTTCATAGGTTTGAGTGTGTCCATTGGCCAACAGTATTTGATTGGGAGATAGTAGCTAGGTTTTCCATGCCAAGTCATCACCCTAGTCATAGTGTGTCGTCGGGTTGTAGACAGGTTTAATGGTTGTAATGTTGTTCATTTCACCTTGCTTATTATTTAATTTCAAGTTATAAAGGTAAATAAATGGCTTATGTAGTTAAGTTGTTGATTAAATAAATCTGGTTATAATGTTAGAAATATTATTTAATTTAATTAATAAAATAATATAATCTTGGATTATATTTATATTATTGATTAATTAAATTAATTGTGTTGAATTGATTAATTAAACTTATTTGTGGAGTAAATAAATTAAATGGTTCATGTTGTTTTGAAAAGTGCATGAAATTAAAAGTGTTAAATTATTTTTGAAAATAAAATTTTTAAAGTTGTAAATTCTTTTGAAAATAAATTATTAAAAGTTTTAAATACTTTTTGAAAGGAAATTTTTTAATAGGTATTAAATTCTTGTTGAAAGAAAATTTAGTTTTAAATTTTTTTTTTAAAAAACAAAATATCTCAAAAATGGATAGAGGGATAAATAACTATGGTGGATGGGATATTTTGGGGAAGTTGACTAAATTTGGGGAAAATTGATGAGAGTGGGATTTTTTTCATTTTTGGAGAAAAATATTGTTTTTGAAAGAAATGAAGGTTTTCTTATTTTGGATATGCATTTTGGATTTTCATGGAGTTTTTGGGAGGAGAATGAAAATTTGAAAGAAAGAAGGGGATTACTGTTTTGTGGGGTTTGGATTGGAATTGTGGAAAAGCTTTGTGGAATTGTTGGGAAGGAGTTGGAATCAGAGGGAGAACCTGTGCACCATCTAACATCTTCTCAAGCTCTGGACTACCAGGTTCATGTTATTTAAATTGTTTTTGAATTTGAAAAGATTCATGTATTTGGATATCTTGTTTGCAAAATCCTTGCTTGGAAACTCAAAATGATTCTTGTGGAAAAATAAACCTATGTTCAAACTTGTTCAACAACTCTGGAACCTCTGTTTTAAATGGTTTTCTCAAGAAGAAAAGAAATGGTGTTCTTAACTGTAAATGAGCATTTAAGTTTTAGTTCTTCAATTAATTATGCAAATTCCTTTTGTGGATTTTTAAATATATATACATACATTTATCTTGTGTTTTGAGTTTCATTGGGGAATAGATATATATATATATACCCCTGTCATTCTAGCGGATAAAAATCCGCAGGAGTTTTTAAGAATTTTTTTTAAAAAATAAAAAATAAAAATAAAGCGCAGGTTTTGGGGGGAGCCGTGCCCAGTGCGCGCCCCTTACTACCGCCACCGCTGCCAATGGGATGACTATGTTTAAACACAGTCGCGCCCATTAATGGGTGTGACTATGTTTAAACATAGTCAGCCCCTGTTGGGGTTTGGCTGTGGTTAAACCTAGCCACCCCAACCCTAATGCAAGGTGCGCGACCCGAGGGAAAAACGTGTGTTTTTTTTATTTCATTTTTTTTATATAATATTTTATATATTATATTTTATAATATTAAAATATTTATAAATAATATTTTATATTATATTTTATAATATTAAAATATTAATATATATTAATAATAAAATATATATATATATAGTTGTGGATATAAGTTTAAAATATATATTAAAATGGATGATTAAAATAATGACGTGTTTTTTATGTAATTGGGGGAAATTTTAAATCAATATACAATAGACGAATTAATGGATTTATTTTTCAGATAATATTTTTTTTGAAAAGACAAATATTGGATTTAAGAAAAGTAATATGTTTTAATAGTGAGATTAATGGATTTTAAAATGATTTATTTTGCAAAGGAGAAATAGTTATTTTAAAATGATATGTTTTAAATCAAAGAAGTAAATGTTTATTTATTTACTATTTAAAAGCATTTAGGGAATTAAATATTTGGTTTAAATTTCATCTTTTGTCTGAAAGAGATGTTATTAAATCAGTTTTATTAAGGCAATAAATTACTGAATGTTAATGAAGGAAGTGGATTGAGGAAATCCAAATATAGATTTAATTACTATTTGATTACCCTTCTTGAATGTACACTTCTTTTGTTTTTGCTTTGGGGAATTTTATTAGAAGGGTTGTTAAGTCTTCTAGAAGGGATTTAACTATTTGGGGTTGTTGTATTATGTTAGTCAACCTATGTATTGCCTTGGGTAGTGCGTATAGTTGTATACTATTGTTTTACCCGGTTTTCACAAATGGGGATGATTTGTGTCTCCTTGGATTAGGAGTGGATTATGTGATTTGTGCCTCCTTTGGATTAGGAGTGGTTTATGTGGTTTGTTCCTCCTTTGGAAGGAGTGGATTATGTGTTTTGTTGCCTCCAGTGTTTGGAGTGATTTTTCATTATATGTTCCTCCTAGAGTTGGAGTGGATTTATCTTGTTAGTATACACTTGGGATTCCCTTGGTGATTGGTTTGTATGTGTTTTCAAGTAGAAGAGTGGATTATGTTAGGTGTCAGAGCCCAAAGAGGTAAACTGGGTAACCTTCGGAGGTGGTTTAATCAAGTGATAACTAAAACAATATACTTAGAAGTTTGGGTAGTATTTTACATTAATCAAGATAATTTAGCCTCTCTCATAGACACAAGTGCTCGTATAGGCTTGGGATGAGTGGGAAGGCCTGGAATGGCAAGGTCATCTATCTTGTCTTTACGAGAGGTATTTGATTCCGCATAAGTGAGTATGGGGGCCGAGATTTGGTTGAGACCACCAGGATATCCCATAATGGGGGTCAAAGCCTATGAAGATTCCCAGAGGATATCCCATGTCGAGCTATGTGATGACACTCTTTCTATGACAACAGTTGGTATGTGATTTTGTGTGTATGGTTTCTTAACATACTCAATCTGTTTTATATCTAGAAGTAATGTGACCATGTTAGAGTTGTATTGGTGTTGTACCTGTGATTGGTTGTGTTAGTATGAGTCAGTATGTGTCAGCTTGTGTCTAGAGGCAGATGGGCTTGTCTAGGAATCCTTATTACTATCTCCTAGCATGGGGGGTGGGCCTTCGGGTACCATTTGGTTGGGTGGAACGTGCACCTTACTCCGTTGGGTTTTCTTCTTATTCGTGTGGATGAGATTTCTAGTTGGAGAGCTCGTGGGATCCAGTTTCATTTCATTTTTTATTCATTTCAGTTGAATCTTGTAATTTATTACCCCGCATTTTTTATCGAGGTGGAAGATGTATTATGTAACCATGCTTTTTGGATTTACCTCATTCAGGGAATGAGAGTTGTAATCTTATTATTAAATTATCGTTATTTGAAATCATGTGGTATCTCTTATTCTTTGATGTAATTTAACATGTATGGAATGTATGTGTACTTAATTTTTTAAGTAATTAAATGTTATGGTTTCAATTCATGTTTCTTGTTTGGGTTTTTAAGTGATCTCAGTCTCGTAACCTTAGAGGTTGTTAGCAATGGGTAGTGAACTTGCATACATTATTTGTACTTAAACAAAAAAAAAATTAGTACGTTTGAGTAGTTAATTGCAACTTCCTCTAGGGTTGTGTGGCGGGGCATTACAAAGAAAGGAGAGAGCGGGTTGGCACAAAATTCAAGGTGTCAAGTTGGACCAACTTGACTAGAAGACCAAAGAATTGGGAAACAAGAAGGAAACAAAAATGAATTAACTCATCAATTAAAAGATAAAGATAAAAAATAAATGAACAACAAGAATGAAGAAAAATAAAAAAGAAACACAAAGAAAAACTAGGAAAATATCTATAAATATAACTATACAAAAATACAAACAAACAATTATACAAATGCAAATATAAAAATAGACAACATAAATAAAGAAATATATATATATATATATAAGAAAAAAAAACTAGAATACAATAATTATTTTTATATATAAATATGTAAAAAATATATAGGTTTTCTAAATAATTATATATAGGGAAATAAAAGGTTAACAAAGAAAATAAACAACATAAATAAAGAAATATATATAATTATATGTA
Organism: Sequoia sempervirens; assembly: GCA_007258455.2. NCBI lineage: Eukaryota > Viridiplantae > Streptophyta > Pinopsida > Cupressales > Cupressaceae > Sequoia > Sequoia sempervirens. The sequence goes on along the minus strand of VDFB02058242.1, from coordinate 241,554,554 downwards.
TACATAATTATATAATATTACATGTATATATAATTATATATTTATTTATGTATATATAATTATATGTATATATAATTATACATAAATAAAGAAACATATATAATTATATGCATATATATATAAAAAAAAAAACCAACCAATAAAATAAAAGAGAGGAAAAACACGAAAAAGAAAAAGAAAAGATGCAAAAGGGAGAAAAAAGGGGGGGAAGAATGACAAATCAAGAAGAATAAAAAATGACCACGAACAAGGTCAAAAACAACAAAAGAACATAAAATCAAAATAGGAAAACACAAAAATGGAAAAAAACAAAAACAAATTGAAAAAGAAAACCACAAGGCTTAAAAAGAAAACCAAAAGAAGGAAGAAAGAGCAGGACCCTAGAACCACAAACCCAGACAAGAACAGAGGAAACAAGGGGGAGAAGGAAACTTGAAGACAAGAGAAGGGAGGAAGGGGGAGACAAGAAAGGACACGAAATAAATGGAAGGAAGGAACCACGAGAGAAAGGAGGGGGAGGGGGGGAGAAACCATCAAGGTAGGGGCAGGGCGAGAGAGAGAACCCACAGGGGGCATGGGAAAAGGAGAGGACACAAGCTAATGGCGGGAAGGGTGCATACAGGTTCTTAGGTTGGAAAGCAATGGATGCCAAGAAAAAATAAGACTCCATCCCTCATCATGATTAAGGTTTTGAGGCTGATGGTTGATTTTGATGGCTTCTTTTAGCTTCCTTTTGAAGAAATTTTCTTCTTTGGATAAGATTTGGGAATTTTCAAGGCAGATGTGATGCTTAGTGGAAGAGGAGTGTTCAACTAGGGCTGATTTGGAGACAACGCTCGTGTCTAATTTTAGCACTATGTTCTTTGAATCTAGTGCTAAAAGATCGTCTGGTTTCACCAATGTAAGGAATGCCACACGAACAAACAATTTTATAAACACCAGACTCAAGAAGAATGTTCTTGTAGTTTTTGAGAGAAGGGATAAAGTTTCTCAAGGTTGAGAGGGGTTTGAAAGCACAACACAAGCCTTTTTTGAGAAGGATCTTGGATATTTTTTGGGAGATACCATCAACAAAAGGCAGGAAACACAAGGTTGTGGGGCAGAATGTTGAGGTTTGGATGAAGAGAAGAAACTCAATTTGGCATGGTTGAAAGCTCTAGAGATTTTCTTGCAAGAGTAACTATTTAATTTGAAGACTTGACAAAGGTGGGTTAACTCTTGCACTAAGTTTTCGTCATCACAAATCTGGTAGGTTCTCTAGGAAAGGGTTTTAAGAACACCAAATTTTTGGCTGGGATGGTGGTGAGAAGATGAGTGAAGGTAGAGATCAGTGTGGGTAGCCTTCTGATAATGAAACATGGAGTTCCATACCGGGTCTGCAGCTATTCATTTTTTTCTTTTGCTCTCTTATCTTGATGATGAATCATGGAGTGTGATTTGAAATGTTGATGCAAAAAATTCAGACACAATCTAATCCATAAATTTTTTAGCAATAATCTTCATGGATTATGGAAATCTACTATCACTAAGAGAGCTTGATTTTAAGTGAAAAACCTACATTCACAAGAAATAAAAAATAAATATAATAATCAAATTAAATTTATTTAAAATTATACTTTTTGGAAAGCTTATAATAAGGACTACATACTTTAAAAAAATCCCCAAAAGGTAAATCAAAAGTGGTTTTTTATCAGCATTTTGATAGGTGTAAAGGAGACTCTGTTATAGGTATGGTTTAAAACTAACAGGGTTCTATCCAAGGGGGTTTGATTTAAAACTAACGGGGTTCTATCCAAGGGGGTTTGATCTAAGGTGGTTTGATCAAACCCTCTTCAATTGGAATCCTTTAAATGGAACTTTTCAAGGCTTAAACCATTATATTTTCTAAAAAAATGTGATTTCATCAAAACTCAGGATCTCCTAGAAAGTGTAAACCACTATTGTGGGATCACCCAAACCGATTATCATTATGATTAACAAGCGGTTTATGACATAACATTTCATTTGGTATTGTTGGTTGAAGAGACCTTGACCTAGTTGACATAGTTAATGAGACCAAAGCTAGACTTTGTCTCACATATTAAGTTGGTTATATCGATTCATTTACCATTTTTCCAATAGAAATCTATTGTCTTGAAATTAAGACTAACTAAGTTCAAACCATGACTATTAAGAAGGAAATAGACCGATTCATGCTTGGTCGATAAGATGAGACATAATCAACATAGTAAAGGTGATAAACAAGCATTTGAATGTTGTGTATGTAGTTGAAAATAGTGCTAAGATATGAAAGGTCGATGCACTCAATAATGTGTCGATTTCCAATTCCAGACCAAGTCAACCAGCTATATGTGTTTCCTTATGATTATTGACTATTTCTATGGGCACGAGAATAGGGATAGATGCTGAAAGTTAGCACCACCTCTTAAAAATGTTTTCTTGTAGATGTCATTGCTGGAGAAATATTTGAATTATCCATGTGCTAATTGAAATTATCTTTGAATTTCTATCAATGAGAAATTCAATATGTTGATGGTTTTTGCTGAGTCTGAACTTCTATCATCGCCACCTTTGTGTTGAATCATATTGCATGAAATTGGTGTCATTCTTCATGCCTTAACTGTAGGAATTTAGAATGTTGGTTGCTCTATAAATAGTCACACCATTTCATTTGGAACACATTCATTCATATTTTGATTCTCATTTCCTTATGTGATCATTATTTACCTCCTTCCATTCATTTGTAAGAGATGCATTTAACCAAAAGTTATACGTCACTTACTTTTATCATTTCTGAGATATACCAGCCATAGTCTTTTGATTTGTAAGGAAAGAGTGAAATTTATTGAGAAAGAGGTATCTTATTTGTGTGAGAAAAGTGTGTTACCAACAAGAGAGAGAGGGAGTTGTTTTGGGAAGCTGAATCACTATTGGAGAAGGTTGCACTGTCATCATTAATTGGGATAAACAATAACAAGCATGGGGATTTCTTCTTCTTGTTATTTACTTAGAATTGATGTGTTTTCTATGTTGCATGAAATGTCTTTTCTGTTTGAGCAATAGAATTATTTAGTATTGTTTGAAAAATGGTATTGAAGCTTTTAGGTTGTTTATATAATGTGTTTCTAAGTACTCCATGATAGGAGAGATTGTTTGACACAAATACTTAATTGTATTAGATATGTCAAAAAGGTAGCTTGACATAGGTAATTAATTATGCTAGATATGTTGACAACATAGGTATATGATTATACTAGATATGCTTGAACGTGGGATACAATGTGTTTGTATTTACTCCATAGTAGGAGATGAGTGTTTATCATAAGTATTATGTACTAGGTATGATTGAACATTTAAAGCACATATGGAACACTTAGCTAAGTTATTGATTTAACTAGGAAAGCTTGTGTGTTATCCTAGGAGAGGGCATCAAGTATGGCAGAGGGATTAATATACTTACACGCAAGTCGAGTTATCCAAGTATGTAGGTTATCTAGGATGATGGACCATCCATAAAAGGAATACCTAGCTTGTGTACTTACCAGTAAAGTAGTTAATTCCAAGTAGAATAATATGGTTGTAGGTTATCTAGGATGACGGACTATCCATTGAAGGAAATACCTATGTGTAGCTTAAGATAGCCTTAAGTCAAATTGGCCCTGAGTAGTGTATGTGATAGATGACTCTCAGTCGTTTACTAAATTAAAACTCTTTGATCACAGTAGTGTGAATGTCCAAGAATCCACTCTAGATTGTGTGACTACCGAGACTAACATTGTCAGTTCACCGTGATCCAATATTACATGCTAGTTCAAGATTGTGGGATTACAAGGTTCTAGTTATGTAGGACACAACACTATTCTCAATCGATTGTTGTTATTAGTTACTCTACCAATCTCTTCGTCAAAGGGAAGGACCATCTATCAAATGATAGATGTGTGGGGGACCGCATTATGAGTCTGTGGTTGGTAGAAAAGTGCCTGAGTGATGCTTCTCCTCCACAGCAGGTGACAGAAGAAACAAGATTTGAAAGGGAAGATCATAGACCATCTTACAAGTATTTGTTCTAAATGTAAGTGTATGTATTATTGTATTGTTGTAACTTTAAAGTTATTGTAATGAGATGGAATCTTTATTGTAAGTTGATATGAAATCTTGTTCATATATTATCAATAAAAGAAAGAAAAATTATATTGCAATGACTTGTTACTTTGTTTATTTACTCATGTGGTGTAAAATTAGAAAAAAATTACTGCACTAAAGGGTTGGCACATTATAGATGTCTACACACCTTTGTTGTTGTCTATATGAATGAGACCCAAAAAATGCTAGACAAGGAGACAAGGAAAAATGTTGGGGTCTATATAGGGGTTTGCCTTAATCAAACCCCCACTTTGGTGTTTCCACCCCCACAAACAGCTAGACAAGATTGGAATGCACAAAATTAAAATAGATGTGTGACAAAAACAAACCCCACTATGGAGGAGAACCCCTATCACAATTTAAAATACGCTAATTAAGATCAATTGAGTACAATAATAGATGAGATTGATAAATGACAAGAAAGAGAGCATTACCAATAATTGTGGACCCTCTCTTGAGATGATAGACATGATGAGATTATGTGGAAGAGGATTCCTTACCACTATAACTATGAGAAAATTTTGGTAGATTTCTTGTAAGTGAGAAGTAGAGAGCTCTATGTAGAAAATGTTCTAAGAACTCCCCAAAATGAGAGAGAGGCAATTTTTGTTCTAGGATTGGTGAGAATAGTCATTATAGTCACATTTGGGTGTTGGGACACATGTCACAAATGATCTATACAAAATATTCTTGTTTGAATCTTGAATTTTAGCAAGACTTTTGCACGTTGCGTAGACATCTTTGCATTGTGTTATCGTCTAACCAATTTCCTCCAAAATTCAAACCACAAGATACAAATGCTCCATCATTGTCATCCATGAGATTGAAATTGTGAAATCACAATTATGGATTTTTTCATAAATGTACCATGTGCCTTGCATAAGTGTCAAATAGGGTGTAATTTTTGACACTATTTTTTCCCCACTTTAGTGAGTTGATTGCTCAAACAGATCAACTACACTAAAGTAGCTAAAAAGATGTAAAAAATAAAGTATAATAAGTGCTTTAATTTCCTTAAAAAAAGATATTATAGAGGTTGTAGAGGTTGACATGAATGATGCCTCTAGTGTTCAACTAAAATCTACAACATCTAATGTGAAAATTTGGCTACAAAATCAAAATTTGTCAATTCCAAAAATAGAAGAAGCTACTTTAGTGAGAAGAATTCTTAAGAATACATTAGTGAGTTGGAAGGAAAAAATGATAAAGATGTGAATATATGCCCCCTAATGTTTTTTCCTATAATCTCATACCTATATACCTATACATATGCTTTCTTGCTTTGCTATTCATATATTTTCCTATAAATATAACTATGGGATAGTGTGTGACCCATCTATCCTACCCTTACCCTAGATGGTATATTTTGAATCTTATGGTATGCAAGCTCTTTGCGGCAAGATGCAATAGGATTTTTTTGGCAATGTCTAATTGTTGCTCTTTCTTTCCAACAATAATTATGCTATTTTTAATGAGGTGGTTGTGTGCTACCCTTGAATGCACTCCTATAACATATATTGCTTCCAAAATTGAATCTCGAGTGTAAATTATGATGTATGAATGGATATCAAGTTGTGATAGATTGTGAATTCCAACCTTATATGTTTACTGATATTTATATAAATAAGATCCTAGAGGTAGGGTATACAAATTATTGGTAGTTGTGAATGTCTAACTCAACTTACCAACAAAACTATTGCCTTGATTCTACCAACCTATAATGTTCTACCATGGATGGTAAAATGAAAGAGAATGAAACTTATGAATCAAATAAAATAGAAACTTGGACACCACTAAGTATACATGGCGTCTTCTTAATAATTCCCTAGTGGTTTTCATAGTGGTTTTTATACCACATATATAGATTTTTGCATTAAGTGACATATTCTAACATCCACCACCATGTAATAAGAACTAAAAGCCTCCCAACCACCAAATTCAACTAACCCTTGTAAACAAGACCTCAAGATATGACCATACTTCCCATATTTTTAACATGGTACAAAGTTATTTAGATGCATATAAATAGTAAGGAGTCTACAAAAGCTTATACTTTTGTAACACAAATAAATATTTATCATATTGATCCACTATCCTACTCATATATTAGAGTTCATAGAGTTTATATGCATGGTGCATAATATCCACGAGCCTCCTACATCATCATAAATTATACATCATATAACCATACATAATCATGATCAAGCAATATATATCATAAACATGAATATCCATCTATAATTCTACACATATAAATCAATATATAATCATAAATCATAAACATGTATGCATACATCAATTAATCTTCATCATAAACCTAAAATCACAGTACAACTATCCCACACACACACACACACACACACACACACACATATAACCAAAAAATTACATTAAGTAGGGTAGAGCATAATATTTAATATGTATATGCTAAAAATGCATATAAATCATAATAGTACATAATAAATTAAGCATTATCCCTACTAGCTATGACCCATTAGGTCTAGAAGTATATCTACTTATTAATGTCATTGATAGAGATCATGGAAGCAACATATGTTCTTAGGATCTTCATGATATCACATTTCTTTGAGGCATTTTTTGAAACAGTTTATTTGCCTTGTCTTTGCTTCCACATTTTCATGTATGTCTAGTAGGGCACTTGTAACTACAACATATGACAAAAAAAATCCCCGTTGTTATGCTTTGATGGATGTCCCTTCATTATTACTGGATATCTGATGTAGTGCACATTATTATAGTGCAAGCCTATTTTTCAAATTATTTCATTTAGCATCACTAATATTCTCCACAAGAACATTGTCCCTATTTAAAATGGTGGAAATGGTTCACATATCTCAGAACAATTTCTCTTGCAACACTCTTGGAGATGAATTTAGATGTAGTGTGAAAATCAAAACATACTCAAAGGTTCTTAACAACTCTAATAGTTGTACCAAGGGCCATGTTTAACAAACCAAATGCAATTTTTAAAGTACGTGCCAAATCATTAAAGTACATGTCATAGTGAATGAACTATCATGGATAACACTCATAAAGTTTCACACATTTTGTGGCAGTCACCATTCCGCTAGTCAAATGAAATCGGTATTTAAAAAGAAGAGAATAGAAGACATGCCTGATGGAAAATCAAGAGAGCAATGTCTTAAGACAAGAGCATAGCTACATATAAAGATATTTAAGACCATTATTTTTTATGTAAGAAATTAATAGTGCAGAGACAAGGAAAGAGCGGTGACCATTCCTTAGAGGGAAGTCAAATCAAGACCTAGGACAGACCATGCAAGGAGTCACAATAAATTGGTGAACAAGAAAAAACATGCCATATTGAAGCAGTCAATTAATGTCATATAGACAATGAGCAAGTTTATAGAAAAGATAGTCTATATTTAAGATATCAATGGCAGCCAATGAGGAGTCAAAAACACCAACTTCTAACAAGGATTCACTCAAAGGTAGTTAGTTTCCCCAAGACAGGTATACCTACAAAATTGCCTTTATCCTTGTTTCCAAAAGGATCCCCTGATTTCATAGAGGAGAATGATAAACCCATGTACATATTTACTGGGATTCCGGGGAAGCTTTATAGAGTAGTAAAAAATGTATCAAAAGATATCCCTTGTGTATCAATGTCTCCAAGAGAAGATGCCCATAAGGCATATGACAGAGCTCTTGAGGTTGAAGGTGTGAGGACTATGTAAAATATTCATTAATTTATAAAAGTTGGTATAAGGCCAAATGATCATACAATAGCATAGCACATAGAGTGAAATGGCATTCAAGAGAATTCATGATAAAGTTTCAAATGACAATAAACTATGCATGAATATATGAAAGGATAGTCTTTACCCTAAATACATGATAGTCACTATAAAATAAATTCATAGACCTACATTAAAGCATGATAGTCATAATGAATCACCAAAGTAGATAGATAAATAATGAGGATTATGAAGAACAGAGTGTGAAGACCATGCCACAAGTGATGATATTAAAAGGACAGAGTTTAGATATGGTATGCATGATTGAAAAGGACTGTGAAGAAACAATGGCAACCTTCAAAAATAAATATTTATCATACTACCCTAACACAATCTCTCAAAGGACAATCACCAAAGAGCAGTGAAATTGTGATTGTCCCTTTGAATAGGATAATCACACTAAAGAAGCACAGCCCATAATAAAAAAGTAGAATGTCAAAATTTATAGATAAAGCCTAAAACTTAGTTAGACACCATGTGCTTTTAGAATTCATAATATCTGACTGCCTATCACACTCTTGACTTGAGAAATTCCATGAGATTCACGAAGAATTACACCAATTTGTGATGGTATCAAACCCTTCTTCGCAAACTTGCAAATATTCTCCTCTACTTGAAGAAGAAAGACATCAAGAAGATTATGTGCAGTTTGCATTAGTCCAAGAGAATTAATAGTTGCACATAACCATCACTCATAAGAACAACATGCAAAGCAAGAGCATGCACAACAATTTGCAAAGAAGATTGGAATGCCAAGTTATATATTTAACATTCCCATAAAATTGGAGATTGCATAAAATAATGTTATTGAATGACTAAAAGTGAACAATATGATTTTTCCTTTAATATAATTTAGCCAATATAATAAATATTAAAAATTTAAAAGTAAATCCAACTTAAATGAGGGAGAAAATAATATATGATCAATTCAAAGATCTATATAACCATCCAAGCAGTATCATTGATGATCTAAGCCATAAATTCATCTCATATGTAGATAAGAAAAATAATTAAGATATAACCATTAATTTGAAATACCATCACTTGCAACTTACATCCAGAGCTGAAAGCTTCAGCCAACTTGGGGGAGTCCTCTTGTAGGGTAGTTCCAAAGAGGAAATACCTTTTTTGCAATGTGAATCAGCCCATAAAAAACATTATAACGTATTTTAAAAATTGAATTATCATTACATAACTAGTATAGAATGTGACTTGATGAGATATAATACTATCAAAAAAGAAATGACACTTACAATATGACAAAAGATTTTACCCATTGAAATTGTTGTTCCAAAAACACAACAACAACAACACTGACTTAGTGTAACTCATCCTTCACAATAAAACAAAATATTTTTCACTTGTGTTCAACCCTAATCCATGCAAGTATTTATAGCCACATCAACATAGGAAACTACTAAACAGTATTACAATACAATGGGTATAAAACCATGGGCAAGAAAAACCTGCCTACATGGACCTTCAAAAAAATTCAGGAGCACAACTAATTGTGGCAGTGTGTATTGTATGTATTGAGTGTAAAACTTACACAATATACTACATACAACATCACTCTTTGTTCTATAGAATATTAAGCCCAAGCATTTACCAAGAAGTCACAATCTCATAGTGATGTCAGGCTACATGGGTCTTCTTAAGTGTCAATGAAAAGAAATATATATCATGAGAACAATCCAATGAACACAAGACATAAATTCATGTACCAAATAAAAAAGGAAAATAAAAAAAAATATAATAGTCAAAAGAGAAGCTACTTCTTTAAACTATTGATAACAAGATTTCTTCCAATTTTAACACCTATCAGAATCACAAAGGTACAAGGCTTCAAGTCTTTGAATGAACTAAACAACCGCAAATAATCGTAAATTAGGAAATGCATTCAAGGCCCCATTCTTTAAGTTTTCACAGATACAAAGGACCAAATAATTTCAATATCTATGAATTTTGCAACCTAAATAGAGAATTTCTTACTCTCACATCATTCCACTACCTTTCAATATATCATCCTTTACTGGCACAAACCAATTTTACTAATGCTAAGATGAAAATTCTAAACCCATTCAACCTACTACAATTTAAAAAGCATATTGTGCAATACATAAACATCCTCTTTTTGAAAATATGCAAATCAATCCAAAAATGAAATCATCGGTTCATGCAAGATGACTCCTCCCAGGAAATCTCAAATAATCTCTCCTATTATTTTCACAAATGTGGATAGCTTGAATACCATCATGTCATTTATATAGAGTGCAATTTTCAGACAGTGAAACCTCAAGATATAGGTTTCCAGCCTCAAGATATGAGAAGTAATTGTAGATTCTTTAGGTTTCTTGCCTCAAGATATATTCAACAACACTTACAAAACTGCAAAAAAATGTTAAAATGAGCCACACACATCTAAATGCAAATGATATTGGCAATGAACAATATGTGTTCCTTTGATTTAAAATTCCTATGCATGAATGATTACTTAAACGTAAATTAATGGCAGTCAATTGTTTATTCTATTGTGACATTTGGTTTGGGAGTTGTATAGCAATAAAGAAAACAAACATAATCCTAATGCCTAATACAAGGCACTTACTTGTAAAAAACATCCTATGCTGACATTAGTTGAATTTCATTTAAGAGGATGAAAAAATTAAAACATGTACACAACGAATATGATTATAGGTGGCAACTAGATTTAATAATGGGTATGGCAATAAAAAACACTTGGACAGTGATGCTAGATATTTGTAAAACTGGCTTTCTAAATAATGTTGAGATAAAGGTCCATGGTTGAATCCTAACTCATACATCTATTCCAATTTCTAAGAAAGAATACAAATCTACAAAGAATATATTTTCAAGCAGTGTTCTTGAAAGTGAAAAGTCAAACTATATGGATAACCAGATCAATGCAAAGCATATGGGATCACATTTTTTTATACACTTCAGCCTTACATGCAGGTAACCAGCTCACATACCGGTAATGAGACTGCAAATAAATTGCTACTTCGTATGTAACTAGAGCAAAGTGTCAATTAAAAAATTTAAAATATAAATAAAAGCACAAAATATTTGATGCTATCAAAGAAAACATAATCTTATAGAGATGGAGCGTAGGATCCACAATTGATGCAAAATAAACAAGGAAAATCTATTTTCTCATCTTCTTTAAAAATAAAGAATAAATGATTTAAGGGAAGGTGCAAACATTCTAGATGAAAACCGATAGTTGGAAACTAGATCCTTTGTCTTGACAAGGGAATGGATTCAATTCTACACATCAAAATCAACTTTCAGTGACTTGCTTGGTTAGAAAACACTTTAATAGTATGCATTTGTTAATCAATTTTCTTGTAACATGTCATTACAAATCCCTTTTGTACGATTACACTAGAAATCACACTTCATGTGAAATGGGAACATCGACAGGTATTTATAATGAGTGTTAATTAATTAGAAAAACACAAAGAATAATGACTATTTTTTGGGGAGTAAAGTAAGGGAATTCAACAGTGTACAATGCAAGAGGGTGAAGCACAATATTGCTTGAAAGTCTAGCTATATGAGGTTGATATTGCATTAAGATTATTCTCCTCTCTCCTAAGAGAGACATATGAACCAACTTTCACGCAAGCATATTCATTGGAAATTGAAACTCAGGGACATGCATAGTAGTTTGTATTCATTTGATTCAGCTCATTTAGGGCTTATAATTCAAATTAAAGAAGCAGGGAAAGAAATCAGAAATTAAAAAGAAAATGAGGAAGTGTCAGATTTGAATCTATACATTGTTGTCACAACAATAGAAGGTCCTTATTTGAATCCAAACTTGATTATCCAGATATGCTTATTGACCTTTATTTGTGTTTTCACTTATAACAACAATTTGTAGTCTTTTGATTCAGTTCCTTCAATGCTTATAATTTAAATTAAAGAAACAGGGAAAGAAATCAGAAATTAAAAAGAAAATGAGTCAAGGTTAGATCTAAATATATACCCTATTGTCACAACAATAGAAGGTCCTTATTTTAATCCATACTTGATTAAGGGTTTAACTTTGGTGATCTCTGAACAAGGGCTTGATACAATGGTTCTCTTCATCACTTATTGCTTACAAATTAGTATATATTGTTTCTAATTTATGTTTCTATCTTTTTATTTGTTCAAATTATAGAACAATACCCGAAGAAGAATAAAAAATTTACAATCAATCAGAAAATTCTATATCTGGGACATTCCAGCATAGCTATCTAGCATATGGTTCTCCAAAAAGTTTCATAGAGGTTTTGAGAAAACATGCATGTGCTATTGTGGTTTCTTTATGTCCTACAAGGAGGGTCTCCTTGAAAAAACGGTCTAAAAGAAGAATAGTGAGAAAATATAGAGGAGGAAAATGGGACACCTGGAGGGTCGATAGAAATCTTGATTGAAAGAAATTCCAATGTAGATAAATTTTTGTAGGCTTCTTCACCCATCCATATGATTTCTTTTGTAGTAGCATGATTTTGAGCAATCATTGTATCCCATATTAGTTTCTCCTACTTCTCATTCTATGTAAATGAAAACTATTCAAGATCACTACTATGACTAAAGAAGGAACTATCCATTATTATCACTATTCGTTGATTCACATGAAGATTTAGGATTCCCTTATAGGCTTTGTAGCAATTCTAAGATCTGGATAGACTTTCAAAATAAGCTCTAGGTAAGTGGATATGAAAATGTCCTCATTGCAAAAATAGGGTACTTGATTTTTTAACCAATATTATAAGATTTGAAAATTTTCATCCTTTTCAATTTTAGTTGTCATTGGGAAAAAATGATAGTACAAATCTAGGGTGCCAAATTCTCAAGACTCAAGAACATAGACCTTAAAATATTGGCTCAAAATTTTAATGTGACCACTTGTTTGAAAGCTATCAATGAGCAATTTGTGTTTCTGCAAAAATTGTTCTAATCATATTCTCTATGAGATGAAAGGTACATACTATAAGATTGAGGAATCCAAACACTGTATTAAGTTGAAAAGAATTGCAATCTACCAATAGAAATTGAACAAAATAAAAATTCCACTGCACCAGTCTTCAACGTTGCATCCTCTGATATCAATATTGAGATAAACCCTATCTTGAACACAAATGATGTCCAAATTATATTGATTAATATCTATAGGCCAAGAAAAAGGCCTAATATCAGACCTAAAACAAGCCCTAACATAAGAAAAAACATGCTAACTTCTCATTATCTGAGGTAACCCACAAATAATACAATAGAAAAGCATTTTCCAAGTTGAAACAAAATTACTTCAAGGTTTATGCCCAATAGATCTCTCATTACACAAATATCACAAAAAGGAAAGAAGATAAGAAAAATTTTAAATATAAATACTTGAGAACTTGTATGAGTTCAAATTGTAGAGATTGTTATGCTCGTTGTTGAACTAAACCTTGGCAGAGTTGTTTTCATTCTGCTTGATGAAGAAGCAGTTGTTTCTCTTCATGATCTCCCATATGAGCTACACAGATATTGTTGTCATCCTCCAATCATTCAACAACAACATAAAAGTCAAAAAAAAATTGTTGTAAGGAAAATAACGACCAAATAATTTAAACCCTAAGAAAGGAGAAATCTAAGGATTACATTGAAACACTTTCTTCCTGGATCCTCCACCTGCAAACAAAAGAGAAAATGGATTCTCTGTCTTCACAATTTCCCAATTCTAACCCTACACGCGCAATACAACCCACTCCCACCCAATTCGAAATATTCTTTTATTTACCCTTTTTAATATCATATTGTCTAATTTTTATTTGTGTGACTAATTATTTAGTTGTGCTTTTTAATCGATGATAAAATTAGTCATTTATAGTTGTATTGCAAAAAAATAGTAGAATTTAGTCATTTTTAGTTGTCATGACTAAAAGTTTTAGTCACATAGTCATTTATTTGTCAAATTCTAGTAGTGCATTTTGTGTTCTTCATCTCATGGGGATCAATCGACTATTCCAACACATTCAATTTGGATGTTGAATATTGGGGAAGGACTCTTTTCACACCCTAACTATCCCATTCATCCAGGGCTACATTATTCTAGCATAGTCTCATAAGAATCCTAAGTGCAAAAAACTACCAAACTATGACAACTAGTTCTCGAAATCCATGGCACCTAAGAATTTGTTTCTAGAAACTGAAAAATACATGTAGGATCCCTTTACAATAACCTCTCTCATATTTTTATATCTCCAAACCATTTGATAGTGATGACGATGTATGAAAAGTTGCAAAAAGTATCATTTGCATTCAATAAGAACTTGTTGGGACCCAAACTTTATGTTCTTCATCTCATGGGGTTCGATAGATTGCATGAACATGTTAAGTGAGTGATTAAAAATTATAGGAGGCATTATTTCACACCCCAACTATCCTAATCGCTTCAGGATACACTATTTTGACGGAATCTCTTAAGAGACCTAAGTGCAAAATACAACTAAACTATGACAGACTGGTCCTCAAAATTCATGGCACCTAAAATTATTTATTTTGAACCTAAATTTGCACATAGGGGCCCTCCACAATAACCTCTCTCAAATTTTTATATCTCCAATCCATTTGATCATGGTGAGGATGTATGAAAAGTTGCAAAAAGTGTCAATTGTGTTCAACAAAAACCTGTTGAGAATCATATTTTAGGTTCTTCATCTTGTGGGTCTTAATAGATTAGGTAAAAAAATCAAGGTGGGTGGTTTAATGGTAGAAGAGGAATTGTTTTGTACCCTATCTATTCCAATTGTTCTAGACTACACTATTCTGATGCAATTTCTCTTAAGAGCCCTAAGTGCAAAAACCTGCTAAACTATGATGGACTAGTTCTCAAAATATGTGGTACCTAAAAATGTTATGTTTCAACCTATAGGAATATATGGAGTCCCTCTAAAATACCCTATCCCAATTCTAGTCAACTAGACACCATTTGATTATTTGAAAAATGAATGCATTCTTGCAAAAAGCATCAATTGAGATTAGTGTAATCATGGAAACAAACTTTTTTTGCATTATGTGTGTCATGGGTCCCAACTGACTACACCAACATGTCGAGATGGGTGTTTTAATCCATCAAAAGGCATAGATCCTTATTTTTTCATGGAAACCCTAGGTTTTTCCTATTTATGACTATTATAACACCCCTCTTGATGGCTCTACAATTATAATATTTACCTAATTTATTTCATTTTTGTAGGCATCATGACAACCAATCACTATATATTGGTGTGTACTACCCTAGGTAACCAAAAAAATTCATTTATCTATCATGTATTCATAGGATTTGATGATCTTGTGGGTTCTTATGATTGTTCAAGTGTGAGAGTGGACTATTATGTGGATTATGACATTCGTAAACTCTAGAAAACTCTCATTTTTTTTGAAGATATCCATCATTACCTCTTTAATAGTGATCTTCTGTAAACCTTAAGGAAAAAATTCAACCTTCTTCCATGTTTATTTCATGAGTAATACGATTCCAAATGGAATGATAATAGTCCCATATGACTATCATGAATGAGTATGAAAGTGGATAGTCCTAGGGTAGCAATCAATAAACCCTTAAGGTATTTGATGAGTTGGAACAAGCCATCAAACATGTGACACCCTCACTAATATCTAAAAGACAAATAGAAGTCATGACAAGAAAGAGAAAAGGTGTTCATAGAAGTTGTGGTGATTCATAAGGTAAAACTAGAATTCATACCTAAAATGTGATTGTTCTTGAGTCCATAATTTAGTGGCAAGATTGCCTAATGGATGATAATCGTTAACAACTTTAATGGTTGTCATTTATATAGAGGAAGCATATATGTCTTGTAATTATTAATTGAAGTGTAACTAATACCATTGGGTATGAGAGTGATGTGCATGAATTTAGGATTAAGGCTTTCATGCATCTTTCAATCAAGACTAGCATACACCTACTACACTACATGAAGTAACCCATAATGTCAATGGTCATTCCTTGACATCTATAACCATCTCATAAAGTTGGTAGTAATTACTATCATGTTCCCTATGGTTGACTGTCATGATCATGAGAATTCTCTAGATAAAGCTTGTTTCATGAAAACTATGGGGATTCCTTCCAAACTTAGGCATTATATTGATTAAAAATCAAGAAGGTAAGACTATCCTTAAAATTTCTAGGACTCTCAAAAATATGCAGTTATGCTAAACTATTATGACCTTATAACCACCAAATAAAGCATTATATAATTATAAAAATCATGCTATATAAAAAATTTATCAACCAGGAATACAAATAGATCCTTTAAAACCCTAAAGTTGCCAAACCCTTGAAAAAAATTGAAGATATTTGTTGGTTTTATTTAATTTTTTATTTGAAAAGGCATAAAAACTAGTAAAACTATATCAATATCATGAATCTAGATGATGAAGCATCAAGGATATCCTTATCAAAGACTAAAAACTCAAAAACAATGAAACTCTTGTCCTATATCAGTGAAAATAACCCAAAAATCAAACATAAAAATGATGAAATGAGTATATAAATGAGCTTATCCATACAACCACACATATAAAGGTAAGAGGTGGTATTGACAATGCCAAGAGAAATAATGAAATGAAAATCAACATGCTATCATGAACATATAACATATCCAAATTCTAGGATCCTAAGATTTTGATGACATAAACATCAACGAGATGGAGGTTTGTGTTGATGATAGTCCAAAAATTGAATTTAAACCACTACACACCTAGGTGACCAAATGATAGTAGTGCTAGTACAAAGAGGAAGACTATAGGATAACATACCTTATTCTAGGTGTGGTTGGAAAATTTATGTGGGATTTGTCTTAAATTATTTGACCACAAGAAGAGTCATTCACAGTACATCTAGACATAGTCATAATGCACAATCATAATGACCTAGTATGAAAATGACTTCAAAAAGGTAATCAAATAAGTGGAATGACAAATGAATAATCCATTAAAGTAGTGTTTGCAAAAAAAACAAGCACTGAAAGGATAGTGAATGATAGTGATTCAATACGATTGTAGGGAAGCTAATGCTCCAAGATGAATCAATGGTAGACAAGGATAGTCAACATGAATTGTAGAGGTCAATAATGATAAGGAGTTATAAGATAATTCCTTATAGTAATACAATCCTAACAGTGATAATATTTTCAAATGTATGACACTGCTTAGAAGCAATTAATCCATAATCAACAAAACAAATGACATTAGTCTTCAAATCAAGTGATGCAGTCCATAGAAGGAATCTAAACCCTACAACATATATGAAAATGCACAATCAAGAGAATGGTGTAGAACACAAGTCTAAATGACAGTGAAATTCCTATCACGAGGTATAACACAATCATTCCAAAAAATCATGTGTAGACAATAAATATAGAGAATGATGTAAAGAGTAAAGTAGTATGAGCTAAGTTGATTGAGTGGTGAACAAAGAAGAGTCAATAACATGCTATAGATTGGAAGATATGACAAAGATAGTTGACTAAAAAGCATAATGATAGTGTAAGGCCAACCTCTGTGTGACTATTAATATTTTATTATTTCTTGGCATGTACTTCATTATGGGTTAAATAAATTATATGCATGGTGCAATTTCTTGGATGTGTTGGTATTATCAACCTTAATGGAATCATATGAATCAATTCCTCTCTCTCACTTTGAACTTATGTAGTAAACATTGATATTTTAAAAAAAATGTTCTGCATAACGCCCCGCCACGCAACCCTAGGGGAAGTTGCAATTAACAACACAAACGCACTAATTTTTTTTTTTATTAAGAACAAAAATCAAGAAATTTCACTACACATTGCCAACAACCCCTAAGGTTACGAGACTGAGTTTACTTAAACCCAAACAAGAAACATTCAAATTAAAACATAACAGTTAAAACACTTAACAGTTTAAATGCTCATACATTTAATTATATAACCTATTAATTACACATTCATTCCATACAATATTAAAATACGTCAAGGCGTAAGAAATACCACATGTTCCCAATAATAATCTTTACAATATGATTACAACACTCATTCCCCGAATGAGATACTTTCAATAGATAAGGTTACAAATTACATCTTCCACCTCAATACAAAGAGGGGTAATAAATTACAATAATGACTGAAATAATTAAAACATGGAAGAACATGATCCCACGAGCTCTCCAACTGGAAATCTCGCCCACACGAACAAAAAACCGACCCAACGGATTAAGGTGCATGTTCCACCCAACCATGTGATACCCGAAGGCTCACCCCCCGTGCTAGGAGATAGTAACAAGGAATTCCTAGACAAGACCATCCACCTCTAGACACAGGATAACTCACACTGACACATCCAATCACATGAACCAAACAACCATAAGGATAAAACAAGTACAACTCTAACATCATTGACATAGGTCACATTGCTTCCAGAAATAAAATAGATCGAGTAAGATAAGAAGCCCATATACATAAAACCAAATACCAACTGTTGTCGTAGAAAGAGTGTCATCACACAGCTTGTCATGGGATCTCCTCTGGGAATCTTCATAGGCTCCGACCCCCACTATGAGTTGTCCTGGTGGCCTTTACTAAATCCCGACACCCATGCTCACTCATGCAAAATCAAATACCTCTCGTAAAGATAAGATAGATGACCTTGCCATTACAGGCCTTCCCGTCTCATCCTAAGTCTATACAAGCCCTTGCGTCCATGAGCGAGGCTTAATTATCTTAATTAGTGTGAAATACTACCTAACTTATAAGTACATTGATTTAGTTATCACTTGATTAAACCACTTCTGAAAGTTTCCCAGTTTACCTCTTTGGGTTCTGGCCCCTAACAGAAGCCACTCTTCTACTTGACAACATACCAACCAAAACCAACCACCAAGAGAATCCCAAAGTGCATATCAACCAGACAAAATCACTCCAACTCTAGGAGGAACATATAATGAAAACCCACTCCAAACACAAGAGGCAACAAAAGTCAAAACCCTCTCCAAGCACTGGAGGCTACAAAGGTCAAAACCCTCTCCAAACACTGGAGGCTACAAAACACATTACCCACTCCTAATCCAAAGGAGGCACAAAACCCAAGACAATCCAAAGGCTGACTAACATTTTACGACACCCACGAAATTAAAAGAAAACCCAGTATGGAAGACTTACATAACAATTGACACAATTGCCCAACATCGAGAATGAACGCCACACATCATAAGGAAGCATTTCAGGCAATTCTTTAAAAGAAATAAAACAACTAATATTAGGATTTCGTAAATCCAATTCACTCAATCATCATAGTGCATGGTATAAATTAAATAATTCATTTCCTTTGTACATACTCGAGAGGGAAATCCAATCACGTTGATAAACATTATGGAATTCAAAGCTAAGCATTTAATTTTCTTGCTCGATCATACTAGCTAATTAAATACAGTCTTTTAACTAACTAAATCATTTAATGAAAATAAAACAATCTTTATTTCAATTATACTAGAATAATCAACATAAATTTAACTAACCTTAAATTCCCACATATATTAAATAATATAAATAAGTGTATATTTAATGTATATACAACTATATCAATATATTTAAATATATCATTATCATTTAAATATAATTGTTTTAAATTCAACCGATTAATTTATTTAAAAATACATAATGTATATATACATTATATATATATATAAATATATGATTAAAAATAAAATTATTTGAATATTAAATTAATATTATATATATATATATATAAAATAATATAAAAATATATTTTAATTTTTAATTTTAAAACAAATAAAAAATAAAATAAACTTTAGGTTAAATTTAGTTGGCCGCGGCCCCTCCCATATGGGAGAGGCGCTGCCAATGCAGCTACCCCCATACGAGGGGTTGTTGTGTGGGCAGTGCCGCTGCCTGTAGGCAACGGCACTGCTCCACACAATGCCTCCCATGTGGGGACGTTGTGGGAGTAGCGCTCCCATGGGCGCTGTGGGGGGGAGCTGGCTACGACCCTCCCCTCCACAGAAAATTTTTTTATATAATTTTTTTTTTTATAAAAACCGACTGTCAACAAAAAACAACAGAACAGGGCATATCCTGTTTCATTTCCCAAAAAAATTATATATATATATTTTTTTAACCAGAACAGAAAATAAATCAAACACAGTATATTTATAAATATACTTGTGTGTATATTTATATATATAATGAAATATATACATATATACACAAGTATATTTATAAATTTATATACCCATAATCTTCATTTACAGTTATATTGTGCAAATGATCAACATAATTTGCAATAACAGAAATAAATTTTCCAAAACAACAAAGGGTTTAAAATTTCAGTTTGAAATGAAGATTTTTTTGTGGGTTTTCTTTCTATTTTCCATTGTGATTGTTGTTTTGGTTTTCTTTCCTAATTCCAACAGTAGTTTGCAAGATTTGAATTCATTTCTCATGGGTTTTCTTTGCATCTAAATAGCATTTAAAGAATTTTCAAACAGCATAAAGAAATTTGAAGATTATTCCAAAAAGGAAAACAAAAATGAAGAAGAACCTGGTGTTTTCTCCCCAAGCTTGAAGACTTTAACAATGGTGATTCCAAATCTCTTCTTCAACTCCAAATTCAGCCACAACAAAACTCTCCACCAAAAATCAAAACTTCCAATAATATGAAATGGAAAATGCTAAAATAGAACTTCCCCAAATTTTTGGTCAAACCCCTAAAATATACCACCCACTAAATTTATTGAACATTTGGAGGATATTTCCTTTTTTAAAATTTCTAAAACAATTTTACTTCAAAATGTTATTTCATGCTTTTTCAAAATTTCCTTTAAAACAAAGAATTTCAAAGTTTGCAAAGAATTTACTTTATCCAAAATTTCAAAAAGATGAAATTTAAACCACATTTCTATTTTTATTTTAATTTAACTTTAAATATCCAACATGATTTCCATTTTCATTTTAAATTTGAATCTTAATATACAATAATGGAAAAACAACTATTTCATTTAATTTATCACCATTTACCTAGTTAATCAATAAACTAAAAATTATTTTATTAATTAAATCAAAATAATCAATGAAATAAATTACCTTTCAACATTGAAACTAGATATGTTAAATCATCATTTTAACTATACCCACCATTTAATAGCCTTTAAAATATGAAATGAAATAGTTAACCAAGGAGGAAAGAACCAAATCACAACCGCTAAACCCGACGACAAACTATGACTAGGGTGACGACTTGGCATGGAAAACCTAGCTACTATCTCCCAATCGATAACCGTTGGTCAATGGACACGCTCAAACCTATGAAATTAGGTGGAGTCGATGTCATGTACCTGTCAACCTACGAGCAAAGAGCATGTCGAACGTGCAAATATATATATATATATATAATAAGACACACCGTGAAGCGGAAATCTCGGAATCGTAGGGCGCTCACAAGCGAGTGATACAATCCCGTCCCTTTCACCAATACAAACTTTTTAACTGACGAGTCTAACATCAACAATATAATGAAAGCATAAGATATTTTTAATTAAATAATTGCTATGCTAATTTAAAACATGCCATAATGATAACATCTAAATAAAATACCATCACATCAAAATATAATGTTTACATCGCTTAACAGATAGCGGTCAAAAGTAACCTAGTATCAAAGTCAAAGCATAACAAAAACACATAACAAAGAAAACACACTGCCGAACAACAGATCCAAAATGGAGGGGTGTTACAGTTGGTATGGGAGTATGGAATTGTTATTGTTTCACCTAGTTCAATATTGTGGATGATTCCTTGCAAATGGTTCATTTTCAAGAAATGAAATATAATGAATGAAATTAGTTGAGTAAAAGATGAGAATTGATGTGGTGTTAAATTTTAGTTCAACAATTATACTAATAAGTTGAATTTCTTTGATGAAGATGTTATCTATGTTAGGTATTGGAGGTCTTAAGAGTTTCATAACAATCAAAGGGAATTTTCCACCAATCATACATGGATGCAAGTAAAGGTAACATTAATTAGAGATCAACTTTAAGTATAGGTGGTAAGGTATATGTTTAATATATATATTTTCCTTCTTGATAATAAGAAAATTACTAAAGAGAAAATTAGGAAAGGTTAAACCAATGGTTATGATTTCATTTTTTGATGATGAGTTTGAATTGATTATATAGATTTATTTTTATCAATTAGATTAAGAAAGTGATCTAAATGAGATTAGTGAAATTATGCGATTATTGATGATACTTAACCATATGCATATTGGATATATATCTACTAATATTGTAGTTGTACATGAAATAAGTGTCAATGGGGAAAAGGAAGAAACATCAAAACCCTACTAAAACACTTCACTCGTTGAAGTTGTATGTTTTGCTTGATGTTATAAGGGAAGGTTATTGTGATAGCTTTTATATTTTAAGTTGTCTTTTAAAATTTTGGGGTTATTATTATTTTAGTTATTTGATAGTTTTTTCTTTAGAAAATCATGTGTTGGAAATAAGAGTCCATTTAATTCTTTGTTAAATTGGAGGGTATGTTTCAAGTGGGTTAAAAGTGTCTCGGAATATTAAACCTTGATTTATATTAATGTTTTTAAAGGCTTTAAGTATACACCCAAGGGTTGGGCACTTTTTGGAGGTCATAAATTATCTAAAATATGAGTATTGACCCATTTTTATTTCTCTTTTATGATTGTGAAAAAATTTGAGATTAGGGTTTTGTTTACTTTTTTTTATTTTATTCATTGTTGGGAATAGAGGGGGGGAGAGTTAAAAAAAACTTTGCACTTTCTTTTGGCTAGAAAGAGGAGAACTTGGGAAGAGGGTTTGGAAGGAAGAAGAAGATGAAGAAAAAAACAAATGGAATGAGCAAAGAAAGCTAAGTTCTTTGACCTTATTATGTCATGGATGGATAGTTGTGTTTTCTTAAATTTGTTAAAATTTTGGATGTGATTTATTTATCTTGTTTGAATTTCTTGCTGGAAATAACTGTAAATTTGTGGAGTTTTGTGAAATGGGTAGTTCAAATCTTTGGGGAGTTGTGGGTGAACTAATATTTAGTGAGTGTGCAAAGTATTTTGTATGGGGGTTTTAAGTAAACTTGTTTTTTGGATTTTCTTTGTTGTTGGGTGTTGGATTATTATATTTATTTTTGACTTGTGAGTTTTGATGTTTTCTCCTTGCTCGAGGGTTGGCTAGAGTCATGAATGTTTGATGATGCCAAAAATGATAGGCAGAGAGCTTTTACTCTCTCATTGACATGATTTTACCCCATTCCTTAAAGTTGAATGATGGATTGAAGGCTTTAATTAGGTTACCCTTTTGTATAGCATCTTCATGTAATATTAGTGATTGACAAAGTATATTCTACTCATACTATTGTACAAGAAACAAAGAGGAAAAATGTAAAATATTATATTTTATTTTAATAAAAATTCAAAGTTGGCTTTTGTGTTGGTAGTGCTAGAAATGGGTGAAATAAATTCTAAACGTGTTTCTCTTTTATTCCCCTAGTATTTATTTGTAGAATGTATTAGAACTATTGATTTTTAAGTACTTGTGTGAAGGCAAAAAAAAAATTATATTCATAAAATTGTTGTAGAGAAAGTTCATTTTATAAAATGTGAATATTAAATAAGTTTTGTAAGATTTTATGGTAGATGAGAAAAGAATGAATATAACAAAATAAAATGCAAGATATTCATTAAATAAATAAGCTCACAAAAGAATATAAATAGAATAGATTTAAAATCAGCATCATGAAAGAAATGTTTTTTGGATGCACTAGCAATAATTGGGTTTTCTTTTAGATCTATGTATTTATGAGGGTGGTTTAAATTGCTCATATATCAAAAAAAATGTAATTAATTTACATATTTACATATATAAATATGAAATCATATATATGTGATTAAGTTCCTTAAGCAACATTTCACCTCCTTCTTTTACATATATCATGAAGTTTAAATACAGCATATATATATATATAATTTCATAAAGAGTTGAATGTCTATTTTAAAATCTATATTTAAGAGTATTTAAAACAAAAAAATTTAAAAATAAATTAAAAATTTGAATTAAAAATAAAAGAGGGAAAGGGAGGGGCCACGACCCTCCCCAAACCCCAGCTACCATGACCGGGGATGGGGCGATAGTGCCCTCCCCTTCCCAAAGGGGCACAACCCCTGTGGGGAGTTGTGGCCCCTTCCATGGAGCGCACCTCACTCACAGGCCTCCACCCCCATAAATTCTCAATTTTATTAAATAATATATGTGTGTGTGTATCATCATCCCTAATAAATTCTCAATTTTATTAAATAATATATGTTTGTTTATTTAAACCTGTAGTGGATGCATCACAGGTAAAAAAAAAAGATATGCATTGTTATAAGTAAAATGAGTTACAACAATAGAAATTTGGAAAACAAAAATATAAAACCACAAAGGTATAACCATAAAAATAAATACACATAGACAAATATTTCTAGGTATGTCATTATTAAATTTGTTTGTTTCAAATGTCCTTATCTGCAATCAATCTCTATATATATTAATTGAATATCATGCACTCAAGCAACAAATAAACTTAGGAAATTTTTAAACCCTATACAAAAAGGAAAGGAAGAAAAAACTAGGGCAATGCCTCTATTATGAATACAAATTGTTGCAACTCTTACCATCAACATTCACCATAACAATAATGGGAGATGAGGATGAAATGGAAAGATCCTCCATCACATTATTCTCAGATATCCTCTCTTTCAAACCTACAAAATAGAATGAACGAAAATAAGAGATAGAAAAGTTATGTGTATCTTTTAGGTTTAGGATTTATTTCCTTATTCTCAATCCAAGGGTGGGTATTGAATCTCATCCTATGGATGAGATTCAATGTGTTTTTGTTGGAAAACCTAATATTGTTAAAATATTAGTTTAATTAATTAATGTCAATATAAAGGTGGTTAAACCATGGTTGAAATACCATAAAAATTGATTTGTTTTCTTTTAAAAGGAAACTCTAGTTGCATATTAAAATAATCACTATTATAGTATTACAAATGTAATATTAAATTATTTTATCTATTTGAACAAAAAAGGGATATAGAAGAAGAAATGTTATAATTAATAAGAATTTTATTACTTGGCCAATGTTAAGAATAAATTTTAATAATATTTCCTTGTGAAAAAAAGATATAATATCAAGACTTACTTAATCATTCAAATATATATAAAGATATATATCTATGACCATGTAATGCCCACAAATTTATGTAAGAAAAATCCAACAATTTTTTTTGTTGAAACTAGATGCCAATTTTTAATCAAGTTCAAGAAGGTGATGTGCTATACATATATACACTTATACATAGGTAATATATATATAACTATAACCATTTAAATTTGTACTTGTTTCACACAATAGGATCTAAGTTTACATTAAGAATATCACTATTATTAAATCCAATACATATTATTGTTTTGATTATAAGGGAAAAATAGGTTTTGAAGGGGTCACCTAAAACCCAGACCATTAAAAGAATGTTGCAAAGGATAAAATATAGACCATCAACAACCCAACACAACAGTAAGCAAGATCAAACAAAAGATACAAGATAACACCAGTTGCACCAAGGTTTTGAAGGGACCTTGAACCCAAAACAACAAGGTTTTGAACAGGATCTTAAACCCAAGAAATTACAAGGACTTAAAACCCTAACAAACAAAAGGAACCGCCTGACTCAGCCAGGCAACCATCAGCCTATAATAGGTAGACTGCAGCAAAACACATAACAACGACACCCAACAATCCAAACTTCTCACCTCAATAGGGAAGTAAAGAAGCAAAACTAAACACTGAAGAGCAACATCCTTCTCATAGCACCAGTCAGCCCAACATACCAACCCAACCTCCACCTCAATACGAGAGGGCTCCCCTCTATAGGAGAGGATGAAATGAAAACCTTTGCCACAAAATAGAGAACTTCCTACCAGATCCACAACACCCCTCTCCACCTCAATAGGAGAGAGCTCCACCTCAAAAGGAATCTCTACCTCCATAGAAGACATCAACCATAGAGCCTGATAGAAAATAACACCAGTAGTAGAAAGGAAAGTCATGAAATCCTTTGGAATAGGAGAAAACTGGAGCACAAAAGAAGAGAAATAACACTCCTCAACTAGGAACCAATAGAGAATAAACCACTAAGCCAAAAACTTAAACATTTGAAGGAGCTCAGCTATCTAGGTCATAGAGATAGACTTAGAATACCACCCATCCTACAAAAAAATAGAAGAAACCAAAGAATCCAAAGCAACCATGGATAACTCCAGCAGTAGAAACTCTTTCGAACCACTATGCTCTAGCACAAAGGAAGCAGAGACTTTCTTCAGCTCCATGAAAAACTAGGTCTTGAAATAGATCTTTGGATACAACCTAGTCAAGAAATCATACATTAAGAACAAAAGATAAATTTCCTCCAAAATAAACACAAACCCCTTACACTTAGAGTGCATTATGAACCGAAAGGGGCTCCAACCCACCCAAACTCTAAGGGGACTTCCTTTCCCCTCCAGAAAAACACTACTAGTAGTAGCAAGGAGGGAAAAAAGCCACTCCACATCAGTCTCCAAAACAAGAAAAACTTTAAAGCCCAACCTCTTAAGACACACCAAGCCCATGACTACTGAAAGCAGTCATGGGGGCTACAAAAGTAGAGCACCAAAGGGAAAAATTCTATCCCCCCAAGCAAAGAAGACACTCCCAATAAGAAACGATCCAAACATTAAACCAATAAATGAGAGACACCACAAACAAATGAAAGCTTACTAGCCTAAACTAGACAAGCATAAAGGAGGTTCCAAAATCCACATAACCCCACAAGCCACAACGAGTGCTCAAGCAACTAGTATAGGTCAAAAACAAAAACACCTCCCCATTGCAGGAGCAAGCAGAGAGAACAGGCCCGACTAAGAAAGCATTTGTTCCAATAGAAGGAAAAGAGTTGCTCAGAAACCACACATAAGGAAAAAAAGAAGCCTGAATCACACATTTCCAGCGCACATAAAAAGCCTCTATTAGAGGGACCAAAGCAGATAAAGGAACCCAAGCAATAGCCTCAGCATTGCCGACCAAGCACAAAGGGTAGAAAGGGAAAAGACCACCAGCTTTCAAAGCAGGGAGAAAAGACCGCACAAACCCAGGAAAACCAAACTTTGCATCATTATCCTCAGAATCTGACCCTCCATCTCCATCCTCAAAATCTAACCCTCCATCTCCATCTCCATCAGACGATTTCAAAACACCAGCTCTACTCCTCTTCCCGTCGGCATCCTCCAATACATATTATTGTTATTAACCATAATATCAACAATATTTTATTAGTCTACACTCATAAAATATTTCAAATTACATATTCAAATATTTTTAACTTCATCCTCTTATGAGAATCTCCTTTATGTAACCATCCTTATTGTACTAGTCTCTTTTTCTTTCAAAATATATATTTATTTTACATAATTTAATATTTACTTTCCAACAAGTAAATTTAATCTCTTCATGCCATGTTAATATTTATATTTAAAAATAATTACATGATTAATTATTATAAATAAACAATTTTATTATTACCTAGATATTCATGTAAATGTGGCTACTGCAATTATTAATATTACTTTAGTACTATTTCTTATTCCTATCCACTCATTTACACATATTTAAATGCCACTGTGATTGACACTAAACTTACATTCCCAAATGACAAGCTCAATGATAACCTTTGTTGATTACTACTCTCTCCTTGAATCCTCGAATTTATTCCATTACTCTTTATTTCCACCATGAAAATGATCTCAAAGTTTCCCTTCATATTACCCATATTCACTTAAAATGTGATTTTACTCATAACTTTATTTTACTTATCACAATTACTTCCCTTAGTAGTACTACTTAATTGATACAAATATCAACTCCTATTCTAACTTGATTTTAATATAAAAGTATTATTTATACAACCATATTACTACTTAGCCACCAATTAAATAATGATAACATTATTGAAATTTATTAAAACTAATCTTATTTATACCATAATTATTATTGCACCATTATTACTTCTAGATAATATTATCTCTATTTTTTTTTTAAATAATATTAACTTTTTCTTACAATTTAATGATATTTATTTTTCTTTCTTTTTTTTCTCTTTCTTTATTATTAATATATATATATATAATATTAATGTTAACTTAATTTCAACGCCATTGTTGTTGCTCAATCATCATTTATAAGATCATTAATTTTGATATTTTGTTAAAATTAACTCATACTATTATATGGAATAATAAAGTCAGTGTTTCAAATAAGATTATTATTATTTAATCACTGAAATCTTGACCATCTCATTGGTCTTTTGCAACAATAAATTGGAATATCTATATTATTGTGTAGCCCACTAATTAACAAATAATTTAACTCATACTATTATATGGAATAATAAAGTCAGTGTTTCAAATAAGATTATTATTATTTAATCACTGAAATTTTGACCATCTCATTGTCCTTTTGCAACAATAAATTAGAATATCTATATTATTACGTAGCCCACTAATTTGAAGTTGAGGGATGATTTGATGTCTTGGCTAAAGGCTCTTTTGTTCTTGGGCTTTATTATGAATGGTTTTGGCTTCATTTTCAGCTCATTGCTAGTTTATGGTGACAGGACTATTGGCTTCTTGGTTTTGTGGATCATGGGTATTGCACGGGCTGAGCTACTTCATTTTCTTTTTCTTATGGCTCAGATGCATTGGTTTTTTTCTCTGGTGATTGAAGTGCACTCCCCCTCTTTCTTGGTTCAGTACCTTTCTTTTCCAAAGGTGGTTGTGACTGCCCTTCCTTCTGAATTTTTCCCTCTGAATCTACAACTGGTGTCTTCTATGAAGGTGGAGACTACTCCTATTGAGGCAGATCCCTCTTCTATTGAGGTGGAGGTGGGTGTTGTAGGTTTTGTGGGGATTTCTCTTCTACTAGTTCCTGTCGAGGTGGAGCATGTGTGAGCAGAAGAGTGTTGACTTCGAAGGGTTGGGCTCTCATTTCCTCCTCTCCTATAAAGGGGAGCTCCCTCCTATTGAGTTTGAGTTGGGGTTAGTGATTTTGGTGGGGTGTTGCTGCAAGTTGGCCGATGTGCTCCAGTGGTCTGTTGTGCTCTCTAACTCCCATATTGAGGTGGAGTTGTTACATTTTCTAGTGTTTTTATTTAGGGGTTTGATGGTGTTCTACACCATTTTGTGGGTTATTTTTTGTCTTAATGGTGTCATCCATGAGCAGTTGGTTTGTTGATGCCTAGCAGATGCAGGCAAATTTTTTGTGTATCTAAGGGTTTCTGGACCTAGTTAAAACCAGGTTGTAAA
Organism: Sequoia sempervirens; assembly: GCA_007258455.2. Lineage (NCBI taxonomy): Eukaryota > Viridiplantae > Streptophyta > Pinopsida > Cupressales > Cupressaceae > Sequoia > Sequoia sempervirens. The sequence continues at coordinate 241,525,145 of VDFB02058242.1, read as the reverse complement.
AGGGTCTTGGTCCTTGCTTCTTTGTTTGATGCAGCCTATGTAGTCATGTTTTTCTTTTAGCAGTTTTTGTTGGGTCGTTGTTGCTTTGCGTTCCATCTTATTTGCAGTATGCTTTTCTTTGGTTGGGTTGCAAGTCCCTTCAAAACCATTTTATACTAGATTTTGGATCTCATCAAAACTTTTTAAACCCTAATCAAAAACAAATAATTTAACTCTAAATAAATAAATAAATAAACATCCATAGAAACTATATGGTTTATTTTCTGGCACTCAATAAATATGCTACTGGTTTAACAATGGTTTGATTATAATACATTATGGCATTTATGACGTGTAGTGCACTCGAATGAATTTGCTACTCTCCATAAGCGTTGGTAAAGATATACATTTATTATCATATCAACTTTATTGAGTAAGGTTGGTGGGAAAGTTTCAAATAGAATTATATCAGCTTCTATGGTAATAATTCTTCTCCAGTTTAACGCATTACTGACAACTATTTACTTTTCAAATTTACCTTGAATATATATATATATCATATCATTTAATTTAGATAATATTATTATATATATAATTTAATATAGTATAGATCAATGAATAAGGGAAATATGCGCAACAATTGTTACTTGTAATTTTATTGTTTTCTGGGCATGTCAGCCAACAAGCTTCCTAATACTAGATATCTCTCTTTCTTTTTTTAACTGCTTGGCAGGTTGAGCTGTTATTTTCGATGTATTAATAATAATGATATTATTAGTAGTAGTATGATCAAAGATAAGAATATCATTTTTTTTAACCATGAAATATTATTGTTTGATGCACAACCCAATCTCCATCTATCGTCAGCCTATGAGGGAGTCTACGGTCCTTTCACATTAAATTTTCTGTTTTTTTAATTCTGATCAAAGAAAGCTCCCCCAAGCTGGCATAACCACTAATCCTATTAATTATCTTGCAATAAATACACAGGCGTCGGTCTTATGTTGGCCTTAGCATTCAACCTTGGATCTCACACTCACTACTGCTATGTCCAAAGCAATCAAAGGGCAAGAGCTTAGGCGGTTGGACAGCTAGGCTATGCATCAAGCAAGAAATCACTGTTAAACGTGGAAAAGACGTTGTACTCCAAATTTGGAACGGTGCATGGTAGGGGCTATGTGGAAACGTCCAACTCAAGCAAACATTTATAGCTGCACCAGGCACATCTTTGAGATTGGATTTGGGCGATTAATAACCATCAATGACAGTGATACATTGATTATATTTCTTATTTATTGTGATTCACACGCTACTATATTAAATCTAGATTCAACTAATGACTGCAATATACTGTTTGATATTAATAAAACTAGCAATCGCACCTTGGGGTGCAATAGGTACGCCGAAGAGAATATAATGAAATTTGGTTGTGAATTTTTTTTGTTTTTGAAAATGAGAAAATGAATTGACAGACATAAATGGTAATCGAACAAACCATCCACATTTTGAATGTCACCCTCTGAAATGAATAGCGAGAAATAAACTAATAAAATATAGGCTGTAAATATTTTAAAACTTGTAGCAATACAGAAATCTCTGTAAAAATGGTGAAATCCACAATACAAAAACTTTGAAAATTGCAGTAAAATATAGGTTCACGAAATAGTCTGTAAATATTTAGATCATAAGATGATAAGTTGGCTATCGCATTCATATTGGACTATAACCAGCATCATGTTTTAGTTGTATCTGCATTTACACTTAAGAATTTGAGTACTTATTACTCAGATCTGAGCATATTTATATCATAAGATGATAAGTTGGCTGTCCTAGTTATGAACATATCTTGGACCAATAAAATTCTACATTGAAAATGCCTTTGAAGATTCCAAAGACATACACATATACAAATATCAAATTCTCAATTGAAAATTACTCTAAAGGTGCAAAAGACAGACAGAGATTGCACTTCTTGTCAAAAAATTATGCAAATTAAAATATCAGCAAAGGATGGTCAGGGAATACAACTAAGTGAAGGCTATAAATCAGAAACAAAATACATAAAGCTTTTAACTGGATATAAATACACATTTGTTTTTACAAGAAAATTTACATGAAGCGTTTTATAACACATTTTGGCAATATTATTAGATGTAAAAGTTAAATATGGATCTAATAAAAGAATCTGATACAATCCAGAAGATCACAGTTTATGCCAAAATAAAACTAAATTTACAACATGCCTATCATTGAGGTCACAAGCCTTTGCAATAGGATTTACACACTATGTCATCCAAGTGTAAAAATACAGTGAAGTTAGCTTCCCAAAACTGGGTTGATCCATGTGAATATTCAGCTGCCATATCATCAATTGTACGCTGCTTGATTTCTTAGACAATCCTGTTTAATTATAAACCAACATATAGCAACTCAGAGACACCTGAAAAGAGTAGCATAACTAAAAGACTTTGCAAATGAGTATGAGATTCAATAAACAGCTTACACTTAAATATCCTTTTGAAAATACAATACAAGTACCATACTTAAAGGCAAAAGGCACTCACCTTAATACTCTTCTACTATAGATATTGGACGTGTTAGGTTCAAAGCATTCATTATTCAAGAATTTGACTGGTTGAAGCTGTTGGCATAGGAGCGAGTTGAAGAGTATTTCTCACTCCATTCCTTACAATCATTTCCCTTAAGGTAGCCCAATCCCATCTATCTTAAGGTACAACTCCCCACATATCTGGTTGAAGTATACCCTGTAGCATTGCATAGTACGGATACAATGTAATTCATCTCATTGGAAAACCTTGTATGTATTTCATAACAGTATTATGAAAGTATACCTCTCATTGAAGTATACCCTATAATACACCATAAGATAATTACTGCAGTCTTGACTGGATGGTTCTTGCGCTTCTCAAGACAGTGATGAATTTTGATTTCCCTACTAATGAAAGGTCTGCATCTGCATGTAATAATTAGTCATGAGCAAGTTGCAGAAGCAAAATACAGAATCCCTACATCTAGCAATTAGAACTAAAAGAAAAACTCTCTGACTGACAAATTTTAGAATAATAAAATGATTCATTTTGTGTAATATTTAAGGAATATCTTATTGCAACCAGTTGACAATAAAAATCAAATGGACTTAAAAATCCCAACCTTTTCCAGCTTTAGCAACCTCACTCTTTTGCTCTATATTATATTATATTATCAAGTGCAAAATCTGATACGGGATAGAGATTTTTTATTTATTATCTTCTATAACAGAAATTTTAACTTACCATAGCATGATAGTGGATGTAGTAGAAATCTTGGAAAGAGGGTAGAAGTTTGAGGAAAGAAGTGTAAAGTATGTTTGAGGATTGAGTAATAAGAGTACATACCTGTTATGTTTTTTTTAGTGAAAATAAGCTGAGCATTTCAAGTGGTTGATGCCGATAGTGCTGACAATCGAGCTTCCTCGCTGATCCTGCATGCAACATAAGGGCTTTGTTGCATGCGTATGTATCTATCAAATGTGAATGGAGGGTGGATACGAAGACCAGAGAGATGAGTTACTCTGGAAATTGCTGTGAACGTCAACCCTTGTCTATCGATGTTGCCAATGTCAATGGTGGCCATATCAAGTGTAAGCCCCTGTGATTTGTGGATGGTTAATGCCCATGCCATTTTAAGTGGAATTTGGCATCGTCCACCATGACTTATTGGTGTAATAGGGACATCTTTTGGATTGGTTGTATTCCAAGCAGGGCCAATGTAATTCTTGAATCGAACAACAACAAACTTAGGGAGTTGGGGTGGTTTTTCACTCTCCTTGTAAACTATTTGTTTTACTATGCCAAGAGCTCCATTAACAAGGCCGGTATCAATCCACAAATTACAAGATAGCATAACCTTTTGGTCGACACATAGTAGAATCTTTTGTTGGAGTTGATCATCATCTGGATTTGAGTTGAGAGAGCTCCCTATTTGTTCTGCAGTGGCTATGGCAATGGGCTGTGCTAGAGACAACAACATGTGCTTATTATGCAGTGAGACTTTTTCATTGGTTGCATAAAGATGTATGGATGATAAGAAAGCAATTTGTTCTGTAGATGATAGTGCCGAGCTTGACCTTGACATTAGCAGTTGCCAATCTGCAATTGTAGGTTCAGCCTTTCTTAAATTGCACAAGAGCTCACGAAATAGAAGTTGAGTTGGATCTTCTCCCGCTTGGCGAAATATTTTGTTGAGTGTAATAACCGTTTGAAAGCTCCGCCATAGGGTGCCCCCGTAGGAAGTGGAAGAGTACATAGGAATGTCTTTGACCGGCGGTAGCTGGCCGAGGTCTCCAAAGAGCAGGATTGAGCGGCCTCCAAAGGGGGTGTGGTTGTGTGCCGGGAAAGCTTCGCGCAAGCGATAGTCGATGCGCTCAAGCAACCTGGGCCCGAGGAAGCTCATTTCATCAATTAAAATGTAGCGAACAAAGCGCATTCTCTCTTGGAAGCTTGCTAGTGTCTGGCCTTGCAAGGGAGCCATTTCTTTGATGGGTATGCGAAGTGCGGAATGAATTGTTGATGCTCCAATGTTGAATGCTGCAACACCTGTTGGTGCAAGAAGTAATAGCGATGTTTTCCCGTTTGGAGCAGAACAATTGAGTGCAAACCTGATTTGTTTAATTAGGTGTGACTTTCCAGTTCCTGCAGTTCCTTGAACTATTATTTTGAGTGGTGGCTGGTAAGTGGTGGAGGATAGGTGTGACAACACTAAATCTAGTGTTTTATTTTGTTCAAATGAAAGGTCATGGTGGGTATTTAGAGTGGGTGGGTGGGGGACTTGATATGTTGTGCGGTTTGAGTCTATGAAGGTGGATGCTACAGTGAGTTCTATTGGATCCAAGGAATGAGTATTCCAGTCATGGTTAAGGTCTATTTCACGATTACCTAGCATGTCTAGTGCATCCAACTGGAGTGGATGGCTTGGGTGTACACTTGACAACACTTGCCATTCGGATTGGTTGCAATGATGTGGGGGTTCTACATCACTCAAAGGAGAGTTAGGGTCTGTATTGGAGGCCGTATCTGGTAAAGTGCGTCGCACATGCCATGGATGGTACGTGCATGCCATCCTCTCCCATTGTGCCACTATATGAGTTGGGGACGAACCAATATCAACTGCAATGTTACGAAAAGGTTTGTAGAGAACCAATTCTGACCAGCAGAAGTCAGAGAATTTCGGGTCGTCTTTTGGAGGAATGCTTGTGAATCGGGGGGAGACTCGAACAATTGCTTGAGAAGAACGCTCTTTCCATTGGTTTTCTTTACGGGATGTTTTGAAGCTCCACTTCTGAGTGACTTCAATCAGTGGTAATGCCTCCAAAGAAATAGGACGTGCCATGTATGCATCAATGTAGTTCATGTGTGCTGATGCAATTGTCGCTGAGAGTGGAATGCGTTGATAGTTTTTTTGGTTTACATTTAGAGAAACAAATGTTCGACTACACAAGCAGAGTGGAAGTTTTAGTAAAAGATGGCAACTTTCTTGAGCACTAATATCACGATCAACAAGGTTGTCAACAAGCATTTTTCTAAAAGCTATCGGTGCTGGCTTGTCAAGATCATAAGTTGTCGAAATACGGGATAGCATTGCATGGTATGTTTCGGATTTGGTTTCTGCTTTAGCTGCATACTTTGCTATATATTTGAGCACTGCATCTATTGAGAGAACGGGCTGGCAATCTACATTTGCGCGCCAAATAGAGAGGATAGTGGGGTTGTGAAGATTCACTCGGTCATCATTACGAGCAGGGTTGTGCTTTGGCTGCCCATTCTCATTTGAGAGGGTTGAAATGTCTTGCACGGTCCAAGGGGCCTTGTAGCGGCATTCAACTATAGATCCTTTCCTCCGCAAACATGTCTGCAAGGTACAACGTGTATGGCGTTGAACGCAATTGAGCAATTCATTGTAGTCATTTGAAGGGGTGGATAACATAATCATTCTTGTGTCCATTAAGCAAGGGTTGTCAAAGGTAGACTGTGAAGCTGTTTCATTTGAGCTTTGGTGGGGACGCGGGTTCCAAGCAGAGACATACAAGTCAATGTAGTCGATTGCATTTTGTACTGATGCAAGATTATTCCATTGTAATTTGGCAATATTAGGAGCATCTTTGAGCCAAACGAAACCGTGGACATGTGCAGATCCACGGTGTTGCCATTCATACCTGGACAGAGGAGGTGTTATTAAGCAAATGATGTGGAAAAGAAGTAAATATAAATGATGTTGGAGTATGCTTACCTGTACCAGTAGTCATTTGTGCAGAGAATCTTCTCCAAAACCTCCTCACGAAATGCAGTGAATCTGTGATGCATGTAGAGTGCAGCAAGGTGTGGGTTTTGCACTATATTTTGGATCCTCCATCGCGCAGCTGCAGTAGGATTTGTTGGTGCGGGTGATGGCATAACATTGTGTAAGTCTGGCCATTTAGTATCTGCTGCACTGAGGGTGAAGAATAGAGTAGGGCAACCAACTTGAATAACCATGTCAGATAGCTCCCCCCTACGATGAGTCCAGAAGGGACGTGTACCACGGATTTTTGAGCCGAAACGCATAACCTGGTCTGCAAGGTGTTCATCGGGGAGGTCCTTGAGTCTTTGGCGCAACTCAAGTATTGTTGTTGGCAATCTACTTTCCAAGTGTTTTTGAACGAATACAGAAGTTGTGGCCTGGCTACGATGGCGCATTAGAATATTAAGGATGAAGTATCTAAACCGTGGGTGTTGGCCAAACCTATTATCATGGAATCTAAGAAGGTGTAGAGCATATTCATGTAGCTTGACCTCTTTCATAGTTTGTTGGTTGAATGCAGCTTTTCCCTTTGGAAACAATGTTGGAAATGCCATAACAAACAGTCCTTCAGTGGTGTATTCATTGAGGGGTGTAAGAGAAATTGGCGGCCAATCAATTGTAGGATGTGGGCGTCCCTCCCCTAATTGCAACAACGCTCGCAATTCTTGCACTTCTGTGCGTGCAGGTGGCAGGTTTGACACAAATGATGTTGTTGCTTGCAAATTATCTTGCAATTGTTCTTCGGTTGTATTATTTGTTTCCATGAAACTAACATCAGGGGGGTCTGAAGTTGAGGTTGTTTCATTTAGAAGGTCAGAGATGTCAGTAGAGGCAATAGGCAAGCATAATAGGGAGGCCTCATCTAATTGGACATCTTTGTAGTAAGGGTCATTACAAATCTTAAATTGCAAAGCCTCGTGAACATGTGCTCTGGAAACATAGAAACTATACTGTTGGGTATCAACATTTTTTTTGTTTACTATGAGTATATCCAAGTCATGTATATGACGTGGCAAGTAATTTGCAATAACTGTAATATCTTGAGGAAAACAAATAGTGTGGCCACTGTATTTTAGTTGTCCCCCTTTTGCATAAGTAACTTGGAGGATAGGGCTAACTCTTGATATGAGCATCTCCTCGATCTGAGATAGGCATTGTAAACAAGCGGGCTGCTCTCCAGGGTCCATGTTGTTCCACTTTGAGAAGCGATGGCCATTTTTTTCTGAAATGCATCTTGAACAAGCACTACTACCATTTAGTAGCCTAGTTTTTATTCCCGGATATCGTTCCATGCAAATTTGGCATGTTGAAATGTTTGATAGGTTATCCAACTTTGCACGGAAGGAATTCCTAGCGATGTAATAGTTTGCAGGAAAAAGTGGACGATGGTGGTTTTGGGAGGCTGAACTGGGGTGTAATGTAGACTGCATTTGGGGTGTGGATGGTTGTGATGGGGAGAGGTTATTGGAAAGACAAGGTGGGGATGTGGAGGAGCTTGCTTGGTGATTGTGACGGTTTTCTCTTCTTCGTCTATTAATAGACCCCTTATTTGCTTGGTACCTCGAACGTTGCAAATGATTACGAAGAGATCTCTGTGCTTCCATACTTTCCGCCGGGGTTTCCATGATAAGGGTTGCTGAGGAACAGAGCAATGCAATATTAATTTGCAAAACAGTTTTTGAAAACGTAGGTGTCAAATTATGTTGTGTAAAAACAAGAATTCATATTTTATTGGAAAACATTGCATGTAAAATCAAGAAATGATATTTTGAAACAAGTGCACAAGATAACTTTTTGGTATCAAAAAAGGCTTTGTATAGATTTTATTTATAATTGTACAAACACATGGTTACAATTGGTGGTACTGCCAACAGCAAAAGCTATACAATTTAAGCAAACACTATATAGTATATTAAACAAACACTATATAGTATTGTGGAAAGCAAGAGGTACTTGCAAACTTTAAACAGGTTTTATCGCTGTAATTACAAAGCTTTGTATTTCATTCCCAGCAAATGAATTCATTGTGATGGCCACTTCAAAGAAAAACTGGTGGCCAACAACTTGGTCCAACACGTGTTTAGTAGCATCAGGGTCCGCCATAAGTAGTTGAAAATTTTCAGCTGATACACCGAACAAGCCATTTGCGGGACCTTCGAATACAGTGGCTTTAAGAAGAGCACCTGTTCCATCCTCCAAATCCACTTTTACCATGTAGCTAAAATCACAACCAGGGAGATCACTAGAACACTTTGGGCAATGAAAGCTATTGGGGCTCTTTTGTACAACCTTCTTCTTACATTTCTTATTTCCCACCATAAGAGGACAAGAGAGGTAATAAAAGTTGTCCAAGTGGACTTTTGATATGCTTGCCTTTACACAAACATTTCTTTTTTCAGGAGAGTTTGTATTAGTGATCGATATGATGTCAACTGGATTTGAAAACTTGTTGGAAGAAAGATTATCTATTGAGAGGGAAATGAAGGGTGTCTCTTTCCCTACAGTGGCATACCAGTCATGCAACGTTGAGGCTTCTAACAATTTTGGATTTATTACAATTGTAGTTGCAAAAATAGTATCAAGAGCTTTTCCACGCCAGGAGGTTATACGTCCACATTTGATCAAAATGATTGGAGGGGTTGGTAGAAGAGGAAAACCAGATAATTCTTTTCCTTCAAATTCACAATGACGGCCCCAAAGTGTAACATCAATGGTCAAGCATGACATGTCTATGATTGTTGCAGTACACTTGACTGTTTCGGTTCCATCTCTCTTACGAATGGTTGATGCAGGGGAGACAGATAAAAGTATGCCAAGAACATCAACAAGGGAATTAATAGGTAGTGACAGTAGGGAATCAATGCTCTTGATATGCAAGCTATCCATGGGGATTGTAGAGTCTACACATGGTGAAGGAGTTATAGTTGATGATTTTTGTAGGAAAATTTCAAATGGGTTTGTTGAGCTGCTGTATTTTTTATTAGCAACTTGTATGCGACCATTAGAGATAATATATAGATTGTTAGAGTGCACCACATTGTAAAACTCATCAACAAGTTCGTTGAAGCATGTGATATGAATTTCAGAGCCTGCTTTGTCAATGAGGTCAAAGCCAAATACTTTTCCTTCTCGGTCAGCCTTGTGAAACTCATGGATTGGAGTCTTTGTTAATGCTCTACCCTCAATGGACCAGTGCTTATAGTATGGGGTCAAAGTTTTGATGGGGAGTATTTTAGAAGGGACTATGGTTGGTTGTTGGGTAGAGCGTACATCTTCGTGTAAAGCAACTGGGCCTGCGAGCTAGTAGATGGAAAACGAGATGTAGCCTGCAGAAGAGGTGTTGGAGTACCAACGAGCGATGCTTTGTTTGAGACCATTTCAAGGTTGTTGATAATTATAGCCCTGCAATCGAATGTTGTAAATGATTTAGGAAAACCAAATCAATGAATGAGAGTACTATTCAAAAATAGAGAATGAGTGGACATACGTGTATTTGTCGAACACTTTGGATGTATATTCTTTAAGGCTGACAATAGACCCAATGACCATTGCTTCTTCAACAACAAGATTGTTGAACTGGCTGGGAAGCAAAGTTGGATGGGTGTGGACACCATCAGAGAGTTGAACCCGGTATTTAACATTTGTTGAATGAGCCTGTTGTATAGCGTCTATGGATGTAACCTGTAGTGTAGGCTCAAGATCAAACATGCCTGCAAGAATTCCTTCAATGGCATTTGGAGTTAGAGTTTCCATTTCGGAGGTGAGAGCAAGTTCAAGAATTGTGCCTGCGGGAAAGTTAAGAGTGTTACAGCTGGCTATTATGACAAGTAAAATAAAGGTGCTTCTTAACTGTACAATTGTTGTTAATGGGGAAAACCATAATTGGAAGGTAAAGACGGGAACCTTAGGCTTCATAGTGTATGACCACATTGCTTATGTAGTTGTTTATCAAACCATTGGTTTGTGAATGAGTAACTTTGATGCAAGCTCTATAGTATAACACTTTGTTGGAGTTTAATTGGAAAGAATAAAATCTTGAAAAACACCATTTATTTGCATGGTGAAGAAATATATTTATAATATCGAAGCTTTTCTTCAAAAAGAAAATACAGGGAAAATTTGTTGTTTTTTCTTGTTTGTAACAGTATTAGAGTTGACTATAGAAGTCTATCTTGTTTGTGTACATTGGAGCCATAAGTAGGCATAGTATAGGTACACCAATAAAGTGCGTATTATAGTTGACTATAGAAGACTACAACAAGATGTTGGACAGTTGTGTGAACAGAGTCGGGCTCATCAATAGTAGACGATGACTTAGATACTTAACTATGTTGGATGCACTGCCATGGAGGGGCTAGGTTGTATTGGAGTATTTGCATGTGTAGCCATATTGGAGTATTTGCATGTGTAGCCATGCCCCGACATGAGTGGATAAAATATAGGTATAAGTAGAAGTGCAATATAAGAATTTAAGCATGTAAATGAGTGAGGAAAACATGGCAATTAATTAGAAATAATTAACAAATTACAAGAACTATGTTCTATATGTTGAACTTTACAAACATTAGATCAAACAAACGTGTGAAATGATCATGACAATTAAATATATAGCAAGTTTTTTTGAGAAATGTAGCCTATATTTGAAATTGGTAGTACACAAAAATTATTATATGATGATGTATTTTGGTTTCTAGGCTAAAGCTAGTTGATTTGGCTACTTTCTAGGTTAAGGACAATATTTGGTGGGAAATCCATAGTATATCTCATTTCAATTTGGAACACAAAATAAGTAGTTTATATGCATCTTTTAAAGAAATGTAGTCTTTCAATAACAATAAATGTGGTAGCAAAAACTAACAAAATGGAAATGTACTAGATTAGCTATACAACCCAAATGGTAGTTTATAATATCGAGGGAGAATGACAAGGCCAAGAAAAGACTCAAAAGAACAATCCTAGGGGCCCGACCTAATGCCTCGGGGGCTCATCACTTGATGGCCTTGCTTACGTATATGATTCGCAGAGGCATCATAGTTCGACAACTTGAGTTTCTTTAACCCATTGATTGGCCAACAAAGGTATATCCACTAAGTTTCAAATGAAGACTATCACAATCACAACATAACTCAATAACACTAATAAACACTGAACTCAATAATCTATTCAAATGCATCATATGCCCTCATTCTATGAGTCAAAAACTATAAGAGTGGTTTAGATTTAACAACTTTATACAATTCTCTTAGTACAAGGTTACACTTCAAAAATTGGGTCTCATGTACTACTTAAAATGAATTTAAGACATTCTTCACAAATTTACTTCTACCCTAGACAAGGACGCAATGCCTCTTGAACATCTCTATCCTCTATGGGACTTTACTCCATTATCTAAAGTTAGAATAACATGATAGGTATGTTCATAACTAAGAAAAGATTCTACATTTGAGTGTTCATTCAAGGAGACAAAGGTAAGTAACAATCTATATAATGATACAGCCTATACTCAATGTTTCCTTTCTTAAATCTAAGTACATTATATGGTTCATGTAATCTAGGATTCCATACAAGATTTGATATATGTAGAATATATATTTTTTAAACTCTTTCTAGACACTAACCAATGCCAGACCATACAATGAGTATCATACGCAGTTAGGAAATATTGCATCTTACAACTATGTAGTGTTCTATTGGACAATATTCTTCCATTAGCATTATTATAATAAGATTAACTTATCTTTTCCCATAGTTACGAAATTAAACAAAACATCCAAAGTTAAAATAGAACAAATACTATAGATAGAAGATCCAACCCATATTTAGAACTTAATGTGATCATTCATATTGCCGCTAAATTAATCCTACAAATGAATATAGTAAAAACTCTTAATCACTCTATGATAATTTGACAAAACCTATTAGTGAATATTATAGATTGAATAAATAAAACTCAATAGTCATATAATGAAATACCTTAATATGCAGACAATAAGGAATACATTACATAATACATTTATCTCTTTCTAATATGTTATAGAACATGAACTCTAAGAAGTATCACCTATATAAGTCCGTAATATGTTCAACCATATTAAAGTCATGAATAAAGCACTTAGATTTCTCAATATTTTTTTTTTGAAATCAAAATAGTAACTATTCGAACTGCTGATTTGCAGAAAAACGGTGCAGATTTTAAATGAGCATAACTTTTATGTTACTAAGCCAAATTTTAAAATTCAAAATGTTCTGGAATGGTAGAAGCATGAAGGAAGGAACCCAGAAATATTATTGCAAAAAGACCAACCATGCATGAGCAGTTTTTTCCACAACGCAGCTCACCAGTTTGCATAAAACAACAGTTGACAATAATTAATCTTAGTTCGTTTGAAACCTAACTTACCACATTTTCTTCGTAGTTACTAAGTAAAAACTTAACGTATACCTATTCTAACTTATCACAAGGTATACAAACTATTGTTTTCATAACTCAATTACTATATAATAATTAATGAATATTAAGTGGAAAGTGGGGATTGTGTTTAGCTATGGATTTTGATGACTAGAACAAAATATAGATAAAACATACAATAATATGAATTTGGTACTATTACGATTAATATTATATAACTAACATATTTAGAAAATGTCTTCATCAAGTGAATATTTAAACTATCAAAATAACTAATAAAGAGGATAATATTATGAAACATTATATATAAAATCTTATGCTAAATTTCTTGGAAATCAAAATAATTTCAAAGCATTTTAAACGTGGTGTTTACCACCATATGGGCAATCCTGAATAATCACACCTCCATTTATTTCTTCATTGGTGATGGACTAAGTGAGGCATTCAATCAACAGTTGCAGCATGTTATGGAGTGTAGTTTAGCCTGAAAGTTTTATTTGTTTGTAAAAATTATGAACTCTTTTCAACTAATTCATTCTATGTGATTTTCTAACAGTTATTGTGTTTCATGAGATAACATTTCTTTGAGGTAAGTGGCTAGACAATTCATGTGCCCTATATAGTTTTCTTTTCTTTCTTTCTTTTTTAATTTTTCTTTAGAGTATTGCAGCCACAAATGTGGAGCTATTTCAAGTTGTTTGAGGCCAAACTAAATGCTGTCAAAGATTATGAAATATGACTTTCCAACTACAACTTTGCATTTTCTGGAAAGTTTCTGAAGCATTTTCCATGAATCTATTTGTGCATAACCTACAGACATGGGTGTTATTGTCTGGCGGAGGCCTTGGGATGCTAGTTGTACATTGGCAAAAAAAAAAAATTGTTTTAATAATTTTAAATCCTTCTTCAGCAAAAACTTGAACAGTTTGCAATATAAATTAAAACTAAAACTAACATAATTGTTTGAACTCGCCAAATTTTGAAAACTAAAGTGGAAAACATCAGGAAAAGCTAATCACTGTTTTTTCATAGAAAAGAAAAAGTGAAGGAAAATGTAGAGATTATTTCAAGGGTGGGAGAAATTAAATATAATATATAATTTCAGAAGTGTAAAAAGGTCCAGGATTTATTTTTTTTAAATCAAATACGAAAGTTCACGAACAGATACAAGAAGTTGAGGTAGCCACATTGTAATTGCCCAGCACAACAACTATTTGGAATATTAGATTAAGAAAACCTCAACAAAGGTTTTAAATAAACATTTTGTTATGGACAGGTAATTTCAAAAGAAAGACCACATACACACATCCAATACAAGTTGGATTAGTATTTTATTTGGGCAAGATTGAATGCATAACTATAGCGCCTAACTTGGTGGTAAGTTTGCAGGGATGGAAACCCAGTCAAGGGATGAGAAAAATATGTACATTGTTTAGCCTGCCTGAGAAGGCTTCTCATCTATAAATATTACTCAGATAAATTCAACAATAAAAGAAACATATCATCATTTCATGATTTTGATAAGGTACTCATCCATACCAGTTTAGCAAAATTTCTTACCTTGAAAGATAGCTTAATCTATGGCCAAGTCTGAAGATTTAAAGAAGAGGGATTGTGAAACAGCAAGTTGCAATGGCCAATGACCACCTTTGTAATGGAGTGGATACCAAACAAGGTCATATAGAATATATCTCATTTTATAACACAAGTCTTTCCATTGCTCAAAAAGGAAGTTGGAAGCAGGCAAGAATCACACTTCATTATTTCTTGGCATCGAACTAGAGAAAGAGTCATTGTCTATTATTTATATCAATGATGGGTTAAACGTTAAATGACACTAAATGATATCATGATTTCTTGGACTAATCCTGTATCTGTTATGGTAGACATTATCACTGGTTGGCCTCAAACAGTTGGAATAAATCTGGAAAACCTTGTGTGGAGTAAACTTTCAATAGAGCCATGGCACTAAACATATATATTTAAACAATGGTTTGCAGCAAAAGAACATGTAAATGTGACCCTAAATAATATCTAGTTGAGTTCATTTTCATTTGTTTTCAGCCTTACAAAATAAACAATCAATAAAAAAAATGATAGCATAATTTGCTAAAACATCCTGACCTCCCATAGCTTAATTCTATGTTCTGCAAATGCTCAGCCCTGTTGCGCCTAGCTCCTCTTTTCGCTTACAGTTCACTCCCCAACTTCTCTTCTTTTTCTTTCTACCTCTTTTTTTTTCTCCTTTTTCCTTGACACTTCTCCCTTATTTCTCCTCTCATCTCTCCCTGTATAGCATGTGAGATGTGCAGCCGCTCAAAACTTTGAATCTCCCTACGTTCTCTCAACTACTCCCACTCGACTCCCCTTAACTGCTCTGCCTCCCCAGTTATTACACCCAACACCAAAGCATGCCACCTAATGGCCTTCCAACCAGCCCTTTGACCGATGGCATTTCATGATTTGTTTGTCCATATCTGCACCATTATCATGGTCTGCAGAAACTAACTTCTTTGCCGCCTAGAGATTGGAGAGCCTTATCTATATTAATGGTGCACACTCTATTTCCCCTTACGCCCCTCTCCGAACCAATGCCCTTCGAACAGGCCTGCATCCTAGACCATGTGAAGAAATCTGAAAGACACATGATTATTTTTTGTCTATTTCGGTAACCTTATGGGGTAAGTTACTTTAGGCAGTTTCGCCCAAATTGAACTGAAAGAGGATTTTAAAAACCCTTCCCCCATGCCATGATAGCTTCCGGAGAACAAGTCCAGGCAGAAGCAAATGGATAATAAAGCCTTATCCACACAAATACCCATCACAAAGGACAAGGCGGGGGTGCTTGAAGCATATTTAACTCTCTTCAAAGCTGAATGATACGGATCTAAAATTCGTAAGAGTATAATATTTTTACGAGTTCATGTTATGAGGTGTGAAGCTTTTGGGAAGATTTCTTAAGGCATTTCAATGTCACACTCCCTGAACCATCGTCAATATAATAGATTGTAGAAAAAAAACGACAGACAGAATCGAACCCTTAAAACAATTTAGATATGCCAATTTGTGCTGCGTATTAAAAAACAAAATTTATCATAAATTTAGTTTTTCAGCAAACCTGGTGTACTACAGAATGTGAAAAGATTTTAACCCTAGAAACAAACACCGAACTAGTTCTACCAGGTAGTTTAAGGCATTTGCATCTTTTGCTTGGGCGAAATTTCAAATCTGGTTGCTAAAAGAGTAGCATGCAGCCTTCAATCTCGATGTAGTTGAGAAATGGTAATTTTTACCACAACCAAAGTACTTCAATAAACTAATTGTGGTACAGAGAGAGCAAGATTTGATACTGTGACTAAATACAGAGTAAACAGGGACTCGTTATTTCCTTGTTTTAGTATGAAGTGAGTGGATTAACTAAATTACACAATAGACAGCGTACAAAATCAAAAGATAAAATCTCCCAAAGCATGGCAGGTGACTTACCGCAAGAATCTACACAAATTGTGTCTGCTATCAATGATGCCGGTGAGAAAAAATGGCCAGAGATCGCTTCAAACCCTACCGCCGCAGAATGTTGTAAAGTGCGAGAAACCCAGATTTAGTCTACAGTTGCTGCTTGAAACTATTGACAATAAACAAGAAGTAGGCCTAAGAATGTTGAAAATTACACCTCCCAGATTTTTGCTTCAGAAGATTTTACCCAAATGTAAGTATGAATATCAATTTAGGGTTTGGCGCATCTATTCAAGGGGTAACCGACTTACCTCATTCTGTTGACCTGTGAAGGATGCTGGCTGCTTCAACATTGATTACTCCGATCAGATATTTTGCACAGATATTCTTCTTCAAGGCATTCATTGTCATGTGCATTAAAAACCCATGACTCAACATGCACCGACAATAATCCTGACGACCTGAGTAAATGCTGAAAAATCTATGGCAAGTGGAGAAGCCAAAGGCCAATACCAGCGAGGAAGAGTTTTGAAAAACAATGAACGACTGCAGAGCATTTGATGGCATTTCATTCCCTGTGGACAGATCTTCACCGTTGGGCATGAAAAAGGCTCGCAAAAACTGAGCGTGGGGATGCCTTCGGCGTAATAAGCCAATTCTTCCATTAATAGTGGCATTGGTACCAGTGTTTGACTTAGCACGGTACTCATAGAAGTCTAAATTATGCTACCAACATCAATAATGTGTCCATTCCAACTGATTTTTCTTTTGAAGAGCTCCTCATTCAACTAGTAGAATTGGGAAAGAAGTGACGCTATGCCTGAAATCTACATTTATTTCCTTGAGAAATTTGGTGTAGGTGGAACTTGAAAGTAGTGATACATTTTAAGACCACTGTCTCTTTCCCTAAAATCCTCGTCTTAAGAGGTTGTTGATTTTATTTTTCAGAATTACCTAATCTCTTTAATCTATGACTAGCACACTAGTATGGCGCGGTCAAAACGAAAGTGGTTGAGGTAGTGGGGAGACCAGCTTCTAGAGATAGGGGCGTAATTCTTCTGTTGCATTTATTGCTATTCATTCGATTACTGTGCCAGTGTGCGGCTTCAAGATCTGCAACCTCATTTTTAGCATTCATTTCATTTCTTTATGCATATAGGGGAGAGGACCCAGTAGTGGAGCGCATTCTAATAGTTGTGATATTTGTGATATTTTTATGTATTAATTGAACAGATACAAACTATTAATTGAACATTTAAATATCAATATTTATATATTTTTGTGTCAATCATAGATATACTAAAAACTGTGCAACTACCAATAATCAATAAAAAAATAATAAACATTTATCATTCATTACACATTGAATATGACACAAAATAAAATATTATTTATAAAACTTTAGAATACTTCTGCACAGATAACAAAACTAATTTTAAAAATTACATTCACTTTTGTCCAAACAAATGAACAAAATAGTCAAACTTGTACTTGTTACCTACTTAGTAAGTAGGCTAATCCCTTCAAGTTCTAGTGCACATCTTAACTAATATAGAAAACTCTATTTTCAATATCTACTGCCATCTCTCATTAAATCTGAACAAAAATTGTTGGTAGTGTAGACTTCTACTATCAGTCACTTGTACTATCTGTGAATACTTCTCAGCAATAAATGTTGAGCCTCTAGTACCTGCAAAAATTCAAATACCAGCACTGAGACTCACCAATTCCAGCAATATCAATAAATGTTGAGCCTCTAGTACCTACAAAAATTCAAATACCAGCTCTGAGACTCAAAGGAGAGAGTTGAGAAAGAAACAAAGGCAGGTCAAGAATGGTAATACAACACATGTTACAACTAGTGTTGGGCAAACGACTACTCCATCAACTCCCCTACCTGGTAATACAACACATGTTACAACTGGTTTTGGGCAGACAAGTACTCCAACTCCCCTACTTGGTAATACAACACAAGTTACAACTAGTTTTGAGCAGATGAGTACTCCATCAACTCCCCTACCTGAACACCATAACATTTTAAGAGATATGTACAACATTTTAACCAATGCATACGCTGCTCTTACCAAGTTCCAAGTTGCTACTAGCCATAGCCCCCCTCACTCCCCTGTCAAACAGTTCCAATTTTCTGGGCTTTTAGATGAACATATGTTTGGTCATCTTACCCCTGTTACACCCCATGTTGATTCAGGTACTCCAACTAAAACTTCAACAGAGAGTCCTATGGAGGAGGAGCCCCATGTTGATTCAGCTACTCCAACTAAAACTTCAACAAAGAGTCCTATGGAGGAGGAGCCAGAACCATTCCCTGGATTTATGGTAAACTAATCAATTCTACATATCTATTTAGCATTGCCTATTTGCATAATATATGTTTGATTTAGCAGACCTTGTATATTCTGCAATGGTTACAATTTGCAGTCCTTGAAACAATTGTGCAGACCATTCCTATTTTGCAGCATCTATAGGATGGTAATTTTGTAATGTTTTGTAACTGGATATATCAATGCATGAGCATGTAACAATTGTGCAGACCATGCCTATTTTGCAGCATGTACAGGCTGGTCATTTTGTTTTGTAACCATGCCTATTTATGCCTATTTTGCAGCATGTACAGGCTGGTCATTTTGTTTTGTAACTGAATATATCAATGCATGAGCATGTAACAATTGTGCAGACCATGCCTATTTTGCAGCATGTACAGGCTGGCCATTTTGTAATGTTTTGTAACTGGATATATCAATGCATGACCATGTAACAATTGTGCAGACCATGCCTATTTTGCAGCATGTACAGGCTGGTCATTTTGTAATGTTTTGTAAGTAAATATATATGTATGTTCAATGATCTATTTAAAAATATGTTTCTGTTTTGAATGTTCACATGCTATCTTCAATCTAGCATGTAATGTTTCTTCAAAAATATGTTTCTGTTTTGAATGTTCACACACTATCTTCAATCTAGCATGTAATGTTTTGTAACTAAATATATATGTATGTTCAATGATCTCTTCAAAAATATGTTTTTGTTTTGAATGTTCACATGCTATCTTCAATCTGCAATGTTTATATCACAATGTGTCGAAACAACTATTCTGCGTACAATGTTCACATGCTATCTTCAATCTATAATTTTTATATAACAATTTGTTGAATTTGTTGATTCAACTTTTTTGATTGCATGTTGTCTTCAGTCTACAATGTTTATATAACAATAAGTTGAATCAACTTTTTTCATTGCATGCCATCTTTAGTCTATGCACATTGTTATATAAACATTGGAGATTGAAGATACCATGTCTTCAATCATGAAGATTGTTGTATAAACATTGGAGATTGAAGATACCATGTCTTCAATCATGAAGATTGCTATATAAACATTGGAGACTGAAGATAAAAATTATAGACTCACGAAGGACACTTCAAGCATACCTAAAAATTACTTAAACACCAAGCATGATTTGACTTGTACTGAAACTTTTGCAGTTGCTTGCAATCCAACCAAACCAATTTTTAGCCCATGATTCGTTGAATACACTGAAGCCACCAAAGGACACCCCAACCGACCAACTAAAATGGACTTAACGATGATAAAATGCAAGATTTGTCCCGCCCTTTGAAAATGACAGGAGAGGAGTTATCTCTACCAGTTTGGCCAAGCAAACCAGATAGAAACCAAATAAAAAGGTGTACAATAGCAATGAATAGATAATTTTTAGAAAACCTCAGATTTTTATAATGTTATAATTTTCAAATGCATAGTATATTGAAACATGCCATGTATTCAAACGCGAAAAATATGCCTTGGCTTGTCTGATAATAATATAGGTGGGCAAAGCCCTCTTGAAACATGCCATGTATTCAAACGCATAGGAAAAACATAAGGAAACAGTATACTTTGCATCTTAAAATTTTATCAGAAAACGCTCAGAAAAGTTAGCAGCTTGACCCTAAAATGCTTTTAGCACCTTACTGAGCCCAATTTTCCAGTTGGGTATTCCCCAAAAAAACAAAACATCTTCTGATAGAACAAGGAGAAAAAGAAGAAGGCCTTAAATTTATCAGACCACCAAATTTTATTGTGGGTTTTCGAAAATCAAAGAACATCAATCCAAAATTTATAAACCCTAACCTTAAAGTTTTAGAAATAAACTACAATGCAAAAACTAATACCACCGAAAATGGGTCATAGCCCCAGTAAGGTCAGAAAAGACCTTACCGCTCAAAGAGTTCCAAACCCTTGTAAAATGGTTATGTCCATAGACACAGTTGCATGGTCGACAGCAGGTGACGGCTACAGGATTGGCGGGGAAGTGAACAGTAGACGACATTCTCGTCACAGGAGGCGAAGCGCACCATACTCGAAAACACTGCTACTAAGCCGACGACGGATCAGGAAGTTAGTTCGCCCAGGGGCTCATGAATATGGGAAGAGGAGGCGACCTGCAAATCAACAAACTTGTTAAAACACCGAACAAAAATCAAAGATAACCAACAAAAATATATGCAACCTTACCTGCTTGGTCAGCATCTTCTGTTGCATGGTTGCAGATCTCACAGATGGACACGGTCGTTGTAGAGCTTCAGCAATGGGCACGTTGGTTGCAGACCTTAGCAATGGACACAACGGCTACAGGATCGACCAAATGAGGAGGTAACAAAAACTTACAAATTAGGGTTAGGTTATAAGCGATAGGTCATAAGGAATAGTAGTTTATTACAAGTTTATAGATAATTTAGTCACAATTATATGTAATTTATAAATAATCTATAGGTAAAAATTATTCATGTAGTAAAAAAAATATGTGCTATTTAAAGATTATTAGTAATTATAAGTAATTCATATTTAATTAATTATTAGTAACAAGTTGTTTAATTTGTCAACAATGTACAATCATATTTAAAATAGAAAGTGAATTTTTTTTATGATAAAGTGTTCAAGTATTGGTGTAAATTGTTCAAGAATCGGGGGTGGTAATTCACTACGGTTGGTAGGGGGTTAGAAAATAGGGATTTTTTACACTTTTTACGGTAACGCATAATTAAGGTATCAAAATTAATGATGACAACTTGAAACGAAAGTTGTAAGCAGGGGACTTATCAAGCAAGCCACTGTAAAAAATTGGGAGTGATTTGAAATTTTCATGTAGGAGAATTAAGAACACGAAGTTAGGGTGCACAACTACTGGGTCCTCTCCCCTACTTTTTTTTTTTTTTTACACAAGATAATATCCTCAAATAATAGTAACATATATTTCATTTCAAACTAAATGTAGAGAGGCAAGGAGGGGAAGTGCCTCCCTCGACAGTATACCAATCACCAAAAGGGGGCCCACAAACCCTCTTGCAGGCTACGACTTGCAGAAGGCCATGGCTCCTTGTAGTCGTTCCCTCCAGGCGATCCACGTAGCCCATGGAGATTTTTTATTATTTTATTTAAAATATCTAATGAATTAACCCGAAATATACAACTTTATATAGGCATCTTTCTTCTTTTCTTTTTGTTTTCTCCTTTTTTTTCTATTATCCAACTTTTATGTATAAAATGAGTAGATGTGTAACCGATAGTAGTTATTATAGATCTTTTATTCAAATCGAGATAAATAAATTTCTCCTACCGTATGTATGCTTTTTGTAATCATATTCATCTCAAATGTATATATTTTCTTGAAACAGGAGTATTTGAAATGAATATAATTTCATTGGCATGTATGTAACATGAAATATGTTAAGTATATTTACTTCTATTTTTTTTATTACCAAGAATATATTATTTCTATTATCTCTTAAGCTGACAACTAAACATATATAAAACAAATTTGTTTCATTCCTTCGTAATGATAGAAGGAAATAATCATTTTCATGCAAATATATGTTATTTATTTATAAATACAAGGGGATATACAACCATGCAATTAAAACTTGTTAATACATCTTAAAGAAGATATTTTATTGCAACTCACAAGGCATCCATATTTTCTCCATTGCAACAAAACATAAAACTTTCAATACCACTCTCAATCTTTAGGCATTCAAGGGACAACATACAAGGAAATAAGGCTTGCTCTTTTTCCATTTCCTTCCATGTTACAACAATCACTAGCTTTCCATATTGCATTTAGTTTTAAGAAAAATAATGATTGACACACAACTGAACTAGGCTTGCTCTCCACCCTACCATAATGGCGTCATGGAGCCTCGTGGGCTCTAGCCATACCCCCGAGCAAGGAATTCTTTAAATTCGGCAATGATAAATTGAGTCTTTTCTCATTTTTACAAAGGGATAAAGTAACATAACACCAATTTCATGCATCTAGGTTCTCTACTTTCTATTTTTATCCACAATCCATACACTATGTCACCTTCTTATAACCAATAAACAAGGGAAAATGGAAATAGGAAGAACTTATCTCTTTTCCTTTAGGTGAAGGGATTGAACTCCTTTGTCCATGATTCCTCTCCAATCCAAGTCATCTCGATCACCATCTCCCCATGGAGGATTACTCCTCTCGTCTTCTCATTCTTTCTACCATCTCCACTAAAGTTCTCCAAGAGGAGAAGTGGGTCACACCTACTTATTCTTCCTCCCCAAAATATATAGGAGCCTCAAGTTAAAACCCTACCCTTCTCTCAAAACTCGTCACCCATCATTATGAGGACTTTTCAGGGGTTAAATCATGTCCTAGGGGCACTATATCATGCCCATTTGGTCCCTACCTCTAAGGTATAGACCCTAGGGGGTCTATTTTTGCACCCTAACCAAAAAAATTGACCAACAACTCTCTTTAAAAGCCCATTCAATGGTCCATCCGAGTTTCAAACTTAGTTAGGTTTTCCAAGACCTAATTCCCCACTTACACCTCCCATGAATCACAATTAAATGCCCTCACAACTTTAGTCTTCAAATACATTAACTCTACTCATTTCTAAGCCTCAAATGAAGTCAAATTTATATCCTTGAGAAGAAGTCCTTTGATTTGCTCTCGATGGTTCTCCCTCCTCATGCTAACATCGTTACCTTCATGCACATGACCAACATGATCATAAGTAACAATTTGTATATCACATTAGTTTGATAGCAGAATATTCCAAATTTAAACTATATAAGGATCTATTTAAATTTTCAATTTGTATCCCATAGCATATGAGTGCATTCCACCCTCTTGGTGGTGACAATAAAACATAATATCAAAATAGAATGCAATAATATTGCCAAAAGATCACCTTATTTATCATCACAATATATTTAATCATCAATTCAAGAAAAGTATAGAACAAATTAAGGTTGTATTAAGTACATAAAGGATGGGGTCTTACAGACTATTAGAGGCGAGTGAATTTAAAAATATTAAGACTAATATAAAAGAAAATCAAATCCATTATAATCTTAATATTATTAATATCTTCAAAGGTGATATTAATGATGTCGACATAGGAAGCATACTTAATTTAAGCAGTAATTGCACTATATATATAACCAACCTTATATATATTACCATTATATATATGGTAATATATATTATGATTATATATGTAGAACCAACCTCATATATATATATATATATATATGGTAATATACATCTATATATTATGGTATATATATATGATAATATATTATGGTATATATATATGATAATATATATATGTGGTAATGTTATATATATATATATATATATATGAATATGTATTATATATTATATATATTACCATATATATATGGTTATATATGGCTCTAGGAAAATTCACCACAAAAAATTCATCTCGGGAAAATTTACCGTCATGACAAATTCACCTCAAGTAAAATTCACCACCACCAATTCACCATCATGGAAAATTGGCAAATGCGGTTAATTTTCCATGGCGGTGAATTGTTGGTGGTGAATTTTCCTTTGGTGAATTGCTCGTGGTGAATTTGATATATATATGGGGTAATATATTACCATATATATTATACATACATGATATATATATATATAGATATATAGTATGAACCATTTATATTATATATATTACCATATATGTGATAAAATATATATTCTATATATTATATATATGGTAATAGATAATATATATATATATATGATAATATTTATTACTTATTACCATATATATTAAACAATAACAATATTTTAAACATTAAAGGACAATAATAATAAAGTTCAATGTCAAGTAATAATATTAATATTGATGCTAATTAAATAGTGGAATTAAATCTAACGTCAATATTGAAATTAATACCAACCCCATTAATTAATAGATGATGTTATTAATTTTAAAATTAACATTAATATTAATGGTGATATCCATATTAGCAGTTATTGTGTAGTTATAATAATATTGGTATAATTATCAATGTATATGCCTTGTGAGCCGATGCTAATAGTACCCAGTTCGGTACTATTTGAATAGTTAGAGTTAATATTAGAGGATAAACTAAATCTTGGAATTAAAAGGAGAGGAATATTAACATTAATGTTAATAGAGAGATGCTTGATGACTTAATATTAATATTAATAATAATGGTATGATTAATGTTAATACTATTAGCATTAATAATAAGTATAGAATGATACTAATATTAAGAAAAATAATAGGATTATTAACATGTTTTATGGTTGTTGATGGGATAGTTTTGTAATATTATTCATAAGGGGGACATTGATTCTAACATTATCGTTACTCATAACAATATTGTTAAAAGTAATAATATAGGTTATAAGGGTATCGATGAGAGAATTCATGCTCTCATTAGTTGGTAAGGTTAACAATAAAATTAATATGAGGAAATATAATGAACATTAGATGTCACCCTTCAGTTTAATATAGTTATAACATTTCCTAGGATTAAGTACCAAACCAAATGCAAATTATTCTCACACCTCGCCCTCAGGCGACGTATCTTGCTTGATGCATGTAATATTGTACTATGTGTGAATGCGGATAATAGAGTGTGATGTTTTTACATGTTTATTCAATAAAAATGTAGGTTGTGTTCTTGTCTAAAGTGTAAAATTGTGTGCATGACAGATAATGATCTCTATGTCTTTAGCTAACTTTGCATGGATAATGAAGACAACCTGTGACACCCCTCTGATTTGTTATATTTTCTTTGACAGATCAGATACTTTGTTAGACCTTATTTTATGTTATTCTTATTCTATCGCTGATAGTGGAGCAATGATAGACTATATGGATGTGATGATACATTATATGCATGGTGATTATATTTAATATGCTTTATGTTTGCATAGATGCTTAGTTGTGATGACATTGCTATATATGCTCATTGTAGTTTAATTGATATATTATCTTGTCAGTTGATGTGACATTGTATTGGTGAATAGAACAGTATTGCATCACTCGCTTGCGAGTGCCCTATGATTTCTACGATTCTCTCTTCATGGTGTGTATGAATTATTATTTTGATACATGTACAAAATTTGCTTTGGTTGTAGGTTTGCAGGTACATGACAATGGCTTCACCTAGTTTCGCAGGTTTGAGTGTGTCCACTACTCAACAGTAATGTTCATTGGGAGATAGTAATTGGTTAACCTTGTCAAACCTTTACCCTAGCACAGTGTGTCGTCAGTCCGTGTTTTGGTCATGTTCTTTATCCATGTTCGTCTTGGTATTTTATTTATCGTGCAATTTTAAATTGTAAGGATTAAAAATTATATGTTGTGATTAAGTATTTAATTAATATGGAGATCTTAGTATAAATTAATTAATTAATTTAATTTAAGTTATTATAAAGTAATTTTAATTATTAGATTAAATGTGGATTTAATTAAATAAGTGATTTAAATGTGATTTGAATTAAATAAATTGTTTTTAATTTTAAATGCATATATTGGGAAAAGATCTCAAAAATATCTTGGTTGTTAAAGAAAAGATATTTGTTGTGTTAACTAGAAGTTAGAAGGGTTTGTTTTCTAATTGTCTTAAAATTGATTTCCAGAGAGATTGATTGAAATTTTTGAGAAAAGAGGAAGTTGGGTTCATGGG
Organism: Sequoia sempervirens; assembly: GCA_007258455.2. Classification (NCBI taxonomy): domain Eukaryota; kingdom Viridiplantae; phylum Streptophyta; class Pinopsida; order Cupressales; family Cupressaceae; genus Sequoia; species Sequoia sempervirens. The sequence continues at coordinate 241,498,942 of VDFB02058242.1, read as the reverse complement.
AAAAAAGAGAGAGGTTTTTGGAAATAGAAGAATTGTTTTGTGGTTTGAAGAAATTGTAAATCTTAGAAGCTCTTTGATAATTTTTGGAATTTAGTTTGTTATATTCTTGGCTCTAGATTATTTATGTTCTCTGGGAAGTGGCAATTCTTCTGGAGGAAGCTTTGGCAGCTCTAGAAAATTGAAGATTAAAGGGAAGCTCGGCATCAATCTCCAAATCGTTCAATCTTCTAGAACAGGTTCTTTATTACTTTGTTAATTTTAATTTGAAAGAGATAAGTTAAATTATTATTGTATAGCAAATTGGAAAAGTTTAGAAGAGGATTTCTTTCATTTTAGAAGCTTTTGTTTTTTAAATAAATTGTCGTGATTGTTATAGCCTCTGTAGAAAAATAATTTAGATCCTCTGTTAAAATTGAATTTTGGAGATAGATTTATACAGAAGAAAATTATAGATAAATTTTAGAACCTCTGTTGAATTTGAATCAAAAACTTAGAAAACCTCTTCTTGTGGAAATAGAATTTATTATTCTATAGAAAATATTTGATGTTTTAGGAAACCTTTGTAAAATATTTCTACATTATTCCTGTAGAAAAATTCTTTCTATAAAATTATAGATTCTTTGTGTAAAATTCGTCTATCTCTCCTGCAGAAAACTTTGAGGGAATTTGCATAATTTGTCTGTAGAAAATTCCCTGAGTAAAATTGTATATATATTATGTAGAATTTCTATATGAGAATTAAATGCCCTTCGAGAGCATTTTATTGTGAATTTTGTATATACATATTTATATATGTATACATATATATTTTAAATATATATATGTATATATATACAAATAAATATATATTTAAATTATCTGGGGGGGGCACTGTAAATTTCTTGTAGAAATTTTATTGAAAATCACTGTGAAATCGTCGTATGTGATTTATTAAAAATCGCATGGTTTTCGTTTTAAAATATATATTAAATCTTGGGGAGGCTAGGGCTTACCCCATAGGGAGCAACTATGGAGGCCATAGCGACCTTCCCCATTGGGGTTGGTTGCTTGGGAAGCGCCCACAGCCATTTAAATGGCTATCCTATTTTGTTTGTCGTGTGAGTTATGCGATTTGGATTTTTATTTTGTCTTTGTTTATATATATATATATATATATATATATATATATATATATATATATATATGTTATATATATATATTATTTAATATATATATTTTAATATATATATATATATATATATTTTGTTGGAAATTGTATTTTATTTTTAAATAATAAATAAATATATTTTTAAATATATTTATTTAAGATGTTTAATTCATTAGGTAATTATTTTTAAATGATTTTTGGAAAAGAGTGATTTGAATTTTTATAATTGGATAACATAGATATATAATTACTTAAAGAATGTTATTTAGGTGCATGCAAGCACGAGGAGTTAAATAGAAATGATTAGTTAATTGTAATTGTGAAATTGAGTTATTGATATGATTAGTTGTGAAACTGGGAGTTAAACATTTAATATTATTTTTTGTTGTTGATTTAATAATTGAAATTATGTTGGAACGTTATATTTTTAGTTATGAGATATTGATCTATTGGATTTAGGAAATCTAAATGGTAGTGCTTTCAATTGTATGAGTTAGTGTTTATAATTTCAAGTGTTTCTGTAATTGTGAATTGTGGGGGGATAATTGTTGTCGAGAAAATGTAAGCCTTCCAGAGATTGTAATTGTGAAAGGGTTGTTGTATCTTTTGTTCACCCTTTGAGATTTCCTTGGGAAGTGCATGTAGTTGGATTCAGTATTGGACATCTGTAGGGATGTGGTTATCTCTTGTATGATGTTATTGTCATTTGTGGACTGTCTACCCTTGGGTTGTAGAAAATTTATTGTATTGTCTATAGGGGAGTGGCTTTCAACAGGGGTCGGACACAAAGTGGTCCCAGGACAACTCGTGTGAGAGTTAGTTTAACCAGTGGAAATTAAATAACCTATATTAGGGGAATGGGTAGCTTAATACATTAACTTGATAATTTAGCCTCGCTCATTGGCTCAAGGGATTGTGTTAGACTTGAGATGAGTCAGGAAGGCCTGGAATGGCAAGATCATTATCTTGTCTTCTCAAAAGATAATCGATTCCGCACTGGTGTGCATGTGGGGACGGGATTCATAAGAGGTTACTAGGATAACCCAAGATGGGGGTCAAGACCTAGGAATATCTCCTTAGGATAACCAATGCAACCTTTGTGATGAAACTCCTCCTATGACAACAGTCAATTTGTATTGTACAGTGCTTGTTCTTGATTCAGTGATTCTGGAAGCAATGTAACCCTATATTTGTATTTACTGGTACAGTGTGGTTTTGTACGTTTCCTATGTCTAGAGCTAGTAGGTTAGTCTTGGTTACCTGTTACTATCTCCTAGCACGAGGGTTGGTCCTACGGGTACCACATGGCTGGGTGGCGTGCACCTTACACTATTGGGTTTTCTCTTCATGTTCGTGATGGCAGGATCTTCTAGTTCGAGGAGTTCATGTGTTTCTATGGATTTTTACTTCTCTTATATTCATTGTAACAGTGGGGGAACTATATAGTTGTATTCCTTATTTGTAATCAAGGAGGATTCCTTGAGTTGTAAATGTAACATTATGAATGATCTATTCATTGTTAGACTAAAATTGTATATATCATTTTGAAGTGGTGTTGTATCTGTGGAAATATGTTCATTACATTTCCATGTTTAATTATTTTGCAATGGGTGAATGCTTTGTTGTATTTTGTTATCATGAGTTAATTCCATATGCTATGTTTTAGAATAATTTTGTAAGTTTTCAAATTCACATGTAGATGCATTGCATGGCCTAGAGGATGTATGTGTTAGAGTAGTTTACTTCGCTCGTCATTGTTACTCTTTTTAAGAAAAAAATTGTTGTGCTTCTGCAGTGTTGCATCATCCTCTAGGTTGCAGGATGGGGTTTTACACAACCTACATACCTCAAATGATTGAGCCAAGGACAATGTTTGCAAATAAAGACTCATGAAAATAGTGAAGAAGATAATACAATTTTTTTTATAAACCTTCTAAGAGATGTTCATGAGGGACATGTAGGAATTTACTCACTATCACTGAGAGGTGGGTTGAATAAGTGATGTACAAAAACAAAGCAACTAAACAATGTTAATTATTTCATAAGCACAAACTTCAATGGAACCACATAAACATCACCATATGACACAAGATTTAATAGTGGAAAACCCTAGAAAGGGAAAAAATACTGTGTGAGTTGGACCAATCCAATCCTGACAATTTGTTCACCATTAGGTCTCACTGACCAAAATCTCACTAATTACAATATATCCAGGACCACCAACTCCAACAACAAGTTACAAGAGCACTAACTCCAAATCCAACAGGGGCACCAACTCCAAAATAAACAGGAGCACCAACTCCAATATCAACAGGAGCACCAACTCCAATATCAATAGGACCACCAACTCCAATAGGAAAAGAAAGAAAAATATACAAAGTACTACTCTGTTTACAATATGCTCAAGATCATCTTCACATACAAACATTCAAAATGTAACCCTCCTTGCATACATGTAAGATAATATCTTTTTAATAATGCCAAATCTCAACAAATACAAACTTTGCAAACACCTTGACTGTCAACATTCTTTGAATGCATATTTTTACCAATGTCTCAGTCACATATGATCTCTTTCACACACTAATTAGTAAAAATAAAATGCATTTCTACAGATACCTTAACTGTTAACCATATTTGAATGCACATGGATAACATAAAAACCCTTTACATAACCATATGATAATCAATCTTAGACAAACACAAGTTCAAAAGTTTCAATCATCTATGATCTTGTTCAAAACACACTAACCTCTGCAAAGCAAACACAACTCATGGATTCAATAAAAAACAGAGGGCATCATAAAACTCTTTGATGTTCTGTTATTTTAGTCTTCCTATTTGTGCATTATCTGAGTAACAACATAGTATCAAGGTCCTCAATACACTCACACCGAGCCGAGACCACACTTAGAATATCCTCAATAAGCTAGAAAAGTTCCTCATTCCATCATACCTTCAAAACAGTTACAAAATTGTATATAACTGAAGACAAAGGCAATGACATTCAAATGTATGTTAATATGAATCCTTAAGGAAATAACTATTCTCGGTTTCAAAAGTGGACCTTTGATCTACACAGCCCGCCAATCTAAATTATGGCCATTGATCCACTAGTACACAAACAACAATATATCACTAAATAAACTACTAAAAATTGCATATGAATGACTAATTTTAGTCATGTGACTATTAGTAGTTTATTTTTAGTCATTTATAATGCGACCAAATTTATGACTAAACTATTTTAGTCATTGATTTTTAGTCACTGATTTGGTCATTGATTTAGTCATTGATTTAGTCGTTAATTTAGTCGTTAATTTAGTCAATTATTGCTATTAACTGGTCATTTATTTAGTCATGGTAGTGATTTATTTAGTCATTGATCAATTTGGTAGTATATTTAGTTGTTAATTTAGTCATTGATTGTTGTTAGTTGGTCATTTATTTAGTCATGGTAGTCATTTATTTAGTCATTGTTTAGTCATTTATTTAGTCATTGTAGTCATTTATTTAGTCATTGTTTAGTCATTTATTTAGTCATTTATAAACTGAAATAATCATAAAACTTCAACAAATCTGCTCAAAGGATTGAAAATAATTCATTGTTTATTCAAACTGTATATAAAATATGTTACAAAGAACTCTATATATAGAATTTCGAATCCTCAAAGGATTGGAAATAATTCACTTTATATTCAAACTATATATAAAATATGTTACAAAAAACTCTATATATAGAGTTTTGAAGACAAAATCTTTCATAGTATGCAAACTGCTGATTTATTATGCTTTTAAAACTGAAAGCAAAAAAAAACTAAAAAAAAAAACTAAAAAGCCATTGGTGTGAATGCATGTCTTCAATGATGTTATTGTTGCACATGGGGTGGGCTATAAATGCATCTAGAAGGCATTGGTTTTTCATTTTCTCTTTGCTTTGTACTTTTCCACAATCAAAATGACTTAGAGATTTCATCTAGAAATTTTGAGTTAGAGATTTCAAACGTGGTTCAAAATGACTTATCCCTTTCAAAGTGAAGAATTTCACAAAGATGGTCTTTCTAAAGGACAAACTTAGCAAAAAGTTTAAGATGTTTTATTTTAAAAAAATAAAAATAAAATAAAATTCTCCCTTTATAAACTAATAATACCTACAATAACATAAACTTAAAAAACTAATAATAAACAATAAAATAACAAATAAATAAACTTCAATTCAAAAGAATAAATATAAATTAAAAAGTAAAAATAAATTTTACCTCTTCCTCAAGATCAAGTGCCTCCTTAAATAATTGTTCTTTCTAAAACAAGATACCAAGGAAGACTACAAATTGTTCAATCTGAAAATATTTTAAAATGACTTGCTAAATAATACTAAACATTTTCATGTTTACTCCCACAAACTATGGAATAACGCATTCAGTGAAAGGAGAAAAAAAGGCTTTTTCTCCAAATCAGGTCAATTTTTAATGGGTTTCCCTCAAAAAGATGAGCATTTGCAAGAACAATGTCTCCAAGTTTAATGCTAATTATGTCAACAAAAACAAGTATGGTTGCATCCTCTTCACGCCACTAAAATGAAAAACCCATATCCTACTCTAGTTCCAAAAGCAAAGTTAGCAACTTGAATCCATTCACAAGCAACTTTAAAGAAAAAATCAATAGAACTTACTTTATGTAACGGAGAGGATTGATTAAAAAATATTGCAATCTTAGTGTTTAGATCAACCATCTACTGCTTGTAGCTTACATGTCCTTCAGTGTTTTTTGTCCATTTGAGGACATGTCTGAAAAGGAAAAAGTAGCTCATTACTTCAGTTTGAAAGGGTTGTCCTCCATTATGAATATTTCTATAACTAATGTAGTTTGTACTTCCATTCATCTCTTTTGGAGCTTGCCATAAATAAGACACTTAGACATTGCAGTGAAAGGAAGATTGTATGTACTTTAATGATGAAATGGGGATGGTTTTTAATCTTCAGCAATAGGAAAGATCGCTATGTTGTTTCCCTGGTACAACAGTATATAGCCGCATTGATACAAGTCAAATTTTATGTGCATTTGATCTTCTATTATCTATTCCAAGCAGTTTGATAAAAGGAAAACCTAACTTGTATAAAATCTGCTACACACTTTTGTTTCTCCAGATTTTTAATTCAAGGAAAATGATTTAAGAGGAAGAAAAAATAAGTTTGAACACTGGAAATTCAAGGAAAAAGAAAGCAGCAAATAAATATAAACATGATATCACAACTTTACCCAGCAAACAATTTTTTACTCTTGTTTGATGCTTTAGGTGGAGTAACCAACCTGTTACTTAGATTGTCCATTCTGACCCCATTAGCCCTACACATTCCCAAATAAACATTACATATTGTATTATCCCTTTTGTGGTACTGGTGATAGATGATGATTCAGTTGTCTTTTAGAAATGTATGCAAAATGTGGAAGTACGGCATGGCGACTGAACTATCAGTCTCCCTCTCCCTACAACTATTCATGATGGATGTACATACCTTGTTCCAAAACTCTCATTTTATTGCAGTCAAGGATGACGCTGGAAAATTTTGTGGTATTCAGCTTTCACTTCTCCAATTCGATGAGCTACAGCCTGCAAATAAGGTTTTGACGAGGGTTTTAGAGTATGTTTATTATAATGAAAATTATGGCCAAGATCCTAATAATGAGCACATTTAGGTTTTAACATTTCGGCATCCTTATCCCTACGTAGTTAGTAGTATAGGGCTGGAAGTCCATGAAAAGACTTGCAGAGTTAAAAAGAAAAACAAAAATCAATAAACGCTTCCCTCTGTCCAGCGCCATCCTTAGGTATTCTAACTACAAAAGCCAAAAAAATGAGTTGTAGCCAACTCCCCCAGTCGCACTTGCTTGCTAATAGTGACCTTTCACTTCTCCATTTGGCAAGTTGTAGTTATTGCAACCTGCAAAAAAAAGGTTTCGACGAGGGTTTTAGAGTATGTTTATTAAAATGAAAATTTTCCCACCTCAATTTCCTAGCCCTTTTTTACCCGCTAAAAAAGATTTTAAAATGGAATTCAAAGTAAATAAATTAAAATGCATATTATTAAATATATTATAATATTAATAATATTATTATAATATAATATAAATATTATATAATGTTATATTATTATAATATTATATAATATAAATATTATATTGTATTGTAATAGTGAAATTGACCATAATTGTTCTTTGATACATTTGACATGCTAACACAACAGAAAAATCAAACTAGCTTCAAATCATAGTTAAAAACATTAATGATTCATTAACATAATGAGTAATAAAAGTTAAAGAAAATAAATGTTAAATTTTTTTATAAAATATGTGAAGGCCTTAAGACTACACTGAGAGGCAATTCCTTCCACACAATAGGTATTTTTGGTGCACCAAGCAATCTAGGTGGTCAAATGGCTTGCTTAGGTAGGGGTCCCATGAGGGGGACTTAAGCTCTATGGATTATGATCAAATTCGAAAGAAAAAAAAAATAGAGTAATATTCATTTATTTAGTAATTTTTATTTGTCTTATATTAGTCATTTATTTAGTCATTTTTATTTGTCTAATGTTAGTCATTTAGTTGTGATTTTACCTAATGAGCAAATTAGTCACTTATAAATGACCAAATTAGTCATTTATTTGCCAAATTCTACTAGTGTTAGTCACATAACTAAAAGTTTTAGTCACGTAGTCATTTATTTTCCAAATTCTACTAGTGATCTTCTTTTGAGTGATGAAATATAAAACTTAACTTGCCTAATCGGTTACACCTAGGTGTAGTGGCAAGTTGTCCAATGAGCCCAAACCCTACAATTCTTCACTTAAATGACTTCCACCTTATATATTTGGTCCACAAATAAACATAACATAAAGGTAACTTTTCTGTGAAGATCTTCAAAAGACATAAATCCTAGGTCTTTAGGGTATAGAATAGTCTTAGGGCTTTAGGTGTGCATAGAATTAATAGATTATGAGATATAGAACAAAACCCTAAAATAGGATTACCATCACCTTCATTTTCCTTCTATAAGTCTCTCTGAATGCTCAACAATCTACATTGTAATAAAGCAATTCTTTGACATCACTGAACAAATACCTTAGACACTTTTTGCACCATGAACATGAACACATCGAATAATGAAGCAATTCTTTTGCATCACCGGTGAATTGAATCAGCAAGATCACTTTGTAATATGACATCAAAGGACAAATACACCACCTTTTGCATTACCACTAAAACTTTGTCATAACACCACTGCAACTCTGTCATAAAGATGACATCAAAGGAAAGGACAAATACCACTTGTGCTTTTACATCAATACCAATGAAAAATCAACTTTGCAATGTAACACCAATGACAAATCAATCACCAAACACCATGGAATCATGAAATAAATTAACAAGCACCTTTAACAAGCTCTGACATCTTTAACATGCTCTGAAATCTGTGACTGAATAAGCACCTTTAATATTTTTGCATCATCAACATGAAATAGCATCAATGACATGAAATAAATGATTTTTGACATCAATGCCAAATAATGACCTTTGAAATCAATTGAAATCAATGAAAAACATCAATAGGAAAGTCTACAAGTAGGAATTTCTTGATAGTTGAAAAGGAAAAGGGGGTCAAAAGATATTGAAATCTCCTTAAGACATACATGAAAATTATATGGCTTTGAATCTAGTCATTAAAGAGGTTTGTGATGGCAATCTACAATCTTGTGCATATATAGTTAGGTAGAAAGGTGAAGAAGGTGATGTATGAGACCATGAAGAATTTCATCAAAATCCATTAAAAATAGAAGTGTTGACAGATTATGCACAATACATGACCAAATGTAAAAAGAAATAATTTATCATAAAAATGTATTCCCTCTTTTTACTTGTGTAATTATATTTAGTTAATCAATCATTTATAGAAAATATGGTCAACATTGGTAAAACAAATTTGTATTAACCAAAAAGCCATATAGGCATACAATGTTATATGTCGATAAAAGTATAATATATGTACAATAAATTCATATATGCTTACAAAAAGTCGTATAGGTGTATAATGTCACATATATCTGTAATATTAAAATATATGTACAAAACTACCAAATAGGCATACAACAAAGGACCCTAATGTAACCACTTCCCTCTAGGAAAAGGGAAGATATCATGAGCCACCTTCATTGTCGATTAAATGGAGAGGCATATGATGATGGTTGCTTTCAAATATACTAACTCGACCTCCTCTAAACTATTTTGGAGTCAAACCTACTATAATAAAAAATATACACAATAATATTTAAAAATTGAATTATAGAATGGCATATTCCATAATAATCACTTTTCATATACTCATAATCTCTTTGAATCGATTTTTTCCTCTCTTCATTTGTACGAGGGGCATGTTCATGATTTGGAGTTGTGAAGCCCTATGGAAAGAATCAAGATACAAATTAAACTACAAATGAATATCATTCAATTTTTTACTAATAGACAAATAAAACAACAAATATAATATGAAATTTACTAATCTATCTCATACCTCTATCAAAGGCATCAAATATGATATTGTTGTGGAAAAAGCATGCTCTATTGTGGTATGAATACCATGAGTAATATCAATTGATTTCATCATCTAAAAATGAAACAAGATTAATAAATTTACAAAATCTACCTAATATTATTTTATAAACATTTAATGATAAAAAATAGGACCAAGCTTACTTTAGTGAAAGATGTATGGCCACTTTGACTAACATGTGTTGATGTCAAAGGTCCAAAATTAACTTATTCAACATCCAATGTGACTTATAATATTACCATTTATATAAGGTTAAAATATTCACATCTACTTTATTTATTATTTCTTTACTAAATACATACCTATGGAATCAACATCATTGTGTAATCAAAAGGTGGAGACCTTCCAAACACAGGGTAAACACTTTGACCTTGAAACTTTATTATAATCAATCTAGTAATTTGACATTTCAAAATTAAATATAATAAATTAAATTTGACCTTGTTCAAATTTACTTATCTATCAATGCCAAATGTTGGATCCAACAACTCATTTATCAAGATAATCCAATCCAATATAGATGTGTCTTGCTACGAGGCATGTGCATCTCAATCATCCATAGACCCATAATCACAAAGAGACCCAAATTTTTGACATAATTGAGGTGAAGGTCAAGACCTAGAAGACCCATCCACATCACCCTATACTAGAGGCTTAGTGTGCTATATAAAAGTTTGAGTGAGTGAGCTAATGGACTATAGGGTCTTAACATCAACACCCTCATTATCAAAGGAATGGATAGTGACATGCTCAAACTCCAGTTTAGAAAGGGGTATTGGTGCCTATTTTTGGGCATGTTGTGCCCCCACTGTTTCTTTTGTTGAGCTCCCACCTCTACCCTAGAAATCCTATATGTCAAAGTAGCTCATGATCTCATTGAGAACAAAATCACAATATATTTTCTTCAAACATTATTCTGGGACCTCATTGTTATTGCATGGAGTTTGGTCAAAAACCATTCACCGTGACCTATCCCAAAAATTATTCCTTATTCCTCAGTGGTGGAACCAATTGATAGAGAAGCTCCTAAAAGCATCATGTATGAGTGCATTAGTTCATGGATTTGTGAACAATGCACATAAGTTGGATTTCAATATTTTTTTATTTGGTCATAGAAAAAAATTTCCACATATAATTGTCTTTGTTCTTCCCTCTTGTTTGACCAAGTGTTGATTTGGTTACTCAAATATATTATGTGAAAGACAATTGATTCTAGTGATGTAACACCCCGCCATGTAACCCTAGAGGATGACACAAACACAATGGAAGTGTAAGAATTTTTTTTAAAGTGTAATTAATAACTAGTAAAGTGAGCTACACTTAACGCATACATCCTCTAAGGTACATGACAACGCTTGCATTTGAATCCCATAATATACAAAAGTAAACTAATCCATTACATATAATAATACTCATGAAATAAATAACACATATATCCAAAGCATTAAACTCATCTCATTAGATACAAATTACATTAAAGAATCATCCATAGATTGCATTCATTCAATAAAGCAGTTACAAGACTCATTTCCAAAATGAGGAAGATCATACAATGATGATACAATAACAATGATACAAGAATCCTCCTCGAATACAAATGAGGAGTAGACCATATACATAAGTATCCAGTTGATACAAAAGAACATAAGAAATAGTACAAAGTGACTGGTACACGCGAGCTCTCCAATCTAGAATAGACATAGGAAACACACAATACTATACCATACAAGAACAATACATAACATGAAGGTTGCATTTCTTCTAGAGTAAAATAATCAAGTACATCAACTACACAATACAACTGATTGTTCTCATAGGAGTGTCATCACAAAGTAGCATGGGTTACCCTGGCGCCACTTTGTGCGTTGGTCCCCATTGAGAGCCACTCCCCTACTGACAACACAAGGATCTAATCCAAAACCAAGGGTAATCACAGTGCACACAACGGATATTAAATCCCAATCCAAAATATAAGAGGCAACATATCCTATTCGTAATAATCGGGTGTTTAACTAAAACTCAACCACGTACACTACCCAAGGAAGACAAAGGGCTGAACTACAAATCACAATAGCCCCCTCATAAAATAACATCATTTGGAAGACTTACTTACAAAACTAACCAGTTTCCCCAACTTACGAGAACAGAAGAAATCATAATTTAATAGCAATTTAGGCAAGTAATAAAACTACCATTAGGATTTCCTAAATCCAATTTCCATCTCAAGAAAACAATAGCACATTGCTCAAATAATTCTAACTCCATGCAATTTTATTCATGGGCTATGAAGAAATTAAATCTAATTGTTTAAATCAATTTCCCAATTGCATCAATATAAAAATCCAATTTCCCCTTTAAAACATTTCATTATAAAATATCTAACTTGTGCTTTTGCATGCACCTATTATAAAAAAAATCCATTTAAATAAATATATTTAAATATATA
>VDFB02058242.1:241278467-241486644 GCA_007258455.2 Sequoia sempervirens | reverse complement strand
TTTTTCGTGAAGAATCTTTTCAACAAAATAGACCATCCATTCCTGGAAGTACGCAATAGTGGGAAGGCCCATTACTCTGCTCAACAAGGTCACCAAGTTGTGATAATATTCATGGAAGTCACTGTAGAAGAGCTCTTGGGGAACCTTAGCAGCGCTACCCCACTTCTCTTTTAACCAATATTGATATATAAGCTTCTTACATTGTAAGGGATCTTCATCCCACATCGCCTTGCAATCTGCAATGGCCGGTACTTCCATTTCCCCGAAGGTAGGGATGTGAAATGTCTTCGTTATTGCCCTAAAGGATGTGTCAGCTAGAATGTTCCCATCCCTGTCTACTATTGTCCAGGTTTCTGGATGGTATGCTGAATTGCAAGCCATTACTAGCTCAGGGGCGACAACAGATGGAGGGAAGCCTGTAGCCTTAGCAATTCCACTGCCTCTTATTAACCTTGCATTATTCGTTGTCAGATTGATTCTAACCCTCTGTTTGAACTCATCTATATAAAGATACTCAATTTTTGTGTCAGAGACTTCCTTCCAATCTGTAGTGACCTTTAAATGCAACGGCTCCCCTTGGAACTGGTACTTCATTTGATCCTTGTCCTCTTTTCCATGAGGAGCTCTTCCTGTTTTCTTTCCTTTGTCCTTTTTCGCGGATGCCCCCAACGGTCCTGCACCCAATTCCATATATCTTGCAAACGAAGGAATGATGAGCATAATCAAACATGAAGATACCAGTGTTATCCAAAATCCATGTGGATGGAATCAGATTGGATAATATATCATTCAAGAAATCAAACATTTACTCCACAATGTCATTAGCAACTTGATGGAAGGATTTTGGATGGTCTGATTCCTAGGGGCCAGACTTCCCTAGCAGGATTATCATTTTGAAGGGCGAACAAGGCAGGGAAATCTGCATGTTTTCTCTCGCCTTCATATTTAGATGATTTGAAAGGTCCATGCAGGAGAGGGTTTAGCTTGAGCATGTGGGTCAAGACTGGTTTCCAAACTAGAGGTCATTTGGATCATCATTAGGGAACTCAGAGTTATGAGGAGGGAAAGTCATCTAAGGTTTGTTGTTTGGAACGACTCTGACGAAATAGAGTTTCAGGCAGGGTGTTCCAAGATCTGGGACCCGCGATGCTGAAAGACAACTGGCATAATTCCTCAGGTGCTTAAGTGTGTGGATCAAATGGGTCGGGGAGCTGCTTGAAGACGGTCGTTTAGAAACAGCATACACTAAGCGGAAGTCCAGTGGGAGCAACCCAATAGACCGGACCTGGAATTGTGCTTGGATTTCAAGTTTTCTTCATTGAGTTCATCAGCGTTTGGGGTACTAGAATCTGTAGGTCGAAAGGATGTGCTCGCTTTTCCTTATGTGACAGTTGAGATGGGATGGAGTCCCGATGGCGAAGCGGGTCCAGTGGAGGAAAAGGCACTTAAGTTTCATCGTTTGTTGTTCATGCAGCATAGGGATGCTCGGGACCCAGAGGGCAGAAGGTAGTCATCTGATAGCTGTGAGAAATGATGAAGTTGTAATAGAGGTTCACAGACGAAACTTTGAGAATTGAGACCCGAAGGATACCAAGGATGTGGCAGTTTGTTTTGTAACTCTAGCGGTGAATGGAAAGGCGGATCCAGAGGCTTGGGTGGACAGGGTTGTTATGTCATTTAGAACGAAAAAATTTATACGGCATCCTGAGGATGGAATCCTGTAGGAGCAGACCCGTCAAACACACCTGAAGGCAGGGAGTTCATTTTTGTTAGATTTCAACAATGAACCGTCAAAGGAGATTTGGGGTCATGGACCCGAGGAGACATCCCACCATTTTGAAGTTATTTAATTTGAATTTTTATTAAGCGGCGATATGGAGGCTTGGGTTCGGGGGCCACGAGCGCTCTGCGGGAAGAACGGTGCCTGAGCATGGAAGATCTAGATTTAGTTACATGATGATTCAACAGTTTTCTCAGGATTTCATCACATGGGTTTTTTAGGCCTAGCCCTCCTCTATCAAATGAATGCATTTTAACCCCATTTTTTCCATTATTTTAACATGAAATCACTAAAAAAAAAAGTGAGAGTAAGGACGGTGAACTTACCACAAGATTCTAGCAAATGGAGTTATTGAATCCACGAGGAATCGGCAAATGAAGGTAGCAGGCGCAAAGGCGACGGGCGATGAAGGCTCTAAATCTCTCTGAACTTGCTCTGAACTTCTCTGGCCAACCTGACATGTGAAAATGACAGGTTGGAAAAAATATATATACCCCTAAGTGCATTTAATGCACCCCCATAAATGCTTGTATGGCCACCTGAAGGTTGGTAAGTTCAAATTTCAAAAATAGTTGTCGGGGGTCCGGGACCCGGAGGTCAAAAAGATGTGACCCGACAGCTGTTTCAAATGTCAAGTGGAAATTCATTAGCAAAGAGGGGTCTGGGCTCTGATGGGGGGGGACTCCAGTAGAGGACAGCAGTTTGGAAGAGAAAATTCATAATGGAATTTCGAGTGGGAAGATCCAGTGGAGCGGGTCTGACGTGAACGAAAGACGATCAGTTAAAGCCTATTTCACGAGGACGGTGGTTAAGGAGATGGGTCCTGAGGCACAAAAAGGTGAATCCTTTCAGCCATTTTGAATAGCAAATGTAGCCCAAAAATCCAGCAAGGGAGACCCACCATGACAGACTTGTTAGGGCCTGAGGCCGCTGGCGAAGGCAAACTGCCAAAGGAACTCCATGAGGACCTAGGACTTAGCAAATTTGGAGGGGATGAAACATGGTCAACTTGAGGTGAGACTTTGGGGGCATGCTGACCATCTAGGACACCAAAATGGGGGGGCACACAAAATGAGGTGGCAACAAAACAACCCGGTAAGGTGAAAGAAAAAGAGGGTCCCCATTCTGAACAGGGCATGTACTGAGGGCACAACAAATTGCGACTCTACTGGGGAAATGCTCCCGAGCATTTTAAGGATAAGTATTCATTTAAGACCTAGAATCTTTGGTTTCGCAGACCAGGGGATGACTTCCAAGAGTGAACTGGGAGAATAGGGTCCTTAGTTGGGTCAATCTACGAAACATCTTAGAAGTGTGTGTGTAGTGAATTCATTCCTTCCCTCGGGAACTGTGACAAGAAGCGGCTAATTAAATGAAACAAGCTACTTAAATCATCCAACACCAAAAGTAACCTGGACATTACCCCGCTGCTCAATGGGATTCCATAGCCCTGACAAAGTTGTCACTATGACGCCACGAATATTGCTCTACTGCTAGCTAGGCGTCTATAGCCCCAGTAGAGTTATTCGCACACCCATATGGTTGCTTGATTTCAAAATTTTATTTTCTTCCTTTCTTTTGATATTTCTTTCCGCACTTTAACTTTTGCTCAACCATGTAAGCACTGAAGCCTACAATGGGTTTGAGAGCCATAGTGGTCACTGGAGAGGACTTAAGATTTTTCACTCACTAGGTTATCATAGCAGCTATTGTATAGCCCTTTGGAAATAATTAAACATGCATTTTGGTGCAATATCTGAGATGAATGTAAAAGGATTCAACCAAGGATCAAGTTCTAGAACAGAGTTCAAATGAGGAAATCATTCCCAAGCTGCTATTAGAGACCAATAGTCGAGAATGAATGTTTAGCCAAAGAACACTAAAGATGAGTAGCAAAGTGAATCATTCGTTGAACGAGCACAGCCACCACATCAGGAATGAAGAGCCCTTCACTAGTGCAAAATAGTCGGGAGATGAGTAAAATGGGATGACACAAGACAGTGAAACGCAAGCGAACCAGAAACCTACTCTAACCTATACACAAGTATTTACAAGAATAGCTCTACACGATCTCAGACTTGGAAGTAATGCTTCAAGTGCTGCTTGTTGACCGACAATGGGACGTCTTCACCAGTAAGGGTCTTTAAGCGGAAAGAATTATCCCCCAAAATTTCAACTATTTGAAAGGGGCCAAGCCAAAGCTTGTTGACCTTGTTATGTCCCCCTTTCTTTTCATGGGCCTTGTCCCAACATAAGACTAGATCGACAATTCTAAAGGCCTTAATCTTGGCTCGTCAATCGAACCAACATTTGACCACGCTCTGATGTTTGGAAAAAAATTCTATTGCACAATCTCGTACCTCTTCTAAGTGCAAAAGCTCAGCTAACCAAGCTTCTCTACGGTCTCCCCCTTCGTAAAAATCATTGATAAACTAGAGAATGGGGATTTTTGGGTGGATCAAAAAGACAGCCTCTAAGCCGTAAGCCAAATGAAATGGGGAATCGCCAATGGAAGCCTTGTGAGAAGTGCGATCTACCCGAAGGTGGAAACGGAGTTGGGTATGCCAGTCCTTGGGATTCCTATTGAGCAATTTTTTAATCATGGTTATCAGATTGTTATTTGTGGATTCTGCAAGGCCATTGCTTGAAGCTAGTATTTGGATGAGAATTTAAGGGCTATCCCATAGTCGAAGGCCCAACTAGAAAATTTTAACGAAGAAAATGTAGGTCTATTATTACACACTAATCCATAAGGGAAACCGAAGCGATTTAAAATAAAGCTTTCCAGAAAATTAGTGACTACCTCGGTTGTACACTGCCTACATGAAATTGCTTATGTTCATCTTGTGCTACAATAGTCAGAGGAAGTAAGAATGTACATGTGCCCTGTAGATGATAGAGGGCTTACCAGACCAATGAAATCGAGGCCTCATTGCGCAAACGGTCTCACCTCCATAACAGGTTGTAATGAGACAGCAGCATTCTTCTCCTTAGTCGCGGCGATCTGGCATATATGACATGAGCGAACGTGGCTATGAATGTCCTTGAAGACTGTGGGCTAATAATATCCTTCCCTTAGTATCTGATGTGTGATGGATGATCCAGATCCATGACCAGTGCCGAACTTGTCATGGAACTCCCTCAGGACTCGATCTGCTTCTTCTTTGCCAAGGCATCTCAAGTAGATACCTTCATGATTCCTTTTATATATAATAGACCCTTGCAGCATGTAACTATTGCTCTTCAGACAAAGAGCACGCTTCTAAACTCCTTGTAGGTGGGGTGGACATTTATGATTCAACAAATAGTAAATTACATCTTCGTACCATTCCCCTGGACAAACATCTTCAAGTTGGTACTACTGCACTGTGAGTTTGGGCCACACATTGGTTGTTGCCTCAGAAATTGTTTAAGTAAGTGCTTGTCCTCTCACCAATCTCATTAGTTGAATTTCCATGTCATACTCTTGCAGCAGCTTGACCCACTTTTCTCTTCGTTCGCCCAACTCATTCTGCATAAGCAATGTCTTCACAGTCGGGTTAGGAACTATGGTGAACACTTCATTATGTAGGATGTAATTCCTGAACTTCTTCACTCCTCTAACAAGGGTGTATGATTATTTCTCTACATTGTGGTAGCGTAGTTTAGCATCTTTCAGAGGCGCACTCATGAAGGCAATCAAGTGCTTGTTCCCTTTGTCATTTTTATGGGTTAGAATGTTGGCAAACGAACGATCTGAAGCAAACAAATAGATGTAAAAAGGCTTCAAATAGTTGGGACTGACCAACACGAGTTCTTTAGCAATTGCTTGTTTAATTTTTTCAAACGCTTGCTTTGCTTCGGGACTCCACTCGATCTTGGCATCTTGTTTCAACATGGCATTGAGGAGCTTGACAATCTCAACAAAACCTGTAATAAACTTCCGCACAAAGTTAATCTTTCCAAAGAAATATTTAAGCTCTTTCTTACTTTCTGGCAGCTAGATCTTCAATAGGGACTGAATGCGCTTCGGATCAATGGAGATGCCTCACTCTGAGATAACATGTCCAAGCAGCTTCCCTTTAGTAACTCCAAAGATGCACTTCTTGGGATTAAGGGAGACACTAAACTCTCAGCATCTCTAGAAGACTTTGCATAGATTAGAGACATGATCACTCTGCTTCTTTGAAAACACTATCAAATCATCCATGTAGATGATTATGCATTTTTTGATTAGATCCTTGAATGCAATATCCATAGCACATTGGAAGGTTGCATTGGCGTTAATGAGCCCAAATGGCATTCATTTGTAGGGAAAAGTGCCCCACTTGGTAGTGAATTTTATCTTATGGCGATCTTCATATTGCAAAATTACTTGATTGTACCCTCAATATCCATTGAGGAAGGACATCATATGCAAACCATTAACGATCTGCAGTACTTCATCCAATGAAGGCACCAGTTAATTGTCCTTTTTTGAGGCTTGGTTCAAATTGCAGAAGTCCACGCACAACCTAATTTCACCATTCTTTTTCCTAACTGGTACCAAGTTGGTGACCCACGTAGAGTACTAGATTGGAAAGATAATCCTCGTTGAAAGCAGTTTTTGCACTTCTTTGTAGATAATTGGCTCCAACAAGGCGTTGATAAGGCATTGTCGCTACTAGAAGGGTTTCACCTTAGGCTTGAGAGGGATGGTGTGTGTTATGATGGAGGTGTCGTAGGTTTTTAGATCTTCATAGCTCCAAGCCACCACGTTATGATACTTGTGAAGAGCATCAACTAGCCCTTGTTTTTATTCTATGGTACACACCTTGCCAATAAAGACATTTTTTATTTCTTCAGCTATTTTGAGGTTGTGGACATCACATTGATTGCTAATGGATTCCTTCTTGGCTTGATGGTCTTGGTCTTTGATCTGGTCCAAGTAAAATATGCACTCCAACTGAACCATGCCTCTGGGGATTGTGTTAGTCTTGAGGTTGATAACCCCTTCTATGTCTAGTTCAACTTCTTTTGGATCAGCTTCATCTATTATTTGGGTGGCAAAGACATCAAAGCTCATGATGAACTCAAGGATGTGCTTATCAAAATTGAAGACTTGAAAGTGAGTGACATTATCTAGAACAGATGGAGTGGATTTCAGCTCAACTATGAAGCATTTAAGACCAGAAAGAGATAGTGGTTGTAATGTACTAGTTTCTTGAGCCAAAGCATCAGTTGTGTGATTTTGAGAGTGTGTGATCGGATGGATATTAAAAGCATCTAAACCCTCTAGAAGATCCCAGACTTTGTTTCTGTAATTAGCAATTCTTCTGTCATGGTGGGAATTCAATTTCTGAACTTGTTTGACTACCAACTCGGAGTCACCAAAAACTTGTAGCATTTTGACAGTTTTCTTCAGGGCCATAAGAAGACCATGCACTAAGGCTTCATACTCAGCTACGTTATTAGTGTAATAAGACTGCAACCTATGGGTAGCAAGAAATTTCTTACCTATTGGGCTGATGAGCTTGAATTCGGCATGGGTGCCCTGCTTCGACTTAGATCCATCAAATCAAAGCATCCAAAACTTGGAAATCTGCTTGACACTCCCCCCAACTAGGCTTCCATTGGCTTTTAGCTTGGTCTCTGCAACCTCTAGATGAAGTGTCAATTCAATGCAATTGGAAATAGGTCGCTATTTTAGCACCTCCTTTGGCATTCCTCTTTGAGGAGAAGCTAACTCCTTAACATGTTCTATCGCTATTTGGCACGGGCATCACTCAAACTCGGAGTGGGCAGTGTTGTGGACTTTGCACCAATTTGGCAGTAAAAGCTCTTGGAAATTCATTCGGGCACCCAAATTAAGTTGGTATTGTACACACTTCTCCATGAAATCTTGGAAACTGCTTAACAATCCTAAGTCATTGTCTTCATCTGGCTCATCATCTGACCCTACCACCATCTTTGTACTTTGAGACATGTGAGTGAGGTTACTGGGAAGGCTGCATTGCACTAAGAGTACTTCTGCAACACATTCTTCTTCTTTGGGTTCTAATTCTCTTGGACAAGTGAAGGGATAGTAATTCCCTAATTTTTTCTCAACAAACAGCACCTCATTGGTATTGTTGTACTTTGTGATCATGTACTTCACATGGGGCTAGCAATCTATACGAATCTGGTTAGGCAACCCTTTCCATGGCAGCCACATATGGGAATGATCCGTTGCAACATACCCATTAAATGTTATGGTGAAGTCTCATCCAAGGATGAGTCTATAGGTATCGAGGATGTCTACCACTTGAATTTCAATGACTTGTTGTATCCTTGGATCTACAGCAATCTACATTGGGATCCTATTCATTTCTGCAACTATGTTGATCTTTGTTTTGTCTAGTTGGGTCACTTTCCTTCTTGAAGGTGTGGGAGTAATCCCAAGAGCTTTTCACACTGCCAGGGGCATAACATTAGCAGACGCTCTTGAATCGAGTAGGAAGTTGTGCAAATTTTTGCCAAATATCTAGATGGTGGTGAGGAAAGCCAGAGTTTCAAACTTTCCTTGGAAGAGACCCATAGGTGTGTCTATCTGGGCTACTTGAGCCTTGTTCTTATCGCCCGTTCTATCCTTAGTCTACCCATAAGGTTGATCTTTTGGGCTTGGTCTATTTTTTTTATCAGACCATTTTGTGAGTTGTTCTCCCGTGGGCTGATTTCAAGGATTGTCCTTTCTTTTCCCTATGGTTTTCAGTGTCTCAAGTTCTTGTCTAGGTTCTTCAAAGGTGACCCTTTTGGCTGTTGTTTCCTACTTTTCTTTTGAAGACAGAGTTCCATTAATCACCCTAAAGAAGGCATGTATTATGGTAAGAACCTTAAGTAACTCAAAGGTGGACAGGTTGATTTTAACTTTCTTGAACTCCTCAGCGACATACTTTCCCATTTGTTTGATTTCAGACTCAAAGGCCCTACCTATAGCAGAGCTAGTAGGCTGAGTTTTTGTTTGGCTTGACTAGTTTTGGGGTTTCCCTTTAGCCTAATTTTGTGACTAATTATGAGGTTGATTTAATGACCTATCCTTACTAAAATATTAAGTGGGAATGTGAGGAAAATTGGGATTGTTGCTAGCATTTGGGTCCAATGGGGTAGTGAAGTAATTAGGTGGGGTGGATGTAATGAATGGTCCCCCTGCTTGCCTATTCCTTAAATAATACAGAGTGGCTCTCTAATGGAATGTATGTACGTCATCCTCATAGGGTTCTTCATCATCTAAAGGACTGTTATCTACTGAATCAAATAACTAAGGTAAATCTTCACCATTACTTACCTCTTTAACTTCCTCGACCTTTACAGAGGTTGGATCATCCTCAGGCTTGTTACTTTCACCTCTCAAGAATGGGGCTTGGTTAACCACGAGCACTAAAGAATCGTATGGCTCGGATGGGACGATATCTTTGCAATTTGTGTTGTCTACGGCATTCTAAACCTCCACTTGAAATATTTCAGTCGTTGTTTGGAATTCGAGGCAATCCAACTTAGAATGCCTATTTTTTTTGTGAATCTGGCACCATCCAGACAAAGCAGCCTCAACTAGGTAGACTTTGTTGGTCATTTTTTCAATATTAGCAGGTTGGGAAAGAGGAGTAGGAACACCCCCATTGTTGGGCCTCATGTTCCACATTCGATTATTTCTCTGAGAAGGTCTCCTTTCAAAATTTTGACATGAGTTCTACCCCCTATCATAATTATGTCTAGAAGAGGTTTTGGCCTGTTTATCGTCTCTGTTATCTCCATTGTCCCTGTTGTCTCTATGGAGATTCACTTGAATGTTGCATTGGGAGGCCTGCAACTGATTATTCTAATTCCTCAAGTGTGTCATCTCAGTAGACATTTTTCTAATCATCTTCGTCAGCTCATCCAATCAATTCTTCTCTACGTTGTTTGGTTGTGTCATTTGATTCTGCAAGAAAACTGGCGGGACAACAGGTTGGTTTTGTTGCACAGGAGGAAATTATGGCACTAGTAAGTATAAGGGAACTTAAGGTTGTTGTTGATATGCTTGTTGTTATGGGGGAACCCTAGAATAGGTTTGATACTGCTGAGGTTGTAGATATTTCGGCATGGGGGTGCCTAGTTCAAAGGTTGTCCAAGATGGGGAACTATGGGCATCTACGACACTGGGTTCATAAGAGGTGTATGTTGTTGCAATGCTTGATTAATCCCTTGAACTTAAATTGGGTGAGCGATATGCCCTAAGGAAGGTAGCGGGCCAGAGATGTTTAGACCCATATCAATGCTAGTTGTGACTGCTTCAGCATAAGCGTCAACCAATCTTGTGAGAGGTGGTCATATCCTTTTCATGAAGGTGGCGATAAGGTTATCTAGTGCAGCATAGTAGACCGGAAAAGCAGTTGCATCATTGAGCATGTACAAAGCTTGTAATCTTGAGTAGTATGCTCGATGGAATCAATCATTGAAGGAGTTGATCGGCTCATTGATCTCCCTCTGAATTGTTGTGAACTAATGATATAACTCTGAAGGGTCGATAGGAATTTTATATTTCTGCAAGAAGGCGTTCATCAGCAAATCCCAAGATGCGATAGAACCGGCCTACAGATTGATGTACCAATAGAAGACTTCCTCTCTCAATGAGTAAGGGAAAAGTCTACATGTCACATCCTCTTGATCGATCTACATGTTTTTTAGCATTGTCTAAAATATCATGATGTGTTCTTCAACTATCCTTTGTGGATCTCGCGGATTAAACTTTGAAAAAAATCCCTCTTAATTCTTAGGCATATCATGATAAACATTGAAGTGCAATAGAGATGGGTTGTTCCCGAGCCAAGCCATGGTAGGAGGCTGAGGTGGTGCTTGTTGTTGCTGAATATTAACCTGGGGCTGCATAGGGGTAGTGGCAGTTTGGACTGCAGCTTGGACTTGGAGGATAGGAAGAGGGAAAGTTCCCTAGCTACCAGAAGGATGAGGTATGAAGGTAGTTTGAAGTGGTTGAGTGGGGAAAGGATGGAAGGTAGAGGTGGAAGGGAAGTGGAAGCGATGGGGAAAGAGGAAGAGGCAGAGTCTCCTCCCTTAGTTCGTTTAGCCCTTGTGGGGGGGTTGCAACTTTTGAAGTTCCCCTTTGTTTGGCATCGACCTTAGAATTCTCCAAGACCTTTCAGGGGAGAATGATCCAATTTGATCCAACTTAACCTGGCCCTCCTTCTAGCACCAATTTTGTTGATGTGGTGTTTTGTACACTTTCTCAACACAAGTAGTGTATAGGTACACTATCTCTCTTCAAAAGGAAATTTCCAAAAACAAGTTGCTAAGAATTACCCCAAGGCCTCTCAAGCATCAGGTCTTGACTTGCATGGAATTCCTCAGTTGATATTTGATGTGATTTTGCTGGTAACCACGGGGTAGACTTACGAAGCTGGATTGAACGAAGTGGACCTTGAGAATTGAATTTCCTTGGGATGGAAGTTGATATGCACTTTGTTGCAGGTTCAAATAGCAATTTGGAACTCCAATTATTTTCTTAAGTTTTGGCTTTACAATGTGCAATGAACCTTAGCATAGGTTATTTCTTTAAAAAAAGAAAAAAAAGGGAAGGGAAGAGGAGAGTTTCGTGGATTTGCAACTAACCATGAACAGTGATCATGGAGGTTTCTACTACGGACATCTTCCTTAAAAAAAAATCACTTAACCAGAAATTTCACAGTATCATAAAATCTATGTTATCTTCTAAGGACTGCAAATATTTTACCATTCATTCACCATGTACATACATGAACAAAGATAAAAAGTTTGAGGCAGCTTTAAATTTAAGTCTAGACTAACTTTACACAGCAGAAATCTTCACAACCATAGAACAACATTACCAAATCTATCAAAGCAACCTATAACTAACTAAACAACAATGTAAGTCTAACTAGATCAACTAACTATTGTAGATGAATCATGAAACATGCAAAGAAACTCAAAAATCCACCAAATTCAATGTATTTCTATTAAAAAATTTGCAACATGTCATTACAACAACTCAACTCTCTTGAAAATGAGAGGACACCCCCTATTTATAGTGTCCAAAAAGTAGAATGAATGGCCAAGATTAATTTACATTGTGTGGCCAAGATTCATTACAAATTATGGTTCTACCTACCCCCCTTATATATTATAATTTAAAAATACATCTTTGTCCTTATCCCTATTTTGTCTTCTAGTGGTAGCATTGTAGCATTTTTGTCTTTTTTTGATTGTCTTTTGTTGCAGCTATTATGTAAGGAACGCTTCACCAATAATAGGTTTCCCTCCTGCTTCTTCAAAGCAGCATACTCCATGAACTTCAAGATCAGCGGTTGGAGCTTATCAATTTCCATGATTTGAGATTGTAGCACTTGGTAGTCCCATTGTTTGGATTGGTCAACGAGCTTTTCCTAGTCCTCATCATATTTGGCAGTGTGGTCTCTAAATAGCTCAGATTGGGCAAAGGCTCAGGCGACAAAACTCATAAAATTGATGGTGATCTCGGTGGACATCCCATCCTCCATCTTCTTTTGGAGATGAGGTTTTATCTTCTTAGGATCAATTTGCACAATAGGCATGTCATAGTTCGTCATTAGCTTTAAGTATCGAATGCAATCCTCTCTAACTTCCTTAGCCCATTCAATATTTGGATCCACCTTGTCAAGCACCTGCTCCAACCTTTCCTTTCAATTTTCAAAATCCATCCTCCACGTCTCCACGAGCCAATGATCGTCCTCTTTAAATGTGAGCTTCCTTCCAAGTTCATTTTGGAAACTTGAGGATGGCATCAATTTTTGGGTAAGTAGACCCGTATATCCCTAGGAAATTAATACAAAATTTCCTTGTGCTCTCAAGAGACTATTGTCGATCTAAGAACTTGTTTGTTGTCCTAACAACACAATTGATGCCCATGTTTCCTACATACAAGACCTACCGGAACCAACTCTCTGTGGTCTTATCCAAGTTTTTCCTCTTTTTGAGCTTGTTTATTTTCTCTTTTGATAGCAACTCTGATGAGGCCATAGACATGGTAGGCATTTCCTCTGCTAAAGACCATTGTTAGATGTCAGTTGTTAGATCAACCACTTGTGCCTTGAGCTCTTCCTTCGAGATCTTATCCTACTGAATCAAGTGTTCTACCGCCATGATAGACTCCTGAAGGTGTTCCACTTTCTATTCTTTAGTGGTCATCCCCAAGTCAATAGTGGACACATTATAGCCTATCCCTTCTTTTCCCACTACGGGTGTAGTTACTTCCACAGTCCTTGATCCAGAAGCATCCATCGTCACCTTGGATCTGACTTTGGGCTTCTTCTCTTTCCTGGTACTGATCTGTGCTCAGGCTAAGATAGCCTCCAGTCTCGCTCCTGGATCACTCAGTGCGAGAACCTTCTTCTCAAGCTAAATTTCCAGCCATTCAGGCATCTAAGCTTTTCCTTTGGGTGATTCACAGTCACCTTTTTCTTCATCCCTTATGACTTAAATTTCCTTATCTTTGGAAGCTTCCTTCTCCACCCTCGTGTCTTCTCCCTCTTCTTCATCAGACTCTCGAGTGAAAGTTAGGCGCTTGATAGAGGTCTTGGTGGGTAGGCGTTCTTTGGGAATTTCTTCCCTTTTAGCCTCCTAGATTCTTCCTTTTGTTCATTTTCTTTATCATGCTCATCTTCATGCTTGTATTATTTAGGCTGCTCTATTCCAAGGCTCTTCTTGGTTTGGACTTCTCTTTCAAGTTGGTCTTCTTCGTTATCCTTTTCTTCTTCACGCGAAGGTGACACGCCTTCATGTTCTTCCTTTTCTTATACTTCCTACCCTCCGGAGGGAGGTACCTCTTCATCGTGCCTAGGGCCTTCTTCTTTCTATTCACCTACTAGGAGTTCCATGCTTTCTTCCATCTTGTCATCTTCTTGCCCTTCTTCCTCAGGAATTGGTTTTTCAATTTCCTCCCCAATGTCCTTTAATTGTCAGGCCAGCTCTTCTTCAAGGTCAGAATTGAAAGTTTCTACAATATATTTTGTGCTAGCATCTTCTTCTTCTTCTCTTTTGGAGGATTTTTCTTCCTCCCATTCACGAACCACCTCATCAATTTGAAAATGTTAGTACTTTGGGTGCTCGTGATATTTGTTTGCTTCCTCTTCCAATGCTTTTGTTACTTCAATCTCCCACCTTTCTCATTCTGTTGATATTGCCATCACGACCTTCATCTCAGGGGGCACATTTGGAGGGTTTGAAATTGGAACACTGGAGAGAACCTATGGTAGGGCAGCCTAGATGGTTGGATTCAATAATATTTTAAAAATTTATGAGGGAGCATTTTTCATGTGTCAAGCGAAAGCCTCTGGGAGCAAGAGTGTTCGTATTGGAAATGTTGCTAATGCTAATGAAAGTGATGTGGTTGGGGACATGGAGGCAGAGGAGAGTGGAGAGGTGGTAGTGGAAGAAGAATCAACCACCATGACTGGTTGAGTTTTTGAAGAAGAGGAAAGGTTGACCGAGATGTCCACCGCAAGCGGGGAGGTACTCACCATAGCTTGAGACATCGACAAAGGAGCAGCGGTGACGAAGGCAGCTGGTGGAGACTTGGACTGATCAGTTTCCATTTCTTCTCCTTCATGGAGCGGGTCCTCCTAAATAGCAGGTATTGCATGGGTACTACCTGACCTTTTGTGTTTCTTGGAAGGTTCACCTTTCGAGGCCTTCTTGGCATACACCTTTGGGTTAGGTTGTTGCTCCTCAGTCTCTTTACTTTTCCTGGAGTGAGTGAGTGGAGGAGACTTGGATGTTTCTCCTCTTGAGGTTGTAGCAGCTCCATCATTTGTTGCACTAGGCTCACTTTCGATCCCTTGATAGGTCAAGATGAACCCGTGTTCCTTTAATTGGGAAACCTACACATTGACCCATTCTCTTGTACGAGCTTTGATTAGATTAGTTATGATATCAAGGTCATCGTCCTCTTGCTCGTCCTAGTCTATCAATGGTAGTGGCAAGTTAGCGACCGCATTGTACCTAGGATCCATAATTGTACTCTCATCTTCTTCAACCTAATCGAGCATAGGGAATAAGTTCACCCTTTTTACAAAGTAGGCAGTCATTCGCATGTAATGCCTCATGTGCACCTCCTTATCATCTTTGCAATTTTCCCAAAAATATTCAACATGGTGCAAATGGGCGTACTCAGGTCCATGTGCCTTTCTTATATGCCCATAAGGGTCCATTCGCGGACGGGTGGTATGAAGCTGGAAATGGTATTCTACTAACTCCTTTTCTAAATTTCCAACACATTGAGAGGTATGCAGTTTATACATCCCTTGGCCAAAAGAAAGGGGATAAGGGATCCCTACCAAATTTCTATTGCTAAGCAGGGTGTGTACATGCCACAGCTGTCGAGAGAGTTCCAACAATATTATCTAGTCATTAGGATACTGGGGAAGCTTATTTGGTTGTTCTATGAATCCTTGAGCTCAAATGCATGTGAATTTAGGATACTAGATGAATAGGAAGGCGTATTGTTTGAGGAAAGCCCAAGCACTGTGGGAGACTCACCTTTTGAAATCGCCTCCAAGAAACCTGATAAAATTACCTATGAAAGCGCCATTCACCTTGCAATAATCCCTCGTGAAGTTTTTGAACTGCAACTTAGGGTATCTATCATAAACTTTCAATTCCTGACCAGATTCTTCATCTGGAGCCCTGAACAATCCACTATACTGCCTCCATTCAGCCAGTGAGTACACTAGGTAAGATGTCATATAAAACTTGGAGGTCTTTTTAACATTCATGAACTACTTGTGGAAGCAGTCACTAATGATCTCGCCCCAATAGAATGTGGTCTTTATGGTATCTGTAAGGAAAGCTTAGGTGTGGAACAAACTCTCCTAATGTCAAAAACTCAGGGAAGAATGCAGAGATGTCTTTAAATTTTACAATTACAGTTCAATAAGATACACTTGAAAAGAATTAACAGAAAAAGAGAAATGAACTCATACACAATTGGACACCAGATTTACGTGGGAAAACCCTTATGGGAGAAAAACCCACCACACCAAGAAAAGCCTCTTTGTATTACAGTAATGAAAATTACATACAGAGATCGAACTTCACTTTCTGATGTCAAATTAACAACAACAACATTCACTAATAAATCTTGTACAGAACATTAATCTCACAATGCTCTCAGACAATATACAATGAATTCACTCAGATCAAATCCATGTTCAATATCGAACAGAAATCTCCATCAACCGAACCCCGCAATTATCATCTGTTACAGAGTATATCTCATCCTGTTCATGGTTTGTTGATCTTCCACACAGGAACGGTCGCAACTATTCAACTTCCAACGGTTCACATTCCACTTCTCTCATTGGCTCAGAACGCGCCACGTAGGACAGATGTTCGGTCAAAGAAGTTCAAACAGAATCACATGTCGGTGAGACACTAGGCCGTGTCTCCCCGATGCCAAAATACCCGATCACATAGCTATTGACAAGAGCAACACCATCAGCAAGAGGTTACACCGAAGTTCATAAACAAATCCGTCGGAAAGACTACATCCATCGGCAAGAGTTCTTACCGAATGCAAACCCGTCAGCCAAGAGTCTCCTCGATGATCACCATCCACCAATGACACGTGTCCACTGCTTGTGCATTTCCGGAGAATCAAGCTAGGAATCTACAATATTCTCAACGAGACTCCCAGAATTCAAAGTGGTCCCCACATCCGTCAGCTTGTCTGATCTCAGCCATTCCCCACTATCCCGCGATGACCCCACCACATTGCTTTGGTTGATCAAGATATCGTGGGTGACTACCACGTGTTCCATATGATGACGCCGAAGGAGATGAGTTTGCGTGACCGTTGATCAATCATCGTCTGATCTCAATGGCTGCCCGCCAACACGTAATCAAAAATCACAAGGTCTTTAATGATCGTGAAATCACGGGCGACCACCACGTGTCTTAATCTGATGAAGCCGAAGAGAATCGGTCAGTCAGGAAATTTCAAAACTTTCAAACTCCGCGACAAGGTTACAGACTTAGGAACTCCAGCGATCGGCCGACAATGAAGACTTGTACAGAGATACGAGCCAGCAAGTTGAGACACCATTTTCCAATAGTATCATCCTCTTTTCTATGAAGAATATTTTCAACAAAATAGACCATCCATTCCTAGAAGTACGCAGTAGTGGGAAGGCCCATTACTCTGCTCAATAAGGTCACCAGGTCATGATAATCTTCATGGAAGTCACTGCAGAAGAGCTCCTGGGGAACCTTAGCAGCATTGCCCCGCTTCTCTTTTAGCCAATATTGATTTATAAGCTTCTTACATTGTAAGGGATCTTCATTCCACATCGCCTTGCAATCTGCAATGGTTGGTACTTCCATTTCCCCAAAGGTAGGGATGCGAAATGTCTTCGTTATTGCCCTGGGGGACATGTCGGCTAGAATGTTCCCATCCCTGTCGAATATTATTTGGGTTTCTGGCTAGTATGTTGACCTACAAGCCACTACTAGCTCAATGGTGACAAGAGATGGAGGGAAGCTTGCAGCCTTAGTAATTTTGTTGCCTCTGATTAACCTTGCATTATCTGTTGTCGGATTGATTTTGACCCTCTGTTTGAACTCATCTATATAAACATGCCCAATGCTGGTGTCAGAGACTTCCTTCCAATCCGTAGTGACCTTTAAATGCAATGGCACCCCTTGGAATTGGTACTTCATTTGATCCTTGTCCTCTTTTCCATGAGGAGCTTTGCTTATTTTCTTTCCTTTGTCCTTTTATGCAGCTGCCCCTGAGGGTCCTGCACCTGATTCCATATATCCAACAAACAAAGGCATGATGAGCATAATCAAACATGAAGATACCAATGTTAGCCAAAATCCATGTGGATGGAGTCAGATTAGATAATACATCATTCATGAAATCAAAAATTTACTCCAGAATGTCATTAGCAACTTGTTAGAAGGATTTTGGACGGTTTGGGTCCTAGGGGCCGGACTTCCCTAGTAGGATTGTCACTTTGAAGGGCGAATAGGGCAGGGAAATCCGAATTTTTTCTCCCGCCTTCAGATTTAGATGATTTGAAAGGTCCATGCAGGAGAGGGTTCAGTTTGAGCACGTCGGTCAAGACTGGTTTCTAGATTGGAGGTCATTTGGATCATCATTAGGGCACTCTGAGTTATGAGGAGGGAAAGT
Source organism: Sequoia sempervirens (assembly GCA_007258455.2). Classification (NCBI taxonomy): domain Eukaryota; kingdom Viridiplantae; phylum Streptophyta; class Pinopsida; order Cupressales; family Cupressaceae; genus Sequoia; species Sequoia sempervirens. The sequence goes on along the minus strand of VDFB02058242.1, from coordinate 241,468,690 downwards.
CATCTGAGGTTTTTCATTTGTAATGGCTCTGATAAAATGGAATTCTGGACAGGGAGTTCCAGGATCTGGGACCCACGATGCTAAAAGATGGCTAGCATAACTCCTCAGGTGCTTAAGTGTGTGGATCAAATGGGTCAAGGAGCTGCTTGAATAGGGTCATTTAGAAACGGTGTACACTGAGTGGAAGTCTGGTGGGAGAACCGATGGACCAGACTGGGAATTGAGCTTGGCTTTTAGGTTTTCTTCATTGATTTTGTCAACATTCAGGGTACTGGGATCCAGAGGTTGGAAGGACGTGCTCGCTTTTCCTTATGCGACGGCTGAGATGGGATGGAGTCCCAATGGCAGAAGTTGAGTGGAGCGGGTTTGGTGGAGGAAAAGGAACTTAAGTTTCATCATTTGTTGTTAATGCGGCATAGGGACGCTTGGGACTCGGAGGACGAAAGGCGGTCATTTGATAGCCGTGAGAAACAATGAAGTTGTAACGGAGGTCCACGAACGAAACTTTGAGAACCAGGATCTGTAGGATACCAAGGATGTGGCAGTTTGTTTTGTAACTACAGCGACGAATGGAAAGGCAGATCCAGAGGCTCAGGTGGATGGGGTTGTTATGTCGTTCAGAATGGTGAAATTTATAAAACATACCGGGGATGGAATCCCACTGGAGCGAACCCGTCAAACACACCAGGAGGCAAGGAGTTTGTTTTTGTTAGATTTCAACAGCGAACTGTCAAAGGAGATCTGGGTTTGCGGACCCGGGGAGACATCCCGTCGTTTTGAAGTTATTTAAGTTTGAAGTTTTATTAAGCGGCGACAGGGAGGTTCAGGTCTAAAGGGTGTGAGCGCTCTGCGGGAAGAACAATGCCTGAGCATGGAAGATCTGGATTCAGTTACATGATGATTCAGCAGTTTTCTTAGGATTTCATCACATGGGTTTTTTAGGCCTAGCCCTCCTCTATCAAATGAATGAATTTTAACCCCATCTTGTCCATTATTTTAACATGAAATCATCATAAAACAAAGCAGGAGTAAGGATGGCGAATTTACCACAAGATTCTGGCAAATGGAGTTATTGAATCTGCGAGGAATTAGCAAATGAAGGCAGTGAGCGCGAAGGCGGTGGGCGGAAAAGGCTCTGAATCTCTCTGAACTTGCTCTAAACTTATCTAGCCAACCTAACATTTGAAAATGACAGGTTGGACCAAATATTTATACCCCTAAGTGCATTTAATGCACCCCCATAAATGCTTGTACAGCCGCCTGAAGGTTGGTAAGTTCAAATTTCAAAAATAGCTACCGAGGGTCTGAGACCCAAAGGTTGGAAAGATGCAACCCGATAGCCATCTCAAATTTCAAGTGGAAAGCTATCGGCAAAGATGGGCCTGGGGTCCGATGGGCAGGACTCTAGCAGAGGACGGCAGTTTGGAAGAGCAAATTCATAACAAAATTATGGGCGGGAATTAAGATTTGGTGGAGCGAGTCCGGCACGAACAAAAGATGGTCAATTGAAGTCTAAGTCACGAGGACGGAAATCAAGGAGATTGGTCCCGAGGCATGGAAAGGCAAAGCCTTTTGGCCATTTTGAACAGCAAATGCAACCCGAAAATCTGGCGAGGGAGACTCGCCATGACGGACCCGGTAGGGCCCGAGGCCACTGGAGGAGGAAAACTGCCAAAGGAACTCTATGAGGACCTAGGACTTAGCAGATTTGGAGGGGATGAAACATGATCAACTTGAGGTGAGAATTTGGGGGCACGCTGACCATCTAGGACACCAAAACTGGGAGCATGCAAAATGAGGGGGCAACAAAATGACTCGGCAAGGCGAAAGAAAAAGAGAGTCCCTATTTTGAACAGGGTGTGTGTGTTAAGGGCACAACAAATCTAAAGTTTTTACGGTAGAGGATCTAAATCTATTACAACAATTTCCAATTCCAAACAAATCACAGCTAAAAACAATTTCTATAGAAGCTCAGTTTTCACGGAAATTTCCAAACACAACAATCTTTCAAATTTACAAAATATATTAAAGCTTCTACATAAATAACATATTCTTCTTGTACAGGCAATCTTTCAATTTGCATATAAATAAAACAATTTAAAGAGCCTGTTTCAGGATGCTGAAGGAAATGATGTTTGAAGTAGAGCTTCGCCTTCATATTCTAATTTACCAAAGCTTCTTCCAAATTATCCACTTTTCCAGAAAGATGAAAATAAAACCAGAGCCAAAATTTCTCGAGAGCCTCTTCCCCAATTTTCAACAACCAATATTAACAACTTCCAATTTTAACAACCTCTTTTAAAAATATATTTTCTCATTGTCGTGAAGTAGTCTCTTTCCTCTTTCAGTTAATGCAAATATTCTCTCTGAGAATTAATTCCCAACAACTGTGTTTAATTATTTTTTTCTAACAGATGTCACAAATAAAATATCTTTTCAACTAATTCACAGATATTTCCTCTAAGATAATTACAAGATATTTATGCATTTAATAATTCATAATTCACATATTAATTTCTAATTAAATTTAATCTGATTAATTTAATCACTTTATAAAATAAATTTAATCACAAAGATTAAATCACTTTACAAAATAAATTAAATTCTAATTAATTAAATCAAATATTAAGCTTCTAACAACATTAATCAAGATTAATTAAATAATCACCAAAAACCATTATAAACATTAATTTCCCACAGAACATACCTTGCAAAATAAATAAATGACAAGGAAAAAGTGGACAACTTAACAAAAAAGCATACTAAAACAAGGACTGACGACACATTGTAACTAGGGTTGTGGCTTGATAAGGAAACCCTAATACTATCTCCCAATCAACTATTCCATTGGGAAATGGACACGCTCAAACCTATGAATCCAGGTAGAGTTGATGTCCTGTACCTGCAATCCTGCGATAAAACATATATCGTACATATATATAAATCATGAATCAAACACACTGTGAAGAGAAAATTGCGGAATCACGAAGCACTCACAAGTGAGTGATGTAATCCCATTCCCTTCACCAATACAGTGTCACATCAAAACTGATGAAACTAAAAACATCAATTAATTACAAATGAGCATATAACAATATCAACTCAAATAAACAACTATGTTAACCAGAAAGCATGTCATAAACAGTAATCATCCATAAAGTGTACCATCACATCACAATATAAAAACCATCATCGCTCCAATGTCAGTGATCAAATAACAACAACATAGCATCATGGTCTATCAAAGTAAAAGCACTATCTGAAAATATAAGCAAATCGGAGGGGTGCTACAAGTGCACTAGCGAGGGTAGACCTATGGGAGTTTTTTCTTGATGGATCTCTCAACCTTTCAACTATTGCCTCAATTTCTCTCATTATTTTATATTCTCCTGAATATATATTTTTTCATCTCGAGAGGATGTTGAGGCATTGTTAAAGGGGTTTGTTGTGGTTGTTCTTCATTAGGGTTTTCATTAATTGGTGAATGTGTATTTTCATCAACTAGTGGGGCATCCTCAATTCTTATAAATTTATAAAAATAAAAAAATAAAAAAATAAAAAAAAAACCAATCAAAACTTTTTCTATCTATTTATTTAATCAATTTTTTACACCAAAAAACTAAAAAACTTACCTCTTCAACATTGGTGATGTCATGGTGATGTTTTAGCGATGATTTGGTGGACAAATGGCAATGAAAAAGCTATTCCTCAATGTGAGCATACTCTAAAAGGGTTGCATATTGTGTTTTATTGTTGAGAGGCTGAATTCAAATGAGCTTGACCTCTTTCTTTTTTTATTTAAAGCAAAACATAATGCGAGAGAATTATAACGTGTTCATGTTATGTTTACTAAGGGGCCAAAAAGTTGCATGACCACTTTTTGGTCTCCCATAGTTTTGCACTTGCCCTCTTATTCATTTTGATGTGTTTGGTCTTATAGAAATTCATTCCATCAAAAAATCAACATATTATGTTTCATTTATTGATGATTACAACATAAGGACGCGGGTATAATTTTTAAAGAGTAAATTGGAAGTTTTCAATTGATTTTAAAAATTTAAAGCAATGGTTGAGTTGCAAACTGGAAAGAAAATATAATGTTTTAGGACTGACATTGGCAGTGAATTTTTCTCTAATGATTTTGATAGACTATATAAATATTATGGTATTCTTATATAAATTTGTATGATTCTCCACAACAAAATGGAGTTATAGAAAGAATAAACATGACACTAATGGAGAAGGCTAGGAGTATGCTTAGAGGTTCTAGTTTAGAACAAAGGTTTTGTGTTGAAGCTATTGCCACTGCTTGCTACCTAATTAACATGTCTCTTACACGAATTCTTGTTGATAAAAAACTTTATGGAGGTGTGGTTGAGTCAGAAGCCTTCATTGAGACATCTTAGAGTTTTTTATTATGAGGCATATGCACATGTTCCAAAGGAAAAAAAAAAAACTTTAGAATAGGAATATAGAATATATCCTCATTAAGTATAATTATAGTGTGAAAGGATATAAACTTTGGGATCTTGTTACATAAAATTTAATATATAGTAGAAGTTTGTTTTTAAGAGAAACTAATTCTTATTCTATTACATTGTAACCAAAACAAAGTGAACAAAAATAAGTGATTCAACTTCCTTCTACACTTGAGAAATTTGAATTGAGACTCTTAGATCGACAAGAATTTGAGGAGAGCTCGTCTAGCTCTGAGTCTTCAAAAGAGGAGGAAGTAATTCCAACTCAGCTTGTTTGAAGGTCTACAAGGCATAGGAAACTACTTGAAAGGAATTCACTTGATGATTGGAGATATATTTTTTATTTGAATACTAACATCAAGGAACCTAGATCTATAGAAGAGGCATTAGGTATGAATGATGCATAATATTGGAAGATTTCTATGGATGAAGAAATGATAGCTTTGAAAAAGAATGATATGTGAGATCTAGTACCATTGCTTGAAGGACAAAAACTCATTGGTTGCAAATGAGTGTTTAAGAAAAATATTGGTTCAAATGGAGGTATTGAGAAGCACAAATCATAGTTGGTTGCAAAAGGTTGCTCTTAGGTTGAGGGTGTTGATTATGGTGAGTTATTTTCTCTTGTTGTAAACATGACATCCATTAAATTCTTTCTTTCTATTTTTTTTTATTATGATCTAGAGGTTGAGAAAATGGATGTGAAAAATGAATTTCTTTCATGCTGATTTGGAGGAGGATCTTTACATGACTTAGCTAGAGCACTATGTGGTGAAAGGTAAAGTGCAGTTAGTTTTTAAATTGAATAAATATTTATATGGCCTCAAACAAATTCTTAGGATGTACTACCACATATTTGATACACATATGTTGAGTTTGGGATTTGAGCGTTCTAATTCATATCATTATGTTTGCTATAAAGTCAACTAATGGTGATCATTTCCTATTTATTGCACGTTATATGTTGATAATATATTATTTATTGGTAAAGGGAAGTGAATGATTTCATGAGAACTAAAGTCTTAACTTGTTGCTAAATTTGAAATGAAAGATATTTGTGGAACTAAACACATTCCTAGGATGGAAATAAGAAGAGATAGAGTGAACAAAAAACTATGGCTTGGCTAGAGTATGTCAATTCAATTTTATATAAGTTTAACATGTAGGATTGTAAATAATTAAGTGTTCCTTTTATAGTTGGAATGAAGTTATCTGCTTCACATCATCCAAAATCTCAATCAAAGATGGAAGAAATGATTATATTTCCTTACCAATGTGTATTTAAAAGTTTGATGTATGCTATGGTCTATATTAGACCAAACATTGCCCAATAAATGAGAATTCTTACTAGATATATGTCAAATGTTGGTAGAATTTATTGAGATACAATTAAAATAGTCTTCAAATATTTGTGTGGTACCTAGGAATATTCCTTGTGTTATCATGGTAATTCCATAGGAGACGTACATTCCCTTGATATCCATGGTTATGTGGATTTAGACTAGGTAGGTGATGTTGATAGCAAATTATCAATTGGTGCATATGTGTTTACTTTATTTGGTGGTGCAATTAGTTGGATGAGTAAGTGACAACTTTTGGTTATTTTTTCCACTATTGAAGTTGAGTATATGACAACTACTCACATTTGTAAAGAAGTCATTTAGCTTAATAGATTGTGTTTAGATATCAAAATAAAACAAGGTGCAATAACAATTTATTGTGACAGTTAGAGTGTGATCTATCCAGCTAAGAACTCAAAATTTCATGCCAAGGCTAAGCACATTGATGCAATATCATTTTTTCATAGATATGGCTGAGGATGTTAGGGCGAAGCTAGTAAATTTAGAGGCTTTTATTAATGTTGCTAATTATTTAACTAAGCCTATGAGCATAAAAAAGCTTGAATGGTTTTTGGAGTTTATGGGCCTCTCATCCCCTAGCAATTAAATCATGGTGTTGATATTCCCTTGGCTCTTACAAGGTGTTTGGAAAGTGGGAGAATGTTAGTAAGAAGGTGTCTCAACCTTGAAATTATAAAAGGTTACTATTTATAGTAAGTTTTCACTTGAGTATAGATAGCTTCAAAAAAATTCCAAAACTATGATATGGCCAAATAAACATGCTAGTAAAGTTTTGACCCAAGGTCGTGTCTATATTTCAAGATATTAAAGTTTTCATTTTTGAAAGTTTTAAACTCATTTTTGAGGCACTTAGAGGTTATTTTTGGACTTAAAATTAGTCATATTTGGCAAAGCCAAATTTAGCTCGATAAAGCACTTCACGAGAATTTTAATGGCTCAAATGATTTGTCAATCAGATTCCCAAATCAAAAGTTATGGCCTTCGAAATTTGGGTCTCCTGAATTGAAAAATGTGACAACATGTTACACATAAAAAAGAGTTGTAAGGGGAGTTTCACATGTTGGTGTGTGTTTGGACACATCATAACACATATTTGGTTGGAGATAAGTTGTGTGCCACTTTTTGTTTGGTTTTAACTCATATTTTGGTAAGTATCGTTTGGCAGTTTCATGCATTGTATCTCATATATAATATTAGGTTCTTGAGATTGAGGTTGAGTGTGAGATTCCTATAGATGTTGATTTGCCTCTAAATATTTGGTTGTTGATACTCCTTAGATAGATTTCTTTGCAAGTATATTGTAATCTTGTTTATTTTTGAATAATATATTGGGTGGCTTTTGGAGTGTGGGATTTTTCCCTTGAAAGGGTTTTCCCCACATAAATCACAGTGTGTGTGGTATGAATGATATTTATGTTTAGAATTTGTAATTGTTATAAAGATTTGATTTTTTACATAACTCTCCTCTCAAGATTAGTGTAGGGATTTGTTTCACTACCATAGCTTCCTTATAGTTAAGTCATTTAACGCATGCTTCAACACACTTTTAGGTTACCCATGGGTGTAATCAACCTAGGTTATCTAATTTTTATGTCACATGTTATAGTTGGCACACTTTTAGATTACTCATGGGAGTAATTAGTTGGGGTTTTCTATTTTTCACACATAAATGAATTCGACAAAAGTTGAATAACCTTATATAAAATTCATCTCAAAAAATAGCGATAAAAATTTTCATAGAAAATGTGTGTTATTCTCTCAAAATGAGATATAGCATCATAGAAAACTGACTTAACTTGAGAAAACAAACTCTAAGTCTTTAACAATTCTATGTCTTGGTTCTTGAAAAATTATATAAGAGAAAAATCTATGACTTAGGAAAAATATTTTACAAAACAGTTGAGCTTTGTATCAAGTAAATGAGGTGCCATAGACAACACAATGGTTTTACCACTACCCCTATGAATCAAGGGGGAATGTAATAATATTGTACATACTCTTAGGAATGGTAGGATAATATTTTATATTTTAATATTTTTATCTACAGTAGAAGATGAACTCAACATTCATTTTTATATTGTTAAATATGTACATTTTTATTGAACATAATAGGATTCAAATTAAATATATTTTGATTTTCTAATTCTCATTTATTTCAATTTTCCACCTTTTTTCATTTTATTACCGAGCTTGACATATATGAGGTAGATTTGCTTGAATTTTGGTGTATTTCCTCAATATTCAACATTACATATTTGTATCAATATCATGAGGAAAATGTGAGAGATAATAGTATAGAGGTAAAATAAATTAAAAAATACTATATTTTTAAGAAGAGGAGATTGAAGAAGTTTTGGATACTAGAATTGGGATAAGTACAAGATATAGACAATATGAAGAATATTTGGTGAAATTGAAATGAAGGTTGATTGAAGACTCATCTTGGATTTGTTAGGATTAAGGTGTCATCTACCTTGTAAATCCTATGTCACGGTTTTGACATCCTTGGAAAGTGTCCCTAGGTACTTAGGGTGTATTTTTAATATTTATTCTCACCATTGTTTGTAATACATGCATAAGGGGTGATGGGTTCCACTAGTAGCGATAAAAGTGACTTGTGGAAATGAATATTTAATATTATTTTTCCCACATGTGGATGCCTAGAATGAGATTATAAAAGACAAATGAAGTGGACTTGAATAAGTGACTATTGGGCTTCTCCAAGTGGGCGCTTGGAAAGAGGCATCAGGTGTCTCTTGGTATTCCATATTTGATGGTATTTAATGTAATGTTTCATTTCCAATTTTGGGCGCCCAAGTTGGGGAAAAAGTATTCAAGGGTTCGGATATTTGAAATGAAGAGTCATCTTCGGGTGTCATGCTTAGTTCTTAAGACCTCTTTATAAGTCTATAAAATAAGCTCCTTGGATGTAAAAATTAAGAGGAACAATCGAAACATAGAGTTACTTTATAGGAACAAGGATAGGTTTGTAACATGCCCATTGTTCTACCTAGTGATTTTACTAAGTTTTTCCCGTGCAAGTGAAAAGTATATGCATTTAACATAATGAGAAATAAAAAAATTATTTTTTATTCAATAATAAATGCACCATTTGAAACATAACCTTTCCAAACTTTTCCATTGCATAATCAAAGAGTCATTTCAATAATATAAGTATGATTTCACTTTACATAAATATATTCAAGATAATATTTCACATTTACATTTTCCATATAGATGGACACATTATTACATACATAGCTTCAAGAGGCTTACATGAACTAGAAATAAAAATGGTCCAGAATGTCCTCCCAAATCTTGGCCACCAACTACATGAGGAGAAGCATCAATCAAGCATTTTTTCACCAACCATGGACTTACAACGGTCCCTCACACATCTACCAAACTTGGTAAGATGGCCATCCCTTCGATAAAGAGATTAGTTTGGTAACCTCATCCTTCAAACAGCCTTTCTTGAGTACAGTGGTGTGTACTACATATCTAGAGCTACCATTATTTCTACTTCTACATGTATGATTACCTCAACCTAGAATGTAAATTGGATCACATAGTGAACTGACAGTGTAGATAGTGGCTACCTACAATACTTTGGCCAAAGATTCATCACCCAATTACTTCAAGTGAGGTCATTTACTCACCATAATAATTTCTCGATTTGTATTGACCATTAGTATTCTATTCAAAGGCTATCCCCTTTCTCGTGGATTATCCTAACCCCGTGAATAACCTTCCCATTAACTAATATCTATATGACATTGCTACTAAGTATCTAAAAGAAACTCTATCTTACCAATTAACCACACGAATAAACATAACGTCATAACATTAAATCACTCTATTTCAAAAGTACAATCTCAATAATAAAAGTCTCCATTTAAGAGAGTAATCTCAACAATAAACAACTCTCAATCAAAATTATAACCTTCAACAATAAATGACTTATATCAAAAGTATAACATTCAACAATAAATGACTTCTATCAAAAGTATAACCTTCAACAATAAATGACTTCAATCAAAGATAAAATCAACAATCAAGTAAACAACCCAACCAAATAGGTTATTCTCAACCTAGGGTTTCAATTAAAAGTGATGTGACGATCAAGTGATCAATGAAGTATATATTATCAATATGGTTTGCATGTGTCATAACCCAATTTTATTATATATTTATTTAAATATGGAAAATTGAATTGTTGAGGAAATTCAATTAAATATTAAATGGAGATTCTAGAATATTCGCATGTTGAATATGAGGAGTTGACTAATGTTGACTTTATGAAATTTTGAAAACTATTTTTATATATGTCATCAAGGATTGAATGTTATTGATCAATTTGCAAGTGTGTGCAGTAGCAGGGTGACAGGATGAAGGACAAGAACACAATTGAAGTAGGATTGTTTAGCTGGATCGAACGGTAAGCCAATTGGAATCTGGATGCACACACCACATAAGGGCATGATGACTTGCATTTAAATCAAATTGCTTATTTCTGAGAATGAGAATTTCCTGACTTGAACTAGTTTTGTGTTTGAAAATAAATGGCTTATGGATATGAAAATTTCCCATTTAAAACTCTATGTTTGATGAAACAAAAAATAAAATTTCATTATATATATAGAGATGCTTGAATTTGAATTTAAGTGTCCTATTGAAAGTAGTATTGTATGGAACTCATAAGCCATAACAAACGATTACATATGGAATTAAATATGTAGATATAAATATATATGTATACATATACATGTATGTACATAATATTTGAATACATACATATATATATAAATGTATATATGTGTGTGTATATGAAAATGTAGAAAGTATGGTAAATGAGAATGGGAATCATTTAAATAAACACGGAAATATGAATAAATATATAAATATATATATATATACATACATATATAAATATATGTATATTCAAATGCATGTTCAAATGTATATGTGTTGAATTCAAATGATAACCGATAGCATACTAATATTGGTGTATAATTAAAACAAATATGATGATGGCACTAAGGCATGCCATGAATTTAATGGCTATATTTGAATTGTCTAGTGGTTGGCAGCCAAGCCATAATGCCTCTGCCTTAGGCATGCAAAATATAGACTGTTGTTTCCATTTTTGAATAACATACAGGCAGTGTGGCAAAGAAACTCACAGGAAAAGGTGGGTCGTAGGAAGGAAAAAGTAGAGGAGTTCAAAGGAAAAATCCAAGGATAGCTTAATTGATTCGATATTGAGTTAATCGGAACCATGCAAGAAATATAAACTCGTTTTTATTTCCATTCTCTACTTTATTATCGAATGATAACAATTTCATTCTACATGCCATTTTCGTTCATTTTTCTGTGTGTACATCTGATAGAAGCCATGGCCTTAGGTCGAATGGAATAGTTTTAACCTTTGTGGGTAACTTGTTTACATTATGTGTATGAGATATTTCTTTTAGGAAGCCATGCAACTAGCTCTAAGAGCTATGCCAAGTCTTTGAGTGTTAAACTCAAGCAGTTCTTCCTTGAGGCTGCTCACATGAGCATGCCATACTATGGCATTCATATACTTTGCACCATTTCATTATAACTCACTATGAATAAATAGTGATGGAGATTGATTAAGGATTCCCATAGAAGAGGCTTTGTAACCCTGTAAATTTCTTTCGTATGATTGTTCACCACCCTAGCAACTCCCAAGGCTCGTAAAGCTTCAAAAGTCGGTCATAAACTCATGTTATTTTAAATGTTAAGCCTGTAGGGCTATCGGAATTAATCTGATGACAATATAAGTGATTCCTCCTATACATATTTGGGATCAATTATGATCCAGGAGAAATAAAAGACCCCTCTGAATGTTGTATTTTCTTGTATTTCATATTGAACCCTGCTATTAAAATGGGACGATAACATCAAATGGGAAGGGTTGTGTTTATTGTTTCTAAGCCTTGACTGAATGTAGGTTGTCTTTGCTTTAAAGTTGACCCTGTTCAACAAGGATGATGGATTGAAAACCAAGTTGAAATGAAATCAAGGTCAAAATGTAGAATATCCTTGCATGCATGGTAATAGATAGTAAAGTACATAGGCAGAAATTTCAAATATAATTATGATGATCTTGACCATTAGGAGATGGATAATAGCTTGATATTAGAGCAACAATATTTTTTTGAATGTTATCATACTGTCCTTATGCATGTTACAAGGAAAATTTTTACTTCAATATTTTTTGTACAATGTGAAAGAATCGTACTATTTCTTCTAATTGATCTAGTGAATCATATGCTTGTAAAAGTGATCATTTCTTATAAGAATAGCTAGATATTTGTAACAGAGCAGTGATATTATTGATTTTTCTTAAAACTAAATTGTAGAAAAGAGAACATGAATGTTCTATTGTATTACAAGTCTTTTTTATTTATAAGTGTTTAAATGATAAATGTGCATATGTGAGCAACCTGCTTATAGTTGTATAGTAGGAACAATACTTTTTATGTTTAAGCCAAGAATGTACTTAAGCAAATAACTTGTTTTGCAACTGTTTAGAAGGAAACAATAAATGTATGCTTAAATAGTATGTATGAAACTGTAAGGCCTATATTGTTCACTTGGAAATGAAAGGTCAAATAGAATACTATCTAAGTTCACAATCTGAATTAATGTGTTTTTTTTTCATTTCAAAAAGCATGCACAAACTCAAACATAGGTAGGGGCATATATGTGTATGCACACAGACTCTGTTTATGTACATACACATACTTGTGTGATACCTTCTTCTTTTTTTCTTTTAGTACTTTCATTTTAATGGAAAAATGCTTGAGATGATAAGTAGAAATTAGTCATAAGAATGAAATGACTTAATGATGAATTACTCTATATAAGTGATAAATATGTTTTTCAGATTAAGCTTACTTTACATTTTGATAGACATTTATGAAGATGTAATTTGAATATTGAAACAAAATAGTGATACCTTAGTTGATTAGAGCATCTATGGGTAGTTGCTACTAGAGGGTAGATATTTGTTTAGTAGGAAGTTACCTTCTGGGATGACGGGTGCCGAAATGGGTCAAAGAGTATAGGTTTTCTTTACCATAACCTATCATTTGTTGTTGTTGCAACACACTTTTATGCTTGGCCAAGCAATATTGTTCATTATGTGTGCATGAATGAACTATGTGATTTCACTCTCTACCATTCCTAGCATAGATCTTGCACTTTCTTTTTTTCTAGCACACAAGATAGAATTTGCACGTTGATGTTGGGCACGCACCAAATTCCACCTTGCAGGTTGTTCTCTTGCTAAAATTTCTATTCAGGGTTGGGAATTCTTCAATTCGGAAGAATACAGGGGAAGCGTAAGCTTCATGGTTGGGCAGTAAAGCACTTCAACCATGTTCTCGTCCACCAGTGGAGGTGAGAGATGAAGAAGAACCTTAATGTTCACTAGACTAATATAGTCTATGTTGTAACTTGATGTAACTATCATTTAAGTACTTAATGAGCAATGTGCCTTGAAATGATATTATGGCCTTTGGTTCCAAGTGAACATGATATTGTAATTTGACTTTTGACGAGAATATAAGAATCTTTGACTCTTTTTAAATGGACATGTGTAGCTATAATTGACTTTAGCCACTAGTTATGTCTCTTTAATTTGGAGTATATTCATATGTCAATTACAATAATATTAAATCAGTAATAATTAGGAATAGGTTATTACATTTGGTATCAGAGCTTAAGGTTCAGCTCTAGGCCTTTTTGAGTCTACCATAGTTGACTAGGGTAGTTGACCCTTGACCCCAAACTAGAAGTCCTGAGAATTGACCGAACCTAAATTGAATGCAAGAATGGGGAGGTCAAAGGTAGGATGAAGGAAAGGGAAAACTGTCAGAACCTCGTGCAAGAATGATGTAAAGGAATGAAATGCCAAGGTGAAGGTTCCATCAGGAATTCCCGATGATGATGAAACTCTAGCACAAGCCCTTATGCAACTCAAGGTAGAGAGAGGCTTGAAGATTGAGGAGAAGAAAATACCTAAAATAAAAAATATTTTTGCAATCTAGGACTGGCCTTTAGGGTGTGGACCCAATGCACCCTTGTTGACTGAAGAGGAAAAGGAGGGGCTACATGCTCAACCACCCTCATTTGTGAAACTTGATGTAAACTCGGATGATGACCCAAAGGAATGTCCTCTAATTGACACCGATAAATTACAATGATGTAGGTTGAAGCATATTGTAAATAAGGGTCTATTGACTCACCCTAAATATAAATAAATAAATAAAAAAATTGGTGTGTTCAATGGAAGACTCTAAGATGTGTGTACCTCGCATGAATTTGTATCTCTACTCTGTTAAGGATGTATGCATATAAAAAATTTAAAGATGTAACATAAGAGTGTTTACTCATAGAACCTTGTGTTGAGATGCGATGAACGTGACTGTGTTGCAAGATAAGTGTGGAACATCATGGTGACCACTAGGAAAGATGGAGGTGGTAGTGGTTCCAATAATGGACCAAACAAGAGGTTAGAACAAATTATGGAGGTTCTAAATTGGTAAGATTCTTGCATGGATCTTATTGAGAAAGAATTTTGAGTGGCACATGAGGACTGGGACCGCAGGAATGCAGAAGGCAATCAAGGAGACAGTGGTCCAAGGGCAGGTCCATGAGGGCAAAATGAGGAAGAGCTAGGGAAAGACCTCAAAAGAGTAACACCGCCCAAGTTTGATGGAAAGGCTATCAGAACAAGATTTGAGGCTTGGAGTATAGAAATGGAAAAATACTTTGGGCTTCATAACCTTTCTAAGAAGACTAAGGTGGCATGGGCTACGTATTAGTGCTCAGGTGAAGCAGCGACTTGGTGGGATAATGAGAAGTTAGAACAAAACCTACAGCCTGTTGAGATCACTTAGGGGACTCTTTCTCTAGTCTTTTAGGAAGAGATGGCTATCGCAACTTTTCTTTGACAATTGATAGAATTTTAGAACTTAACCTAAGGAAATATGACTGTGATTCAGTATTGGGAAAATTTCACGAATTTGTTGAAGTATGTGCCTCAATATCAAGGGGATGAACGATTCCATATCCAAAAATTTATAATGGGACTCAGACCTCACATAGGAGTTGAGGTATATATGCACGAACCT
Organism: Sequoia sempervirens; assembly: GCA_007258455.2. Lineage (NCBI taxonomy): Eukaryota > Viridiplantae > Streptophyta > Pinopsida > Cupressales > Cupressaceae > Sequoia > Sequoia sempervirens. The sequence goes on along the minus strand of VDFB02058242.1, from coordinate 241,453,684 downwards.
CAAACCATGTATGAAGTATTTCAAAAAGCCACCAAATAGGAACAAAAGCTACAAAAATTATCCAATCTTCGCAGCGATTCAGGTTCTAAGTCTCGATATGGAAATAAAAGATTTCATAAGGGGGGTAAGATCCATCAAATTCGTAACCTCAAGAGGGAAATTGAATCATAGGAGAAGGGTGACGATGGTAACAGTGGAAGGAATAAGAAAGAAAATAAGGGTAAGGCCAAGGATGACCGTACGTAGAAAGGCTTTAGGGAGGACAAGCCAGGAGGTTGCAAGGGGCCTTGTGATGGATGTTATACTTGTGGAGGAAACCATTATGCCTCAAATTTTCCTCAGCAATCGAAGACCTAAAGGGAAGGAAGCTATCAACAGACTCACCAGATCCACGCCGCAGTGGACAACAGGCAGGTAGAATATCAGGCTTCACTAATTCAGCTAACATGTAAGCTCTATTTCCAAACTGTCTCTATCTTAATTGATACTAGAGCTACTAAATTTTTTGTAGATCATAGAATAATATCTAAGATACCCATTAGACCAAGGTACATGGCATACTCATGGACAGTCTAGTATGGAAATCGGGCAAAGTATAGGGTAGATACCTATGTCTTTTGCAGTGAGTTAGAACTTCCAACCTTTCAAACCTAGGTCAAATTGTATGTGGCACCCTTAGCCTCATATGATGTGATTTTGGGAATAAATTGGTTATCCGAGCATAAAGCTTTAGTGAATTGTGAGGATAGGATGGTCAACTAGTTGGATGATCTTGGAAATCTAGCGGAGGTTTGTGGAATACAGAGACCCTTAGAGCTTAGATAGATTTCTGCGATGCAACTCAAGAAGGCTCATCAAAAGGGATGTGCAATTTATGCAGTGCATGTTAGTAACACTGACAGCAAGGAGCCATATTTAGATGACTATCCTATTCTCAAGGAATTCTAAGATGTATTTCTTGAGGAACTTATGGAATTGCCTCTAAAGCAGGAATTTGATTTTTCTATCGACTTAGTCCCAGGAGCCAAACCTCAATCCAAGGCACCTTACCAAATGACCACTATAGAACTATATGAATTGAAGGCCCAACTAATGGAATTGTTGGACAAGGGACTCATAAGACCTAGGGTGTCTCCTTGGGGAGCGACGGTAATTTTTGTGAAGAAGAAGGATAGAACTTTGTGACTATGTATAGATTATTGGATGTTGAACAAGGTTACCATCAAGAACCGATATCCACTTCTGAGGATTGATGAATTGTTTGATCAAATGAAGGGTGCAACGGTGTTCTCCAAAATTGATCTAAGGTCGGGGTACCATCAATTGAGGATTAAGGAAGAAGATATTCTGAAGACTGCATTCAGAACTCGATATGGACATTATGAGTTCACAGTGGTACCTTTTGGCTTAACTACTATACCAACAGCCTTCATGAACCTTATGAATAGTGTGTGTAGACACTTAAATTTGACCACCCCCATATGGTCAAATTCACCCCTTTTATTCTTTTGTCATGCTTCCTTCATCCACATTAATTAAATAATCTATTATTTGATTAATACTACCCTACAGCCTAATGTCCCTAAGGTATTTAATAAATCAATTAAATACCTTATCCCCTTTCCTCTCTAAATTAAATAAATACTCTAATTTATTTAATTTATTCATTTTTCCTTTATGAATTTAAATCAATTTTTAAATTCATTATTTCTCTCCCCTTGTCACATCCTCCCTAATCCTTTCTAATCCAAGTTAATTTAATTAATCTATGATTAGGATGTGCACACCCCTAATCATCATCAGGGTCATATCCTCCATAATCTCTCACTTGCCTCTAATTCTTCATTAACCTGCCTAATCCCATGTTTGCACAACCTTAATCACTTAATTAGGTCAACCTAATATCCTTTCCATTTATGGCATGTGTCCTAAGTCAACCTTATTAAATTCTTTCTCCTTTTGGAGAAGGAAACCCCTTCCCCATGTGAATTTTTAATTCACATTTAATCCCCCAATGCATTTTAAGGAATTTTGAGTTCCTTCTCCCATACCCATGTGGATATTTGAGGAATTTTTAATTCCTCACATGTCATCTCACCCACATGTGGACAAGGACCTCCTTTACGAGATCTTGTCCAAATCCCAAGGTACTATGTAGTACCTCCACCTCATCGTCCCCTTGCCATCTCACCTGCCACATGTCAAGATGTGAGGGCTTGTGAGTTTTCAACTCACCCCAGCCCTTGATCTTGTCCATCATGGCTTCATCCTGTCCATCCATTGTTTAGAGGCACTTCCCCTAAAAATGGTGGAATCTTCCCTCATTTGCATCCAACAAGCAATCCATTACTTTCGTAATCTAACACTTAGCAATCACTCAAGCATCCAAGCACTCACCCACCATTGTTGCAACAAAATTTGAGCTCACGCCTTGCATCCATTCAACTACCCATTTGCACCATTGCATTCCCCATAATCTCAAGATCACTTAGAGCTATGATTTATTCTATTTTTCCAACAAAGGAGCACACATTCAAGCAATCAAAGGGCTAACCAAAGTCATCAACTCAAAAAAGGTAAAAGTTTCCATATTTTCTTGCATTTTTTTTAGTTCATCATAGGCCTAATCTTGAGTGTTTTTCTTGTGTTTTTAATCTTTGCATTAGTTTAGTTTTTGCACTTTGGTAGATTAAATTCACTCGCACATAATGTGTTTAGGGACTGCTTGGATGACTTTGACTTGATATTCATTGACGACATCTTAGTCTAATCCAAGACTATCGAAGAGCATGATAGGAATTTGAGAATATTTTTTCAATGACTGAGAGAAAGGAAACTCTTTGGTAAGCTTTCCAAGTATTCCTTCTATCAGGACCGAGTGCATTATTTGGGCCATATAATTTCAGCTAAAGGAGTCTCTGTGGACCCCAAAAAGATCAAGGAAATAGAGGAATGTCTAGTGCTACAAAATGTGTTAGAAGTTTGTAGCTTCATGGGCCTATCAGGAGACTATAGGAAGTTTGTCCAAGGGTTCTTCCAGATTGCATCTCCTATCACCCCACTCCAAAGGAAGGGAACACAATTTGAATGGACCGAGAAATGTGAGAAGGCATTCCAACTCCTAAAGGAGAGGCTCATGACAACACCAGTGCTAACTATCCTTGACCCTAATGGGAGATTCACAGTGTTCACAGATGCCTCTAGATAGGGATTGGGAGAAGTGTTAAAGCAAGATGGAAAAGTGGTGGCATATGAATCAAGGAATCACAAGCAGCACGAAGTGAACTATGCACCTCATGATTTGGAATTGGTAGCCATAGTTCATGCCTTACAAATGTGGAGGCATTACCTTTTGGGGAAGCCATTTGAAGTCAAGACAGACCACTTGTGCTCGAGATGAATATTTACCCAGCCTAACCTTAATGCACGATAGAGAAGGAGGCTAGAATTCCTTAGCGAATACAACTTTGGAATTGAATACATAAAAGGGAAGGAGAACAAAGTGGATGATGCTCTTAGTAGATAAAGACATATGACAGTCATGATCTCAATGAGGTCTAATTTGAGGTAGCAGGTAATTTGGAAACTACTTGGGGATGAGCACTATGAAAGAGTGAAGAATTCCCTAGTAGAAAATCCTTCTGATCATTGGGTTGATGGGTATGAGATCGAATTGGATGGTATTTTGAGGTACCAAAGGAGAATGTATGTTCCAAACTCTTGAGAGCTGAGAAAGTTGGTTTTGGAGGAAGTTCACAATGCACCTTATTTAGGACACCCAGATGTATCTAAGATTATCGTGGAGTTGAAGACTCTGTATTTTTGGCCTAAACTCAAGAAGGATGTAGTAAAGTACATAGCCAGATGCTTGGAGTGTTAGTGAGTCAAGGCTAAGCATGCACACCAAATCGGGTTATTGTATCCCCATGACATACCTAAGTATAACTGGCAGGTGATCAGTATGGACTTCGTATAGGGCTTGCCTTTAAGCAAGAATAATCATGATGTCATCTTGGTTGTGATTGTTAAGTTGACCAAGGTTGTGCATTTCATTTCAAGAAACCTTAAGGATGGATCATTTACCCTGGCAAAGAAATTTGTTCAGGAGATCTTTTGTTTGCATGGAGTGTCAAAGATTATCATTTCTAATAGGGACACATGGATGAACTATAGGTTTTAGATGACCTTGAATGCAGCATTGGGGACTAAATTGAATTTCAACTCGACCTATCATCCTTAGACTAACGGGAAGACAAAGAGGGTGAACCAGGTAGTCGAAGACCTCCTCTAAATGTATTGTATAGACCAACAATATTGGTGGGAAGAATATTTTCCTTTGGTAGAGTTTGATTACAATAACTCCTACAATACCTCCTTAGGCATGGCACCATTTGAGGCCTTGTATGGGAAAAAGTGGTGTACCCCCATCAGTTGGGATAAACTAGAGGACAAGATCATAGTAGGACCAAAAATGCTTAAGGAAATGGAAGAGCAAATGCGGGTCATTGAGAGCAGATTGAAAGAGGCACAGACCAATAGAAAAGTTATGCCAACAAGAACCAAACTCAGAGACAATTCGCAACAAGGGAAAAGGTTTTCTTGAGAGTTAAACCTCATAAAAGTTCTATTCCTTTGGAAATTCTTCCAAGTTGGCCCCAAGATATGTGGGAGCGTTTGAATTCTTGGAAGTGATTAACCTAGTTGCCTACATACTAGCTCTACCACCTACTTTGGCTCGACTTCATAATGTGTTTCATGTTTATTTGCTTAATCCATATCATCCTGATGTGACTTATGTACTTGATTGGAAATCCTTGCAGGTACAGGATCCAGGAGTGGTGCTAGTGGAACCCATTAGAATCCTGGATAGGCACAACGTTAAGTTGCAGAACAGAGATATCGCACAATTTAAGGTCCAATGGGACTAGTATTCTAAGGATAGTGCTACATGGTAGGATGCAAAAGAAATAGAACTCTCCTTTCCACATCTGCTTTCTTGAAAGAGAAACTCAATAATCTTGTTAATATTCCTTTTTGGTTTGAGATACTATGATATTTCATGATTTAAAATTTTGATGTTGAAATAGCCATATATTTAATGTGATGTTGAAATAGAGATATATTTTGAAATGATGTTGAAATAGACATATATTTCATGAGATGTTGAAATAGACATATGTTTGAAATGATTTTGAAATAGACATATATTTCATGAGATGTTGAAATAGACATATATTTTGAAATGATGTTGAAATAGACATATATTTAATGTGATGTTGAAATAGACATAAATGATCAAAAGTGATCTGAAGTCATTCATTTTGACTTACTAGACATCGAGATGATGTCTCTTTTAAGAGGGAAAGGATGTCATAACCCAATTTTATTATATATTTATTTAAATACAGAAAATTGAATTGTTGATGAAATTCAATTAAATATTAAGTGGAGATTCTAGAATATTCACATGTTGAATATAAGGAGTTGACTAATGTTAACTTTATGTAATTCTGAAAAACTATTTTTTTTATATGTCATCAAGGATCAAACGTTACTAATCGATTTGCAAGTGTGTGCAATAGTAGGGTGATAGGATGAAGGACTAGAACATGGTTGAAGTAGGATTGTTTAAGCAGATCGAACAATAAGCCAGTTGGAATTTGGGTGCACACACCATAGAAGGACAACATGACTTGCATTTAAATCAAACTGCTTATGTTTGAGAATGAGAATTTTGTAACTTGAACTAATTCCGTGTTTGAAAATATATGGCTTGTGGATATGAAAATTGTCCATTTAAAACTATGTGTTTGATGACAAATAAAATAAAATTTCTTTATATATATAGAGATGCTTGAATTTGAATTTAAGTGTCCTATTGAAAGTAATATTGTATGGAACTCGTAAGCCATAACAAACAATTACACATGGAAGTAAATATGTATATAAAATATATATGTATACATATGCATATACATATATGTACATGTATGTACATAATATTTGAATACATACATACATACATATATATATATATACACGTAGATATATATATATATATGTATGTATATTTGAATGCTTGTTCAAATGTATATATGTGTTGAATTCAAATGATATCCAATAGCATACTAATATCGGTCTATAATTAAAACAAATACAATGATGGAATTAAGGCCCACCATGAATTTAATGGCCATATTTGAATTGTGTAGTGGTCGGCGGCCAAGCCATAATGCCTCTACCTTGGGCATGCAAAATATAGACTGTTGTTTCCATTTTTGAATAACACATAGGCAGTGTGGTGAGGAAACTCACAAGAAAAGGTGGGTTGTAGGATGGAAAAAGCAAAGGAGTTCCAAGGAAAAAGCCAGGGATAGCTAAATCGATTTGATATTGAGGTAATCCAAACCATGCAAGAAATATAAACTTGTTTTTATTTCCATTCTTTCCTTCTTTATTATAGAACGATAGCAATTTCATTATGTATGTCATTTTCGTTCATTTTTCTATGTGTTCATCTAATAAAAGCCATGGCCTTAGGCTGAATGGCATAGTTTTGACCTCTATGGGTCGCTTGTTTGCATTATGTGTATGAGATATTTCTTTCAGGAATCCATGTGGCTAGATCTAAGAGCTATTTTGAGCCTTTGAGTGTTAAACTCAAACGGTTCTTCCTTGAGGCCACTCACATGAGTATGCCATACGATGGCACTTGTATACTTAGCACCATTTCATTATCACTCACTATGAATAAGCAGTGATGGAGATCGATTAAGGATTCCCTTAGAAGAGGGTTTATAACCTTGTAAATTTCTTTTGTATGATTGTTCACCACCCTAGCAGCTCCTAAGGCTCGTAAAGCTTTAAAATCCGGTCATAAACTCATGTTATTTTAAATGTTAAGCCTGTAGGGCTATTAGAATTAATCCAATGACAATATAAGTGACTCCTCCTATACATATTTGGGATCGATTGTGATCCAGGGGAAATAAAAGACCCCTCTGAATGTTGTATTTTCTTGCATTTCATATTGAACCCTGATATTAAAATGGGACGATAACATCAAATGGGAAGGGTTGTGTTTTTTGTTTCTAAGCCTTGACCGAATGTAGGTTGTCTTTGCTTTGAAGCCGACCCCATTCAACAAGGATGGTGGATTGAAAACTAAGTTGAAATGAAATCAAGGTAAGCATGTAGAATATCCTTGCATGCATGGTAATAGACAGTAAAGTACATAGGCAAAAATTTTGAATATAATTATGATGATCTTGACCATTAGGAAATGGATAATAGCTTGATGTTAGAGCAACAATATTTTTCTGAATATTATCATACTATCCTTATGCATGTTACAGGGAATATTTTTACTTCAATATTTTATGTACAATGTGAAAGAATCGTATTGTTTCTTCTGATTGATAGTGAATCATATTCTTATAAAAGTGATCATTTCTTATAAGAACAGCTAGAGATATGTAGCAGAGTAGTGATATTATTGATTTTTCTTAAAACTGAATTGTAGAAAAGAGAACATGAATGTTCTATTGTATTACAGCTCTGTTTGATTTATAAGTGTTTAAATGATAAATGTGCATATGTGAGCAACTTGCTTATAGTTGTATAGTAGGAACAATACTTTTTTTGTTTAAGCCAAGAATGTACTTAAGCAAATAGCTAGTTTTGCAACTGTTTGGAAGGAAACAATAAATATAATATGCTCAAACAGTATGTATGAAACTGTAAGGCCTATACTATTCACTTGACAATGAAAGGTCAAATAGAATACTATCTAAGTTCACAATCTGAATTAATGTTTTTTTTTTTTAAATGTATGCACAAACTCAAACATAAGTAGGTGCATATATGTGTATGCACATAGACTTCATCTATGTACATACACATACTTGTGACATACCTTCCTTTGTTTTTCTTTTAGTACTTTCATTTTAATGGAAAAATGCTTGAGATGATAAGTAGAAATTAGTCATAAGAATGAAGTTACTGGATGATGAATTACTCTATAAGTCATAAATTTGTTTTTCAGATTAAGCTTACTTTACATTTTGATATACATTTATGAAGAAGTAATTTGAATATTGAAACAGAACAGTGATACCTTAATTGAATAGAGCATCTATGGGTAGTTGTTGGTAGAGGGTAGATAGATTTTTAGTAGGAAGTTACCTTCCAGGACGAGTGCCAAAATGGTTTAGAGAGTGTAGGTTTTCTTTACCATAACCTATCATTTTTTGATGTTGCAGCACACTTTTATGCTTGGCCAAGCAATATTGTTCATTATGTATGCATGAATGAACTCTATGATTTCACTCTCTGTCATTCCTAGCATAGATCTTGCACTTTTTTTTTTCTATCATGACATCACATCCTATCAATGATGACATGTCTAGCATACCATAATTACCGTTGTATTTCTAACCTCATTTTTTACAAGCATTTACCTAGCATTATAAGCTAACAAATTCAAGTTATCTCAAGACATCTATCTATTCCACATTTCACATTTCATTCTACATACGTATAGTATAAAATAACTATGTCTATTTTAAATAGAAACACAATCAAATGAATTCCCATAAAGGTTATATATAGAGCAACCCAAATAAAGAGGTTTTACCAAAGTGTAATGACCTCCATAGATTTAACATAAATTAATTCACAAATTACACATCATCACACACAAAGAGAGACATGTGTCCAAATGCACGAGAAAAAGGTAAGGATTAATATTAAAATAATAATTTAAGTACATGTGTCGTTTACAAGGCAAAGCATATGGGAATATTTCCCTTACAAAATACCTTATGGTCAATAGCAAGATTATACATTAAATTGAAACTTGAGCCTTCCTAATAGGCTCCTTGACCTTTGAAACTCCTTTGAACACCTCGAGGGTGAGAACATTGTGGCAACGTGTTTCTACCCTACCACGAAGTGAGACACTTCCCCAAAATTCTTCAGTCCATCGAAGAATACTTGACCCGACACAAGGAAAACTAGCAAAGCAATATTGATTAAGAGTAATGGAATATGTGTAGCATATCAAATCAATGTCTAAACATATCATGATCATCACAAAGTTTCACCCAAACGTCATCACACTTGACACTTTTGCACATACATAATCAGTTATGAAGGTTACTTATTAGATTTCCATCAACATTGCTAAGTCCATCATTTCTTAAGCAACAAATAAATCTTTGCAAGTACTAGTTTGCTATCATGATAACATGTCTACATGCATCAATAAACTTTTCATAAGTACATTTTAATAAAATATATCAATAATCATTCATCTATTTCGCATAAGCAAATGAAACATGTCTTTGTAAGGTTCTAAGAAAATGTGTCAAAATCACATCTTCTTACTTATGTGTGAGCAAGCATAAGCTTAATTACTACATTCATATTTTGAAATATTCATAGAAAGGTATTTGTTTCCAACAATATAAGAATTTGTAAAGTTGATTAAGGAAGGTGTATCACATGTATGTATTTATAGGTACATATATATGTAGGAATATGTGTACACATTCCTTTAAAATACAACAATCATATGATTTATTATAGAGTTGTTGATTCAAGAATGCATTCCATACATACATGACCATTACATTCATTACATGGATTAGAAAGAGATTTTTGCACATATGCAAACCAAAATACATCTTCCAACATATTCACACGTAGGCATCTTCCCAATTATATCATCATTTCTTCATTTTAATCTAGAGTGTTACTCTATGGATATTAGATCATATCTTATCAAAACCTTTTTGATACTTCATTATTTAATGGTCGTTAAAGAATTCACTAACTTGCATGTCAAAAATGATTACATCAAAGTCATTCATTTATTCAATAAATTCTTAGCGCTTTTAGAATCATGGATTGTTCACCATTTTTATATGTTTTCAATTAAATTGAAAAGGCTAGAATACTCTTCAAAATCAACATGATTTGATGAGACCCTCAAACATTCAACCCAAATCGGTTAAAGGAAAACTCACTCCTTTGTTTCTTACACTTGTAGATATGTGAAGTTATGTCTTACAAAATTTCCCCCATTCTATTGAGGTTACAAGGCTCGTTCAAGCCTAACATAGAGTCCTCTTACCTTAAGCTAGTGTACAATATTATTTGAGCCTTTTTAAAATATTGATCTAAAAAAAAGGTCATGTCTAAAGTAATTTAAACTAGAATAATGTGCAAAATATTTATTTACAATTCCATACTCAAGAGCATTACCAATATCCTTGCAAACACCTAATGGTGTCTACTATCATTCGGCTAACCAAGAGTTGATGGCTTAACAACTAGCAATGGGTGATAAATACTAGTATTTACGAGGTAAAATACATATATTTATACTCAAGCTATTACTTGAATCCAGACCTGAATAGGAATGGAAGTTGTTACATGGAAAAGCACAACTAGTATGAAGATGAGAAGGAGTCGAAAGAAATACATGTTATTCCATATATTTCTTGGTTGCATGCCTCGACCATGAGGCTATTTAGACTTCCAATTGAGTTATGCACCTGGTTATGTCAAAGCTGAGAGGCTCAGCATACGGGATATTGTCATTCATTGTGATAGGACCAAAGGCTTAAGGAATTAGCCAGTCATTTCTATTTTGGTTATGACCAAGACGAAGGCTTCCTTACTCGAGCCAAGTTTATAACTAAAATCGGATCTACCTTTTCAACAGATTTGACTCAGCTTGCGTTCTTTTCCTCTGAGTTGAATGTTGACATCATATAAAAAATGGAAGCACAGAAAAGGCAACCTAATTTATCCTCAAAAAGTCCCCAAGGTAAATTATTTCATGTCATGCCGAGAATGTTATTTGATTTACTAATTGTAGCAAATAAATGCAATGGCAAGTACAAAGTCATACCTATTTCCTTTCCCGAAAAATCCTCTCTCCCTGAACCCAATTGGGATCTATCTATTGGGGCAAAGTGCACACCCAGGACTCCAACAATACATAGAGAAAATAAAATTCGAGATTTCCACCTACACTTCATCATTCGAAGAAAAGATGGCCGCAAAGAGAGGTTTCCAAAGTCTTTTTCTGAACAACTTGTACATGTCAATAATGCTATCCTATTTTTGTTTCCAAGATGTAAATGGAAAGCCATTCATCCTCAATTCGGTTTGATAGAACACCTTTAGGAAAGTGCACTTGGCGGGTGTAAAGATAAATATCATAGCGCACACTAAAGAGAACACAGATAAGGTGCAAGAACAGGTAAACAAAATGCCTCTATGACATGGGGTCTCATGGATTACCGAGGTCGTGAACCCTTCGGATAGGTGCTTTCAGTAGAAGTAAAGCCACATTCTGCGGCATCTCACAACATTTCATCGGCCCGAACAAGGGAAATACATCAAGGAAGAGAACAGGGTTGAAAAATTGTAGGTAGCCTATTATGATCATCCACATCTGGTCGTTACTCAATACTAACAAGGAAGCCACTGTCTAGTGCACACGAGGAAGTGACTGAATCAGGCATTTAGCAAAATAACATTTAAACACATCACAAACTAAGAATATCATGGATTCAAACCAAATCCTTATCAGACTTACAAGTTGTATTGCGGCTTCACCAATGCATCTAAACAAAATCAAAATGCTTAATTTCCTTTCCCAAGACAAATTCAGAACCCTTCTCCTAGATCAAAGAGTAAAGATCCATACCGATTAGTGCATTCCATCATCAAAGCGAGAGGAGAATCCCAGGCAAGGTGCTCGACTAGAGGTGAAACCTTTTTGAACACTCACATGGCCTTTCCTCAAAGCCCATTCCTCCCTTGGTATCGAGATACTTGCTTGGAAAATTAGAGCCTAGAGAGCATCAAACCCCTCTTGCTCTGACGCCTCCTCCCTCCCTGTGTACCCATTCTTACTTGTTTTCTTTCTTTTTGAAATGGGAGCCGATATCTTCTGATTGATTCCCTACTGTCTAAATTATTCAACCTGCAATCTCTATGAGGGCTGACACCCAAGGTAGTAGCCTTTAATCATAAGATTCCACCTTTAAATATTATATCCACCTTCTTCAATTTCCTTTATTACATTGATTATCATTTTATGCAAAAGCAATTACTAAAACACATTCATGCTATTGGTCTAAGTACACTCATGCACATAAATGCACCCACTCGGTTGTTTTATGTTGACTAAATGCATTTCATGCAAATGCATGCAAATTAAATTTTATTCCAATAATAATTATTTGAATAATTTCATTTATTTTCAATTTTAAACTTATCATTAATATCAATAATTAAATTTATAATTATTCCCATGTCCAAACTTTTATATTTATATTATAATACTAATGAGCTTAACTAAGCTCTTTAATTTCACTAGGAAATTGAAAAAGATATTTTTATTTATTTATTTCATATTAATTATCTTTCTCAATTTAATAGTGCTAGAAATGGGATATGACATCCTTCCCCTCTAGGAAGAGACATCATCCCGATGTCTTACTGAGTAGTCATTGAAGTAATTGAAACATCCCACTACACCAACAAATAATTTAAGTCTTGTTTATTATTATACCCAAAACATGGTCATCTAAGCTCATACAGAACATGGTAAACATTTTCATCAACTAATTGCATTCATTTTTTTATGCAAACAAGCACGTTCAAGATAAGGCAAGCATGCTCATTCGGAATAAGAGGATCACACTCATTGGCAGAACATTCATGCATCAATTTCTAAGTGTGTGTGTGTATTCCATTATTACCCTTCAACTTTACAAAGCTATTTTACCTCTTCTCCAACAATGTTCTCTTCCTCGCAATGGTGATGATCTTTCTATGGAACTCATGGAAACAACATTACAATTTAGTCCATGTTAGTACCCAAAATCAAAATCAAAATAAAAAATTATTCTTAACGTTTCTTCTTATCCAATTGAGATGTAATCATCTCAATAAATTTTAAACCATAGAAACCATTTTTGCATAATTCCATATTTTCGTATTCATATTCACACACATATATACCTATGCTTACCATACCTTGGCGATTCATTATGTTGGCCAAGTTGCTCGTGTTTCCTCTTCAATGTTCCTGTCTTTCCTTACACACACTTGTGCTACTTCTAGCTTATGCAAATATTAGCACCTCATAGGAAAGTCAATATTGTAAGGCAAAGACTACAATTCCAAAATATAATTATCATTCACTAGATCACACCTTGATCCTATATAAGTGGAAGTACAAAATTTCATCCACATACCTTCTTTCACGAATGATACTCTTGTGCATCCACAGACCACCTACACACGTTCTCCAATCATCCAAGGTGTATTGTCCTTACAAAATCATTCTCATATAGAGACTCTTTTGCGATTCAAGACCATCAATGTACAGGAGTCAAAAGTAACAATAATTGAACCAATAGATAAAATATGCATATGTATGTTATATCTTCTCATGTGCAAATGCATCATTCATATGTTAGCATGTTTACAAAACACAACACTCATACTAGTGATAGTGCATTATACAAGTAGTAAACAAGAAGCAGTGTGTAATACATAATCTGAGAAGTCTTTGACTACCTTCAATCCAAATATGGCTAGTCAAAAGATGAAAACATGATTTGGGTGCTTTTCCACCCAGTCATGGTGATTATACTTTCACAGAGTTCTTCCTACTCGAAGATCTACTGATCTTGCATGAAGTGCCTAGCTACCTCAAAATATTTGGGGCAGGGGGGAATCTGGTGCATGCCTATAGCATCTACATGCTCACATAGCAATGTCTTATTTACAGGATGTGGCAGATACTTATATCAATAAAGTTTGCTAGGCTAACTATCTTTTTCAATGGTTTGGCCTTTAGCCAAAGCACTTGAAAATATTTGAATCTTCCCAAAAAGAGTAAGTCCTTCTCTGTCGTTCCACATTCGGCACCCATCCCAAAAGTAAAAACCTTCCTCACTCATACTTAAGTATATCAACATATATACTTACAAAGAAGATAATTTTTTTTCTTAATTCAACACATCATGCATGAAATGTGAGAATACATTAATTTCAATCACTTAATGAAATTTAATTCTTCTCATTGCATATCATACCATGCATGTAGCATCATTCATGCACAACTCTTCACAATTTGTAAGACATAATTCAATCATGATCCTGATTCAAGGTCAATATGTTCTCTACAATTTACTCCCCCAAAAAATTCTATCGTTGTTCATGGTGAACTTGATAGGCTCACTTAACACGATATAGGACCAACAATGTCAAACATTTGGAACAGTCACCAGAAGATTCAAAAATAAACTCAAAAGAGGAGAATTGCCAAATTCAACTCTAAGTCAGGAAGTGTCAACATTTCCATCAATAAATCAAATACAACCAAGGATCATGAAATCGATCATCAAGAAATTGGTGACTAACCCAATCATAAGAAAAATGAAAGTGAAAATTTTGGTCCTTACAACATAGGAAACATTTTCATTCATGAAATCAAATAAATGATCATTTAGAAACACTTCACATAACTGTGTCCACAATAATCACACATAGGGAGTAAAGGGCTACACAACACCTTTCATCCTAGGTGCACTAGAGGACATACCCAATCACATTCACAAATCAAGTCATTCGTGCTTTCAATCATTGTCCATACTCAAATATGTAATGCAAGGAGACATATGAAAAAGGAATTCCATATTATGTGCAAGAGTTAGATTCACTCCAATAATCAATCATAATATTAAGAATTTCAAATGTATTATGCCCATCTATTTGACATTATGAATAAAGATAAATTCTACACAACTACTTTCCATCATAGCATCACATGTCTATTCATTTCCAAATGTCATAGTTTGACTTGGCATTCAATTACCTCTTAGTCAATTCAATTTTACATCAATGATTCAAAGTTCAACATTCAAAGATAGAATTTCCAAGACTTATAGCATAAAGTCACTTTGAATACAAGCTCAAAGATAAGCCATACAATGGTACTAAGCAAAAAAAAACACATTGTCTTTTGTAAGAGATGACATTTCATTTAGTTATGCATGAGCTACCTACTTAAGGGTCTACACAATCTTCATCTCGAGTCCCTATCACAATTTCCTAATACCATGACATCTAGATGCTTATGTAGGTTAACATATCGAAGTCCTTAGACTTGATGGTCTTCAATTTTAAATTATAACTTAGTTACCCTTGCTTTTCAAGGTAGGGTTATTTAACCATCATAGTTCACAGTTTACAAGGTCACATATGAGGTAGGATCCTTTCTACCACACAATATCTCTATAAGAAAAAAATAAATTATCCAATTATGGCCTCAAGTAGACTATAACAATCACACTTGACCCATATCAACTTTCTCAAGATACTACAAGGCGCTAACCAAGTATTATGGATACTGCATTATAAAGTCATAGGTCTTCATTCCCAATAACCTACTAGGTCAACTTCTCATAAGTTTATCACTTTCTTTTATACATGCAATAATGCATTCTTGGTAGAGAGAGATAACATGCACATCAAAATTTTCAGTAATAATGATGTTCTATCCATCTCATGCATTCATATTATCATGCATCACATGGCTCCTATGCATCAGGATGTACCATGCAGAAGTTGGAACAATTTTTAGAATTTTCAATGTATGACATGCATACGCTCTCCTACCTAACTATTTTCATTTCATGCAATGGATAACCTTAGGTTGCCTACAAGAATTCAGATCCTTCTCAAGTTATCATACACACTTATGCTCATTTCAAGTTATAAAACAAATAACTTTTTAAAGCAAGACACTATGCAAGTTTTAATACAACATAAGTTTTCCTTTTGTGCAACAATCTTACTTAAACGTAGGATTAAAGACCTAACTCCTGACTCATTCTTGCTCTAGTTTTTAACATATATATTTCTCATAGCTTTCAATATACATTTTAGTTAAAAGGAAATATCATAATATAGAAATCTATTTAGTTTTCTCATGATGTGCTCAAATTAAGAAACATCTTAGAAAGATTTCAAGTCATCATTCATGATACCTTCTCTTATAGGATCTTCATGAGTACACAAATAACATAATTAGTGGGTCCTAGAATCTAGGAGGACCAAAACTTGCACAAACAGAGCTTATCCCGAGGGCTCAATAGATATGTGGCAATAACTTGTCAATCTCGTAAAGGAATAAGAGCATCAAACATGTAAGTCCAACATATGGATAAGGTATGTATTCATTTATCATAATTTCCCAATTGATGCCTTCTAGGATGTACGCAAGGACTTAGGTCATGCACATGAAAATTTTAGGGTGTTCCCAACTCAAACATTGATTAAAATTGTTCTTAATGTGCCAAAGGCACTACCCTAAAAGCAACTAAATGGCTTCCAAGAACTCTAAGACAAGGGACATCGTCCCTTTCCTATCAGGTGGCAAAATTCTAAAAGACTCTCTTTACACGAATACTCTAACTGACTTGCTTACACATCATGCGCTAAGCACTTCTTAGGAGGTCCATGTGATCAAGTTTCGTAACTAAGCAAGGTGAACTCAAGGCCCTAGCACTGAACCTTAAGCTCTGATACCAAATGTAATGACCTCCATAGATTTAACACAAATTAATTCACAAATTACACATCATCACACACAACGAGAGACATGTGTCCAAATGCACAAGAAAAAGGTAAGGATTTATATTAAATTAATAATTTAAGTACATGTGTCATTTATAGGACAAAGCATATGGGAATATTTCCCTTACAAAATACCTTATGGTCAATAGCAAGATTATACATTAAATTGAAACTTGAGCCTTCCTGACAGGTTCCTTGACCTTTGAAACTCCTTTGACCACCTCGAGGGTGAGAAAATTGTGGGAACACATTTTCGCCTTACCACGAAGTGAGACACTTCCCTTGAATTCTTCAATCCATTGAAGAATACCTGACCCAACACAAGGAAAACTAGCAAAGCAATAATGATTAGGAGTGATGGAATATGTGTGTAGCATATCAAATCAATGTCTAAACATATCATGATCATCACATAGTTTCACCCAAATGTCATCATACTTGATGCTTTTGCACATACATAATCAGTCATGAAGGTTACTTATTAGATTTCCATCAATGTTGCTAAGTCCATCATTTCTTAAGCAACAAGTAAATCTTTGCAAGTACTAGTTTGCTATCATGATAACATGTCTACATGCATCAATAAACTTTTCGTAAGTGAATTTTAAGAAAATACATCAATAATCATTCATCTATTTTGCATAAGCAAATGAAACATGTCTCTGCAAGGCTCTAAGAAAATGTGTCAAAATCATATCTTCTTATTTATGTGCGAGCAAGCATAAGCTTAATTACTACATTCATATTTCAATATTCATAGAAAGGTATTCGTTTCCAACAATATAAGAATTTGTAAAGTTGATTAAGGAAGGTGTATCACATGTATGTATTTATAGGTACATATATATGTAGGAATATGTGTACACATTCCTTTAAAATACAACAATCATATGATTTATTATAGATTTGTTGATTCAAGAATGCATTTCATACATACATGACCATTACATTCATTACATGGCTTAGAAAGAGATTTTTGCACATATGCAAACCAAAATACATCTTCCAACATATTCACACGTAGGCATCTTCCCAATTATATCATCATTTCTTCATTTTAATCTAGAGTGATACTTTATTGATATTAGATCATGTCTTATCAAAACCTTTACAATACTCCATTCTTAAATGGGCGTTAAAGAAGTCACTAACTCACATGTCAAAAATGATTACATCAAAGTCATTCATTTATTCAATAAATTCTTAGCACTTTTAGAATCATGGATTGTTCACTGTTTTTCTATGTTTTCAATTAGATTGAAAAGCCTAGAATATTCTTCAAAATTAACATGATTTGAGGAGACCCTCAAACATTCAACCCAAATGGGTTAAAGGAAAACTCATTACTTTGTTTCTTACACTTGCAGATATGCTAAGCTATGTTTTACAAAAGTTCCCCCATTCTATTGAGGTTACAAGGCTCGTTCAAGCCTAACTTAGAGTCCTCTTACCTTAAGCTAGTGTACAATATTACTAGAGCCTTTTTAAAATACTGATCTTAAAAAAAGGCCGTGTCTAAAGTAATTTAAACTAAAATAAAATGCAAAACCTTTATTTACAATCTCTATACTCAAGAGCATTACCAATATCCTTGCGAACACCTAATGGTGTCTACTATCATTCAACTAACCAAGAGTTGATGGCTTAACAACTAGCAGTGGGTGATAAATGCTAGTATTTACGAGGTAAAATACATATATTTATACTCATGAGCTATTACTTGAATCCAGACCTGAATAGGAATGGAAGTTGTTGCATGGCAAAGCACAACTAGTATGAAGATGAGGAGTTGAAGGAAATACATGTTATTCCATATATTTCTTGGTTACGTACCTCAGCCATGAGGCTATTTAGACATTCGATCGAGTTCTGCACAACTATGTCAAAGCTAAGAGGTTCAACATATGGGATATTTTCATTCATTGTGATAGGACCGAAGGCTTAAGGCATTAGCTATCCGTTTCTATTTGGGTTATGACCAAGACGAAGGCTTCCTTACTCGAGCCAAGTTTATAACCAAAAGCAGATCTGCCTTTTCAACAGATTCGACTCAGCTTGCTTTCTTTTCCTCTGAGTTGAACATTAACATCATACAAAAAATGGAAGCATAGACAAGGCAACCTAATTTATCCTCAAAAATTCCCCAAGGTAAAGTATTTCATGTCATGCTGAGAATGTTATTTGATTAGCTTATTGCAGAAAATAAATGTGATGGCAAGTATAAAGTCATACCCGTTTCCTTTCTCGATAATCCTCTCTGCCCGAAGCCAACTGGGATCTATCTATCGAGGAAAAGTGCACACCCAGGACTCCAACAGTACATAGAGAAAATAAAACCTTCGAGATTTCCACCTATACTTTATCATTTGAAGAAAAGATGGCCGCAAGGAGAGGTTTCCAAAGTCTTTTTCTTAACGACTTGTACATGTCAATGATGCTATCCTATTTCCGTTTCCAAGATGCAAATGGAAAGTCGTCATCCTCAATTCGGTTTGATATAACACCTTTAGGAAAGTGCACTTGGTGGGTGTAAAGACAAATATCATAGCCTGCACTAAAGAGAATGTAGATAAGGTGCAAGAATAGGTAGACAAAATTCCTCTATGACATGGGGTCTCCTGGATTACTGAGGTCGTGAACCCTTTGGATAGGTGCTTTCAGCAGAAGCAAAGCCACATTCTGTGGCATCTCACAACATTGCAATGGCCCAAACAAGGGAAAGACGTCAAGGAAGAGAACAGGGTTGACAAATTGTAGGTATCCTATTGTGATCATCCACATCTGGTCATTACTCAATACTAACATGGAAGCCACAGTCTAACGCACACAAGGAAGTGACTGAATCAGGCATTTAGCAAAATAACATTTAAACACATCACAAACTAAGAATATCATGGATTCAAACCAAATCCTTATCAGACTTACAAGTTGTATTGCGGCTTCACCAATGCATCTAAACAAAATCAAAATGCTTAATTTCCTTTCCCAAGACAAATTCAGAACCCTTCTCCTAGATCAAAGAGTAAAGATCCATACCGATTAGTGCATTCCATCGTCAAAGCGAGAGGAGAATCCCTAGCAAGGTGCTCGACTAGAGGTGAAGTCTTTTTTGAACGCTCGTATGGCCTCTCCTCGAAGCCTATTCCTCCCTTGGTATTGAGATACTTGCTTGGAAAACTAGAGCCTAGAGAGCGTCAAACCCCTCCTACTCTGACGCCTCCCCCCTCCCTGTGTACCCATTCTTACTTGTTTTCTTTTTTTTTGAAATGGGAGTCGATATCTTCTGATTGATTCCCTGCCGTCTAAATTATTTGACCTGCAATATCTGTGAGGGCTGGCACCCAAGGTAGTAGCCTTTAATCATAAGATTTCACCTTTAAATATTGTATCCGCCTTCTTCAATTTCCTTTTATTACATTGATTATCATTTCATGCAAAATCAGTTACTAAAGCACATTCATGTTGTTGGTGTAAGTACACTCGTGCACATAAATGCACCCACTCGGTTACGATATGTTGAATAAATGCATTTCATGCAAATGCATGCAAATTAAATTTTATTCTATCTTATTAGCTTTAAATAATTATTTTGAATAATTTCATTTATTTTAAATTTTAAACTTATCATTAATATCAATAATTAAATTTATAACTATTTGCATATCCAAACTTTTATATTTATATTATAATATTAATAAGCTTAACTAAGCTCTTTAATTTCACTAGGAAATTGAAAAAGATATTTTTATTTGTTTATTTCATATTAATTATCTTTCTCAATTTAATAGTGCTAGAAACGGGATATGACACAAAGCAAGATTTGATCAAGAACATGCAAGCTTACACAAGAATTATAATACATATTTCATTCCATCATTTTCAATCAAGACAATCAATATTAAATATCCTTTCAAACACAATAAAAAGGGAATAGAAATCAACATGTGTGTATAAAATCTCCAACTAATAATCCTTCCTTCCTAGCTTAATTCCTCAAGCCCGCTAGCCACTTCCTCTAAGATCAACCCAATTCTTACTTCTAGCCTCTTACCAAATCTCTCAACAAATACTAATGCAAAATAACAAACAACTCGCTACTCTCAAGCTCTTAACTTATTAGCACAAAATTTGTAGCAGAATAACAATGGAATAATCAAAATGAAGAGTGTAGAAAATGGTAGAATGAGCACCTCTATATACACTAAAATGTGAGCAACCAAAGGCTACAAATAAGCTAATACTTTTGCCACCTTTCTATCCCATGCAACGACTCATCAAACTAACTTATAGGTTTACAACAAATAACAGTCCTCACCTTTCAAATGGTTGAATAGACTTGTTTCAAGGGACAACAAGACTCTTTTACTAAGTCAAATGAACAACAAACTTCTAAGCAAGTTTCCTATTCTGTTTTTAAATTGAATTCCTTATATTTCTACCAAGTTTACATTGACTAAGATGCATGGTTAAGATATTGTTTTTCTAGACTTATGCACAATAAAAAGACTTCTTATGCATTTCATATACTTCAACATTGGTGCCACATTTCAGAAACTGACACCCTTTAAGATAGCGCGAGTTAGACTATTTCTACATTGCTAAAAACTGCATTTACTTCCTTTTGCAACATATATACAACACTTCTTATTCCATATGTGCCTTATAGTCTTTGTTGATTTATTCATTGTAGTTTTAAGACTTATTTTTGCATTCAAACACTAGATATCTTTTCCTCCTTAGCGCATTATATACGCAACATATACTTTGTTATAATGTTGGCTTTTATTAGCATCGATAGTAATCCTTAGTTTACATGCCTTCCTCTTGAATTATTCTGCAACATATATTTGACATGGTACTTGGCTTTATGCAAGCCTACATCAAACGCTTTCATTCTCCTTTAAATATCATTCAAAATATGCTTAATAACCTTATGTGCTACATTAAATCTCTCTCATGCGTTGGCTCAATACTTATTTCATATCATGTTTAAATGTATAATGAATGGCTTATTAAGCCCACGCTATACATTAGCGCTATATTTTCATGATAAAAATGCTTTTAATATTATATAGATATATATTATAATATAAACATTACAATATATTTTAGTATATATATATTTATTTATTTATTTATTCACACTAAAACATTCTTTGATATTTAAATATGTATAAATACTTAATTATATATGATAATATATATTCATATATAGATATATATGTATAGACACACACATATATATATAATTACGCTTTTAGTATATATATGTATATATATATATATATATATATATATATATATATATATATATATATATATATATATATATATATATATATATATATATATATATATATATATATATATATATATATATATATATATATATATATATATATATATCGAATATATATATATATATATCGAATGTATATGTGTGTGTGTGTGATATATGTCCATTTGATTTCCCTATGTGTATGACGTATCCGTGTATGAGCATGCCTTCATATTTCTACTTACGTATACTCACACATGTATATGCTCACATGTACTAGTTATCGCTTCCACATAAATACATACATATAAATATACATTTTATGTACATATATACATATCGATTACTATATAAATACAAATACATGAAGAGAACTTATACTTATCACAAAGACTCAATCACATAACCTCAAACAAGAACATTCAAAGACTAACCGCAAACTAATACAAAACATTCTTATTCAATGATCGAAGGTTACTTACTATTTCACGACTATCCTGACTCGACTAGACCAACTAGGGTGTGAGTGTGTGTATGCTTAGTTAAGCTCATAAAGAGTTAGTAGACCAAGCTCCTCTCCTAAGTGATACTCCCCCTCTTGTACCTAAGGGCTTGACTCCTTCCTGCATCCAAATTAGTGCAACACAAAGGTAGTTAGCCATTCACATGAAATATACTTTCAAACCATAAAACATTTGCATCATCAAAGCATTAAAGTATTCATATCACAATACATATTCGTACATTGCATTTCCATCAGTATTAAAACATAATCATACCTTCAAAAGTAATAACATCTTAATGCATATTCAGTATTTCATTCACCTATTACACATATTAAGGTCACGATCTACATTTATCATCATATTTACTTACAAGGTAAAAGTAACCCAATAACTATGAAACGAAGTGTAACATACTTCCCCCCTTGTGAATCATCGTCCCCAATGATTTAATGCACTAAACATATAGATAAAGTCAAATAAAGGTTTTACTTTATGTTTTCCAAATTATGCAAGAAATAAGTATATCTCCAACTAATCTACCCTCATAGCATGACCCCTTGCAATATCATTTTCCTGGACCTTGCACTGGGTGATTGTGCTAACGTACAAGAAGTACTTATGTTCTCAAGAAAAATTTCTCCCCAAATAACTATATATCATAATTATATCAACTCATATGTACATCATAAATACAATAGTGACTGTATCCTATATGACATCTATACCACAGTGACTAGAAAAACACATTCTCATTGGCTAATACAATTATCCTTAGTGTAATCCAAATAGAAAAGGAATGTTGGTGCATTGTGCACTACACCATGGGCCCCATCCTTCCCTTTGGTATTTACACCATCAGACACAGATTAAAAGTCGAGACCGTCCATCACTGACATAACCATTTACCTTAAGCATAATAATATTGCTTCTTGATTTAAGCTTTGTATCAACAAAGTTTTCCTTGATCCCTTCGATCTATTATTCCATTTATGGCAACATTTTTGGTCTAAGGGTAATCCTATTCCCTAGCTTATCCCAGCTTTATAGAGATTAAACCCTTCTTCCTATATAATGGACCAAATTTCAATGGTATAAGTTTATTGTAATAAAGTTTTTCATAAATCCTCCAAGATTTGATTTATCCCCTTTTTCCTAACTAGCTATCTTAAAGTAATAAATTGAGCATTCATTCAATTAATTTTTTCATAAGATGATCATGGTTTACACAAAACCTTAATGTATTACTTGCTTGTTCCCATTTGAGATAACCTTCTCAAGAACATTAAGCAGCTTCTTTACATAATTTTTTGTTTAGGACTAATATCCTATAAATCAAATTTCCGAATCAAAATTGGTTACCTTGGTGAGTCTCTCTGTTACACCCCTAACTTTAACTATGTTTTACTTTTACTTTGAAGTAATTAGTAGATGATTATGCATGTTTCAAAGATTTGACGTTTAGTTAAAATGGCTAGAAAAATCAATGTTTTCATGAGTCATGTTTATTTGACTAAATTTTGACATGTGTTTAAAAGTTGTCAAGATGTGATGATCTCATGAGGATTATGAAAACGATTACTGAAACACTAATCTTGTGTTGTTGATTGCAAGTTGCATTTAGAAAACAAGTTTCCACCCTTCGAGAAAGGGAGGGAGAGCATCATTAGAGAGAAGGGAATAGATGGAATAGAACAAGTTGTCACCATCTTAAGTCTATTTCTAGTTGCCTAACGTCAACCTATTCGTTTTGGGGATAGTGACGTCGTCATGGTTAAACATTAGTTGTTTTACGACTGAGACAATTTTCTGTCAAGCCCGACGCTTCTTATGTCGTAACGAGTTTATGTCATGACATCAATTCCGCAATTGGTTGTTCATTATTGTCTAATAGTTTGAATTGGCTTATTAGGTCATGGAGCTATTATTATAGCCTGATTCCTTGTAAAAGGAAGTCATTATGATGATCATCCTTGAGTTCATTTTATGGGGTGAATATGCCTGAGAGACAACAAAAGATCAATGCCATCAATCGTGTAAGATTGTATTACCAACTCTTAATTTCTAAATGATTATCGTCTATATATGTTCAATCTTTAAATGCTTTAACTTAATGACTCTCATTATGATATTACACATGGACGTTGATCATTTATGATCATTGTTGAATTCATTCATTTGACGAATATACTGGTTAGACGATGTAACGACCTATGTTGTCAACCTTTTCCATGATGTTATATTTCTTAAAGTATTATTATGTTTAGATATATGTTGAAAATTGTTCAACTCTTAGAAGCTTGGGTGATTGCTTTAACTTTTATGTTTATTTGTATTGCATAGCTTATATGGCCTATGCAAACCCGATAGGATGCAACATACTAATTATCATTGGCAATAGATTTAGAAGGGTTATCAACGATAATAGTTGCCATCAAGGGTTGTGAGCACAATTTTTTTCAAAGGCGGCATAAACCTTATTTGATAGCAATTCAATTCTCCACATTCTAACCCCATCCCTCATCACGTCAATTTGCATGGTAATTATTCTTTTTATTAACAAAAATTATATTCCTAAGTCAGTTGATGATATTTGAGAGGATAAGAATCATGTAGTGGGTTAACGACTTCGGGTGAACAAACTATTGCTTCAAATTACCTCTTTAACAGTTTCTATAACTGTTTCTTGCCTGGGTCAGGTCGTGGCTAGCTGTACCAAGCATTATCTGATGCTAAATTGGAGAATATAAAGAGTTATGAAATCCGTCACTAACATATTCATTGGGAGGCTATTTGGAAACATGAGGAAAGTGGCCTAAGTTTCTAACCGCTTTAGGAACTACTTTTTTTTCTCTAACTACCTTTGTAGCAGTTGCTATAACGGATTCTGGTCGAGCAAGAGTGGCGGGGGGATTCAATGAGAGGCTCTCACTGTCTTTCCTGAGAGTGCTCTCCCTTTTTATTCATTACCTCTCTACAATAGCGGGGGATATATGCAAAGGGTCGAAGAGACAAGGGAGGAGGGCAGCAGACATCCTTAATACTCTTGCAGAAACATAATTTCCAAAGCTTTTGGAACCTTTTGGAACTTCACTGAAGAACAAATAGAAGGGAGTCTATCCATCTCCGTGTGAAGATCACGCAGTAGAAACTAGTGAATAGGGAGAAGGAAAAACATTTTGATCGTTTTCAATACATGCACAGTGCCATGCTATTATGTATTGGACTCAAGTTGAGTTCTATTTCAAGGGTGTTCCATTGGTTGTTGGTTGTGTTACAAATTTGTAAGTTTGAGCACTTTTCGGGAATGTGAGGAGCATGGTCACGGTGGTTGGTATTGACCTTTTCTAAGTGTATGATATATGTAGAAAAATAAAAGACATGAAAGGAGAGGACTGAACCAGTCAAGAGACCACCAAATTCAGGAGTAAATACCAAACTCATGGCATCGAGAGCATTTCCTCATCTATGGAGTGACAACAACCCTAAAGACAAATGGAAAGCGAAGTGCTAGTTTTACAATTTTGTGTAGAAAATTCCAAGAATGGCTAACGTAAGGTGCTAAGAGATTTCTATAAAAGTTCGAACCTTGATTGCTCCGAAGAAGGATTAGAAGAGATTATAAATATTTTGTTTCCACAAGCTTGGAGAAGCATCGCTGGTAAGGAGTGCAGAATAGCACCGTTATACAGGCATGATTTTCTCTACCCTTAACTTATTTTATGGGCTTGCAAATAAAGAGTTTATTATGGATGTATATCTTAACAATTTTTTATTACAAGAAAGAAAGGATGAATCTATGTAATCTTTTATTAGCTTGTTGAACATGCATCCTAAAAAGGAAAACGGTACAAGTTCTAGAGATTGGAAAGACCAAATCAGTATTTCCTTAAAAGTGAAATCTAAGGATATAATGGAATATCTAGGGTGGAGACTACGATAGTTTAATAGATGTACTCTTGCTTTTAGAAGCATAACTCTGTTATTTAGTTGAAATAGAGGTTTCAATGATGATAAAATCCTTTTGATATTGAAGTGACAATGTGGCACTATGGATATAGAATACCTTTTACGAAATTGAGTCTTTCACGACATTTTTGTAAAACAAATCCAGGAGAATAGGTGATCCAAGGATGTGGAAATTTAGATAGCCTTTCTATTAACCAGTAGTACTTGTGCTATCTTGTCTCAGGAGAGAGAATAAACTAGGCAATGCAACAATATAGATCTCATAGTTCTTGTTCAATAGAACTTATTTTAGTACTAAGTGCACATAAGACATAGGTAGCCAAGATTGGGTATCACTGGAATGATTTACCTCAAGGTGGGACATATGGAGAGATTCGTAACTCAATTCAATATGATAGTGGTAAACTATTAAGATCGATAAAGGTTTAAGAAATAAAGGAAGTTATATATGATTTCATAACTTAACCTAGGTTGAAATTCAGTAGACTCAAATAGGCCAAGGGGTCGAAGATAGATTATTATCTTTTAAAAACAAACCTTTTAAGGGTTGAAAGATTGACTTAGATCAAGACTATTGATATGAAATGATAGTATTCTTTGAGATATTATATTGGCAAGGAAATACCTTGAATTATATGTTTATTCATGTACGTAAAATGTGAATTCAAACAATGTCAAGCGGTCTAGGAGAGACTAGAGGCATTTTGTTCTTATGGTTAGTTACACTTATGTTATTACCTTTAGAGAATCAAGGATGATGATTTTTCTGTGCATTGAGTTAGAGAAGCTAAACCCTTGTATTGAAACAAGGAGGATGTAGGAAATCTATAACTCTTATGTCATATATGACATTGTACATATATATTTTGATTGTCAGTGAAAGGTCGAGAAAACTATAGATCAAGACAAGAAGTCTTTATAACACCTTAAGAGGTTCTTCGATAATGTTGAAACTCGATTAAACGCATCGAGATGTTGGGTATTGAATCTTGAGAAGTAAATGACAGGATGTCATAAACCCTAGATATTGCAAGAATGCAATAAGGGACTTTTAAAAAGGTTTGAAATATCTAAATCTTTATATTACATGTTATAATGAATTATGGATTAATTCTAAGTCGGATTGACTAGAATGGTTTTCTTTATAGACTAGTTGTGTCTAGAGTACCAATAGAGTAATTAAAACTTCAAATTGTGATAGATCTAAGATGATTCAGAGGTGTGTGTCTAGATTGCATGACCAATCAGAATGATCATACTTAGCTAGAAGGGATCTAGAGTTGTATGGTTGATTGAGTATTGTAGGACACATCACTAGGATTTAGATGGTGAAACTTGATAGCTCCTTATATCTAAACCCTTTGTGAAGGATCGGGGCACTACCAGTTAGGTAGTGTGCGGGGGACCACTTGAGTCTGTGGTTGGAGGAAAAGCACTAGGATGATGCTCTCCCTCTGTAGCAGAAGACTCTCCGAGTCTCGTGAAGATCGACATCAACATTTATGGTTTATGACATTCAACCTATGAGGTAAAACTATTAATTATGTTAAGTATATCTTATGTGATATAAATGATTAGTGTAAGGAATTCTCTTGATTCTAGTTGCAATTAAATGTGAATTCAAGTTTGAATTTATCTTGAAAAGTTATACTTTATTCTTGTGCTTATACAAATGTTTTTTTTTTTTTTAAATTCTCACTCATGTTTACTAAGTTTATTTACCTTCTAGTAAATTCATGAGTTTACTTGTGTATTATGATGTGTGATGTTACACTCTCCACCATAATTTATTATGTTGGTTCCATTGACATAGAAAGATCAAAACTATTCTTATGATCTACCACTTCCTCTGTGGAATTCCCTAAGAGCATACAAGTCTTGTCGATGACGACATCTTATTTGGACAACAACTTGCTACATACCTTACAACATCTTACTATATCCCCTTCCAGATTATAGTTGTTCCTCATCTGACAAATAATTTTTCCATTTTTATGTCTCCTAAATATGACATCAATTTGCCTCATTTCTTTCCTTAATCTTCCAAAATTTGGTACATAGGTTCTTTCTCCAATTCATGTAATAGTCCACCTTGACTAGTGAAATCTCTTCAATGGACTTATGCCACATACGATTCTCAAAATATAATAATGAAATATTTTTGGCGGAGATAAACTCCTTCCTCTTAGGACTTCCATATCTTGGATTTCCTTCATCCTTAAAGCATTCCCAAAGTTGTAATCTAATTCCCAGCTCAATTTATCTCTTCTTATGAGCACTTATATTAGTTGAGTATCAATCCGCATTTCATTATGCTAGTTTTATATTATCTTCCAAAAGATATCAACAATTATTACATACCTAGTTTTCAAATATGAACGTTTTCTCTATAACTTGAAATCATGAGTACATGAATCTTCCCTTCCCTGTTTCATAGGTGATAATCTTATCTTTCATGATCAAGTATTTCGACTAACCTTTTCCAAAATATTATTGATTGAAATTGTGGGAAAATGGGTTCATTATTTTGGAATGGCGGTTCACCAATTTTACTATAAATAGAAAGGGCAAAATGAGGTATAATGCACCTATTTTCCTCTATTTCATTGGGAAAAAGAGATCCCTTAAGCCAAGGTTGACTTTCAGCCCTTAGGTGAGTCAACTTTGAAGGAGATCTTGTTGTTTTCCTTATGATCTAGGGTGAGGCAGATCTACTAAAACAACACTTTTGGGAGAAAGACTAAAAATAATAAATCAACTCAAAAATGCAAAGTGAAACATGAAATTAGAAGATTAAACCTTAATCTATTAGAACCTGCAACTTTCAGAAAGATCTAAGAGGGTTTAGTATTTTTGCACTTGTCATCAAAATGTTATTGTTAAGTATCCTCTGGGACTCATTAACCCAAGGGTGAATGGGTCTTTGTAGGGATTTTTGAAATCACTTTCTAGGTCCTCTAGTCCTATGTCTGCACTCCCAAATTCTTCAGATTTCACAATCAGAAAGTCAAAAATAAATTATAAAAAATGAGTTTTCATGGCTTGATGACAAATTTTGCAACTTTGACAACTTTTCCATTTTTTCTCTTTGATAGATCTTCAATCCTTCTTCAACCTAAGATTTGCAACACAAAGAAAAGAGGGAAAATTGTTTGTTTTTGGTGAATGGGTGTTTGCCTCGATCAAACCCTGTTTTGGTAATTAAACCTTGAATTGAAACAATAAAACGTGAAATGAATTATGAATGAACAAAATTTGCTATGTTGCAACTCACCAAACCCTTGAAGGACTACGGCTTAGTAGATCTCTCCAAGGTATTGATCTTGCATGAATGGATTGATTGATGATGTGATCTTGGTTCTTGAAATTTGACTTGAATGCTTGAAACCTACATCACAATGTTAGCTCCAAAAACATGCATGATGCTTGATAACTTTGATGTGATGCTTGAAATCTTGAATGCTACAAAAAATGCTTGAGAAATCTGCTCTTGAACACCTTTGAAAATAATATTAGCTCTTGTGAAAATTTCATTAACATTCTAGGATTTGAATTGATAAAATAACCTTGCTTTTATAGATGATTTTCTAATTTCTCAAAAATTAAACATTACAAGTTGACACTTAAATATTGAATTTAGGACCTTAAGATGCTTCCAAAAACATGTTTAAAATTTGAAATTGTGATCTTAAAGCGGAACCATTCGCCCAATGGGTCATGACCTAGATTATCATAACCTATTCATTTCTTGGTGATAAAAATAATAAATGCATTAATTAAGTCACAAATCCCCTTTCAAAAATTGCAATTAATTAGGCTTGTAAATGCAAAATTTAGGAAATTAGAGGCTTAATTAGGCTCAATTAATTAAGGGACCAAAACATAGTGTGAAAATGTAAAGGATTAAATTTTCCAACACTACATTTAGCCCCCACTTTAGTGAGAGGATGAGCCCTACACTCAAACTCACACTAAAGTAGTCAAACAAGTGTTAAGAGAGGTCTAATTGTATAATCATTAGAAAGATAAGGCAACAAAGGTCAAGGAGGATGATCAAGCCCCTAAGATCTAAGATCTCATGACAAACCAAAAAAGGCACAAACAGACACATGCCTATATTAAATATGCAACAACAAGACAAGATACACAAGCATGCAATGCCAAAATTAAAGAAGAGAAAGAGGGGTGGATCAAGCCTTGACTATTTTTCCATCTAGATATGGATCAAGCCTTAACTGTTTGTCAAAAAATGTTTACAAGTAGAAACCTATTATCCACTATGCAAACCAAATGCGCTCACACAGGCTAGTGAAATATATGTTGTCCACTAGGTGAGCCCCCAAAAAGTGGCTAATGAGAAGTGCCTCTATCTAGGCTCCCATTGTACTAACCATACCAAAGTTATACCTCTTGATAACTTTGATAAGGAGCCACACAAAACAAAAAGGCTCCACTAGAAAGCAAGTTGTGTTATGCTTGGTGGCCTTGATACATGCAATAGTATACTCAAAAGGGTTTTGATAAGTTCATGAAAGGTCTCCTCTTAGGGAACATCATGCCTGATGTCTCCAAGAGAGGACTAGTTGAGGATAAAAGATTCACAACTTAGGGAATGTAATCCATAGCATCACCACTAAGAGAAATGTCATATGCTCAAAAAGGTCACAATCTTGAAGGACATCAAACCCAATGACACCACCAAGAAGAAACGTCACACGAAGTAAGAAGACCACACTTTGAAACAAACAATGATTTGAGACGCGTATGCCCCCACTTTAAAGAAATTGCTAAACACCATGTTGTGAGCAATTACTTTAAAGTGGAACATACATGACAAATGCCAATACATGAGAACTTTATTTGGAAATCCCTATATAAACATATATTTTGAGATAGAGCTACATCATATAAAGTAGAGGTTGCCCCTTATATACAATCCTAAGATAACACTTAAGAGATCCATGGATTTGGGGTCAATGTTTGTCATTGTTGTAGTGATATAATCAAGCTTGGAACCATCATCATTCTCCAAATGACTCATGGAACAACGAGCACAAAGGAAGAATGACACATAGAGAGAGAGAGAGAACAAAGGGACTCTTTCAGGTCAACATGGAACAGACCTAAATTTCTTGATGCCTTGCATCATCCCCAAAAGGAAAAAAACAAGACAAAGGATAAAGGTTATGACATATAGAAGAATGTAGATACAAATAGAAGAATGTCACAATGGATTCGCTTCCTTTGTATCCTTGCACCAATGAAGTGACAAGGGTCATCAAAATTAGGCTCACAAATATATAAATAAATTCCAAGCAACACGGTATGGGGGATCACATTACGCACATGCAATCACAAAGAACACAAAGAGAAGACTAGTAGGGAACATGCGATTCAACCTATAGCAGGCCATCCACATCCCAATCTTATTCATCATATGCGGAAGGCAGACAACTAGCCAAAGGGGAAACAATGAGTGTTGTACTAGGAGCATCACCAAGTTCAACACGTGGTGAGTCACTCTTTATAGGACTATCACAGTTGTTCTCATCTAAGCTCATGGAAGAGGAAAACAATAAATTCAGCTCATTATGCACTTCCGCATCAATTTTAGCAATCTCATCATCATTATCCAAGTTAATCAAAACAGGAGGCCTAATGACAATGTCCATAGAAGTTTCTTGTTGTTTTTGTTGTGGTGAAGGTGGAGAATCATCATGTTTTGCTTCAACTTGAGTTTATCTTGATTTTCTATTTTAGTTTCTTTCTTTATTCTATGAGAAATAGCATGACATCTACACCTACACTCCTTAGCATTTCTATTTCTTTTTGCAATGTTTTCAAGTTGTGCTTGTGTAGGAGTGGGTTTATCAACCATACTTTTATTTTCTTCTCACTAGGGAGGAACGGAAGGAACCATGGTAGGTTGTCAAGTTGTTCAACCACTTTCTCTTTAACTTTATAAACTTGTTTGATCTTAGGAGGGACAATAGGACTTACATTTTTATCTCTTGGTCATTTGTAGGAAATAGGTGAAGGATTTTTCATGGGTTGGTCTTGGTTACTTGGAAGGTCTTTGGGTTCAATCATGGTTTCATCAATGATAGGAGGCTCAATCATAGGTTGAGGCATGTTGCTAAGGGATAATTCTACTATGAGCTTTGCCTTAAACTTTTGATAAGATTTGAAAAAGAAGTCCTCACGAGGCCTAATAGGTTCCATAGGTTTAGGCCAAAATAAATCCAATGATAAATTCCCATAGGAAGCCAGAGGATTAAAGCCACTATGGTGCACAATAAATATCTCATTATGAAATGAAAACTTTAAGCATTTATGCACAACCAACGGGATGACATCCATGGAGCGTAACCATGGGTAACCAAGCTTCACATGGAATTGGTCTAACAACGGGATGATGGAGAATGAGACATTCAATTTCTTTGGTCCAACTTGTAAAGGAAGAGTTATCGAACCTATCGTAGGGCAATCAAAACCATTATGCATTTTGATCCACGCTTTTTGTTGTTCATAAGAATCTTGATAAAGTTCATGCACAAATAAGAATTCCTCGGTGATCACATTATCTACATACATGGGATCAATTAATATCCCATTAGAAGGCTTTTCATTGACTCTTCCAGCTATGTAAAGAGGACCATTAGGTGCATGTCTAATTATTTCATTTTGTGAGAAAGCAATGTCAAGGGGCATTTTGGTTTGGCCCTTACGGGGTTGAACATCAATGAAAATGATCGTAGTATTTGTAGAATCATTCTCATACTTTTTCATGTGATGATTAATGATGTAAGCAAGGCTACACAATTTATATTCCTTGTTTATTATGAAGCATTTTCCTCATGTTATCTATGATAAGAATTGTAGTACCAACAATGTATTCAAAACTCACAAAGTTTTGTAATTTCTTTAATTCTTCATCCATTTGTCTTAGTTCTTGTTGAGGGACATTAGCAACCAATGTGTCAACATCAATCACATTGGTTGTGGGTAGGGTGGTCACGGGAAATGAGGTATCAAAGCTATGGTCCATAGTGGGTTGACTAGTATCAACACTATGGGTGAAAGAGTTGGAAAACTCAAGATCCACGACGTGTGTAGAAGTGCAGGATGGCATGAGTCTCAAACTACGTCTCACTATAGTATTGGTCGTAGGACGCTAGGTTGTGAAGCTCATAAAAGTTTCACCAAACCTAGGTGGACCCAAAATGGAGAATAGACACTAGATAAATGCAACCAAACACCCTAGAATATGAAGTGCAATGAAAGTATGTAAAATAAATAGATATTTTCAAATTTTAAACAAAATAATTTTTTGATTGTACTATCCAAAAACTTGAAAAATGATGTCTTGTAATTCCAATTTTGATTTTGGAACAGTGCACTCAAATAGAGCAATTAAAGCTAATGCAAACAATGACTGATTTTCTGATATCTAAATCCAAAACCCAGATTTAACAATAGATCAGAGGAATGTAAACAGAGACAAATCAGTGCCCAAAATTTTGAAACATGACCCGTACAAGGACATATTCACCCTAGTGTGAATGGGTCCTAGAGCATAGGGGTTACAAAAATTTGAATTTAAGTTTGAATTTTTGATCTAGGGTTTCCTGCTTTAGGTTATAAACTATACTTTTAGTGACTGATTTTTCTAGAATTTGATGTTTAAATGCAAGTGCAATGAATGAGAAATGATGTATAATATGACACTTTTTGAAATATAATTTTGACTCAATTTTTGAATATGAATGATTGAACATACACTAACATGAAAGTACTATACAAAATCAATGCAAATTTTTGAAATTTTTAGATTTTAAAGCATGCAAAAAGCAAACCTAAAACCTTAAATTAGATGCAAACTAATGCAATTTAACAACCCTAAACGAGATGCAAATCAATGCACTGTAATGAAAAATAATGCAAATCCTAGATCTATGGTTTGAATTGACTCCAAATTTAAAAAGTTTATAGTGCAAGATTGTCAGGTTCACCAAAATAAAATTGTGGGAAAATGGGTTCATTATTTTGGAATGGGGGTTCACCAATTTTACTATAAATAGAAAGGGAAAAATGGGTATAATGCACTTATTTTCCTCTATTTCATTAGGAAAAGGAGATCCCTTAAGCCAAAGTTGACTTTCAGCCCCTAGGTGAGTCAACTTTGAAGGAGATCTTGTTGTTTTCCTTATGATCTAGGACAGGGAAGATTTTCTAAAATAAATGTTTTGGGAGAAAGACTAAAAATAGTAAATCAACTCAAAAATGCAATGTGAAACATGAAATCAAAAGATTAAACCTCAATCTATCGAAACCTGCAACTTTTAGAAAGATCTAAGAGGGTTTAGTATTTTTGCACCTATCATCAAAATGTTGTTGTTAAGTGTCCTCTAGGACTCATTCGCCCAAGGACAAATGGGGTCTTTGTAGGGATTTTTTATATCACTTTCTAGGTCCTCTGGTCCTATGTTTACACTCTCGAATTCTTTGGATTTCATAGTCGAAAAGTCAGAAATAAATTCTAAAAAATGAGTTTTCGTGGCTTGACAACAACTTTAACAACTTTTCCAATTTTTCTCTTTGATAGATCTTCAATCCTTCTTCAACCTAAGATCTACAACACAAACACAAGAGGGAAAATTGTTTGTTTTTGGTGAATGGTGTTTGCCTCAGTCAAACTCTATTTTTTTAATTAAACCTTGAATTGAAACAATGAAACATGAAAGGAATGATGAATGAATAATTGCTATGTTGCAACTCACCAAACCCTTGATTTGAAACCCTTGAAGGACTGCAACTTAGTAGATCTCTCCAAGGTCTTGATCTTGCATGAATTACTTGATTGATGATGTGATCTTGATGCTTGAAATTTGACTTGAATGCTTGAAACCTACATCACAATGTTAGCTCCAAAAACATGCATGATGCTTGATAAATTTGACATGATGTTTGAGATCTTGAATGCTACAAAAAATTCTTGATAAATATTCTCTTGAACACCTTTGACAATAATATTAGCTTTTGTGAAAATTGCATTAACATTCTAGGATTTGAATTGATTAAATAACCTTGTTTTTATAGATGATTTTATAATTTCCCAAAAATTAAACATTACAAGTTGACACTTAAATCTTGAATTTAGGACCTTAAGATGTTGCCAAAAAATTGTTTAAAATTTAAAATTGTGATCTTAAGGGGGACCCATTCAGCCAAGGGCGAATTGATCCTGACCTAAATTACCAAGACCTATTCATTTCTTGGTGATAAAAATAATAAATACATTAATTAAATCACAACTCCCCTTTCAAAAATTCTAATTAGTTAGGCTTGTAAATGAAAAATTTAGGCAATTAGAGGCTTAATTGGGATCAAATAATTAAGTGACCCAAACATAGTGTGAAAATGTAAAGGAGTACATTTTTTGATACTACATTGATAATAAAAAATTGATCTTCCAACAAATTCCAACAACATTCTAGCATAGCAACACATAACATGAAGGTGAAGCAAGAGCGGACGGGTGTAGGCAGGAAGAGGAGTTGCTCAGGCAGTTTGAAATCTGTAAACGGAGAGGGTGATGGGAGTGGAGATGATGACGAAGATGTGGCTTCCTTCCTTCTTGAGGTCCTCTGGTCTCTTTTCTTTATGGTGGATGGTTTTTTGGGCCTTGGGTGGCCAAGCTCTTGAAGTTTTTTTTTTTTCTTTGGGATCTCCCCTGCTCTATCCTGCATTGGCCGGAGTTCTCTATTGGAGCTATATCTGATGTGTTATTCGATGTTGAGCTAGGAAGGAAAGGATCTTCTCTTGGCTTATAGAATCACTTTCTCTCTTCTGAGATTCTTGATTTGCTTGTCCATAGAGATTTTTTGGGTGTGGGATGGAAGATGCATGTGTTTGGAGCATGTTATGCTTTTGGTTTGGCTCCTCATGTGTTGGTTGAGGATTGGATTCCTGTAGCGTGGTGTTTTTCGAGGAGCTTTGGGATTTATCTTGTTGGATTTGTTTCAGTGGTGCCTGCCAAAAGAAGGTTTTGCTTAGCTTCTCTGGTTGTTTTGGATAAGCCTTGGTTATTGGAGGTGTGGAATATGCTTGTATTGCAGGGCTCTTGGAGTCTCTTTTTGTTTCTTGGGCTTTCTTTTAGAGCTTTTGGATACCCATTGTGGGACCTCTTTGCTGCTGAGGAAAGCATTTTTGAAGATGAAGTTTCAGTGGTGCCTGTTAGAAGTGGGATTTCATTGGCTTCTTATGTTCTTCTTGGGCTCTCTTTCAGAGCTCTTGGGTACCCTTTGTGGTTGTCTTGGATATATTTCTCAAAGGGGGTTATCGTTTGCTCTTGGCTGTGGGCTCTCTCTTGGAGGAGCTCTCTATTTTTGGGTCTGACTTGGAAGTTGAGTAGTGTTTTGAGTTGGTGGAGTGGACTACTTTTCCTTCTCGTTCCTCTGGATTTTTGTGCTAGTTTGGTTGTGGTCTCTCTCTTGAAGCTCTTGAGTGCTCAACCAAAGGATGGTGTGTCTCCCCAGTCTTCTAGAGCTTTGGCTTTCTTCCATTTCCTGTGCACTGTCTTCTTTTGTGGTGAGGATAGGTCTTGATGGTCAGGAGTCATTTCCTATTGAGTTGGAGGTAGGTGTGTTGGAAGCGAATAGAAGTCCTCTTTTCTGGTTTCCTCTGGTGGTGTTCCTATTGAGGTGGAAGTTTTTCCTATCGAGGTGGAGCCCGAGGTTGTTGGAGAGGTGTGCTTTTGGTTTTCTAGGTTTTCACAGCATCCTCTCCTATAGAGGGGAGCTCTTTCCTCTTGAGGTGGATTTGGAGTTGGTTTGTAGTGCGTTTGGGAGTTTCAAGGGGTGTTTCTCCTTTTTTGTACTGGTGTTTTTGATTATGGGGTTGGGTTTAATGGTTTCCTTTACCATTAAATTTCATGTTCTTTTGTTGGCTTTATTTCGTTGATTTTGTGCAGATGGTTGGTTGCAGTTGTGTTGCTTTGTTGCCTGACTGTTTTAGGTGGCTATTACTATCAAAACTTGGTTGATAAAGATTTGTTGCATGGTTTCCTGAATGTTTCAGGTGTTTATGTGCAGAATATATTCTTTGGCTCAGTGGGATCTCCCATGAGCGATAGGTTTGTTGATGCCTGGTAGATGCAGGTGGGTTCTCTATGTATCTAATTGGATTTTTGGTCTCGGCTAAAACTAGGTTGTTTAAGGGTCTCAAGCCCTTGCATATTTGTAAGATGCAACGTGTGTAGTCATGTTTATCTTTAGAGGCTGTTGTGGGGTTGTTGTTGGTTTATGATGTATTTTATTTGCAACCTGGCTTTCTTTGTATTGGGTTTCAGGCCCCATCAAAACCCGTATTTTACCTCTATTCAAAAACAAATTGATCTTCCAAACAAATACATATAAAATTGTGTTATAAATATTTCTCTCGCTTTGGTCAAAAGCCTTAACCTTCCACTACCTTTCACCAATAATTTCAATACCTTAACCCTTTTAACTTTACCAACCTTGTTGTGGTCATTGAGTTCAAGAATTTGGTTAAAAATTCTCTTCTACTGGAGATACAACATTAAACTTCATTGGAAAGGGTACTTATCTTAGTCCATCTACTCTCCCTCTTTCCCCCTTAGTGTTTCCAAGACATTAGATCACCTTAAAGTTGAACTCTTAACAATCATCCGCTCTCTCCAAATTGAATTGATTTATCATTCTTGTTGTTGAATTTTGAATTACTTTTGTTTTCCTTTCTTACCCTCAATGGTATGCCTTCAATATACTTTTTTTTTTCCAAAATTGGATTCATTGTCGCCTTCTAATCTCTCAAAATCAACAGTTGGATCCCTAGTAACGAGATCTAATGAATTATCAACAACTTAACAAGCTAAGGGATACTCTAATATTTCATTCCAATTCTCTTTTCCATGTCTACTAATAACCTTTTAACCATATTCAATTTCCCATTAGATCATTTTCAAATTATCATTTAAGGATCTAAACATAAGTTTGATTGGATTAAACTGTGGATTAATATTGAAGAAAAATTGCTTGCATGACTCTATTAAGTTGACACATGTGTTTAAGTTGGACCTTGGGTATTTTGTGGTAGTTTCCTTAGTTTATCCCTTAATTGTCAATCTGGGAGTCGTAAACTTATGAAGGGTGTTGTGGCATTCTACCTAAGGGTTGAAACTAGTTAACTAAGGGGGATGAATGTATTTGAGTTAAGGCACACTTCTTAATCTACAAATTTGATAAACTCCTATTTTTAATCACTACCTTCTTATTTCAATACAACACACACACACACACACTCTTGAATTCTCATTTAAACTCTTAAAACCAATATCTTAAATTCACACAATAAACCTCTAATTTTGAACTAGGTTTGATTATGTTGTTTTTGCTTCCTGGTAGAAACTGCGACAGGAATTACAATAACAAAAATTATAATTGAAAGTATGATGATAGAAAGGAAAGTATATTTCTAGAATGATGTTCTATCAACAGTGAATTCCAATTTGCACGAACCAAATCTTTAATCCTCAAATTATTATCAAACACATTAGTGAGTAATGAAATCAACCTTGGAATGTAACTATGAATGTAGACATGGAAAATATACCAATCACACCTAATCCTGATTTTACTAACACCAGTTCATCCTGAATCATCTCTCTGCTAATCATTTAATTAAATAATCTCTATTTAATTAAATTCATCACATTTCATCTCTTAATTAAATAAATCAATTTTATCTGATCAAGTCATCATCTCCTATTAATTAAATAAATCATTTTTTATTTAATTAATCCTATAGTCCCTCTTTTAATTAAATAATTCATTTTATTTAATTAATCTCTAAAGTCATTCCATTAAATTAAATAAACTAATCTTTATTTGATTTAATATAACACCATCTTCTTTAATTAAATAAATCAAAATCTTTATTTATTTATTTCAATCCAAAAATCTAAATCAAATCGTGAAATCAACTAATCCCTCATTAAATTAATCAAATCTTGATTAATTTAATCCTAATCCATCAAATCCTCTAGCTTTTTCCACTTGCTCATGAAAATCAATTTATCAATTTATTAAATCATCTATTTTCTTTCAAAAAGGCATCAATGGTTGGAATATTCCCCAAATTTGAAAAATCCCTCTAAAAGGGTTTGTACATCCAATGAAGCATTTAAAATCTCTTACATGTCCTTTTCTTGAGCCATGTGGCATTAACTTCACCTTTCACCTCATCCTTCAAGTCATCTTTTGAATTTGAATTTCCCCCCTCTTTGCACATTCTCCAAAATGTGCTCAAACTTCTTCCATTCACATCTTGACAAGTGGCACTTTCCCATTGGATGTTGAATGATCCCACATTGCTTCATTTTGCTCATTCTTCCATCTTGTTCTTCTATTTATAGAAGTCTTTCCTTCTCATTTAGGATCCACAACTTAGAGAAAAGTTACTCTCTTCACATTGAGAGCTAATTTTATCCATTTCATATCAAATGTTTATCATCTTCATGGTTTCATAGCAAGGTTATGCCAAAATTTCATCAAGGAGCTTCAATCATCCACAAATCTTCATCGAGCTTGCATAGGAGTTGGGAAAGGGCCAATTTCCACATCAAATTGGCACTAATTCCCCCATGGGATTGACAGTTTGCATGTTTAAATAGGATTTCAATTACTTTATTTGCTTTGTTCTTCAATTTCTTTCCTATTTGAGCATTGTAGATGAATTTCATGGGGAATCTTGGTTCTTACTTGCATTTGGATCTAATATTGTGTTTGTTTCTTATGTTTGTGCAAGTATAGGATTGGGGTTCTACAATGAATAATCAAATTAGCATACAAAAAACCAAATTAAACGTGACAGTAAATAATTAAATCTGTGTAC
Organism: Sequoia sempervirens; assembly: GCA_007258455.2. Lineage (NCBI taxonomy): Eukaryota > Viridiplantae > Streptophyta > Pinopsida > Cupressales > Cupressaceae > Sequoia > Sequoia sempervirens. The sequence continues at coordinate 241,413,349 of VDFB02058242.1, read as the reverse complement.
AGAAAAGAAACAAACTTGAAATCAAATCAAACATCAAATTACCACATTGAAACTTAAAGTAGATCACCAGTTGATGTGAGGAGTGGGCCCTACCTCCTTGGCCAATTGATGATAGAAATACTAACGCATTCTTTTAACTCAACTCAGTCATGCATGTATATGATAAATTTGAAATGATTTTAGAATAGCAAAATAACTTTGCATTATCATCTATATTTATGAAGTCTTTAAGTTTGCACATATTTATTCTAAAGCAAGCACCGATAGGTTTGTATGGTTTTTTTATGGCCTACGGCCAACAAACCATTTAAGTTCGATAAAACAACAAAACATATGAGTTCAATAAAACTAACAATGGTCGCTGGCCAAAAATATAAAACAGTCTTAACAAGCATTAGCCTCGAAAATAAGTATGAACAAAAACATCTTGATCATTGTTTGTGTCCTCAACCATCTCAGCAATTTTCCAATTACTTCCTGCCATGTTAGCCACATATTAGTTAGCATTTCAACTAGCATTGGCACTTTCTTAATCATTTTACTTTCCTATTACATTTTATCAAATACTTATACTTCCCGTGACAAATAATAACAGGATGGCAGAAAAGATAAAGGAAAAAGGGAAACAAGAGGTGAAATTATTGGAACACTTTAACCACCATCATTTCCCTTCAGCTTAAGATCTTGCATATCCCAATGCAAGGAAGATAAAATTACAAACCAAGTTAACCTGGTTAATTTCTAAATGGTACTGGAATTCTCACGGGACCATTGTTGCTGCAACTCTTTCATTTGTATCTCATGGTCACCGATAAGCATATACTCATCTTTGGGGGTTGTTACCTGTTTCAATTCTGCTTTTAATCTCTGAATTTCATTTTCTTGGAGCTGGGAGATGGAATTGGCTTGATGAAGCTGATCATGTAGTTCTTTATTTTCCTCTTGTAATTTTCCAACTGAACTCTGCAATTCTTTGATTTGTTTGAGGAGAATTTCATTTTCCTCAAATTCTTCTTCAGCTTCAACCTTTGTTTCAATCCATGTTTCCATCTTAGTGTCATCCCTTTGTTCTTCTTATTCAAGGACTTTTCCTTCATTGCTTTGTTCAACATATTCCACTATCATTAAATTTTCTACATCAAATTGCTCAACGAGGGAAAGGGAACTTTCAAGCTTGCCTTGTTTATCTGCATCAGTAATAATAGGGCTTATGGATACCCTTATCTCTTGCCCTCCATCTCAAGTCTTATTAACTTTCTCATTATCCAATTTTGTCTCCCCTATGATACTCAATTGTTCAGACCCTGCATTAATTCATGCTTCCTCATTAACATCATCAAATTGTTCCTCATTAAATTGATGTATTGGGGAAAGAGGATTCTCATGTTTGTCCTGCTCTTCTGCATCTAGTTCCCCTTCTTCCACATTAATCTTGGAAAACTGTTCTTTGCCAACCTGGTTCAGGATTTCATCAATTTCCACATCAATTTCATTGTTCTGACGTAGTGACTCTTTTTTAGTTATATCTTTTATTCCTACATTAGTCTCATCATCCTACCCTTCATCATTATAATGCAATGGAGAGGGACCTTGTGTTGCAGATGGAATATGGTCTTCTTCTTGCTCAGCTAAGGGTTCTTTTGTGGGAGACTCACTAGTAGTTAAATCTTCAGAGTTTTGAGGAGACATATTTTATTTTTGCTTCTTTGCCCTTTTCCTTCCTCCTGTCTCAGAGGTGGTTTTCCTTTTTGACCTCCTATGTTCCCTAATTTATTTTTCTTTTCTCTTCAAGACTTTAGACAAAATATCAACATCTAAATCCAGGTCATCATCATGATAAAATCCAAGAAAAGTAGCGAACATGTGAGAAAAGGATGTGTGGCTACCAATAGTGGATAAGGTCGATGAGATAGAAGAGTTGTACTGCTAACAAAGGTGAAGACGTGGAAAAGATAACAGAGCACTGAAGTGGCAATACAGTTGGCAATGATTATGAATGTAAATGACTTTGGACAAAACTAAAGAGGAAGTTCCTATCTAAAGAAAGCCAATAACAACATAAACTAGTGCCAAATACGGAAGTGCCAATGGGGGACAAATGGTCTTGCCCAGAGAAAAAAAGGAACAAATGCCGATGAGAACCAAGACATGAAACCAAACTGGAGTGGAAATGAATCAAGAAGGAAGACCGAAAGGAAAATGGCACAAGAATATCGCCTTTCCTGCTACACCATAGAATAGGTAGCGACAGGAATATCAACCTCCAAAGAGATTCTTGGCAAAAAAGTGATAGGAACCTATTTTTTTCGCTCTTTTGTTCTTATTCATTTTTTTCTTTGTGTTGTTTTTTTTTTATTTTTTTATCTTGGTGATAGACCACTGGCAACCTGGTTTTCACCCAATCACCGCCTAAAGGCGTCAAAAAACCGATTTTCACCCCTAAGATTATTTAGCAGGTAATACCCACCAAAAATTAGTTTTCAAGCGTTAACTAGCCAACAACGCTCAAAGGTTTTCGTTGTTGGATCTTTTATTGCTTTTTTTTTTTTTTTACACTTTGAAAATTACCTAAAAGGTACTTGAAGAGGCCACATGAACTCTATCAAGGAGATGGAGTTCCTTTGGAAAATTCAAGATAAAATCCTCCCTAGAAATAGGCTTCTTGTACAATTTCAATCGGTGACCATTGACGACTAGGGCCATACAGTCATAATCCACGGTGTGAAGCTTAACTACACTGTTATCGTAGACCAACTCAATTTTGTAAGGCCCAAGCCACTGAGTGTGGAACTTCCCCTTGAAATCCTAGAAACGGGAATCATACAAGAGTGCTCAATCACCTGGTTGAAATGACTATTGTCAGATGAAACAATCATGCCAAAGAGCACACTATTTCTAGACAATCTTTGCATGGAAGAGTGCTTGTTGATGAAGTTCATCTAATGAATGAAGTTGTGCAATTCATGTTTTTTGTGCATCATTCAGGATCATACCCAATTCGAGTGCAGTATGAAGAGTTTTCACCTCAAACTCTATAGAAAGAACAAATCTCTTACCATAGACAAGTTCATAAGATGTCAAACCAATGGTGGTTTTCCACATTGTGTGGTAGGCCCACACTGCTTTAGGAAGTCCTGCAGCCAATCTCATTTATGGAGAGCAATTGTCTTGGTAAGAATGGTCTCAATTTCTTTGTTGGTAACTTCAACCTATCCATTGGCCTGAGGATGATAAGGTGAAGACTTGCAATGTCAAATCTCATACTCACGAACCAAAGCATAAATGAGGTTAGACATGAACTGTGGACCTTGATTTGTGACTATCTCTCGTGGAACACTGAATCTGGTAAAATCTTGGAATAGAGGAAGTCGGCTACCTTGGTGTCCCTTGCATGCTTCAAGGCAACAACTTCAACCCATTTGGTTACATAATCTATGCACACAAGGATTTATTCCTTGTTCTAAGATGGTGGGTTGATAGGTCCAACAAAATCAAGCCCCCATTTTTCAAAGGGCACTATGGACAACTGAGGATGTAGGGGCATTTCATCTGAGCGCATGGGGTGGCCCATACGCTGACATTTATCATAATGTCAACTAAACATAACACTTACAATCCTTATGGAGCATAGGCCAATAGTAACCTACAATTAAAACCTTCTGGGTAGTCCTCTGAGCAGCAAAATTTCCTCTGCAAGGTTTTGTGTGGCATGCGCGAAGTATGTCAAAAACATCATCCTCGGGTACACAACGATGCATAATGTTGTCAAGGCCACGTTGGAAGAGAAATCCGTTGATCCATGTGTAGTCACCACTGAATCCAACCAATTTTTGGCATTCCCTCATAGATAAATGAGGTGGGAACTTGCAAGTAACCAAGTAATTTTCCATGTCAGTATACCATGGACTTTTTGCCGATATAGCAAAGAGGTGCTCATTTGGAAAGGAATCGTCAACTAGAACTGGTTCATCCTATTTTTCTACCCTATAAAAAAAATTTGCAACCACATTCTCTCAACCAAGTTTGTCAAGTATAGTAATGTCAAATTCTTGAAGCAAAAGTAACCACTAATAACTCTACCGGTTACAACAGGTTTATTCATTAAGAGTCAGATTGCAGAATGATCAGTATGAACAAACACTTTATATCTGGTAATATAATGGTGAAACTTATTGATTGCATAAACAATAAATAGAAACTCCTTTTTAGTTACCATATAGTTTACCTCATCTCCTATGAAATTCTTGTTGATGTAGTAGATGGAGTAGATGAGGTTATCTTCTTTTTGTCCAAGGATAGCTCCCATGGAAAAATTTGAGGCATCTATATAAATATGAAAAGGAAATTCCCAATTTGGACCTCTAAGTATTGGGGTGGTTACAATCTTGGTATTAATGATTTCAAAGGCTTCTTGACATTCTAGTGTTCAAGAGAAAACAACATATTTTTCTAACAATCCAAATAAGGGGGAGGAATTCTTACTAAAATTTTGGATGAACCTCCTATAATACCCTACATGGCCTAGAAAGCTACACACATCCTTTTGGCTAACAGGTGTAGGCAAGTCCTGAAATATTTGTATCTTCTTAGGATCAATTTGAATACCCTTGGAAGAAATATAATGACCAAGTATTATCCCCTCTATCATAAGCATATGGAATTTTTCATGGCTTAATGATAAATTGGTGTCTAACATTTAAGTACCTTTCTAAAAAAAAATTAGCCTCTTCATAAGTATTACCATGGACAGACAACTTAAAATTTTCCATATATACCTCAACATAATCATTTACAAGATCTACAAAAATACTCAAAACTGCCCTTTGAAAATTGGTAGGGGCATTACATAAACCAAATGGAAAAATGTTATAGGAAAAGGTGCCCCAAGGACACATGAAGGTGGTCTTGTCCTAGTCTTTGAGTGTTATTTGAATTTGGTTATAGCTGTTGAACCCATCCAGAAAAGAAAAGAACTTTTTACTTGCAAGAGTGTCCAACACTTAATCAATAAACGGTAATGGAAAGTGATCCTTTTTAGTAGCTTTATTAAATGCTCTTTAATCAACCACAACTAGAGGAGAGACCCACTGACTAGGTGAAATAGGATATATAAACGCAAAATTCAACAGTTTTTGTAACTCCTCTTTAACTGTTTCATGCAGGATAGGGTTGAGTCATCACTGTGGTTGCCTAACTAGACGACTAACTTCTTCAATATAAATATGGTGTGTGCAGGTGTTAGGATGAATTCCATGCATGTCTTAGTATTCCCAAGCAAATGCATCTTTATTAGTTCTAAGCATGGCAATAAGATCTTAGATTTTTTCAGTGCTTAATTGAGGATTAATATTAAGTGTGCGACTAGGTAAAATTTTCATGGCCTCTAATTGTGTAGGTGAATTAATGGCTAGTACTTGTGAAGTGGATGGTGTATTGCTAGAATTTTCAGACAATAAAAATGAACTCTACAGACAATTATGAGGTAGCAACTAATGCAATGTAACAAAGTTTTGAACAAATTGTGAGCTACCTACCAATGGAAAATTTCCAAAAGGACAAGGAGTATTTATGCCTGAATGAAGAACCATACTTTCAAAAGTTTTATTAAATGCATATCTATTCTAAAGAAAATTAACAAGAATATTATCTTCAGTATGTTCTTCCATGTCTATTGCTTGATCAATTGTTAAGATTGGTAATGACTCATCCAAGTCACTATCAACCCATACTGGATCCTCCATCTCCAACAAAGGTTGTGCTAGTGGGTATAAAGTCAATTGTTTTGTGTGGTCACCATTAGAGATGACCATGTTTCTCGACTGACAATTAATGAATGCATCCACAGCTACTAACCAAGGTCATCCCAAAATCAAGGGGTATCCCCCCAGCTTAATCTTTGGCTACAAAACCATAAAGTTGATTGGGTGTTCCCATAAATTAATAGAAAGGACTACATCTTCAATCATACACTCTGATTTGACCAAAGATCAGTTTGCCATTTGGAGAACTGTGTGATTAGGTCTAAGTCCCTTTAATGACAATATTTCCTTTGTTTCATTTGTCATAATATTAATTGCAGCACCCAAATCAACAAGTTTGTTAGGAATAATAACTTTACCAATAGATACCTTGATGACAGGACTCCCTAGATTCAAGTACTTAGGAATGGTTATATTCCCAAGCATGAGGTTAGCTAGTTGTCCAATGACTTAGACAATCTTTGGATCTTGCTTCTTCTTCTACTTCCGTGTACATAGATCCTGAACTATTTTTGTATAGATGGGAATATCCTTGATAGCCTGCAACAAAGGAATCTTAATATTAACATTGTGTAACTCATTGAAAAAATCAAATTCAAGTTGAGAGACTTCCTTTTGTACTAGTTCTGAATGAAATCAGTCAAGGAAGGGAGGTTCCTTTACTGAGCCTCCTCAGGTTCTTCATTAATTTCTATGATGGTGGGCCCTTGAAGAGCCTTTCCCGACCTTAATTGGACTCCATCTAATTCCACAGTATTTACAAGATAAGTAGAGTAACCTGTTGCCTCATTATTATATATGGGTTGTGTTGCCTTATTGTTGGGATTTGGAATTGGTTGAGTTGGTATTAGTGTGGGATTTGGTGGTTGTGTTGGATTGGCTGGCTAAGTAGCCGATGAAGGTATGGGTGGAAGAAATTGTTGTGGTTGTTGATATGGGTTGATCATAAGTGGAGGTGGAAATTGTGATTGTGATGGATATAACTGTTGGTATGATGAAGTTTGTGGCGATTGTGGCCGCCACACCTACTGCCACGGAAGTGAAGCATACTGGTATTGTGGCGTCCATTGAGGATATGGTGGAGGTTGTTTCCAAGCTCCATACCATCCAAATTGATTGGAAAAATAATTGGATTAGCTAGGTCCCAGAGAAAAATAATCATTTGTCATTCTGAGATGCATTACTCAAGGTGGAAAAGGTCACCTAGGGGTCATGTAGTAGATAGGTTCCTTAGAATATTCAATATCATGCACATCTACGAGAAGAGGCCTTAAGGTATAACTTTTGTTGACTTCTTCTAAGGATGAAATATTTGTCTTATTGTAGGGGAAATCCTCGCTCCTATGTCTCTTATGGTAGGTTGGATAGAATACGGCCAAGGCCTTTTCGGCTTCCTCTTGCTTTTTATGAGTATATAGTGTATCTATCTATTTACCCATATGATTTAACAAATTAGTTTTAAGATCTTCAAGTAATTTACCTATTTCATGCTTTGTTATACCTGTGGCATTTCCTGAAGAAGGAAACTTGAGTAACTCCTCCCCAAATGTTGAGACCTCGAGAAATTCCTGTAAATGGACCAAAAATATCATCAAAGCTCAATTTAGAGACATTACCTTTACATATTAAATTCAATGCATCCATAGTATCATCTCTTATTCCCCTAAGAAACAACATTTTAATAGTATTAGGAGTTAGCCCTGTTGTTGTGATCTTTGTAGGTTGAACATGAAGCGTTTGAGATAATCTTCCACAGGTTCATCTTCTTTCTATGTCATACGAAAGATCTCATCCCAAACCTTGTTTTTTTTACAATACTCTTGGTATTTTGTCAAGAATACCTCCTTCATGTCATCCTATGTTCAAACGTTCCTAAGGTTCATGAACCAGCGTAAGGCTACATCCTTCAACATGGTTGGGAATAACTTGAGCTTATGTGCATCGCTTTGATAGTAATAATTGTGGCACAACACATCAAACTCAAATAAGAACATATCAGGATCCTCAACAGAAAGACCACAAAAAACTGGTAAAGTGGAATGGGGAATATTTTTCATTGGAGCATTATCTTCAAGATGCATAATTGGAAATTCAAAAGTGACCGGGTTGTTGTGGGCTAATTCTCTCAATTCATTGTTATTATTGTTTTTGTTGTTGTTGTTATTGAGATCATCCATAACTTGAGATGCCCAAGGGGTGAAGAATGTTTTAAATGGCTTTTGGTTTCCTAAGGATGGACCAACTCTAGACTCATAGGATTCTTGAAAGAGCTTTGAAACCCTTTTTTATAATTATTCAAAAGACTTTGGATGGATACTAGAAGGGTTATCAACAATGGTAGACTCCATAACACACTTTTCGATATCTAGTTTGGGTAACTCTTTCTCAGGTGATGGGTGTAAAACTAATGGTTTGACTAATTCTTCCTCAGGTGAAGTGTGCACAACTAATGGTTGTAATTTTTTTTTCAATTTTTCCCATTGTGAGCTACTTTCCTCAATGGATCTTTTTTTTTTTGGGGTTTTTCAGATAGTGAACTATTTCCTTTCTCCCTTATAACAAATCTACCTCCACTATCTCTACTACGATTCATGCACCTATATGACTTATAACAAAGCAAACTAAGGATAGTTATCCAAATTATGTTGACTATCGTGTAGACTTTCTCCATAGCACAATTGTCCTAACTTAGTTAACTAGGCTAACAAGCCTTTAACACCATTTTCCTGCAACGACACCCAAATGATTGGATTAAACTATGGATTGATATTGAAGACAAATTTCTCTCGTCACTCTATCAAGTTGGCACATGTGTTTAAGTTGGTCCTTGGGTATTTTGTGGTATTTTCCTTAGTTTATCTCTTAATTGTCAATCCAGGAGTCATAAACTTATGAAGGGTGTTGTGCTAGTCTACCTAAGGGTTGAAACTAATGAACTAAGGGGGATGAATGCATTTGAGTTAAGGCATGCTTCTTAATCTACAAATTTGATAAACTCGTATTTTTAATCACTACCTTCTTATTTCAATACAACACACACACACACTCTTGAATTCTCATTTAAACTCTTAAAACTAGTATTTTAAGTTCGCACAATAAACCTATGATTTTGAACTAGGTTTGATTATGATGTTTTTGCTTCTTGGAAGAAATTGTGACAAGAAGTGCGCCAGAAACTGCAACAAGAATTATAGTAACAAAAATTATAATAGAAAGTATGATGACAAAAAGTAAAGTATATTTCTAGAATGATGTGTTGTCAACAGTGAATTCCAATTTACACGAACCAAATCTTTAATCCTCAAATTATTAACAAACACATTAATGAGTAATGAAATCAACCTTGGAATTTATTTATGAATAATCAAATTTGCATACAGAAAACCAAATTAAACATTACTGTAGATAATTAAATCTGTGTACAGAAAAGAAACAAACTTGAAATCAAATCACAAATAAAATTACCACACTGAAACAGAAAGCAGATTTCCAATTGACACAAGGAGTGGGCCCTACCTCCTTGGTCAATTTATGATAGAAATACTAGCACGTTCTTTTAACTCAACTCAGTCACACATGCATATGATGAATTCAAAATGATTTTAGAATAGCAGAATAACTTTGCATTGTCATATATATATATGAAGTCTTTAAGTTTGCACATATTTATACTAAAGCAAGCACTGATAGGTTTGTATAGTTTGTTTATGGCCTATGGCCAACAAACCATTTAAGTTCGATAAAACAACAAAACATATGAGTTCAATAAAACTAAAAATGGCCACTAGAATATAAGGCAACAAGAAATAGAAAAAGTCCATAAGCAATAGTCAACTAACATACACAAATAAATAAGTAGAGTGATCTCTTTGTGTGTGCTCCTTTTTTCAAATTTCTGAGCTTTTGCATCTCCTGATGATTCAGCCTAGCGGGGGCCCCATTAGGGCTTCCCCACCTATGCACTCTACTCCTTCCTAGAAAGCCACTTCCTCACCTTCATCTTTTGGGGGAACTAAAAGTATGCCTAGTGCTTCACTTGTTCCTATTCTTGGGGGTTTGAAAAAGTATGTTTCCTTTCTTAGGGGTAAGGATTCTTTTTTCATTGGTGAGGACCCTATGTCCTATGTGGAAAAGTTTGTTGGTGGAAAGGTTTCGACAAAGGCACCCTAAGATTCTTTGTCTACTTTTTTCACTATAGAGGGGGATGAAGTGGATGTCCCAGATGTAATCTTGAATGATGCAATCGATGGTCTAAAGTTTTCCTTGGTTGGAAAGTTCTTCACTAGTTGTCCTAATATTGACCAGGTACATAAGTGGGCCACTAACACTTGGAATCTCAAGGGAAGTGTCTTTATAAGTGCTATGCCTAAAGGTCTATTTTTATTTACCTTTGTTATCCCTGAGGATATAATTATGGTTCTCACAAGAGGCCCTTGAGATTTCAATAGAAGATTTAAGAATATTGTGTCCCTATCTGAGTGGAAACTAGGGTTTGATGCCTCTACAGACCTGGGTAAAGTTGCCCCAACCTGGGTTAGGCTCCTTGGTTTACCTTTAGAATTTTGGCACCAAAATGTTATTAAAGGTATTGTTAATTCATTTGGTACCCTGGTTATGGTGGATAAAGTAACTCTTCTCAAGTCTCAACTAGTTTATGCTAGAATGTGTGTGAATGTTGTCGTCAACACAGTTCTTCCCACCTCTATGACCTTAAAATCAAAATTTGGATGATGGGTTCAACTGTTGGAATATGAAAAGGCTATGGTCTTTTGCCAAGGGTGTAATAAGTTTGGTCATTTATAGGATGCTTTTAAAAAATCCCTCTTGAACCTAAAAAGCCTCAATTTGGAGTCTTAGTGAGCTCTCCCTTGAAAAATGTGGCTCCAATGAACCTGAAAAAGGAGCCTTCTACACCAAGTCCTAACTCGGCCTTGTTTTTTTCTGATAAGGTGATGGCACCTTCTCAAATTTTGAAAGAAGTTGAGGGTCAGTCTTTGAATGAGGGTATCCTCACGGACAATGTTGAAAAGGTCCTTTATGAGGGAGCTATTGTTGGGTTTAACACCCCACCTTCTCTGGAAAAATATCTTGAACCACAAAATGGTAATGAAAAGTTGGATAACTTGAAAAATTCATCACAAGAAATGGAGGGAGTTGATTCTAAAATTCAGCAGCAACAGAGGGAATCCCTCAAGGATGGTGAGATAGAAAGCCAGATGGAAAATTTATTGACTTCCTCTCCTGAGCTCCCTATGGTAGACCTGGATTTGGTGGATGGTCATACGCTAGAAGATAAACAAGAGAAGGAAGGTAAAGATGGAATCAAGAAAATCTTGATGAATTCTTGTCCCCCTCAAAAAGAGGGTGTGGTGGATGAGGAATGGATAAATACAAAATCAAGGAAAAAGAAGAAACCAGATGTGGGAGGAAATAACAAAGTGGTCAGACCTCTCTTAAAAGATTTGAGGAACAAAGATACAACAAGAGATGTGGCTGCTAGAAACCATAGAACTCTTGACTCCCTGGCTGGAGTAAATCTAGAAAGAAGGGGAGATCTTCACCCATTCTTAGTAGTATCAAGGTGATACTACTTCTCCTTTTTGCTATGATGTGTTTACTATCTTGGAATGTGAGGGGACTAAATGGCCCCTATAAATAGCATCTGTTCAAATCTTGTTTGGTTGATGTGAAACCGGATGTCCTCTTAATTTAGGAAACTAAAATGAAAAGAGAAAACTTTGAAAAGGTGATAAAGTGGCTCTAGCCTTTTGCTAGTTTTGAAGTTAGTGATCTTGAGGGAGCCTCAGGGGGATTGCGACTTGTTGGAACCCTTCTAGGCTTGCTAGAAGGCTAATTCTTTACAATAAGAACTATCTGATAGCTTCTATGGAAGATATTATAACCTTGGTCAAGTGGAATATGGCTAATATTTATGGTCCTAACTCAAGGTTGGATAGGCTTGACCTATGGAACCTACTAGAGGGTATCATTATCAATAGAAAGGAAGAGTTTTGGATGCTTGGTGGGGATTTTAATTCCCCTTTGTATCCTTCAGAGAAGAGTGAAGGTCTTATTTACTTCTCAAATAGCATGATGGATTTATCGGGTTTTCTTAACTCTGTGGGGTTAATGGACATTCCTTTGAATGGTTCTCCTTTTACATGGACTAATAGGAGACAAGGTAGTGATCTAATCCAGGTTAAGCTGAAAAAATTTATTGTTTCCTCCAACTGGAACATTTTGTAGAATCTCACTCTTACTACTTTTCCTAGAACAGACTCTAATCATAGTGCTCTCCTCCTTGAGTGGGAAGATAAAATGGTTAAAGGACCCTTTCCTTCCAGATATGAAATTATGTGGTCTCTTCATCTGGACTTCAAATCCCTGGTTGAAGAGTGGTGGAAGGCTCCTTGTGATGGTACTCCCATGTATAGTTTAGCTCAGAAGTTGAAAAAGGTCAAAGAGAATGTTAAGGGTTGGAATAAGTATTCATTTGGGAATATTTTTACCACCAAAAAATATTTAAGCTTAAAACTAAAGGAGATTCAAGATCTGGTGGAGTTGGGAATAATGGATGATCTAGAAAGGGATCTTAGTCTCAATGGTATAAAATAAATAAAAAGGAAGAAATTTTTTGGAAACATAAATCAAGGATCCAATGGTTGAGGGAAGGGGACAGAAATACAAAGTTTTTCCATCAATCTACCTTAAAACACATAGGTAGAAATAAGATCATATTTTTAGTTACCTCTACTAGGACAAGACTTGATAAGGAGGAGGACATTGCTAAGGAGGTTGTTTCCTTTTTCTCAAATTTTCCTGAATTGCCAATGGTTGATAATTCTGAGTTGGATGACTTTCTGCAAGTGATTCCTAATGTTATCACAAAACAGGATTTAAAAGAAATGTCTAAAGCTATTTCTATGAGTGAAGTTAAGGAGGCAGTTTTCTCCTTTGGTTCTTTTAAAGCACCAGGGCCAGATGGCTTTCCTCCAAGTTTTTTTCAGGTTTTTTGGGAAATTGTCTCATCTGACCTGTTAAATGTAGTCAAGAATTTATTCAGATTGGGAAGGATTTTAAATCAGATGAACACCACCTTTATTGCGCTTATCCCTAAGACTAATGAGGCTACTTTTATGAATGACTATAGACCTATCAATTTGTGTAACACCACCTATAAGATCTGCTCTAAGATTATGGTTAATAGACTGAAATTAGTCTTGAATAAAATAATTGTTGTTAACCAGAAGGGGTTTGTTCAGGGAAGAAAAATATTGGATGTGGCTATTTACACTCATGAGGTATCACATTCTATGGATCTCAGGAAAAAACAAGGTATGGCTTTAAAACTAGATATTTCTAAAGCTTATGATCGGGTCTCTTGGAATTTCCTGTTTGTTGTTTTTGAAAAATTTGGATTCAAAGATAAATTTCTCAACTTAATCAGATCTTGTGTCATTACTCCTAAGTATTATGTCTTGATTAATGGGGTTCCTCAAGGCTTCTTCTCTTCTGGCCATGGCCTAAGATAAGGGGACCCTTTTTCTCCTTACTTGTTTGTCATTGTTGCTAAATCTTTGGGCCGCAATATCCAGAAACAGCTTGCAAATCAAGCATTGAAAGGTTTTTGTGTTGCTTCATCCCTTCCCCCTGCCTCACATCAACAGTTTTTCGATGACACTATCCTCTTAGTGGAGGCCTCTATTATGGAAGTGAAACAATGGAAATTGATCCTTGATAAATATGCTAAAGTTTTTGGCCAATTTATTAATTACCAAAAAAGTAAAATCTATTTTTTCAATACTAGCCAGATTATTTTTGATAAGGAAAAATAGGTTTTGAAGGGACCTTGAAACCCTTTACAATGGAGAAAAGTTGCAAGAAATACTAAACCTAAAGAGCTCATAACCCAAAAAAAACCAAAATGCTAATAACAGAAATTAACAATGAGACCTGTCAGCAACCCTAAAGCAAAACATCAACAACAAGGTTGATCAAGCAAAAGAAACAACACAACTACAACATTTTTTCTAGAACATTAACTGAGGCCAAATTTTCTTCAATGACCCCTTCATGCATCTCCATAACATCCTTGAGCTCCTCAAATGAAATAGCAGCTCACTTCTTGGTCTTGCTCCTCGTTCTCAAACACGGGCCAGCATCAACATCCTTTTCCATAACTGGAGCAGGATCCTCATTCTTCTCCAGTAGATTCAAGTAATTCACATCCTCCATAGCCTTCTCAATATCACCCAGCTCTAGGGGTTTACCAATCCATTTCAAGGCATTCTCATTAAAAATAGTGAGGCCCTTAGCATTCAATTTCAGGAAATTATTGCTAATGTTCACTACAGTCTTCAAATCATCAGACAACTTGCTAATTCTATCCTCAATGTTAACTAATATCTCCTCAAAAGACTTATGGATCACAAATTCGAAAGAAGAAATCCTCTCCTCATGAGTATTACCAAGGTGATCAACATCCACAACAAGTTTATCAAGCATAACATTCATGGTTTTGACCTTACCTTTAATCACCCATTCCTTCTGGTTACTATGCACCAATGCCACACAAACATCTTGCCAATTCTTCACCTGGACATTGAGCTCCTTAACTTCCAAGAAAATCCATTTAACTAGAGAAAGCAAGTTACGAGTCTACCATCCTCAACCATCCTACAGAACATGCCAATGTTAACCTCATCCCAATTAACAGGAGGCACAACTTTAGAATCAATATTCTAAACAGGGTCCTCCCGAGGCTCCTCGTGATCCTCCTTTTCTTCCTCATCAGGGGAATCCTCAACTTCAACCACCTCAACTTTAACCTGGTGCTTATCAAGCATATTCACCAAGTCCACCAAGACTTCTAGTCGCTCTGCCTTCACAACACTCCCTTTAACCTGCATAGTGCCAATAAGAGAGTTAAGAGGAACCTGGTTAGGATCAACCCCATTTGAACACTCAAAACCCTCGATCCCTTGAACATTAATCTCCATCAACTACACAGACCCAGGGATATCTTTACCAACGCCATGACTACCCTCCACAATAGGGGAGCTCTCCACAACACCCACCTTACCAAGGCCCGGAGAAGGATTTTCACCAGAAGCCCCCACCTTACTAGGGCACGGAGAAGGTTTTTCATTGGAAATAGGGGACTCCACAACATTATACATCTCCACCTTCCTCTTGACAAAACACTTTTCTTTCCTGGGCACTTTTTCTTCCCCTTCACGCTCTTCTTCCTAGACGGCACCACAACTTCCTTCAACTCAAAATTTGTTTCATATCCCTTGGACCAGGATTCAAAAGCTTAAGAACCCTCCTCAGACTCACCATCCTCAACTGACATCTCCTCAAAATTTGTATCTTCATCGACATAATTCCCTTCCCATTCCATCGTAGAATCACCAGTCTCATAACCAGAATTTTTAACACCCTTTTTGCGGGTCAAGGTCTTAGGAGAAACAAGGATCAACTTCAATTTTATGTGAAAAAACATGAGATTCTGTAACAACCATCCACTTAATACTCAAGTAATCTCAAGAATTTACTAGAAGGTAAATAAAATTAGTAAACATGAGAGAGAATTTT
Organism: Sequoia sempervirens; assembly: GCA_007258455.2. Lineage (NCBI taxonomy): Eukaryota > Viridiplantae > Streptophyta > Pinopsida > Cupressales > Cupressaceae > Sequoia > Sequoia sempervirens. The sequence goes on along the minus strand of VDFB02058242.1, from coordinate 241,397,993 downwards.
TTTTTTTAAAACATTTGTATAAGCACAAAAATAAAGTACAACAGTACATCTTTTCTAGATAAATTCAAACTTGAATTCACATGTAATCATAACTAGAATCAGAATAATTCCTTACAATATTCATATATTCGCATAAGACACACTTAGCATAAAGATTAGTTTTACCTCATAGGTTTTGACTGTCGTAAACCAAAACATGGAATTCACTGCATCTGGAATGTTGATCTCTATCTTCACAAGCCTCAGAGAGTCTACTGCTACAGAGGGAGAGCATCATCCGAGTGCTTTTCCTCCAACCACGGACTCAAGTGGTCCCCCGCGTGCTTCCTAACTGGAAGTGACCCGGCCCTTCTCGAAGAGTATAGATATAAGGAACTGTCAGGTTTCTCCATCTCAGTCCTAGGGATGTGTCCTACAAAACTCAGTCGACCATACAACTCTAGATCCCTTCTAGCTAAGTATGATCATTTAGATTGGTCATGCCATCTAGTCACTCACCTCTGACTCATCTTGGAGCTGTCTCATCCTAAAGTTTTACTTACTTTGTTTAGAACTCTAGTCACAATCTAGCCTGTATAGAAAATCCATTCTAGCCAATTTGACTTAGATCTAATCCTTAATCTAGGATATTCATTCAATGTAAAAAAAATTAGGTATTACAACCTTTAAAAAAAAGTCCCTTATTGCATCCTTGCAATATCTAGGGTTAATGGCTTCCTGCCATTTACTCTCAAGATTCAATACCCAACATCTTGATACATTAAATCGAGTTTCGACAATATTGTAGAATCTCTTAAGGTATTATAAAGACTTCCTGCCTTGTTCTATGTTTTATCAACCTTTCATTGTCAATCAATAAACATTCATATATACAATGTCATATTTGACATAAGCGTTACATATTTCCTATATCCTCCTTGTTTCAATACTAGGGTTTAGCTTCTCTAACCCAACACAAGGAAATATCAACATCCATGATTCTCCAAAGGTAATAACATAAGTATAACTAATCATAAGAACAAAATGCCTCTAGTCTTTCCTAGACCACTTGACATTGTTTGAATTTCACATTTTTACATACATGAATAAACTTAGTATTCGAAGTATTTCCTCTCCAATATAATATCTACAAGAATACTTTCATTTTGTATTAATTGTTTTGATCCAAGACAATCTTTCAACCCTAAAAGGTTACTTTATAAAAGATAATAATCTACTTTCGACCCCTTGGTCTACTTGAGTCTATTGACTTTCAACATAGGATAAGTTATGAACCCATAAATAACTTCCTTGTCCTATAAACCTTTATAGAACATAATAGTTTACCACCACCTTATTAAATTGAGTTACAAATCTCTCCTTATGTCCCCTCCCATGAGGTGAATCATTTCAGAGACACCCATTCTTGGGCTAACTTATGCATTTTGTGCACTTAGCACTAAAATAAGTTCTATTGAACAAGAACTATGAAATCTATATTTTTGCATTGCATAGTTTACTTTCTCTCCTGAGATAACATAGTATAAACAATAGTTGATAATCAAAGGGCTATCAAATTTTCCACATCCTTGAATTGCCTATTCTCTCGGATTTGTTTTACAAAAGACATGCGAAAACTCAATTTCACATAAGGAATTCCATATCCATGATGCTACGTTGTCGCTTCAATATCATAAGGTTTTATCCTCACTGAAATCTCCATTCAGATAAATAACATTGGTATGCTTCTAAAAGCAAAAATGCATCTATTGGACTATCATAGTCTTCATCCTAAATATTCTCTTACGACTATAATGTCGTCATTTAAGAAAACATAAGGAAGGGATAGCAAAGGTCATTTTATTTCTCTTGAAAGAAACATCAATGCATTCTTGAAAGAATAGGGTGGAAATCTTATCAAAGGACATCTTCTATTATTACACACCCTAATTTGACCTTTTATTAGCTTACCATCTTGTCTAAACCATTGGTCTTCTTGGGCGCAATGCACACTAAAAGGAAAATTTAACACATTGATCATTGATCACTAAGTTCAGAGCAGAAAATACCATTCGGCCAACCTCAAGACTATATTGATCTACACTTCATACTTTCCATAATCTATCACTGGTGAACCAAGGAGATCTTAATCATTTGTTTGCAGTTTTAAACACCAAAAGATATGATTAATATCAACATTCATCAACAGCCTGCAATACTTATATGCCTCTGTCGGTCTAAAGTTACACAAGCGTTAGTTCTATATATCTATATATCTGACGACCTTTTTACCACCCGAGGTTTAAATAAAACTGACGACCGTATTAGACACAGTCACAACACCATGTTCTAAGTACGTTGGCCCGTTTCATAAAAGCATTGGTCTATAATAGATACCAGATAATAAATTTCTTAAATGGGACAACAAGGCTTATATGCAGCGAACAAAGCTTATACCATAACCATTATTCACAGTAAAGTGAGCTCACCTCTTACCGAGCCATAAATTTTAACCATAAGCGGCCTTCTCTTTCAACATCTCACCTTCCCTACCCATCGTTCTGCTTTCCAAAAGCATGTGTGATATTCCACTCCCTTATCTCGATGGTGAAAGCCTTCTCCTCCTGTCATGCCGTCATGCGATATCAAGACTTTGATCTAACAACGAACATTAGCAACTGCGCCTCCTCCTCCTTTCTCTATGTTTAGCATCATTATTTTATAAGGTTTCTCCCCCTGTGGAATACCTCCCGACTGGGATCCCACACACCAGCGCTATTGATAGTTTTCGTAAACATCCCCCCGACTTCTTCTCACCTCCCATCGGAGAATAATTTCCCCCCCGAGATCTCCTCCCTCCTAAGCACCTTTCTTCCCCGATAAGAATGGATGTATTCTCCGAAATAGTCTCTGCAAGAATTCGTTATTCCAACTGTGTGTCGGCCTTTACTTGAGTGTACTCCTAAACATTATTATCTTCACAACCGCCGGACATGACGTTCTTGTGCGGCAAGATGCAGATCTTTGAACTATTGATTCGGTCTTAGTGGAGCACTCTCAAACTCCATGTCGATGCTTCCCAAAGCTTATAGATGAACAACCCGTAAGTCTTCTCAAGCTCCCCACAAGAAAATAGAACGGTTTCCATCTATTTTGTTGGTGGTTAAATCTGTTTCATTCCATACGCTGGCCAAGAGAGACGTTCTCCCACAAAGGCCGAGAATTAACATGATGGTCCTTTCCAAAAGACTAGGGGATTATTACCCCATCTTAATTTGTATGCCTATTTTCGAGGAATCTACCTCCCTTTACAAAGGTGGCGTGAGTGGTTTCTCCCACTCGGCTAACTACCACGATCAAAGCTCACACAAGAATGACACTTGCAAGACTATGGTGAGCTCCAAGCTCCCATTAGTTATGATGTCCACTATATCATTTTAAAAGCTTGAAAAATCTATTTCCAATGATAAATTAGTGTGTAATGGTCTTTCAAGGCTCAAGTTGGCATTAGAAACAAGATGATATCCTTTCAACTTCTAAACGTGTTCCTCGCGTAAGAGTTGAGCTTAACAATAAGCTCTACGGCTAGATTAGCCATTTTGAATAATCTTATATTATATATAATATATATATATATATTAAAACTTCCAAGATTAATATCAATTTTACCATACAAAGTCGATGGCATTCTCTATTAGTCAACACTCAAGTGAAGTCACCCCCTCAATATGCACTTTCAAAATTATCATCATGCTCGACGTCCTTATGCAATATCCCAATAGGAGAATCATCTCAACACATAGATCGACTAAATGATTACTATCGTCAATCTTTTAAACATGTTAAACAACATGCACTAGACATTAAACAACATCGACAACTTGTCGAGTCGAGCAGTAAACTTAGACCAAGAGAGTTGAGTATCACTCACCCGACTCAAGTAGGTTTGACCATTTTTGCATCAACACTAGACCTAAGATGGTGACAACTTGTTCTTTACCTTATATCTATATCCTTCTCTCCAATGATGCTCTCCCTCCCTTTCTCGGAGGGTGGAAAACCTGATTCCTGAATGCAACGTACAACACCAACTTGGGGTTAATGTATCATTAATCGTTTCATAATCCTTATGAAATCATCACATCTTGACAACTTTTAGACACATGTCGATTTTAGTCAAATAAACCTAACACATGAAAAAATTGATTTTTCCTAACATCAAATCATTGAGTCATGTGTAAGAATCTACTATTTACTTCAAAAGTAAAAAGTAAAACATAGTTAAAGTTAGGGATGTAACAGATTCATAATTCCCTCATGGAGAATGGCCTTCTTGGGGTTCTTCTGATGATCCTCAATACTATTATCCATAGAGAGAAAAAGATAAAAAGGAAACGAAACCAACACCTTGTGGCGGAAATGATTCAAAAGCATGAAATGGTAGCTATAAACAAAAAAAAACCCACCCTCCAAGGTGAAGTAATGCATAATTTCCAAAACTAGATCCCTCCACAGCAGCTTGAGAGACTTGCGTCTATACCCACCACTCCCAACTTCCCTGAGCTTCTTCTTCTCATCATATTTAAAGAAATTTGCAAAGGCTTTCTTAGCCATACCTCTATCTCTGTAGAATTTCCTTCCAATGGAAGGAAGCCCAATCACCTCCGCCATAAAATCCTCATCAATATTAAACTCCACCCCTTTGTAACGCATAATCCTATTGCTCCACCCCTTAATGAAAACCTTCATCGCTTCAGGGTCTATACCTTGTAGCTTTAGCAAATATGGGCTAACCCCACCCTTTTCTAGATGCTCCCACACAGTTTCATTACTCTGGAACTCCTCACAAGACCTCAACTCCACTCTACAACGAGCTCCTCCCATGGCGGCATGTAGAAAATAAGAAACAACCAGCACCTTAATTTTTTGCAAAAACAAAATTAGGCAGACTAACCACAAAACAATGCAAATAAGACCCACAAAGTGTGTGAGCCTGCCAAACCAAGTACTGCCAACCTTATGCAGCCAGGCCATAATATCATGGAAATCTAAAAGATAATTATGAGAAGAGCAGGGCCAAGACTCTACGTGCAAAAACCAACTCAAAACAATAACAAAGAGGCTTTCCCTCATCTCAACCACCTTAAAAACATGACACCTAGTCATTATTGGAAATCATCTCAAGGTTAAGTGGCAAGGGTTCAAAATCATCCCAATTATTTTGAGCCACCACTCCCAAATTAGCTAACCCATTAGCCAAAAAGTTAGCTTCCCTAAACACATGCAAAATTTTAATCTCATCAAAATAATTAATGATGGAAAGTGAATCATTAATGAGATGGGAAATAGACCAAGAAGGTGGACAATTCAACATAAGACACTTTATAATATTAAGAGAATCCCCCTCAAGCCAAAGTTTGGAGACCCCGAATTTTTTTGCCAAAACGAGGCCATGATAGGCTGGTGCATACTAGCCAGATTGTTAATGAGAAAGTTATAAATATTTTAGGTTACTAGGAGGCTAATTTTCCTGCTACCTACTTGGGTTTACCATTAATCTCAAGAAAACCTAATAGTAATTACTGGAATTATATTGTGGAAAAGATTCAGAAGAAGTTGGCTGGGTGGAAAGGTAAATTGGTAAGTTTTGTTGGGAAAGTTCAACTCTTAAAAGCTTCCTTACAAAACATACCTATCTATTATCTCTATCTTTTCAACATTCCTACCTATATTGTTGAGAAAATTGAAATGATTCAAAGGAGGTTCTTATGGTCGAGTGTGGAAGAGAGGAAAAAAATGGTGCTTATTAGATGGGAAATTGTTTGCACTTCGAAGAGAGGAGGATTAGGTATAAGAAGAATAAAAATGTTCAATAAATCTCTTGTGGAAAAAATGGGTTAGTTTCTTCAAGAAGGAGAAAAGGATTGGGTACATATTCTATAGGCTAAGTACTTGGGTAATAAGGATGTTTGTTGTTTTCTTAGGAAAAAGGACCTTCCCTATGGTTTTGTCTTCTGGAATAACCTATTAAAGGTTAGAGGTACTCTAACAAAATGAGCGAAATTGAGAATTGGAAATGGGTTGAGAACTAACTTTTGGGAGGATGCTTGGTCTACCTATTCCCCTTGTCTGTTAGTGACAACCTCCAGCAAATCAGAATTAGATTGAAGAGAAGTATTGGAAAGGTCTCTAATTATTTAAATTGGGAAGGTTTGAGACCAAAATGGATTGACTTTAGGAACTATTTGAATAATGTTGTTCTTAGAGGTGGTAGACAGCTGAATTGGGATGTTGCTTTGGACTCCCTCTTATGACAGATTGGGGATCCTAATATTTTCTCAAGGAACAAGAATGATGAGTGGATTTGGACAAAAAATGCTTCTAAGATATTTTTGGTAAAGTCTGCTTATGAGACTATGGATACACAACCTCTCCATTTAGGGGTCTTTAACTGGCATATGGTGTGGAGCAAGAACCTAATTCCCAAGATTAATTGTCTCTGGTGGACAATGGTGCATGGAAACATTCTCACAATTAACAATCTTAAGAAAAGGGGATGGTATTTGGTAAATAAGTGTTACCTTTGTAATGAAGAGGAAGAAACCATTATGCATTTGGCGTTTCAATGTTCTTATGCTCAAGAAGTTTGGGCTTTTTTTTAAAGAATCTAATGGTTGATTGGGTCTTCCTTCCTTCGGTAAAAATGTTTGTTGATTATTGGCGTATATGCCCCCATTGTCACAATATAATTATTGACCTTTGGAGACAAGTCCCCTCGTTCCTCACTTGGGGTTTGTGGAAAGAGAGGAATAATAGGGTCTTTAGAAATGCTGCTAAAAGTAGTAAAGAGCTATGTATTTCTATCAAGAAACAAATTCAAGAAAACATAAAAAGTTGTAAGTATGCTCTGTCAAAGAAAGGGCCTTCATATCAAGAGATGAGAATCAAGCAACAATGGGGAATTTCTTATGATCTTAATAATGTTAACTAGGCTAAACATCTAATTAAGAAAAGCACCATTTGGATTCCCCCAGATCTAGGGTGGATTAAATGCAACTTTGATGGATGTTCAAAAGGGAATCTAGGCCTAGCGGGGCTAGGTGGAATTGTTAGAAATCATTGAGACATCTATTTGGCTGGATACGACAAGGGTTTGGGAACAACAACAAATAATTTGGCTGAGGCTTATGTTGTTTGGATAGGAATATGTTATCTAAAAGATAATGGCTACACTAAAGTGATTTTGGAAGGTGACTCCAAGCTAATAATTGATTATTTAAACAATAAGGCAGAGATTCCTCGGGAGCTAGAATATTTATTGGATGAGTACAAAAATATGTTACAATCTTTCCAAAGTTGCAAGATATGCCATACCTATAGGGAAGGCAACAAGGTTGTCGATGCTATGGCGAATTTTGGTTTTAGGCAGGAGGTGTTGAAATATTGGGACTTTACTAATTTATCAAACCAAATTAAGGAAATAATTTCTAAGGATAGATTAGGGGATTTAATTTATCATGAACATAATGATAATAATTAAAAAAAGAGGCTCATAGTGTTGTCCAGCTGTCATGTTGGTTGTCGTCTTTCTTAGGTGGAAATTCGGCAAGTTGATAAGATGGATTGGGAGGTACGTAATTAAAGGCAATTGTATGCCAAATCTTAAAGATTTAAAAAGAAAGGGGAGGAAAGGATAGATCGTTTTGGAAACCTTGTGTGTTAATAAGAAAGATGTGATTGTGGGTATAGTGATTATTACTCACACCTCTAAAAATCTCGCGATTGATTTGAGAAAAGACATTTTGACATGTGTTATCGTCGATGTGAAGGAGGGTAATAAAAAAAGAGCAATAATGACTCAAAAAGGTGGTGGAGTTGTCATTTCTCTTAATGGCTAGATTCAAAAATATGAGAATTGTCCTTGCATTCAAATTGATTATTTTAAACAAACTACCAGAAGGTTTGAGTCGTTATTCTTACAAATGAAAAGCCACCAAGTCTCTATCAAAACTGAAGTTTTTGAATTACCTGTTGCTACAGTCGTGAACGAGGAAGGCCAAAGAGGAGCATTTACTCCTTCCTAAGAATTATTCTACCAAGGAAAATACCATGAGAGGCCCTAGAAAGAGGACGAAGCCGAGTAAGTACGACTCCCTAAAAAAGAATGCGGAGCTTTGGGGTTTGTTTAAGTGGGCTGGGTTTACTCCTTACTTTGTGGCCATGGAGGGTTACAATGAACAACTTAGCTGCAAGTTTTTGAATAACTAGAAAGATGGGTAAGTTGAGTTGGGTGGTATTTTTTTTACTATTGATGCTAAGCTCATAGCCAAAGTGACGGGGCTTGCGTATGAAGGGAAGAAGATTGCTAAGGTAAGCACCGGAAAATATCAAACTTATATTGATAAGTTTTTTGAAGCTAAAGAAAAATCTCAGAGATTTCAAAATGGTTATTCTAGGGTTTTGATTCCTCCACCTTACCATAATGTTTGCTTCTTTGTTATGAAAAACTTTATGTTAGAAGGTCGTTTTCAGTCCGTCCATGATTATCACTTCCCAATTCTGAACCATATCCGGCATGTTGAGAAAATAAATTTACCTTTTTTCCTCTTTTCCTCCCTGAGACAAAGCCTTACCAATGACGCTAACCCTCCTTTACACTAGGGTTTGATTTGTGCCATAGCAAATATGTCTTAGCTACCACTCTACAAAGAAATATTTTCCAAAATTTGATTGAAAATCGTACTCCCAAGAGTTTTGTTAAAATTGAGCTTATAGAAAGTCATCCCCACTCCCCAACCAAAGACTCTACTAAGGCCTCCCCTAATTTTGTGGACCCCTCTTGTTCAGCTTTCCTTAAAATTACTCTGGAAAAACGTAGTGCAACTCCCATTGCTCCCATTGTGAACAAGAAGAGAAAAATGCTTATTTGTGAGTTGGGGGCTAACCCTAACACTATAACTATACCTAATGATAATGATAATAGCCCTAAATGTTCCACCCCAGTGGGTTGAAGATCAACTCACCTTGCTTTGGATGCGTCAAAGGGGTCTGATAAGAGTAATAAAATAAAAAGTTTGAAAGAATAGAATGTGGAAGGGTCTTTGGATAATAAGGGGAAGAAGGTGGCTAGGGAGGAAAAGGCTTCCTCTAAGGATTATGTGTCGGACAGTCTAGGCGATGGTGGGTCTCTTGAAGAGGAGGTTTCAGGGTCGGAGGATGTGGAAGATTCTAGCCAAGAGGAAGAGGAAGGGGATATGCAACAGGAGGATGTGCAAGATGTTGAAGAGGACACTGATATGGTCGAGGAAAAAGGAACTGTTACTAATGACCTGGAGGATATGGATATTACTAACCCTAGTAATGATGACTTCAAAGATAACATGTCGGGTTCAAATATTGCTAGAGTGCAAAGGTTGGAGGAAAGGATGAAGTTGTTGGAAAAAATGATGTAGAAGGATAATAATGCCAACAGGTTCTAGGAACTTGAGAGTGTTGTGAATAATATGCGCAGGGTTGTGGATGTAGTAATGAAAAAAGTTGTAATGGCCACTATCTCAAGACAAGGAAAAATCAAGAAACAATATAGGAAAAAGGCGAATAATGACGAGGCCAATTTGTCAGGAAAGATGGAGTCCAAAGATAACTTTGAAGATTCTATTAACGACCTGGTGAAGGTGTGGAGCCTTATTGAGGATGCTTAATCCTTGACTCTTGTTTCTTCTGCTTTTTGTTACTTGTTGTCATGAAGTTTTTTTGCTCTTCTCTAAGGTGTTTTGGTGGTATAGGCCGTAGTTGCCTAGACTATTATATTTCTAGTTTTATCTCTATTAAGAACTCTAGTTATTTGTTGGATACTTTATCAAGGTTATGCTTATATAACCTTTTTTTGTGGATGGATATTAAGGTGGACTAGTTATATCTTTTTGGGATTATTGATAGGTTTATAATGTTTGATGTGGTTGGTATAGGCTAATGTTTTTGGTTGGTTGGGTTTTGGGAAGTGGTTCTCTTTGTATCCTACTTCCTCTATTGTGTTGTTGGTCTTTGGATTGATTTTCTTTTTTGTAAGGGTCAAGGCCCTTTCCCTGCTTATTCAATCAAAAACAATGGTCATTGGCTAGAAATATAAAACAGTCTTAACAAGCATTATCCTCAAAAATAAGTATGAACAAAAACATCTTGATCATTCTTTGTCCATGTCCTCAACCATCTCAGTAGCTTTCTGATTACTTTCTGCCATGTCAGCCATAGATTAGTTAGCATTTCAACTGACATTGACACTTTCTTAATCATTTTACTTTCCTATTACATTTTATCAAATACTTATACTTCCTGTGAAAAAATAATGATAAGATGGCAAAAAAGATAAAGGGAAAAGGGAAACAAGATGTAAAGTTATTGGAACACTTTAACCCCCATCAAATTTTAGTTCCATTTGATCTTGAACAAACAAACTATGTTCTAACCGAGCCCTTGTCGGATTAGTCTGATTTACTTTTCAAGTTTTTAACTTGCAATCATCTTTCTAAGTAATTTTGTCCCAATTCTCAGTAGTTTCATGCCCATTGTTCTACCTAGTAATTTTACTAAGTTTTACCCACAAGTGAAAATTATATGCATCTAACATTGTGAGCAAGGAAATTTTTCTTTTCTATTCACTAATAAATGCAACATTTGAAACATAACCTTTCCAAGATTTTCCGTTGCATAATCAAAGAATCATTTCAATAATATAAGTATGATTTCACTTTACATAAATATATTCAAGATAACATTTCACATTTACATTTTCCATATAGATGGACACATGATTACATAATAACTTCAACAAGCTTACATGAACTAGAAATACAAAAGGTACAAAATGTCCTCCCAAATATTGGGTGCCAATTGCATGAGGAGAAGCATCACTCAAGCACTTTTTTGCCAATCATGGACTTATTGTGGTCCCCTTGTACATCTACCAAACTTGGTAAGATGGCCCTCCATTCGATGAAGAGATTGGTTTGTTAACCTCAACCTGCAAATAGCCTTTCCCAAGCAGAGTGATGTGTCCTACATATCTAGAGCTACCATAATGTCTACTTCTATATGTATGATTACCTCAGCCTATAATGTACATTGGATCACACAGTGCACTAACAGTGTAGATAGTGGCTACCTACACTGCTTTGGCCAAAGATTCATCACCCAGTTACTTCGAGTGAGATAATCTGTTCACCATAATAATTGCTTGATTTGTATCGACCATTAGTATTCTATTCGAAGGCTATCCCCTTTCTCGTGGATTATCCTAACCCCAAGAATAACCTTCCCATTAACTCATATATATATATATATATATGACATTGCTACTAAGTATCTCAAAGCAACTCTATCTTACCAATTAACCACATGGATAAACATAACGTTTGTCATAACATTAAATGACTTTATTTCAAAATTACAATCTCAACAATAAAAGTCTTCATTTAAGAGTGTAATCTCAACAATAAATGACTTCTCAAAAGTATAATCTCATCAATAAATAACCTCAATCAAAAGTATAACCTTCAACAATAAATGACTTCTATCAAAAGTATAACCTTCAACAATAAATTACTTCTATCAAAAGTATAACCTTCAACAATAAATGACTTCAATCAAAGATAAAATCAACAATCAAGTAAACAAGCAACCAAATAGGTTATTCTCGACCTAGGGTTTCAATTAAAAGTGATGTAACGATCAAGTGATCAATCAAGTATAGATTATCAATATGGTTTGCATGACATCACATCCTATAGACGATGAAATTTCTAACATACCATCATTACTGTTGTATTGTTAACCTCATTTTCACAAGGGTTTACCTAGCATTATAAGCTAACAAATTCAAGTTATCTCAAAACATCTATATATTCCACATGTCACATTTCATTCTACATACATATAGTATAAAATGACTATGTATAGTTTAAATAGAAACACAATCATATAAATTCCCATAAAGGGTATATATAGAGCAACCCTAATAAAGAGGTTTTACCAAAGCAAGATTCAATCAAGAACATGCAAGCTTACCCAAGCATTATAACACATATTTAATCTCATCCTTTTCAATCAATACAATCAATATTAAATAACCTTTCAAACATAAATAAAAAGGGAATAGAAATCAACATGCCTGTATAAAAGCTCCAACTAATAATCCTTCCTTCCTAGCTTAATTCCTCAAGCCCACTAGCCACTTCCTCTAAGATTAACCCAATTCCTACTTCTAGCCTCTTACCAAATCTCTCAACAAATACTAATGCAAAATAACAAACAACTAACTACTCTCAAGCTCTCAACTCATTAGCACAAAATTTGTAGCAAAATAACAAAAGAGTAATGAGAATGAAGAGTGTAGCAAATGGTAGAATGAGCACCTCTATATACACTAAAATGTGAGCAACCAAAGGCTACAAACAATCTAATACTTTTGTCACCTTTCTATCCCCATGCAACAACTCGTCAAACTAACTTACAGGTTTACAACACATAATAGTCCCCACCTTTCAAATGGCTGAGTCAACATGTTTCAAGGGACAGTGCAAGACTTTTTTACTGTGTCAAATGAACAACAAGATTCTAAGCAAGTTTCCTATTCGGTTTGCAAATCGAAATCCTTGTTATATTTTTGCCAAGTTTACATTGACTAAGTCTCATGGCTAAGATATTGCTTTTTCAAACTTATGCATAGTAACAAGACTTCTTATGCATTTCATATACTTCAACATTGGTGCCACATTTCATAAAATGACGCCCTTTAAGATAGCACAGGTTAGACTATTTCTACACTACTAAAAACTGCATTTACTTCCTTTTTGCAACATATATGGACTGTTCATTTGATTCATGTTTTGAGGTTACTTGTTCCCTTTATGCGATGTATACAACAAGTGGGAGAATGTTAGGAAAAAGGTGTGTTGTGCACCTTGCATAATATATTTAATGTAATTATTCTTGGGGCCACTTAATGTTGCATGTAGCATTGGGACATAAGTTAAGTTGCTAATTATTTAATAGTGGGGGAAATAAATTTAAATAAAGTACCCAATATTAAATAAGGGGACATGGTTTGTAATCTCATGGTTTTAGTCACATGGTTTTGTGTAATACCACTTAGTGGTTTTGTGGGAGCTTGCCTCTATAAAAGCAACCACAAAGGTAGTTATTAAATGATGCAATTTTGCATGTTAGCTCTGGTTAGCAATTGTGAGGGTTTGAAGCATGGCACATGATGTGTGGTTGCATGCTTGTTCACATGGATTGCTTAGAGAGGGCTTGTTGCTTCAATGGTGTTCATGGAGACTCAAAAGATGTATTGTAATATTTATTATTGAATAATACATGAGAGATGGATGTTTTTGGTGGCTGGGTTTTTTCCCCTCTTGAGGGTTTTCCCAGGATATATCTTGTGTCATATTTTCATGGGTATGTTGTATATTCTCTTGCATGTGGATTCTGAATACTTAGATGCATAGATTTCTTTTTGGGTTATGCGGAAATTGTTTTTAATTGGCTGCAAGTTTCCAACAAGTGGTATTAGAGCTTTGGTTGTGGTTGAATAACCCTTGGTTGAGAAAAATATTGGTTAAGTTTGAATCTATGCATTGCATGTGAGAATCAAAGGCATGGAAATATATGAGGGTTTTGGGTTTGTTGTTTTGATGGGTTGTTTACAGATTTGGGGTGTGAGAAATTTTGGGTGAAATGGGTTTCTTGGTTTTGCATTCAAGTGGGAGTTTTGTGGGGGAAAATGTACAGATAATCTCCTGGCCCAAAATAGACCTCATGGTTGGATCCAGGTTGGCCAAGAGACGAAAATTGATATATAACTTGACCTATTTTTGTTACTCTTAGAGGGGTCCGCAGACCACCGTACCCATGGTGGGCAGCCTACCTAGGTGTCATACCTGGCAGGTCTGCCGATAGCCTTCCCAACCGTATGAATCAATAATATCCATTTTAAGGGTTTTGAAATATGTTTCGGCCATTTTTAAGTTGTTTAAAACCTTGGATTGTGGAAAAAGGTTAAAAGGGGGAATAAGTTCTTAAAAGATTCTCTTTAACATTTAACCTTTATTTAACCATCCGTCCACTCCTTTTTTCTTAAATGTTTGCCATTAAAATATTAAATGAAAAATCTGCCAATTTTAAAGTTTGTAAAAAAAATATATATATTTGCTTTGGAGTGGGACCCACCAGAATTTTCCCTATAATCATATTGGAGTAGTTTTACTTTGGGAGGCATAAATTTCACTCACGATGTCAGTTTTTCGACTTCTTGGACTCGTTGGAAAGATGACTCAATTCTCTATGCTGTGGTGATAGTGATTTTCTGATATTTTATAGTTTTGATAGTGTTTTTTTAGCTGGAAGTCAGGTGTTCATTTTGAGCTTCGAGAGGTGATATCGGGTGCATACAGAGTCGGGTTTTGGATTTCGAATAGTCGACAGAAAGCTTGTTCAAAGCACTACATAATGGATAAGGTTTGGAGATATTTTGGCATGGTTTATTTGCTATTTTTCTTAGTTGAGCTATTTATGGGTTTCTTTGACTATGGTGATACTATGAATTTATGGATGATCAGATCTTTGGAGATTTGATGTTGGATTCATTATATGCTTAGTTGAACATCTAAAATTATTCTCTTTTGACATGGTTATCAATATTGGTTGGATTTGTATGTTGCATTGATCTATCTACAAGTTATGTAGCATTGTAGGTAATCTATACTTACATGATGCATTTATGACTTGGACATGGGTTGTCTATGCCCATTGATATTTCAGTGTTGATGCATGTTTAGTTTTGGTGGCTTGGTTTAGTCACTTGATTTGTTGGTTTTGTTGTCATGTTGAGAAGGTGAGATGGTATTACCAGGTACAATTATGATATGAGACCTATGTAGTTGACTATGATTATGTAGATATGTGGACACGGTTTGGTTGAGTTGTTGTTACATTTGGTGGTGTGTTGGTGGTGTGTTTAGTTCCTTAATTATGGTACTTGAATATGGACATGTTTGGAAAATCAAAACAAAAGTTGATTTGGTGTTTGAGTCATTTGGTCTATATCTCAGTTTGCGGTTTACTGATGTGATGATGAGTTTGCATGTTTCAGTGATTGGATCTACAAGTCATGCAGGTTGTGGATTAGCTACCTGTTTACTTGCAGTTGGATGACTTGGTTGTGGATTATCTTTATTCACCAGGTTTGATTCCTCGTTATTGTAGACTTTGACTATTGGCCTTGTTCTTGGTCATTTGTACATTGGTATGTGTGTTTAGAGATGAGAGGGTGGATGTTTCTCATAATACCTAGACAGTTGTTTTTGGGACTTGTAGCATGTGGTTTATCATGATGTCATGGATAGATTGGTTACACTTTTCAGTGGGAGCTTTTGATAGTGATGGTTTGGCAGTGATGGATATGTTTATGATGGTTTGGAAGTTGTAGGTATCTTCTTGGCTTGGAGATTTTGGTTCTACTTGTTATGTTACTGAAATTTTAGTTGTGTGTAGACCTAGATGATCTTCATGGAGAGGATGGTGGTCACGATGCCATGTGTGACTCAGTATCATAGTTCAGTGGGAGTTGTTGGCAGTGATGTGGATTTACCATTTTATGGTGGATGGTCTTCTACAGTGATTGTTGGTGTCATGGATGGACTCTTGGATTCTACTTTTATGTAGTGATAGTTCATTGGCATCTTTGGTTTCATTGACAGGGGATGGTTTTATTCATATTGATTACATATGTTGATTCTTGGTTTAGGGTGTTATTGTATTATGTCATGGTTTACTCTTGATCATATGTTAGAGTTTTGGCATGGTACTTGTTCTCTTGAGACTAGGATGTATGCATTGTTGCATGAGATCTCCTATTAGGAGATGGTTAGATCATGTTTTCATGGTTATGTTCCTAATTCGCGATTGGATATATGACATTGATCTTGTGTGGTTCTCTTGGTATTGGGTACATTGATCATTTGCTTGATTACTTCATAATGGTGCTATGTTTCATTTGGCGTTTGGCATGGATTGGTTGGGTATAGGTACTCATGGATACTTGGAGACATAGATGAGGCTTGAGTTCTCTTATGATTAGAGACATGGGTTGAGATAGTTACTACTTGATGAGTTTTCAGCAGGAAGTCTAAGGAGCCTACACCTTGGTTGGATGTGAGTTCAACATGGACCTATGAGGAGAGTGTTCTTGGATGAGTCATGATGACTTGGATGTCTTGGAGGAGCATTCTCATTCCTCACTCTTGGTCTACTCGGTAGTTTAACTTGAGAGGTATTACTCATTGTTACTTTCAGGCGCTTTATGTTTTATGCTTTATCTTCTCATGCATTTGGATCTTCAGCTATGGATATATGGTTTTGGAGGATTCATTTGAGGAGTGTTGGCATGTTTATCTCCTTATGCATTGTGATTACACTCATTGATGTTGAGTTTAGATGTAATGGGCTTATTTCTTTCATTGGGAATGTATTTAGTTTGATCTTCTTTGGTTATGAGAGGCTTACATACATGTTGATTACATGATACATATGTTATGTTTGATCTTGGTGATTGAACGGTTCGGTGTTGTTATGGCTTTTATTTTGGGGTGTTGTGGAGGAGATCATACTTGACACAATTGGCATTTAGAGATGTATGTAGGAGATTTTTCTTACAGGTTTGCATGTCATTGTGGATGATTCCTTGGTTCTACATGATGTAGTTTACACTTTCTATATGATGTTATTGGTAGACTTGGTATGTCTTGATCTTTTTTAGATTTGCATTACCCATGCAGTGGGAGCTCTTGGATGTGTATGTCATTCTTTGACAGGTTTTGCACATGGAGTTTATGATTGTAGTTTATGGGTGTATATGTTTATGGCATGAGTTTACTGTGTTTTGTATACCTTGGAGGTGTGGATAGTTGGATTTATTGGCACTTGCTAAGGGTGTTATTTCAGCTATGGGTTTGTGTATCTTGGCAGCTACTGGTGCATATTGTTACCTTTGGATTGAGTGTATGTGTTTGGGATATCAATTAAGCAAGACTTATGCTTCATTATGATAGATTGTGTGGCTTCTCTTTTGGATGGCTTCTTATCTTTGTGCATTGGAATGATGGAGGATGAGAGCATTCATGCTTGGGATGGTGGTCACTTTGATTCTTGTTGCAGGTATCTTGATGGAGCACATGGAGCATTTTGATTCTATGATGGTATATGTGGCTATATGGACTATTCATTTGATTCATGTTTTGAGGTTACTTGTTCCCTTTATGCAATGTATACAACAAGTGGGAGAATTTTAGGAAAAAGGTGTGTTGTACACCTTGCATAATATATTTAATGTAATTATTCTTGGGGCCACTTAATGTTGCATGTAACATTGGGACATAAGTTAAGTTGCTAAAATGTAATTATTTAATATTGGGGAAAATAAATAAATAAAGTACCCAATATTAAATAAGGGGACATGGTTTGTAATCTCATTGTTTTAGTCACATGGTTTTGTGTAATACCACTTAGTGGTTTTGTGGGAGCTTGCTTCTATAAAAGCAACCACAAAGGTAGTTATTAAATGATGCAATTTTGCATGTTAGCTCTAGTTAGCATTTGTGAAGGTTTGAAGCATGGCACATGATGTGTGGTTGCATGCTTGTTCACATGGATTTCTTGGAGATGGCTTGTTGCTTCAATGGTGTTCATGGAGACTCAAAAGATGTATTGTAATATTTATTGCTGGATAATACATGAGAGATGGATGCTTTTGGAGGCTGGGTTTTTTCCCTCTTGAGGGTTTTCTCAGGATATATCTTGTGTCATATTTTCATGGGTATGTCGTTTATTCTCTTGCATGTGGATTTTGAATACTTAGATGCATAGATTTCTTTTTGGGTTATGTGGAAATTATTTTTAATTGGCTGCAAGTTTCCAACATATATATAATGTATACATACATATATGTGTGTGTGCGTGTGTGATATATGTCCATTTGATTTCCCTATGTGTATGACGTATCCGTGTATGAGCATGCATTTGTATTTCTACTTATGTATACTCACACACATATATGCTCACACATACTAGTTATCACTTTTGTATACACACACACACGTATATATACATTCTATGTATATATATACCTATTGATTACTAAATAAATATAAATACATGAAGAGGAATTATACTTATCACAAAGACTTAATCACATAACCACAAACAAGATCATTCAAAGACTAACCACAAACTAATACAAAACATCCATATTCAATGACCAAAGGTTACTTTCTATTTCATGACTATCCTGACTCAACTAGACCAAATAGGGTGTGAGTGTGTGTATGCTCAGTTAGGCTTATAAAGGGTTACCAAACCAAGCTCCTCTCCCGAGTGATACTCCCCCTCTTGTACCCGAGGGCTTGACTCCTTCCTGCATCCAACTTAATGCAACACCAAGGTAGTTAGGCGTTCACATGAAATATACTTGCATCATAAATCATTTGCATCATCAAAGCATTAAAGTAGTCATATCACAATACATATTTCTACATTGCATTTCCATCAATATTAAAACATAATCGTACCTTGAAAAGCAATAACATCTTAATGCATATTCAGTATTTCATTCACCTATTAGACATATTAAGGTCATGATCTACATTTATCATCATATTTACCTAAAAGGTAAAAGTAACCCAGTAACTACGAGACGAGGTGTAACAAGGTTGGAGCATAAAGAGGTTGTTCATAGGTACACATGCGCTACCATGTTGGAGGCAAAGAGGAGAATGAGAGTTAATGTATTGTAATCTCATTTCTTTAAACATAATGCATACTTAAACTCTCTTCTTGATGGAGTTTTCCCCTGCAAGGGTTTCTCTGTGATCTTGTGTTATGTGATGCCTTTTATGTTGTTAATTTGTGCTTCTTTGTTGCTATTTTATGGTGATGTTTTGCTTTATTTATTATTGTTATAAGTTCACATAGGGTGGTGTTATTAAGAATATTATGTTGGTTGTTTTTAACATCATAAAGAAGATAGATCGAATCATGGTAATTCCATATTAATGTCACTTAATTTTACATTTGCATATAAGTTTCAGATTTTCACATTCTAGTAGTCCAAGCCTTGTATATGTTACATTCCACCCTAGTTTCAAAAGAATACTTTTACTTTCAGTAAATTTTGCAATGAAATGTTATAAACTCTAAAAAATCAATGATGCTATGATGAAATATGCAATGCTTTGATTTGAGTTTTTGATTGAGTTATGGATGCTTGATGCCCTAAATCAAATGGAATGTTATGTATAGAAAATCATTTTATTTTTTTAAATCAATCTTGAATATAAGTATGATATGATGAAGATATTGAAATGTTGTCAGGCTAATTACCTTTTCTCTTCGTGAGTGTTGATGCAGGACAAACCAAGTGCCTTCAAGATGAAAGAGAGAAAGTATCATCTGGTAGAGAGGTTATGTTGGGAAGTCTCGAGGTGTCACCATCTGAGTTCAAGTTAGTTATTTGTGACTCAGTTGACTTAATAGGTCTAGGGCACATTCTTGCGTGTCTTGAGGTAAGCCATTTTAGGTTGGTTTATTTTGTACCTCATTTTGCAATGAAAAGAGGTCTATGGTTTTGTAAACTTCTTTTCTCACCTTTTGTTTATGTGTTGACCAAGTGAATATATATATATATATATATATATATATATATATATATATATATATATATAATTTCTTGGCAAGGAAGTCGCTTGTGCAAAAATAGGTTCGTGTATGCGTACATAGACTCATATGCATGTTGGTAGGAACAATCGTGCCTACAAATGTGCATATACATTCTCATGCGTATAAGTGAAAACATGCATGCACGTGTGTATATTGTGTGTATATTTCCTCACACTATCTTCATAGCATATGTGCATGATAAACTTTTGTTGGCAAGGAAGCCAAGTCAATGTAAATAATGTCGTAATTAACATAATTTTTTGTGTTAAAAGGTGATTGATGACCTTGTTTCATAAGGTTAAAAGGAGCTCAATGGCTTAAAAAGTGGGTTGAAGTAAACATTATTTTCATAGCCTTTAATTCGAAGGAAAAAGAATTATTATGTCCTCAAAGTCTTTTCTAGGAAACCATATCTTATTGGAAACCTATTTAATTGTTTTTGGATTGAATTCTTAAACCAAATTAGTTAACCACGATAAGGGTGGTAAGTCCAACTAAGCCACATAAGTGGCAAGAAGTGGTGATTATCATATTTATCTTACCCTATTTTTGCGTGAAATATTCTCAAGAAAATTATTCTTGGTCATCTCCACGAAGGTGGTGCCAATGCATATTTAGCAAAGGTATCGAGCTTTTTGTATTGAATATTTGCACTATTATTCGGTTGTGTTTTTCTTCCTTTAATATTACACCAAATCATCCAAAAGATGATAGGTTAATATTAAATTCAATGCTTGAGATTTTCCTCGTGGAAATCCTTGTTTTCAAGGAGACTAATGAGGGATCAAACGACATTGTGGAGACATGATTTTTAACCAATTCTTGATCCTATGGGTGAGTAAACATGCTTATGTAATATGGTTAATTTGGGGAAACGAAGGGATAATGGTTTTGAAACCGTTTGGCAATGGGAATCATTGAAATTATATTTATACTGCTTATAGCAACTAAGCAGGGGTTGGAATTAAATAGATAATTATTATTGATTTTCTACATACATTCTAACTAAAATCCTTATTAATAGGTTGATTGAAAAAAATCTATAATTCTTAAACAATTACACATTTTTTGAATTCAAAATATGTGGCACATTCTAATCTTCCCATACTATAGGGTAAAAATAAAAAATAAAAATTGAATTTCATAAAATTTTGACCAATTTATGGTGGTTAGACAAACAAGTTTTAATACTTTTTTAAAAAAATAATAAAAAAGTTCATAACTAATTATTTACATGCAAAAAAATTACAAAAAAAAATGTGGCACATCCGAGCATGTGTCCTCTACTTATATTGAAAGTTTCAAAAAAATATATTATTTTTTACTTGTACTTAGGTTGGTCAGACATACACTTGCTTCTTATTTTTTCTTGAAAATTTAGTACTACTGCATTGAAATTTTGAATTTTCACCAAATAGATTTACTTTTTCCCAAAAAAGGAATAGTATCTTAGAAACTACATTCAATTTGATAGAAATTATGTTCTTACATATTTTTCAAATTATGTTAATAACTTATTCAAATTTTTATGTCAAGTTGCCTAACTTTGTTTTTCTAAATTTTCATTGCCACTTAAGGGCCTAGTTTGGACCCCCATGATTCTGCACTGACACTACAGCGACAAAGACAAGAAAGAGAAAAGTGAAATCAACGTGTGCTAGGAAGAAAACATGTTCCAGTCTTTAGTTGGCAGTATAGTGAGGAGCTTCAATTCCAAGGATCTTGTAGAAGTAACTACTATCGAGCTTAGTAGGTAACCGTTGATTGTCTCTTGATGCCACTTATTTCTTACTTCTAAAACTTGACATGATAAAAGAAAGAATGTATATGTTGAGTCATTTAGATTCTTGACTCGAATTTCTAGCTTCAGATATAGGAAAAAGACTTTGAAGCTTTGTGAGTAAATCCTGCTATTACTACTCTTTTCAAATTTATCCTATGCTAAGGAACCAAACGTGTATTATTTGTTGTCCATTTAAGTAGTTGCGAAATATTTCTAACTCCTTGTATGACTTCTAGAATTTCCTTGAGTCATTCCACTGATTCTTGAATGTTCAAAGTTTCAAACCTGTATTAATCTTGAAAGAGTTTAATGTTGCTTTCATGCCTTGCTTGGGTAAATGGGAATAGTCTTTGGAGAAATTATTAGGAAATATTATTTACAATGGGATATACTGAACTAAATAATGGTTGTGTGTAACCAAACTATTTTTGTTTTCCTTACTTCATATTTAGCTAAATGTCAGGGAAGGAATAGTGTTGCAGTTCAGTGAGAGCCTCTTTGGAAGTCCTTTACTTTCTGAATGATTTATAAACTATTCTTGAGTTGAATAAGATGACCCATTTGCATTCTTGGGAGTGCTTGAAAGTCATAATTAAATATATCATAAAAAAGATTACTACTTTATTTTCTTTACTTTCTTGGGTATGTGGAAATGTCCTTGAGGGAATTGGGGGTCTTTTAACCGTGTTACTTAAGAGAGAATTAATCTTTATAATCACGACAAGTTAGCTCTATCCATAGTAGTGAAACCTTAAGAGGTAAACCAATAAATCTTAAAACCCTGAATCAATGGCAGGAGCCAAGAATCGAGGGTTTGTTAGAAAACCAGGAATCTGTTGCTAGACTAAAATACTTCCACAAGACAGAGAATGATGGCGAGAATGCTTGCTATCAATATGCAAGATTGATTAACGATTGAATTGATAGCAAGCATTCTCGCCATCATTCTCTGTCTTGTGGAAGTATTTTAGTCTAGCAACAGATTCCTGGTTTTCTAACATGGTATCAGAGATTATTTGCTTTATAAAAGCAAAGATACCTAAACCTAATCTTATCTTGAGCAACAAGATAGCTCGATAAGATAAAGATAAGATCCTATATCTTAGGAATTAAATAAATCCTAAGTAAACTTATGCTAAGTGTAATTAATAATTAATTACACCAACAAGGTTCACCGAGAAACTCGAGGGTTCAAGGATGATTCTATCATTTTTTATCCAATTAAATCACAATGGTAAAGCAAGTCATGAAATGTTAAGAATCTTATGTTATTGTATGTTGGGCAGGATAGGTAGTTTAGTAATCCCTAGGTCAATAGCTTTCTCTAAGTTGAGTAGGGTGGTGAACCTTGACTACGCTCTTGTAGTGGTTGTACAGTTGTACAAAAACTATGGCCACAATGAATGCAATTGCCACCATGTGCACTTATCAATTCACCATACTCTAGATACTTAGCTAACTAGAGTTGTCGTACTTAGTAGGAGGGTATCCTTAGTAGTGTGATAGAGTTAGTTAAGTGGGGGTACACACTAGAGATCATATGGAAATTGAGAGGGTTCCCAAAACAACCTTTCGTTGAAGGGTAGGGCCACTTCCAATCACAAATTGAGTTAGTTAAGTCTAAGGTTGGAGGTAAAGCAGTTGAATGATGCTCTGCCTCTCATTAGTAGCATGCTGAGTCTTGGAAGACAACAAGAATCAAATGAGGTTCTCTAACCCTATTCTCTCACAATTCTTAATCTAGCTTAATCAATTAAATGCTAAAAATATTTGTATTTTGTTCTTTATTTTGAAGTTAATAGTTTGAAAGTATATATGCAACTTTCTTTATATGATTATGCAAATGAATTTTTGTAGCATGATGGTTTATGATTACATGTTTTCAAAAAAATACATTCACTTTTCTTGTTTATATTTTTAACCTTTTGGTGAAAACTCTCAATAAATTTGTGTCTGAAGGAGATCAGTTGTTACAGTATCTCATCCATTGAAGTCATAACTTGATTATTTAGATAGAGATTGAAATTTCCCAATAGAATTTAGAAGGTTGAGGTAGACTAACTTGAATTTCCTCCACCTATCAAAAAGTAAGGGACTCACTTTTTAAATTGCCTCAAATATCTAATGTAAGAGCATCCAAGGTGTAAGAGCAATCTCACATCAACTAAAAGTATTTTCATTAATGTTTAATTATAGGTTTACAATGATGTTCCAATTATCATCTAGACGTTAAAACTTTGTGGTTATCGCCACAAAATCATATCCTCAATTTTAGACTCATTACTAAACATATTAGAGTTTTATCTAGATTCATTATTTTGATTATGTGACAACTCTATGGGCTTTGCAATAAAACTTGGCTACATTTCTAAGCTTATTGGTCTCATGTAGGTTCATGGTATAAACTGCATCAATATTCATTGCATGATTCTCACCATTAATTCTGGAAAGTTTCCTCCTACACATTTTAAGGTTTCACATTTCATCTTGCACCAAGCTTTGCAACACCTTGTGACCAACACAAATAATTATTAAGGCCAAAGGCTCACTATATAAGCACCACTCATGATCATTCAAAGATAGTTAAGAAGTCAAGAGATTAGAGATGGAGAATTAGAAGTGTTGATTAGAATGTTTGATAACAAAACAACTTTGTATTGCAATATTATGAGAGAACTATGTAATTTGCTCATACATATCATAGAAGGCGAAGGCCTCATGTTGTAAGTCACTATGATAGACTACAATATATATATCATGACTATGAATCAATAAAAATCAATTTTACTATATGTTGTTTCATTGAGTTCCATTGTGTGTGTTTGTGCATTTGGCTACATAGTTGGATATATTTAATTAGACCCTTTGACCTTAATTGCATTAGTTTTCTTTGATCCTTAACACAGCTATAAAAAAATTCTTGTTTTGGGGGTTGACTTAAGAGAACTTGTTCCCTAACAATTTGGTAGCATAAGTCCAATAATAAAACACTTCTATAATTGGATGACCTAGAAAGCAAAAGTGTGCAATCAACGATCCACACAATAAAGAACATATTTTAATATATATGGAAGTGCTCTAGTTTAATGAATTTGATCCAAAAAGTCACATCAATCTTGATAGAATCCACGATAGATAACATAACATTAATTATTTAATCATCACTCTGAAAAACCATTACCATTCTTTCTTTTATTTCAAAAGAAGATGAGCAACACCAATTTTCTAAGGGTTGCCTTTATAATTTTGTCAATAACTTATATTGTCTTTAAAACAAGTGTCACAGTGTGTCGTGTTCCTGCCGTGTAGCAAAGAGCTTTTAGGTTTGAGTATTTGGCTCTGTAGTATTGTAATTCTATTTTAGTAGAGTTGAAATCAAATATGTAAAAGTTTAAATAAGATGAAAAAAAATTAATGTAATTTATATTAATTATTATCTTTTATTTTTGTTTTTATTTTTTATTTTTTGTTTAGTAATGAGTTTTTTTATTTCTTTTGGTTCTTCAGATTAGGCGCAAAAACTAATTGATCATTACTGTGAAATTGATCATTACTGTGAATGTTGTTATAATATGATATAAGATTACTTAAAAACTATACAAATATTGCATTGGAGTAGTGATTTAACATTGCAAATTAATATTAGCTACAGCCTATCATGGCCTTGTTCTGGCTAAAAATCAAGGTGTTTCTAAACTTTGGTAGGAGGGGGACTCTCTTAATGTCATAAATTGCCTGTTGAGAAAATCTCCTCCCTGATGGTCTATTGTTCATTTTATTAATGATTCTATTGCTATTTTAAATTTTTTTGAGGAAATTAAAGTTTCTCATGTTTTTCATGAAGCTAATAGGTTGGCTAATGGTGTTGCCAATGTGGGAGTGGTGGAGAGAGCTGATTGGAGTTCATTTGAATCTCTCCCTCTTAATCTCAAATGTTTATCTAATGATGACCAATTGGCTTGTTATTAAGTTTTATTCTTTTGGGAAAAGGTTCTCAATCATGATTCATAGTCAAGACTTGCACAACGAACCTTTGGCTTGTTCGATTTATTATGATCGCATTAGTTTCTATAATATGAGTGTTTGGCAGCTTTGGTAGGGTTGTACCTTGATTGATAAGCTCACACGTATTGTGGGTGTTATTGTGTTGCTTTGTTGAAAGTCTGGTATTTTTTTGCATTTTCCCAACTCGAAGGTGTTGTTGGGTTCTAAAAATTTGCATGTAGCCATGGGTGGTGACCGTTGTAGAATCAAACCTAGATCTTGTGAGGGAATTCATAAGAATCATATTGTTTGGGATCATTTTAAGTAAGGTGGGGTTGCTCAATTTATGCAAAGAATTCAAGGTCCGGACCCTAATGCCACTAATTTTTTTGTGAAAGGTTGGTCTAGGAGGTCGCTGCATTTCAACGGGGTGGAATTTAAAATTGATGAGGAGTTTATAGCAGAGGCTACTGGTCGGGCAGTCTCTAGGAGGAAATTTTATAAGGACAGGGGAGCTGCTAAGAAGGCCTTTGCAAAAAAAATCAAATTCGACGAGAGAAAGAAGCTCTAGGAAATTGGTAGTGGGGGCTATGCTCAGAAGTCTTTGAAGTCGCTGTGGAGGGATCTCGTGTTGGCCATAATGCACTACATCACTCTGGAAGGTAGATTCTCAGTCATTTATAGCTACCATTTTATGATTTTGAATCATTTTAGACACAAGGTGTTGGTCTATTTTCCTTACTACTTGTTAATGTATATGGAAAAGACTATTGACGACCATAGAAAAAACCCTAAGAAGGTGGTTTCACATGAGGGTCTTATGAATCTCTTGTTTTCCCACATTCAGCTTAAGTTAATTTTTGTTTCTCCTAAAACCCCTGGTAAGACAGTGGTTAAAAACTCTAGCTATGAAACTAGGGACTCTATTTCAAAATGGGTGGGGAGTTCTGAGGATGAAGAATCAGAGTTTGAGGAAATGTCTGTGAATGTTGAGGGATCTGAGGATGAGGAAGTTGGCTTAGAGGATTGGAGTAAGGGCTATGAAATGGATGTGGAGTTACGTGATACCATGGCTATGTTTGTGAAAAAGTCTTCGAAATGGAAGTCCAAAGGCTCCAAGAAAGGAAATCTCTCGACTAAAAGGAAGATGGAGGTGGTGCCTAGTTCTTCTAAGAAACCCTCGTCTCATGGTGAAGGTGGTGAGAAGGAAATCCCACTTGGGAAAGGCAATGAAATTTGTTCTGGTAATGTTGAGGTTAAGAAGGTCTCTGGTGGTGTCCCTTTGCTTGGGAAGGAGGATTTTTCTTCTGCGATGGGTCCCAAGGCTCCTGTTGTTGTGGGTTTGGGTTTGAATGCCCCTGGTGTTGATGTCAATGCAGGTCTTGTTGAGGGTCCCAGGCCTATGGAGATGCAAGGGATGGAGATAGTTTCTCTGGTTGAAAGGGCAATTAATTTAGAAAGGTTAGCAGATTTAGCCAATTTACCTAATAAGGAGCGGGCTAAAGTAGAAGTGGTTGAGGTCGAGGAATCCCCTGTCGAAGAGGATGAGGGGAAGAAATTGGATGGGTCTGATGCTCCTAGTAACATTGAGTCGAATGTTCAACCTCCCATTAATTGGGATGATGTGAATATGAATATGTTTTGCAAAATGGCAAAGGATGGGACACAAAACTTGTTGTCTTTGGTGAAATGGTTGTTTTCTAAGGTTAAGGAGCTTAATATTCAGATGAAAAACTGGTAGGAGATATGTGTTGCTTTGCTCTATGGGAATCAGAAGGAATGGGCCATCACAGGAAAAGTCAAAACCATGAACGTTATGTTGGATGAGCTAGTAATGGATGTGGATCATCTGGGGATGTCTCACAAAGATAGGATTTCCTCTCTGGAAATGCTGGTGAATAAAAATTTGGAGGATCGTATTGCCAGTCTTGAGGAGAAAGTTGGGAAAATGTCAGTTGACTTAAAAAACTGTGGTGACCATCAACACTAATTCTCTAAAGACTACTGCTAGGGGGCTCTCTGTTTTAAATGAGAAATCCCTTAATTGGATAGGTAAACCTCTTGACTTGGGTGAGTTATAGAAAGTGATTGAGGAGATCAACTGCTCGAACTAGGTGGAAAAGGTTGAGGAGTATGCTCCAGCGATGGAGAAAGATATGAAGGTTGGGTGGTGTCTTAGGACCAAAAGCAAGACTAAAAAGAGAGTGGTTGTTCCTATGGATGAGATTAAAGAGGTTATGGAAATGCAAGAGGAGGTCATCAAGGATAACTTGGCCTCGGTTAAAGTCTTGGATAATCTGTAGTTGATGCTTCCTTTTTGTTGGATCAGCAGGGTTGTTGATGTTTTTGCTGGTTGTTCTGTTGATGGGTTTCTTTTGTTTTATCTTATGTCAACTTTTTGGTGTTTTGGGTTGCTAGTTGTTTTTTATTAGGTTCTTTTGCAGCTTTTCATCTTTGTAAAGGGTTTCAGGATCCCCTCAAAACCTATTTTTCCTAATCAAAAACATTGCAAATTAATATGTGGTTCTGTAAATATTGTGATTGAATTCATATTCAATGGAAATATGTGGAAAGAAAAATGGATGGAATGGAAAAGTATTTGATTTGGGAAGTAAAATATAAAGGGTTGAATTTGCTTCTAATTAGTAAAAGTTGTTGGAAGAATTGTGCAAAAAAGTTGACCAAATATGATTCGTAAGGGAATACTAATTGTATTATATGCATTTCAAAATTAGAAAATTAATTAACTAGCGGCAAGAAAGTGTATCAAATTATTGTTTCAAAATATAGTAACTAGAACTGAATAACTTAGAAAATTAAGTGCTTATTACTTTGGTAGAATATGTTTTAATTGAAATGAATTTTGCGAGAAATTAAATGCGATTTGAAATTAAAGAATTAGTTAAGTAGTTGTAGAAAACTAATTACTTATATTAAATAAAATGAAATAATTGT
Source organism: Sequoia sempervirens (assembly GCA_007258455.2). NCBI lineage: Eukaryota > Viridiplantae > Streptophyta > Pinopsida > Cupressales > Cupressaceae > Sequoia > Sequoia sempervirens. The sequence continues at coordinate 241,369,522 of VDFB02058242.1, read as the reverse complement.
TTCCCAATATAGTAAGTAGTAGTAAATAAGTGCTTGTTAGTTTGCATAGATGTTTTAAATAATAATACAAATTTTCTTTTCAATATAGACTAAATGATTAGTAATTATTTAGGGAAAAAAATTACAAGTTGATAATATTTGTAAATGTCTACAAATTTTAGTTTACATGAATAAATGATATTAATTTTTTTTATAATTACAAATTGAAATACTCTTGTAAAATATTTTGTCAATGAGATAAATTATTTAGTAGTAATCACAAAGTATCTTGTGATTTCAGTAACATTAATAAGTTAAATTAATTGAAAATCTTGAAAACTAAACTTCATTTGCAAATTGTATTTTTTTTAACTTAAAATTTGGTAAATATTAATCAATGACGAATAGGCAATAAATAATTAACTTTATGCAAATATTAGTTGACTTTAAGCATAAACAAAACTCAATAGTCGACTACGATTTCATGAATTAACTGTGCAGTCAGCGTGTGTGTACCCACCAATCCTCCAATGCACGTCGCACGCATGGTCCAAAAGACCTTGCTCAAACCATTGAGTTTCCTCTATAACACTTTTACCTCTTCAGTATGCAAAACAAACAAACGATCTCACAAGTCGCGTGAAAAAAAATACACTTAGACCAGTGGCTTAGAGCATGTCCAATACCTCGTAATGTGTAAATGATGAACGACTGTAAATAGGAATCATTTTCTATGCCTCGGTGTGGTGGATAGCAATTTCTATGCCTTGGTGCGGTGCATAGATAGTGAAAATGACAGGTATTAGATGTATATGTGTAAGAATATAGACCGGGGAGGGTTTTGTCCTTTGATAAATGCATAAGATTATGGTGTCCAAGTTTTGTGACAAACCTTGAGGCAGAAAGAAATGTTTTATTATTTAAAAGGTAGAGGACATTTGTTGAAGAACTAAGTTTTGGAGGATGCGATAAAGGTGAGTTGTTATTGGTTTGTAAAGTTTTAGAGATTCAATCTAGAAGAACTTAGAGTATTTCATAAAACCTAATTCAGAAGCACATGGAAACAGAGAAGATGTCAAAATAATAATTTGCCTAGGCAAGGTCCTATTAAGTGTGAATCCATAGACTACATTTTGTTAATATTGTCCTTGTAACAAGAACCATTTTTTGGGATTGGAGTGGAGACAAATCTGTAGAACTGCAAAGACATTTGGTTCTTCAGGGAGAGAGTGGAAGGTCAGAGTATTAAATGTTTTTGCACATTTGTTTGCAAGGAAGTTTGATTGTTGAAATGTGTAGTAAAATTGTACAAATTGTTTGACCATATGCAAAAATGCAAGAAATAGCTAAAAAACTGACAAGCTTTTCAACAAACTATAATGGAACGAGAATAAGCATAAACAAAACCTAGTACTTGCCTAAGATTTCATAAACTAGTTATGCATTCATTGAATATGTAGCGAGGGAGATAACAAGTTTGACAAACACACAGTCAATCCATTCACCACAAGTGCACTTTTTAAGAATAATGAATATGCAAAGGTGCAAGCAAGAGCTGAAGAACTCATAATGTTTTTAACAAATGAGATTAAGCATAAACAAAACCCAACTGTCGCCTCACATTTCATGAATTAACTATGCATTCAATGCTTTTGTACTCAACAACACTCCAACACATCTCTTTGAGCTTTGTTGATATTGTACTAGCCGCTCAAGCAAAAAACATTTAATTAACGCATTCATTGTCCCCACAGTCCACAAGAGCTTGCTAAAAGCACACATAAGAAAGTAAACTATTGTCTAGTATATAAAGGGAGAAGATGTAAAATGTAAAACAAAAAGAGAAGAAAGTTTAAAGTCACAGAAAAATATATATACTGAAGGGAAGTAGAAGAAGACAATGGATTTTTGCAAACATCTAGTCAGTAAATCCAAATTTTATAGGATTTGCTATTAGGCTCATGCGTATGAAAGAAAAATTAAGCGACAGTTAATGCATTGTAAGTATGTACAATGGAGTAGATATAAAACAATATTGTTGTATATAGCAACAACATATTACTATTTCAATACATTAATCAATAGAAAAATTTGGTTGAAGTCTATATTCTCACATGTTCACACGTAACACTCTTTTTGTTGTCATCATCGTTGCACTCCTGTGACATTGAGAACGTGTAGAGGATAGTGAAGCATAGACTAGCATTACCATTTCCAATTGTTGATAAATCACATACTACAAGGTATTGGGATTGTTCCATACCACTAGAAAAATAGTTAGATAATGCTTCTGAAACATGAAAAACATGTTCATAAATGTCAAGTATATAATGTTCACATATTTTTCTAATTTGCTAAAACAAAAATCAATAATATACCTACTACAAGATAATCAAATTTCATTGGCCAAGCAAGTATTACAAATGAAAATGCTAAAATTAACAATTGAATGGAAATTGTATCAGTGTTTTTGCCATCATGCACTTCATCTGCATGGAATTTTGGTCAAAGGCAAGTGACTGTTGTGATCAAAGTAGTTCAGTATTGCAATTGTATAATGTACATTGAAATGGAAAGCTTGCCAATCAATCTACAGGTAATGAATTAAATGCCACCAAGTCCACTACTTGTTTTTGTTTAAGTAAATTAGCAAGATATAACTCTGCGTATTTTGGAAAATATTTAATAAGTAACAAAGTCTACTGAGCCATAACAATTAATTTACAAGACGTTGAAAAGGGAAACCTAGAGCCAAAAACATGTAAGCTTCTCAACAAACAATCAATAAACAATAAGCACAAACCAACATGATTCATATTTCACTAATTAATTATTATTGTTTTCCACTCTTCTTTTTGTAGCCAAGTAAGCAAAATAGAAACACATTATAAAATTTGTCAAATAAATTTGAGTGGCCAACCAAGTATGTTAAATTGAGATGCAATTTTTGCAGTGGCGACTTTTCCTTTATAAACATTTATGTTTTATATTGCTAATATGTTGCATAGTGAAAACGTGTAACAGTAGAGTTTAATCTATTTGAACGATAACATAAGAAGGCAAAGCATTGTCTAGCATGCAATGTTTTGCATAGTAAAAACATGTAACAGTAAAGTTTAATCTATTTAAACGATAACATAAGAAAGTAAAGTATTGTCGAGCATATAATAGAGAGACATGTCTGCTTCAAAATAAAAGTAGGATGAAGTTTTCAGTGATAGAACATGAAATATAGTAATATAGGCACAAGAGCCTAGAAGAAAAGCATAACAAAAAGGAGGAATGCAAGTTCGTGCAATGGTAGGCAGTCTTTTACTTGCTTTTGCTTCTTTGTCACCTACAATATCATTGTTATGGTTAGTATGAAAACTAGTTTTTTTATATAATTCAAAATAATTTTAGAAGTTTGAAAAGCAAAAAGGCTATTTAAATCAGTATTACTTTATACCTTGTTGTGGCATATGCTGTTTACTCGGTTAGGCATATGGCCTCTATAATAACGTTGTTTTGGTTGAGGGTGAAATGCCCTTTGGTGACAAAGTCTCGTAGTGCAAATATAACTATCGACTTGTCCTTGATGTAGTTTTCATATTTAATGTCTTGAAGGACGGGCAAGAGTTGTCGCACGACATTGCTACAGATTGAGCAATGAATTGTTTGCTTGTCATTTGTTGTGATTATTGCTTTAGGATGAAGTACATATACACAACTCACCTCCTTTTCACAATGACTGCAATGAGCAGTTTCCTGTTGTAGTGCACCATAAGCATTGAATTTATATTTGCAACTTAGGCAGAAAGCTTCAACTGGATTGGACAGTGTGTTTTATGCTTTTAATGACCCTGACACCTGAAACATTTGAACATAGATAGTTAGAAGCAGTAGTTTCAAAAATTTGAAATGAAAATGCATAAAGATTTGAAAAGAGTCACCTTAAATGTTGATTGTAGCAAAGCAACTAACTTGTCCAATGTTCTCTTGTTATTCAATTTGCAAATAAAAGCTAATCTACCCATGTGGAACATTTTTTTTTATCAGTGCTTTTAAAGATATTTTTGAAAAGAAAGGTTGGGGTTTTGTTCCTATGTAACAATTCCTCTATTTGCAAGTACTGCTTTTCATGAGTTGAACGTAGTTGTAGCTGCATGGAAATGACAAGGCTAGTCTTTGTTACAAAGAAATTTTAGAAAAGCAGGCAATGCTATAAAAAATGTTAGAATGCGGTAGTGGCATATGTTGGTGAGACATTTTTACCTGTGCTCTGCCTAATTCTATTATGATATCTTTGATATCAATTGCATATTGGGTACCCACTTTTTTAGTGCCAACAACTAGAGCGCCTATTGTTCCAATTGGATACTGATGTGTGGTTGCTAGTAGTTGGCTAATTGTAGTATCTGGAATGAAGTAGTATTTTGTTGAAAAGTGTGGCAGACTTTCAATCGTGCTTGTGTCTGTTAGTATTAATATGCAATCACAATCCCCTCTATCATAGTATGTTCTAGGGGCAATTTGAAAGCCTATTATTGAAACTCCCATTACTGGAACTATTTTTTTCTCATGTTCTTGGACAAGGTATCCACTAATATTCAATGTAATCGTCATTTTTTCCTTAAGGTCTGTGAGGTTTGCACACAGTACTTCATGTGTTCTATTGACTTTGTCCAATGTTGCTTTGTAGACAACAAGGACATCACCTTGAAATGTGTCACCAACTTTTTTTGCATTTAACTCTTCAATAGATATAGTCTTTTTTATTTTTGTTCTACAAACAACACCAGAAATGTCAATGTTATATTTGGACAATGCAAAAATGCATGTCATAGGCAAACATGATAGGTTGCTTACCGTTTGTTTGTGTCTTCCTCCATTTCTTTCTCTTGTTGTTGTGGCCTTTTTGTTTGATCCATGATTTGCCTACAAACTAGTGATTTAGTATTGCATAATTAATTGGAAAATTTATTAGCAATATATGCTTATGTATGCTATAATGTTGAACTGTTTTAACCAGCGAAGTGGAATTTTAGGAAAATAGGAAAGTGATCAATCCAATATGCCTTTGATATGTAAATATTGCATACAATTGTGATTGAATTTGACCAGATATGGTCAATCAATGGCTTGTGTAGACTGTGATTTGTTTAGCAAAAAAATGAATTTTGTTACTCTATATGAAATTTTCAAGTGTTGTTTTGCTTTTGTTTTCTAAACACATGTCGACATTAAAGTCACCGACAATGTATAGTATGCTTTTTATATCTGTGTATGCAATTATAGATAGGATAATTATGATTATTTCTTGAATGGAAGTATTAGGCCCTGCATAAATATTACAGATATTAAGTTCATGAGTACATTGTACTATTGTAACTATGATAGCTTCAATATTTGTAGAGTTGTATTCTTTTTCCTTTGATATGAACAAATGTTTTTTGGTAAATGTTGTTATGCCATGTATTATGTTCATACCAAAGGTATTAAAATACTATGATAATATACTAGGTTGTAAGGTATGCATATGTACTTGTAAACATAAAATGTCTAATTGCATTGTGTCATAGTCATTGGCAATGTCATATGCATGTGGATTTAAAGAATGACTGTTTAGTGTGCATAAAAGAAATTGCGGTGCATCATGTGTACATGTAGTCTAAATATCGAGCTGCCACTGTGCAGTTGACTGCAGGCGATGCATTTCTTCATCTATCCCGCCCTTAATCTTTAAGTTTTTGCTAGTTAAAGGTTTTAGCAAAAATAATGAGTCAATTGTCTTCGTCCGTGATAGTATTGTGTAAGTTAAGCCATGTTGTCTTATGCCTATTGGGTCAAAAGCCAAAGCTTACGTTGTTAGTCCTTGTGATCGGTGAATGGTTCTTGCACATGCTAATTGTATTGGAAATTGTTTTCTAATTGTAATTTTCTTGTTTAGTAAAATATTTTGAATGGCTCTAGTGATATGCAAGATATGAACCCATTCCTTGTCAATGAGATCAATGTAATATATTGTGCAAGTTTTGTGCGTTGTTGTTGTCCAATTATTGGATCAGAAAATTTAAGCCAAATAATATGAATGTCATTATCTGTTGTATATGCTTTAAATATTCCATCGGATCCGTTGACTAGTCCATCTTGTGTATTAAAGTTGTCTGCATAGATTTCAACAAGGATATCTTGTTTCAAGAATATTTAAGGTGGAAGAGTAGTTGTATAGCTATAGAGGCGTATTGCATTATAGTTTTCCTCATACTCGTCTATTGCATTTAGCACTATCATTTCACTAGAAATAGACAATAGCATTTTATGGTGGTGCGCTTCTACATTAGCTTTCCTATAGAACAAGTATGGAAGTGTTGGGTCTAAAGGTGCAGGATAAAAGAAAAGTTTGTTAAGGTTGTCTATGTCATCATTTTTTTGTAAGCCTATTCGTATTCTGTTAAGAATTGCAATCAACTTTTCATCCTTTTGTCTCATAGTTGTGACCAATGAGTAGCATTTTACATTGTCTCTCCACAAATTGTAAGGCATCAATTCAGTTACAGTGGGTCTATTATGAAATACAATGGAGTCAAGCACAGGTTGTGCTTGGTAAAGATCACCATAGAAAATTGTATCAAGGTTTGCAAAGTACGTTGTAGGCATTTGCATTATGTCTCGTATTCATCTATCAATGTAGTGTAGGAATGTTGAGCCTACTAGTGAGATTTCATCTATAAGGAGCACACATAGTTGGTCGTAGTGCTTGGACATATTGTCCAATGCCTCAGATATCAACGATAGAAAATTTTATGTATGAAATGGTATGTGAAATGTTGAATGTAATGTGACTCCACCTAAGTTGTAAGCTACTTTACCCGTACATGTAGTTAATAAGCCTTTTGGTTTGTCTGGACTGTTGTCGATTTACTTGTTGTAAATGCGTATTAGAGCCTAGTATATAGCTTTTACTTTGAAAGTCTTTCCAGTTCCAACTCCTCCAGTCAAGAACAAATGCAAAGGCTTGTCAATGTTATTCATGTTTTTCATTATAACATCTTTAACAATTGCTTGTTGTTCTTTGTTTAACATTTGTCTTAGTTTGTAGTATTCATTGTTATCAATTATCTATGGGTGTTTAGCAATTTCAAATGCATTGTGTGACATTGTATTTGGTTTTATGTGCTCTATGTTTGGAAGGTCTGCTTGAATGTCATATTCTTTTGTTTGGCTAGTTTTTCTTGTTGTGAATGACTTATCATTTTTGGCATCGTCAAGGGACTCAACATCCTTAAGTTCTTTTTCTGTCACCCCATGTAGCACTTGTGTTTCATGTGAACTTTGCACAGTTTTTTATAATGGTTTTTTCATGGTGCATGTATGCATGTTCCCATGTGTCAAAGTTGTGTTTTAATGTACTTTTGTTTATTGTGAACGATGTGTACAACATCAATTTCTCTCTACAATGATTATGTAGGTCTAAGTGCTTGTTGAAGTTAAGAAAAGCGTATTACTCTTGGTTTAGTTCTTGGATTAACTATAGTTCCATTTTTATTGTAACTTGAAACAAATTCTGCAAGACATATGTCTATCAATGTTTGAGGATGTATTCAATAATAGTCCACTATAGATTTTGAGAGAAATTTTTTTGAATCATCTGGTTCATTGTTTAATTGTTGTCAGATTTTAGAATGAATGTATGGTCACTATAGGACTGCATGTCAATGAAAATGCATTTTCTTGAACTAAAGTTTAGTGGAAGTGATAAAACAATGTGAGCAGCTTGACATTTGTTGCAAGTTCAACAATGTATTTCCAAGTTTACCAATCATTTTTATTGCATCAATATTTGTTTATTGGTGGTCGTTACGTATTTTTTTGAATGCATGTGCCATTGATTTGTCTACTTTTGCAATGTAAGAGTTGTAGTACATTGCCGCAACATATACATTAAGCACAAATTGGGCATTTGTATTGACCTTCCAAAGGTACGACATTCTCCTTACAAAACTATTGTTCCATATTTCTGATGGTTTTCTTTGTAAAAAAAGTGTTGGCTTGTTTAGTGTAGAGCTCAAAGTTGCTATATAGTTAGTTTCAGACATGTTTATATCATTTAAAAGCATGTCTAAGGTGTATTCGTTGTCATAGTTTTCTTTTTGTAGTGTGGAGTAAACATTGACAACATTTGAAGTTATTGTTTTAGTCTTTTCTAGTATTGGTTAAAGTATTTGTGTATTTCGCATTGGTGGTAAAGGGAAATTGTATCTGCAAACTGTTTTCCTTGGTATTCTGCATCTCTTTGTGCGATGATGCCTTTGTAAACTAGCCAAGTCAGCTTGCAAATGATCAATGCTACAAGTAATGTACTTGTTGACAAAAGCTATGATGTTTGTGTTATTATTTTTTGTATAGATTGGTGCATTTTTTACCCATATTAGCATATGATCATGCTCATTTCCTCGATTTTGAAACTCAATCACTAAAAAGTAATCAACAACATTTCCAAACATAGAGTCATCTGTAAGCATTCTATGTCTATAGTATTGTACACAAGTAATAGGATTGTTCTTGATCAGTTCAAATTTTTCAATGTTCATTTGAGTAGTCGACTCTTGTTGTTTTTTACCTAATTGATGTTGATTATGTAATTCTTGTAGTTTTTTTATTAAAGGATTCCAATTTTGTTCAACACTACTAAAAGTGGGGAAGAATGTTGGTGGTCCTACCTGTTGTATCATTGCAAAAACATTTTTCTTAAGTTGTGTATAATCTGGAGATATTCTTATGCTTATGAAGTCAACATATCCAATATCTGACTTTAAAATTCTTTCAAGGTTTGGTTTGTGTTTTACGTCCTTTGCAACTAGCTTGCATCCTTTTAGTTGGCCCTTTCGTATTCTTATGGACATTGTAGACAAGACTTGTAGTGTTAGTATCTTGATAGTTTTGAAAAATATGTTTCTCGTGTGATATGCAAATTTTCTATTTGATTGTAAAACTTCCCATTGTGTGATTTTGTGATATGTAAAGTTTTTTAGAATGTCATCATCACGTGGCTTGCCAAAGAATAATGTTGGAAAATTCATTTCCTCAGCATATTTGTCTTTAAAGATTCCAATAGGATAGTTTTGTTCTACAGGTGCAACTTCAATGATTTTGTCTTGCATGTTATGTATACTTCTAGATTTTGTGAATCCATGGACCAAAGTCTCAGATGGATTCTCATGTTCCACATCACTATCTGACTTCATTTCAACTGTGACTGGCCCAGTACTTTCTTCAAGTTCATCATTGGTATGCAAATAATGTTCCCAATCTTTGTTTATCTGGACATTTTGCATTTTGTATAGTGTTGTTTTTGACAATTGGGCCAAAGCTTCCATGACAAGGTTGGGTCATACCATGCCCTTTTGAAAATCATTTTTGTATTCCAATCGTCTTTTGAGTGAAACAACAATTTTTTCATGTTATTGGTTGATTGTGGTAATGCCCTTTGTATAATGCTAATGTCGACAGGGACATTAATGATAGATCATGTTAGACCTATTTGAGATCTTTTGTACCTTAGTTCCCAGATTTGTGCAAATGCAATTCTAAGTGATACAAGTCATTCCTCTAGTTGAGACAAAAGTTGGACATATGACAATGGTTTATTAGTTCAGATTTTTTGTGGCACAACATACTTTGGTATAATGAGTTGTTTTAGTGCAGAGTAGCATATATGGCATATGCAATCTGCCAATGTTATGGATCTTGATTGTACCAGTTCATAATATATTTCCTTTTGCTTATCTTTAAATTTTCTAGTATCTTTGCTGAAACATAGCATTTGGCAGACTGTGCATGTGTATTTTGGTCTATCTTGGATTGTTGTTTCGTAAAGCTGTACTGGTGACATTTTTTTACCCTTATTTGATCTGATAGCCATAGGCTGGTTTTCTTTATTATTATTTCTAATAAAGAATTTAAGGTGTTGCAATCTTACAATAGATTTATGATTAAGATACTCACGTTTGATTGTATGAATGGAATTGCTCTTGTCATTCTCTAGTTTTTGCTTTTTTTTAGCATTTGTAGTTTGGTATTGTTTATTGTTTCTAATAAGTTTTTTGAGTTGATTTAACCTAACTGGCTGCTGCGGATTTCAATTTTGCAGCTGAATTGTTACAAGTGGTTCAAAATTCCCACTTTGAGGGGTTGTATCATGGAACATAATGGAATATTCTAGTAAACTAGGTACATTGTTGAAGTGCAAGTACTTTTTCCTTAATGTTGTTGACCAAATAGATATTTGTATATTCAACCATTTGGATAGCCATTTAATACAAAATACGTCTCCCCACAAGTTGCTTTCATCATTTGCGGCTTCTCGTTTCATGGAAAGGTGAATCCTACGTAGATACATGTCTCGACCATGCACTTTGTGCAGTCTATAGAGACTTTCAGGGTCTAGTTCAAGGTCATATGATCTAATTGCATGTTTATCTTGTTTTGCTAAAGAATTCAAAAAGTAATCTACTATTCCCCTCTGTAGCTCAACCAATGTATATTGATTGTTTAATAGTGTTTCTAACGCATCAAACAAGTAGTCTTCGACGCTGTACTTAAATGTACCTACTCTACATAGTCTATTTTCTTTAAGCACATTGTCTATATTATAGACTTCTGAGCACTTTGCATATTCATACCTATCAACATCTATTGTTTCCATACTTTGATATCTTGTTTCTATTCAAAATGCATATAGTATTAGGTTGTTGAAAATGTTAGTAGGCCTTAGTATGCATATATGTTGAACCTTATGTACTATGCACATAAATGGAGAGCAAGAAAGTTGATGTTTTGTATAAACGTTATTTTTTGCACTACAAACAAAAAAGCAATAGTGATCTAAGAATCTGACCTTGTATTTTCTTGTTTAACAGTTGACTGTATGTGCAACAATGTAGGTTTTTGTCTCACGCTCAAATTGTTACGACATATCCTGTTAAAGGGGAAAATGAAACAAATGAGCATAGTCGATGGCATGTTATATGCAATTCATAAACATAAAGCAATCAATGCTCAATGAATTTTGTTATTAATAATAACTTTATTGTAAGAGTGAACAGTGTATTTAATAATAAATAACAAATTCTTTATAAGTTTTAACAATTGATTTGCAAAGTCTTGTTTAATGCATTATGTGTTGTACATAAAAATTGAACATAGAAGCAAATGATAAAATGTGCAAAAAAATACACCAACACAATATTCTTTCGTAAACATTGAGGCATTTAAATACAGTTTTTGCAAGCTTTGTTGATAGGCTGATAGCCACTGGAGCACTCAATACACAGTCAATGCATCGAATGCTTGCACAGTTTAAATTACACTGGTCAACGTATATAGTTTTAATGCTTATTTATTTAGTTGCAAAAAACTATGCTATTTGGGAGAATCACTCAAAGAAAACTGTATAGCCTTTGCACAATTGGAGGCCTTGACAAACTTGTCAAACAAGGAGTAGGGGAACGCAAAGCTAAAAACACACAATAAACACATGAAAATTAACACAAATAAAACTGACCAGTGTGTGTTTAATAGACTATTGTTTCACAATCACTAGCCATACTGTTCAATGCATTAAACATGTATCAATTTCCTCAATATGTACCACTCGACCTGCAAAGGTGAGACAATCTGCATTCAGTGATTAAATATATGTAAAATATATAATGTTGTCTTATTTTTGTAATTTAATTTAACAAAAATGAATAGTAGACCTGCTCCAACCAATAGAAAAAAAAGGTTGTTTATCATCTGTAAATTGCAATTGAGACTACTACAAAAGCAACTTATTCTTAAGCTTTGTTAGTGACTTGTTTGTTTATGTGTTTGTGATACTTGATAACTAGTGATATTGCTTCTTCTTGCAAACAGTAATAAGGCAAGTGGGTACAGTAAATGACACATGCTTTGAGCAAGGTCTTGTTGACTGTGGAGGTGTTCAATGCATTAATTATGTGTTTACTACCTGGGTAGACAACACCCTATCAACAAAGCTAAGCATGCAATTTTTTTATTTGATATTTGAATCTTTGCAAAAATTTATGACATTGGTCCATTTTTTTGCAAATTATATCATTGTTTCTGTGGTTCATGTTTCACTATTGCAATTATTAGTTTATGTCGATAGGCAAGCTTACATTTGCATTTGTTGGATTTTCTTTTGAAATAGTTGCTCTTTGTGTTTGATGGAATAGGTCTATTATTCATTTTTCATTTACATAAATTAGCAAACTAAGCATAGACTATATATTCTGGGAAATATTTAATCGTCAACCACTGAATACATGTTTAATCCATTCAATGAAATTCATGTGAGTTGTCTTTGAGAGGTGGTAAGTACACAAGCATTAAATACAAAGTTAATTCATGAAATCTTAGGCCTCTATTACGCTTAATTTGTGCTGATTCTTGTTTGTTCATTGTTTGTTGAAAAGCTTTATTCTAGGAATAGTACATTGTTGGTAAGCACTTTGTGCGCCTGTTTATGATACTTCAAGTGATTTACCAACAGTGCACTTTTGCATAAGAACAAACACGCATAAGCATAATGAAGAGGTTAAAAACCTATAAGCTTTTGAACAAACAATAGACAAATGAGAAATAAGCATAAACAAAACCTAGCATTCATACAAGAATTTATGAATTAATTATGCATTCTCTGCATATGCATTGACCAACACAACGAGCAATACTTCTAGTTATCAAGTATGATAAACAGATAGACCAGTCGATCAATAATAGTACATTGTTCCTATACCATAAGCAGAGAATGCTTGGTTAATTTGCATGTTGTTTGTTGAGAAGCTTGTGTGTTTCTGGCTGCGGGTTGCCATACTCGAAATTTTTCATTCTATACAGTGCTTGCAATGTGCAACTGGTGAGTGGCCTGTGTGTTTGTTTTTCATACTTAATAACTAGAAGCGTTGCAGGAAAAACTGAATGGTTTGAGAAATGTGTTGTGGATCGTCAGTACACATGCAGTGAACACATATTTGCTTATGGTTTGTTTATTGTTTGTTCAGAAGATTGCATGTTTTTGGTTGTCAGTTGTTGTTCTCAACATGTAACTGGTGAGCGACTCATTTGTACGATCCACAAATGGTGAGTAGCTCATCTGTTTGTTTTTTATACTTGACAACTAAAAGTGTTACGGGGAAAACCGAACGCTTTGAGCAATGTCTTATGTACCATGGGTACACATGCACTATACAGTCTATAATGTCTGGTGAGCAGTCAAGTTTTGGGTTTTGTTTGTGCTTATTCTTGTTTGATTATCATTTGTTCAAAAGCTTGTGATTTTTTTAGCTCTTCATTGCATTTTTTGCATGTGAGTACACGTGCAGTGAATGCATAGTTAATTCACAAAATCTTAGGCTAGTGTTGGGTTTTGTTTATGCTTGTTCTCATTTGCATAACGTTTGTTGAAAAGCTTATGGATTTTTTAGCTATGTTCGTTATTCTATGAAAGTGCACTGCTAGTGAATGGTTGTGTTGTGTATTTATGATACTTGATAACTCAGTGGGTACACATGTAGTGAACACATAACTAATTCATGAATTATTTGTGCTAATTATGGTTCAAGCACTCCGCAGAAAATACACAAACCAAAATTGGCATAAATAGAACCCAACACAAACAAACCAGAATTAGCACAAATAGACAAGCCACTCAGCAGTTGCACATTGTTCGTATGCCTCTTGCCTTGTTCAAGCAATGTGCAGAATGAAAAATGTTAAAGACAACAACGCACAACCCAAAACACATAAGCTTTTCAACAAACAATAAGCAAAAACCAACACTTGTCCCATGTTCCATGAATTAACTATGCATTGTGTGCTTTTGTTCGTGCTAGCTATTCAACACATATCGTGAAGTTTTCATTTAGTGCAATACACTTGCATTCTCTATTTTAGTACTCACTAGCCCACTGCCAAAACTCGCACAATATGCATTCGTTGATTAAATATCTACCATGATATATAATGTCTGCCTATCTTGCTAATTTTCTTAAAGAAAATTGGAAAATCGACCTACTCAAACTAATAGAAAAAGACAAACCATAATTTTCAAGTATGTTGGTTGTCGTTATAAAGGCCAGGGAAACAAATGGGTATAGTACATGGCATATGCTATGTAACCCATGAACATGCAGTAGTTCAATCCAAGGAGTAGGTGAGTATTGTAACAAACAACAATTATCAAAGGAATAGGTGAATGTTATAAGCAAAGTGTTGACTATTGTGAAGGCATTTGATGAATTCACTATGTATTCATTACCTTAGTACCATGAGCCTAGCAGCAAGACCAAGGAAATTTGAATTTAATGTCCCAATGTTTGCAAAATATTTATTGGATTGCTCTTTTTTTTTTGTGTGTATATTTTAACATAGTATCTTGCACAATTTGCATTCAAAACACTATTGTTTTTTATGTATGAGCCATACTATCTAATGCAATAAAGAAGCATAATAATTGTCTATTATCGCTCAATTGCAAATGAGACCATTGAATTTGTAACCTGATGGTTAGCTCTACCAATGTGCAATATAGCATTTCGTTGATGTCATTTATTATATACTGTACCTATTTGTACAATCAAGCTTTACAACAAGAAATAAAATTTCTAGTCACAATAGAACAAAAGTATTGGAATCAGGATAAGTGCAGCCACCTAAGTAAATTTCTTAAATGAACACAATTGCAATGAGTTACTATTGCAATTGTTTAATTGACTTTTCAAATAGTTGGTTGTTCAATCAAATTGTATTGTTTGGAATACTTTGACAGCAACCTATTGCCTATACATGCAATGAAATGAAAAATAATGCATTCTATGCTTGTACAAGGGAAAAGAGCTTGCTCAAAAATCTAAAAAAATATTACTCTATCTAGTAACAATAGACTAAAAGTAATTGGGATTGGTTCCTATCACTAATGTCAGTATATCATGTTTCTTAACAAGTTTGTTGATCTTGTTTGTATGCTTAAAATTTTTAATGCATTTCCTATGTTATTTCAATTTAATAGACAATTGTTCTTGATGTGTATGTGATACCATTCAATGCATTTAACATGTATTGATTGCTTCAGTATCTATTATCATGTTGTCAAGGTGGCATGATTTGCATTGAGCGGTCAAATATTTGTAAAATATATTATGTCCTATTTTGGTAATTTAGTTTAACAAACATGAATAATAGGCCTACTCCAACCTATAAAATAATTGTAACAAATGACAATCAAGACACAAAAAATTGAAAACTTTAAACAAGGCCTTGTTGACTATTCAGACATTCAATGCATTACCTATCTATTTGTTGCTTCCGTAGCTCTCTGTCTACTAGCAAAGCTTGCAAGATTTGTATTTAATGTTTGAATGTCTATGAAAATTTATCTCGCATAATTTACATTTTAAACACTATTGTTCCTGTAACATCAGGAAAACAACAAAGGTCAAATAGCACACAACAACGAAATTCAAGCTCTAATGCAATCTAAGCTAAACAATAGAGAACAAAGGAAAGCTAAAACGTAAAACAAATTGAACAATCTCACCCAATATCTATGTAGTTCCATGTATAACCTCGATTTCCCTTCTTCATTTCGCTGTGTTGGTATAATTTCCCTCAGATTTCTCTTGTGCAAGTATAGCCTGTCATAGTGATTTAGCAAAACATCGAAGATTCAAATAATAGATATGCTTCCAAAAGTCATAAGATTTTGGGAGAGGTAAAATGATGAAAGACAGATAAATTTATAGAAAATTGATCATTCGAATGATAGGCCAGGATTAAAAGATCAACAGATGGTTGAGATCAAAAGATTCGACATGCATTGAGATAACTATTAGTACTAACATGAGTGATAAAAACTAAGAATAGAGATAAAGATTAAATTATGATTTAATATTCAAGTCTGGTATTCGAAAATAGAAGAGTTATCTTTGCATGACAAAGATAAAGATAGATTAAAAAGCAACGTTTTGTTCGAATGCACACACAAGATTTAATTAATTAAATAAATACATTTAATTAATAAGCATGTGCATGCATATGAGTTAGAACTAGATAAATGACTGGTTCTAACAAAGAGTTCATTCGAGAAGGACACTCAAACATTAAACCAGGAGATAACTAACTGATTTAAATAGATCTTGAGTTGAGTAAGAATGAATACTTAGATAACTTAAGCGTTTATCCAAATATAGAAGAATGTGTTCGAAATAGACTTTTATGAATTAAATGATTTATTTAATTCAAGATTTGACATTTAGGGATTAAATAAATAAATAAGATTTATTTAATTGAGTGGTGAAAAGGTTAAATGAATAATTAAAGTATTAAAGTATTTATTTAATTATAGTCAGAAATATGATAAAGGTAAATTAAATAAGAATTTATTTAATTCAAGAAGGAGAATAAAGTTAATTAGTGGCGCAATTAAATAAAGAATGTTTATTTAATTAATTAGGATAGAATAAAGATAAAGTGAATTAATTATTTAATTAA
Source organism: Sequoia sempervirens (assembly GCA_007258455.2). Taxonomy (NCBI): domain Eukaryota; kingdom Viridiplantae; phylum Streptophyta; class Pinopsida; order Cupressales; family Cupressaceae; genus Sequoia; species Sequoia sempervirens. The sequence goes on along the minus strand of VDFB02058242.1, from coordinate 241,353,007 downwards.
TAGTTGAATAAATGTTAAAGTGAATTAAATAAATAATTAAGTTTATTTAATTAATAGAAGAAATAAAGGGTTGTAGAGAATAATTAAATAATTAACATTATTTAATCATGACCATGGAAATACAAATTATGAAGAAATTGAAGTTGCAGGCTTAGACCAAATTTTAGTGTCTACATGTTGCCCCTCTTTGATACAATGTCATTTCGGCATTGTGTCAAAGAAAATCGATCAAAAACATCCCCCAGTCATGCCCAGTGTAAAATAGGTGAAGGTATGCCCCCTCGGGAAAATTGACAAATATTTGAAAAATTTCAAAAAATTTGGAAATAGTCCCGATTAGTCTATTTAATAGCTAGAAATGCAGTGGAGTTGACAGAAATGAATTTCAAGGTGTTAGGTAAGTATACAATTTGAAATAAGTTGGAAGAATACGCGGCCAATAGACAAGGTCAGAAGAAATGGCACCCAAAACCCTGGGTATAAATTGCAAATGAGTGAAAATCCAATTCATTTTCACCCACATAGTTGAGAAAATTGAGATTTTGCTCTAGACTCCTAGTGATGATGTCTCTTGTTACATACTCTCACCATCACGCATATCGCATTCGGACATTCTGACGACTTGTAGACGCGGACCCCCCGGTATGTTGCTCGAAACTGACTTTTGGAATTTTATTTTTCACGCTTTTCTAGGCATTTAATTCCAATTTTTGTTATACAGTACATTTTTGAAAAGTCGCATTTACTTTCGTTATCGATGCAATTGCATGCGGAATAATGCATTTGTAATGTTACGTAGATGCCTAGCATAGGTTTTTGAAATTTTCACACATTTGTAATTTGTTTTGACGCATGTCATAAATAGCTACACATTTGATTTTGGCATAGATGCATTTAGTTTTTTGTTACGCAATTGAAAATGTTTCAACACATTTGCATTTAGGATATTTGTTTTGTTATGAATGACTGTAAAGATACACATTTGAATTGTTGCATGCATTTGTGATGTGAAATGATGCAATTAACAATTTATGACGCATTTGCAAATAAAAATGACGCATTTGACTTTTTGAAACGTATTTGCAAATAAAATGACACATTTGACTGTCATGGTTTTTTGAATTTTTGAATAGGATAGATCATTTTTTTTGACATGAGGCATGCACAATACCATTGCAGGTTGTACTAGATCCCATCTATACAAGAGAGTCGAGACCGTTGACTTTCCGCTTTCGTGACAGTTTGCAGAGTGGGGAGAAACGATTTTTGTGGCACATGGGATTGCATCATGTGACATTCATGCCCACTATCTGGGCAAACCGGGGACTACTGACTACGTTGTGTGAGTGATGGCACTCGGAGACATCGTCTTTTCACCTACCTACTGGTGAGGCAACAATGACTTTAGAGGATGTATATAGGATTCTAAGACTACCCATTAGAGGAACCAAGGTTATGTATGATACATAGAGGGGTTTTTCCAAGATTTGTAGATACTACCCTCATCAGGACATTAGACAGTTAGGTATTGATCATTACGAGATTAGGTGGCATGTCTTAGCATAGAGGTATAGGCAGTTAGACTGTCTTTTGTGTACATTGATAGGTGGCATAGTTCTTCCTGATCGACGTGGTCATGGATTCCCAGTAGGATGGGGGGAGATGTTGGTAGGGATGTTAGAGAGGTGGGAGGTCTATGCTTGGGGCCCTTATCTCTTAGCCATGTTATATTTCCACTTACATGATATAGCATACAGAGAGGCACAGTCGATGAGTTATGGGACCACGCTCCTGATGGTATGGGCGTGGGAACACATAGCCATTTTTCATCTGCCGATTACAGTGGATGTGCGACAGGGATCACCGTATGCCTTCCATTATGCGAGGGCTAATGTTTAGCATCATGTCAAAGACACAGGCTATTATAGACATGCCATCGACATGATGGTTCAATTTATTTGGCGGCCATACATGGATTGTCCATGGTGGTCGGATGAGGATGAGCATTTGGTATATTGCAGACAGACTCAATACCTGATTGGTCGGACAGTTTCACATGTCCACATTATTGAGAGGCATTTTCCAGACTAAGTTTTGAGATAGTTTGGAGAGGTTTAGGATGAGCCTCGAGGCCAAGCAGAGTATGTGAGGTCTTCCAGAGAGGTGACATTATGGGGGTGCAGAGATTCCTATGGCCACTGTAGAGGTTGACATTGATGCATTATAGCCAATACAGTGGGGTTGGTGAGACAAGTTAGCAGATCCAGGCACTACTAAGGCATATGATAGATGGTGGGTTGTGCACATGCCAGTTCCTCTTATAGATCCCAATCAAGATGCGCCAGTAGAGCGGTGAGGGATAGGGTTGCGCGATAGGCATGGTAGAGGCAAAGGTCATAGGGGTGGAGGTGGGAGAGGGGATGATGGAGATGGTCATGGAGGTGGTTGGAGGGGTGGTGGAAAGGGGAGACATGGTCGGAGAGGATGAGGTCCACCATTGTCACCCATCCATGAGGGGGAGAGAGAGGGAGAGGATGTGTCGATGATTGATATTGGAGGAGGTGGGGAGGAGGCAGATGTGGAGATTAGCAAAGAGGAGGTGCATGTGGAGGAGGTAGAGATTGGAGGAGAGGAGAATACGGTGGAGGATATTCCATAGGAGCATGTAGAGGAGGAGGCAGAGATAGATGCCCTTGGACTGTTGGGTATATATCAGGATGATGAGGAGGATGAGGATGATGATCAGGAGCGCGAGTTTCATGACAGGATTTTGGAGGAGATGGAGGATGAGGATGATGGGATGGAGAGAGTTCAACAGGATGATACAAGGGCCATTGATCTAGATACTATGACTCTATGTGCTCAGATTGCGTCCTTGGAGGAGAGGATGAGGTTTTTGATGTCAGAGCGAGATGCCCTATAGATGGAGAGAGATAGAGCCTATATGGATAGAGACTAGGTTGTAGCTCAGAGACAAGAGACTGAGCATCAGTTTATAGAGATCAGAGCTCTTTGAAGTAGGCCATCTGATGCTTTTGCTTGAGAGTTAGTCAGATTTGTAAAGAGGGCTTCTTATTACAGAGATTTATATGAGGTAGAGGTTCCTCTCGAGAGACGTGCTCCTAGGTTCTCACAGGCACGCAGCGGCAAGTCTCAAACTAGGACTCATACTAGGACAGTCAGCATAGAGGGGGTTGAGGGGCCACGTAGATTTGGACCATATGACATGCCACATATAGGACACAGGTCATCAGGATCCTGACATCATTCGCCTTCACAGTCTGGTCATGGTAGCAGTGGTAGTTCCAGATAGGGACATGTATTGATATTTATTGATGGACATTGTACTTTGATCATTTAGCCTGCGGGCTTCATATTATTGATACATTATGACATTGTGATATGACACTTTTTGAGCGATATATATATATATATGATTTTGGCGGCGATTCTCATGATATGCAGTTCTATTTTGATTATGCAGTCTCTTATTTATGCACATGTTCTATATGATATGCCTATGTGATGGATGATTATATTTACTTTATGATATGTTTATGTAATTTATGATTGTGAGATGCAATGTGATGTTTACATATACAATGCTATCTACATATGATTCTATATGTTTGATAATGATGGATGTAATGTAATGCATATATTTACAACTGTTATGTGCATGTAATGCTTTTGTTATGTATTCTATGATGATGAATGTTGTTATGTACATTTAATGTTTTTGTTATGTATTCTATGATGATGAATGTGTATTATGCCATGATTTCCTAAATATGATAGATGCCTATGTTTTTGTGTTTTCAAAATGCAAGATATATGTATGATTATTTTTTTTACATGATGTTTCTAACGTGAATGCATATGCAGGATGCTTTATATTTTTGTGTGTCACTAGACTCCGTCATAATGTGAGAAAGGAGAAATGTTAGTGTGGAAAGAAGATGAATAATAAAAGAGATTGATGTTAGGATTAGCAATCTTTGATATTTTGTTGTATCACAAAAGGCTCTACACTTTATCATCATTGGGCGGTAACTAATACAAATGGAGATAAACACCATGATATGAGATAGATCAAGGTGTGCAAGGTCATCCACTTGCTAACAACAGACACTCGTAGACAAGGAATGTCGTAACTCATCCTAAGGGCACACTTGCCCCAGTATTTTTGTCAAGACAAACCACAAACAACAAACAAAATAAAAGATGGGTCATGAGACGTCATCGCTCCTCTAAATCCCTCATGGGACATCCTTGAGGAAACTAGTAACATGACTCAAAATAAAATTTAAAAGACAATTGATAGATAGCAGTCAAAGAAAATAGAATTTTGATACATCGTTGCTTCTCTAAATCCTTCATGAGACATCCTTGAGAAAGCTAGTAACAGGATTCCAATCATAAAATGAAAAGACAGTCAACAGACATCAGTCAAAGAAAATAGAATTATGATACATTGTTGCTTCTCTAAATCCTTCATGGGACATCCTTGAGAAAGCTAGTAACATAATTCCCATCATAAATTCAAATGAAATGATAAGATAAATAAGCCATAAAGTCAAAAGCCAGTAAAATATTTGCCAAAACTTGATCTTGTTTGTTTGATTGTTTTGATTGATAAAATGATTGATTGATTGAGCCTGGTTTCAGGAAAGACACATACTGGAGAAGACTGTAAGTCTGGTTTCGATGTTATGACTATCTATATAAGCCATGACAAAAGCTTGATTTCATAAAGACATATATCGTATAAGATGTGAGTCTAATGTTGTTGATGTGATAACCTGTGTAAGGCTATGTTGATTATTTGACAGTGTCTATATTCAGGAAGGACTTATCCTATATAAGACATAAGTTGATTGTTTTGATACTATTTTTTTTTCAGGAAGGACACATCCTATAGCAGGTATAAGTTGATTTGTTTTGATTATTGCTTTGGCAATTTGTTTGATTTGACTTAGAGACATTGTTGACTTGTTCACCAGATTGATGCATGACTTGATATGATGTGTTGAAAATTGACTGTGTGTGACGATGAACCCTAAAGGACTGACCTAGTGCGGCCTCAAGGGCTCATTGATTGATGGCCTTCCCTACGTTATACACGCACATACCTCGTAGTTTGACATGACCAATGACCTTGTCATATAGACAATGGATTGAATCATGATTTTATACAGACAAACCTAAAAGGACTGAGCTAATGCCTCAGGGGAACATCGTCATATGGCCTTGCCTACGTCCAGTCGCAGAGGGAACGTAGTTTGACGAAAGACAAAGATTGACAAGTGCGACTGACTCGAACTCTATTTTTAGATTTTTGACATGTTTTTATTTTTTTGTCTTTTTGAATTTTTTTGATGTTTTTGTATATTCTCAAACATTTTGTGATGTTTTTGGATTTTTTGATGGTTTTATGTCTTCAGCACAACCAATGCAAGAACCAATATGACGCACGTCAAGTGTTTGTCCCCAGTCGAGTATAAGACCAATTGATTATGAATAGGATAAAATGGGGGCTATGAAATGCACTCGATATCAATTGTTCCAAGTTATGGGAAAGACTACCACTTATTATGAATGGTATGTACAAGCGATGGATGGAAAAGATAGGTGATATGTACAGGGATAGATAGTATGTATAGGGATAAGCGATATGTACAAGGAAGTGGACTATGTACAGGGATAGATAGTATGTACATGGAAGTTAGATTAGAATGATAGTAGACAAAGGAGCAGAGTCAACTACACATGGCACCTGTTTGCCAGGTTTTCACCATGTTACTTATCCAAAGCGCCACCAAAGTGGTTTTCACTATTGGACAAATTATTTCTCTTTACTGTTTTTTGGATTTTTTTATTTTTTTGATGTTACCAAGACGCCTGTTTGCCAGGTTCTCACCTAGGTAACAATTTTTGTGATTTTTTGTGATTTTTTTGTATTTTTGATAAATAAGACAAGACTCTCAGAAGCTATGCATAGAACTTCTTCAAATGAAGACTATAGATGGGTGCTGACAATGGTTCTCCTTTAGGAATAGAGAGTTGATATGCTCCTGATCCAAAGGCTTTTGTGACAATGTAGGGTCCTAACCAGTTAGGTTCAAAATTTTTTGGTTTCTCTCTTTCAACTTGATTCTTGGGGTTCTCCATTAAGACCAGGTCACCAATGTCAAAGTTTCTATTCAAGACTTTCCTATTGTAGTTGCAATGAAGACAATTCTGATATGCTTGGAGATGATCTAATTCCTTCCATCTTTGTTCATCTAGGAATTCTAGCTCTTGTAGTCTTGAAACTCGATACTCTTCATCATCAATGTGCCCTTTCAAGGATACCCTTAGGGAAGGAATCTTGACCTCAATAGGCAGGATGGCTTCAAAATCAAATACTAAGGAATATGGAGTGGCGCCAGTGAGAGTACGAATACTTGTGTGATAAGCCCATAAGGTAGGATTAAGCTGTAAATGCCAATCACAGCCAACATCATTGACAGTCTTTTTGAGGATTCTAATGATAGTTTTGTTAGATGCCTCTACTTGGCCATATTACCTTGTGGGTAATATGGGGTGGAAAAATGATGTTGGATATGGAACTCTTCACAGAGATGACAAAATTCTTGGTTCTTGAATGGACGACCATTATATGTGATTATGGACTGAGGGACACCATACCGATAGATGATATAGTTCAGGATAAACTTAGAGATCTATATGTCGGTGATGTAGGCCATGGGAATAGCTTCAATCCACTTGGTGAAGTATTCAGTCGCAGTGATAATGAACTTATGGCAGTTGGATGATGTGGGATGTATCTTACCTATGAGGTTGAATTCCCATTAGGCAAAGGGCCATGGCGACATTATGGGACAGAGCTCTTGTGCTGGTGCATGTATCAAATCTCTGTGTACCTAACATTGGCGACATTTCTTGACAAAGATGTATGAGTCCTTTTCCATGGTAGGCCAATAGTAACCCAGTCTCATAATATTTTTAGCTAAAGTAGGACTGCTAGAATGGGATCCACATATACCCTCATGTACCCCATGCAAGGTTACTTGTGCTTCATCTGTATCGAGACATCTCAGTAGGGTATTATCTAAGGTGCGTCTATAAAGGGTATCTCTGACGATGGTGTATTTGGCTGACTTGCAGATAAATGTCCTACGCTGGTTATTAGAAAGGTCAGGGGGTATGATTTCAGCATGGAGGTAGTCATAGATATCTTTATACCATGGGGAATCAGGACCAACAATCTCACACACCATCTCTGAATCTGGGATGTCATAGGCAGGGACCAAAAGTTGTTCTACCAAAAACTCGAACTTAGGCACATTGCTTGGTATGTCAAGGAGTGAAGCAATAGTAGCCATGGCATTTGTTGCCCTGTTTAGAACATGAGGTATTTGATAAAAGTCAACCTTGTCAAAGTAGTCCTTAAAAATATCTGCCATGTGTTTATAGGGAGCAAGCTTTTCATTCTTAGTTTCATAATCATCATTTATCTATCGGATTACTAGTTGAGAATCACCATAAACTTGTAGGTTCTTAATTTTCCATTTGACTTCCATTCGTAATCCTATCACAAGAGCTTCATATTCTGCTATGTTATTGGTACACAAAAATGCAATCCTAAATGACTTAGGGATAGAATCACCCTATGGTGTGATAAAAAGGATACCAGCCCTTGATCCATGATTTGTATGAGAGCCATCAAAGTATAGTTTCCATGTTGTGTTTGTGTCAATGGTAAATATAAACTCATCAGGAAAATCTGCAACTAAAGGGTGATATGCTTGTATCGGTGCATCAACTAATTGATCAACAATTACTTGTCCTTTGATAGCTTTTCTCTCTACGTACAAGATGTCATAATCACTAAGTATCATTACCCATTTGTCTAGTCGCCCTGTTAATGTTGCTTTGCTTAGAAGACATTTAAGAGGATCTATCTTGGCAATCAACATTGTCTGATGGTTTAGCATATAGTGCCTTAATTTTTGAGTAGCAAATACTACCGCAAGACAAGCACATTAAATGGTCTGTAGTTGAGCTCATAACCTACCAAAGTCCGACTAATATAGTATACTGCCCTTTCATGACCTTCATCATCATTTTGTGCAAGCAATGCTCCTAGTGATGAATGGGTTCCTAAAATATAGAGAATCAATGGTCATCCCTCAATTGGTGGCATTAAGACTGGTGGTGTGAGTAGATATTCTTTGATCAGTTGAAAAGCCTCTTGGCACCTAACTGTCCATGCAAAGGGTACCCCTTTCTTAAGTAAATGTTGAAAGGGATGTGTCTCATCTGCTAACTGCACTATAAATCTTCTAATGGATTGCAGTCTCCCTTGTAATGTCCTTAGCTGACTGAGATTAGTTGGTGGAGGCATGTCTATAATTGCTTTTACCTTGGCCGGATCCACTTCAATTCCTCTTCTAGAAATGATATAACCCAAAAGCTTTCCTGATTTCACTCCAAACACACATTTCTTGGGATTTAGTCTCACTTTATACTTTTCTAGCCTTTGAAATATCTTGTCTAAAACCTATAAATGATTTTCCCTTGTCTTAGATTTAGCAATAAGGTCATTGACATAATCCTCCATAAGAGTGTGTATAAGGTCATGAAAAATAGTGGTCATGGCATGCTGATAGGTTGCTCCAGCGTTCTTGAGTCCGAAGGGCATAACATTCTAGCAATAGGTTCCCCAAGGACATGTGAAAGTTATTTTAGGTTGGTCTTCAGTTGCAATCTTGATCTGATTATATCCTGAAAATCCATCCATAAGGGACAACATCTCATATCCCGCGGTCATGTCTACTATCATGTCAATGTTGGGCAGAGGGAAGTCATCCTTAGGGCAAGCCTCGTTGATATCTCTAAAATTTGTGTAGATGTGGATGCCCCCGGTTGGTTTTGTGATTGGTACTAGATTAGAAATCCAATCGGCATAGTCAATTGATTGAATGAAGCCAATGTCCAACAGTTTCTTCAATTCAACCTTGACTAGTAAAGCAATTTGTGGGTGCATTTTCTTCAATTTCCGTTTCACTGGTTTTACCCCTAGTTGCAAAGGAAAATTATGTAGTACAGGTTTAGGATCTAGCCCAGGCATGTCTGCATATGACCAAGAAAAATTAATCTGTCTTTGTGTAAAGAAGTTGTAGAATTTTGGTTGCTCTTCTTTTGTCAATGATGTTGCAAAATATACCAGTTGGGGATTCTCTTCCATACCTATGTTGAATTCCTTTGATTCTTCAACTAGCATGGGTGACTTTTCCTATGCAACAAGGAGAATGTTCAAACCTCCATCCTTAGGTGCCTCAAAGAGGTTTTCTCCTTTGGATGCGTCCTTATTTTTTGCTTTTTCAATGTCTAGAGATGCCTTGCGGTTTTCACCTAGAGACTCATCATTTTTATTTTTGTCATTATTTTTCTTATTTTTGCGACTGGAGGGTTGAACAGATTCCCCAAAATATGCTTTGTTGTCCAAGTCAATGGTAAAGCTAGCTTTGTGATCACCACTAGGTATGCCTTCTCTTAGTCCCAGGAACTCAACAATCACTTCGTCGTTCTAAAAAATGTCTAAGACGAGTGTGTCTTGTTGGTCCAAATCAATGAGTTGGGGATAAACTAAGGGCATGTCATCATCGAAGTTGTCAAAGTTCAAGGGAGTCAAGGTAAGGACTGAGTTGTTCATATAGTCACAAAAGTTTTGTACCAAGTCCTCTTTGCTCTTTTGCTTAGATCTAGGCGGATTCTGAGGTGGGCCTAATGCCAAGGTTTGGTTATCTGAAATGGATTTATTAGGTTGCCAAGAGGTCGGATCAAGAGATTCCCAATAGTAATGTTTAAACCATTCCTCTTTTTTCATATGCTTTGGTGGACAGGAATTCAATGGATTTGGTGAGGATTTCAAAATAAAGTCAAGTTCTCCAAAAAGTTTATCAAGGTCCATGGAAGAGGTGGAGGAGAGGGAATCCCACTCATATTCGTTAGAGTCGGGGGAATCATAGTAGTGTTGGTCAGATGGTCCGTGAGATGTCTCAATATCCTCTGAAGCACTCACTTCCTTGATTAAGGGTGATGTGGTACTAGGAACGCCAATCTAAATCGGTTGAAACCTAAGTCGTAAGCCTTTCGGCCACTAACAAACAAAGATTGGTTCAATCCTCCCATCTTGATGTAAGCCTAAACCACTATGTCCATTATATCCCTTGCTCTGCATGATTGTGAAACCTTTGCCATATTGCTCTATAGGAATGTGAGCAAGTGAGGGAGGTTCTTCAGGGTCTTCTCTATACAACCAGGAGGTGACATCTTCTACGTGTATGGCTTCTTTGCTTATTCTCCCCATTTTGCAAAAGTTGTTGAGGGAGGGATGTGTATAGTGACCATTGACTGTCTCCTATTTGCTATAGGTAAACCATATGATTTAGGAGGAATCAGATGGCTAACACAATAAGATGTCTTCATTTGATATTCTCCACAACCCTTGTCTTGGATCTCGACCCTAGGAGTGGAAGGAAATGAAGGCGAAGTGGATGTTCTAGTGAGAGTGAATGGATCGACATAGTGAGATGAATTGGATGATGAAGCCTATTGGTTTATTGGCACTTGGCATTGGGGTATCTCTTTTAGACTAGTGCAATATTGGAATGGATTTGGGTCACCATCTATTGTTATTTCAGTGCCATTGTAAGGGAATTTGAGACATTGATGATATGTGGAAGGGACTTCCTTCATGGCATGAATCCAAGGTCTTCCTAGTAGAAGGTTATAGGGAAGGGTGAGATCCAAGACCTAGAATTTTGTCTCCATTATTGTAGGACCAATTCTGATAGGAAGTGTTACCACCCCCTTTGATTTCCATTCCTCATCGTCATAAGCCTTAATGACAATACTTTTGGTTGTATCCACACATGCTTTCGAGAAACCTAATGCCTTAATGAATTTTAAAGTGCAAAGATTTAACCTTGCTCCTCCGTCTACTAGAACTCGTCTAACTTTGGTGTCATCAACAAGGACTTCAAGATGTAAAGGGTCGTTATGATTTGTCTTCTTAATTGGATAGTCTTGTTTGGAGAATGTGGCATGATGATTATTGGTCAAGTAGCCTATCATTTCCTGGAAATGATTAACATTGAGATCATTAGGGACAATGGTGCTTTGTAAAGCTTTGTCTAAAATGGATCGATGTTTAGGGGAGATATGTAACAGTTCCAAGATGGAGATTTGGGTTGGGGTCTTCCCCAATTGATCAAGTAAGTTATATTGCAACTTGGAAGTCTGTGGTGGTTGTTGCGATGGAGGGCCTTGGATAGTGATCTTAGTCTGACGAGTGTTGACAACACAGTTGGGAGTTGTATTTATGGTAATGGTATTGATATTCTCATTGGCGGCCCGAAGGTGATTTATGATTTTTCCACTACTATAATCATGCTTGACATTAGCGTAGTTGGCCGACATATTGGTCTTGTTACTCGAACTAGGGACATTTCCCTTCGCATGGTCATGTAGTGGATCAGAAAAGACTTTGTGATCAATGTTTGATGACTTCTGTTTTTGTCCACTAACTTCAATAATTTTCTTCTCGACAAGATCATGTATGATATTTTTCAGTTGTCGACAATTTTGTAGGTTATGTCCCTTAGTTCTATGGAAATCACAAAAGGCATTGTCATCCCACCAAACTGGTTTAAATTGTCCTGGATCATATTGTCTTGGCTCTTGAAGTTGTATAAGATTATGTTGTAACAATTGTTTGAATACTGACTCGATGGGTTCCCCTAAGGGAGTGAACTCACGTTTTTGAAACCTCCTTTGTTGTTGTGGACGTTGAGTGTTTTGGACAATGTTGGGAGGTTGATTGATGATGTTAAGCGTGTTGGTAGAGGGGTCATGTACTCGCAGTGTGATGATTGGTCCTGCTTGTAAAGTTTTAGCATCAACTACCCCATCATTGGTAACGTTTTTGTTCAGAGACCAAAATCTATTTCTATCATTGGGGGTGTTTTGCACAGTTGGATTTTTGTTGGGTATCTGTGTCTTAATTTCTTCTTTTTTAATGAAATATTTTTCTAGTATGACTCCTTTTTCCACTAGTTATGTAAATGATGTGCAACAATGTACCCTTAATTTACTTCGCAATTTTGGGTTGAGGTTTTCTTGGAACATGGTGACCTTCCATTTCTCAGGTATTTCGATAGGACATCGACTGGCTATAGTTCTCCATCTCTGGAAGAAAGCGATAAAATTTTCCCCTTCATCTTGTGCAATATGACACAAGGTTGGTATGTTTATTTCATGGTCAATGTTAAAGGAGAAGTTTTCAATGAATTTATCAGCCAATTCGCCCCATGATTTTATGCCATAGTCAAGACCTGAAAACCACTTTAGTGCAATTCCAACAAGACTTCTCAGAAAGAGTCTCATAAGATAGGTGGGGTCATAGGCAACATCTATGCACATCATAGAAAATTCCCTTATGTGTTTGATTGGATTTCGCTTTCCGTTGTACTTGGGCAAGTTTGGTATGACATACCCATGAGGGAAAGGTGTCATGTACAATTATTTATCAAAGGGAAATGGGCATAAATCCTTTGTTGAAAAGGTTTTCTTATTAGACACTGCCATGTTATCCATCTGTGTTTGAAGTGCATGCATTTGTGTCTGCAGGACGTCAAATTGAGTTAATGATGTGTTAGCTTGATTATTTGGATCTATGTACGTGTTTTGGTATCCAACATTGTTTGATGGATTTTGGTTAAATGTGTGTATGTAAAGTGGGTTTGGATTCGAAATGTTAATGAATGGATTTTGATTCAGAATGTTAGTGAATGGATTTTGATTCAGAATTTTAGTGAATGGATTTTGATTCAGAGTTTGTGAAAATGGATTTTGACTCAGAATCTATGAGGTGTTGGGTCAGTTTCCATATTGGAAAGAGGGTATGCCTCCTGTCTGTGAACCCCCAATCTATGGTATAGTACTAGCGACATGAACACTAGGTATAGTTGTTGTTTGTGGAATAGTGCTAGTGACATTGACACTTGGTATAGGAGCTGATGTTCTAGATTTTTTGTTCCTAGCAAGATGACCGGAGGGATTGGGCGATGATGCCCCTATGGTAAAATTTAGCCCCTGTGTCGAAGTAGGTGTACCAAATGGAGTGGTGTGTATTGTTGATCTAGTCTGTGTAGTCCTCCAGATGGTATAGTAGTAGTCACTTGAGGTATAGTAGCACTAGTGGTAGTGGTGTTTGTTCCTTGGGTAGATGCAGTTTGTAGGGTACAAATATCAAAACCAGGAGGTAGTTTAGCACCTTCTACTAGAAATTTGGCTAAGTGTCATTGAGGATCATTTGTTAGATAGTCATCTACAAAGGCAACAAACTCAGGGTCCTGTGCGGCAACATCTAGTTCTTCCACTATAACACGTCCTTGTGTGTCTCTAGTAACAAATTTGTCTAACAAAGTCTTGTGAGGTCTAGATGAAGTTGCCCCTGCAAAGGGGTTTGAGAATGGATTGATGAATTCGTTTGGATCAACCATTTTTTCTCGTTCTTTCCTTTTTGATCTTGTTTCAACCATGTAATGTAAGTTCAAAGTGCAAGTGATGCAAAAACTAAGTTTATGGATGATTATGAGTCTAATCTATGTTTTTGGGATTTTTTGGATATAAAGGATGAATGTATGCAACTATTTTTTTGGTATTTTCTCTATAAATAAGGTATGTCTAAAATGATGCTATTCTAGGATGACAGTATCTAAATATGCAAAGGTCTAAGTGATCGATTTGGAAGATTCTAAAAGAGGTTATCTATCAGCTAAAGTGTAACCCAGGTTTCAATTTAGTTTTGACAAGGAACCTTCGTAGGACTAGGAATAAAAGATAAGGTGAACTCCCTAGCTAGACTGATGAGCTGAAAGGATTCACGTGTAGGACAAAAGATATGATGACTAGGTTCAATGACAATGTTGGTTGAATCAAGGGTTTATCTAGAGCGTGAAAGGTGCCTATCCTAAAATCTGCAAAAGATGATCTCTCTACAGGAAATAAAGACCCCTAAGATGACAGTAAAATGTATGACTAAGGTACCTATTGCTAAGACTGAAATGATTCCTAAAGTATGTAATCATGCAAGTTTTGAGTGAACGTTACAGTTTCTGTCCAAGAATCAGTGAAAAAGGATAAGTCGGATACTAGTTTGACTATTTGTTCTCAGTCTGTGACAGTAAATTTTGGTTTTCTGATACTCAAGCAGATGCATTGTAGAATTTAATAGTTGTAGTTTTATTTCGTAGTTGTGGTTTTCTGGTGAATTCAGACTCAATATTAGATAGATACATTTTTGTTTACAATAGATGAGACTTAGGGTATCAATTGCTACTCTGTATTGATCAGATGCGGTTTTCTAAACTTTGACTGTGTACTGGTAAAAGAAGGTTGTTTCTGTGAAAGGGGCATATGCGTCGTTCTAGACTGTAGATGCGACTCACCTAGTCAGATGCGTCACATAAGGTATCAATTGCAATTTTCCAGTAACAGAGGTTGTGACAGATGCGACTAAGTTATCAGATGCGGTGTAAGACTAAATAGATGTGAGTTTATCTAACATATGCGACTCAAGTTTAAACAGATGAGACTCTAAGCAAAGTAGACTCAGTTTTTAACATATGCGACTCTAATTTAAACAGATGCTAGCTATACTGACAGATGCGACTCAAATTTAAATAGACACAACTCTAAAGAACAATTGTGACTTTCTGGTGAACAGTTGCGACTCTATTGACAGTTGCGGTTTTCCAATGAATTGTGATATAAAACTGACTTTGTTTCATGATCATGTTTTGGCAAACAAAGACAATCATAAGACAATGTTTTTTTAGTTTGATTTTGACTCAATGAACATTTAATTCGACAATAGACAAGCACATCCTAGGCTATGTAGGATAGTATTTATTGAGTTCTCACTTGGTTTCCTAGCTACGCTTATTCAAGGTGAATGATTAGTAGCTTGACCCCACTGGCTCCCTTCCACGAATCAACACTTCATTCGGGGTAGCCAAGTTACAGTACCCATGAACATCCCATGGCATACTTTCATCTCTACAAATGAACTGTAAGAATGTGAGACGGCTTCACAGGTCTGACCTGTTGCACTAGTAAATGGAAGTATTTTAGACACTACAAACAAAGGTGTTTAATTCAGGCATTTCGTTCGTGGAGTATCATCCATATGGTGAGATTCCCTTTCGATCCATCCTGTCGAAACAATACTCATGATTTGTTGGGCTTTCCCCAAGAACCCACTTTTATATATCGGCTGGAAGTCCCTTAGGTTTAGGGTGCTACCGGTTTGAGTCGTCCTGGGGTGAGTACTTTTCCCACTAGGACAAGCCCAATTTCTAGAGTAAGTAACCGGTTCTCTTACACCCAAGATCACATGAATGCGCAAGGGGAGAGGATACTTTGATATACTGAATCATAAAGGGTAATAACAGAGCGTGCTTTCGCACCAAACACAGTAAATAGTAGTTAATTTTTAAACCCAAATGACAATTTTCTAATCTACCAAACAATATGTTTCAAAAAAAGATCTTCGACACATGTCTTGCAGAAAATTCATTAGTAGTTTTGCAATATTTCTTTGATGATCGTCCTGCAAGAGGGGTTTCAAAAACTGTCTTCTATGATACGTCCTACAAACACTAGTTAACTCCAAAACACACTCTGAAAACCAAACATTAACTAAAATAAAAACACGAAAGAAAGCTGTAAATCGGAAAGTAAACCCAAAAAATTCACCAGTTAGATGCATCGTATAAAGTGACAGATGTGTAGTGAATTTTCACCAGTTAAATGCGTCTCAAAAATTCACGGATGTGTCAAAGTTTTTCAGATGCGTCATTTTATTCGTCAGATGCGGTTCGTATAATCAATTGCGTCGTTTTGTCAGTCAGATGTGTCGTTTCGTACGATACGTGCAAAAATTGAATAAAAGTCTACGGATTCACGAAGATGGTGTGATTCACGTCGGGTTCACCAAATGTAACAATCATGAAAACAACAAAGGTCAAATAGCACACAAAAATGCAATTCAAGCTCTAATACAATCTAAGCTAAACAACAAAGAACAAAGGAAAGCTAAAACATAAAAACAAACTGAACAATCTCCACCCAATATCTACGTAGTTCCATGTATGACCTCAATTTCCCATCTCCATTTCGTTGTGTTGGTATAATTTCCCTAAGATTTCTCTTGTGCAAGTATAGCATGTGATAGTGATTTAGCAAAACATCGAAGATTTAGATAATAGATATGCTTCCAAAAGTCATAAGATTTTGGGATAGGTAAAATGATGAAAGACAGATCAATTTATAGAAAATTGATCATTTGAATGATAGGCTAGGATCAAAAGATAGACGAACGATTTAGATTAAAAGATTGGACATGCATTGAGATAATTGTTAGTACTAACATGAGTGATAAAAACTAAGAATATAGACAAAAATTAAATTGTGATTTAATCTTCAAGTTTGGTATTCAAAAATAGAAGAATTATCTTTGCATGACAAAGATAAAGATAGATTAAAAAGCAACGTTCTGTTCGAACACACGCACAAGATTTAATTAATTAAATAAAGATATTTAATTAATAAGCATGTGCATGCATATGAGTTAGAACTAGATAACTAACTTGTTTTGACAGAGAGTTCATTCGAGGACACTTAGACATTAAACCAGGAGATAACTAACTGATTTAAATAGATCTCGAGTTGAGTAAGAATGAATACTTAGATAACTTGAGCGTTTATCCAAATATAGAAGAATGTGTTCGAATTAGACTTTTATGAATTAAATGATTTATTTAATTCAAGATTCGACATTTAGGGATTAATTAAATAAATAAATAAGATTTATTTAATTGAGTGGTGAAAAGGTTAAATGAATAATTAAAGTATTAAAGTATTTATTTAATTATAGTCAGAAATATGATAAAGGTGAATTAAATAAGAATTTATTTAATTCAAGAAGGAGAATAAAGTTAATTAGTGACATAATTAAATAAAGAATGTTTATTTAATTAATCAAGATAGAATAAAGATAAAGTGAATTAATTAAATAATTAAGATTATTTAATTAATAGTTGAATAAATGTTAAAGTGCATTAATTAAATAATTAAGTTTATTTAATTAATAGAAGAAATAAAGGACTGTAGAGAATAATTAAATAATTAACATTATTTAATCATGACCATGGAAATACAAATTATGAAGAAATTGAAGTCGCGGGCTTAGACCAAATTTCAGTGTCTACAGTTCTTGATCTGATAGTTATACCATTTACCGCATTAAACATGCATTGACTAGCTTAGTGACTACTGCCCTTTGCAATGATTTGTGGTTTTGATTGTGTGAGAATTTTTGCATCAACATTTCAGATCACACTCTGTGATCCAACATCAGGATGAGAGTAGAGCTAAAGGATAAAAATGAAAAGTTGCAGACCAAGAGCTACCTAAAAAGAGCACAAGGGAGAGGGGAGAGAAGGGGGCACGAGGACCTAGAAGGACTAGCCAATTGAGAAAAAGAGAATAAAATAAAACAAAAGTTAAAAAAGCTAAAAGGATGAAGAAACACTATAGAACCTCAAAAAGGCAAGCATAAAATTTCAAAAAACACCCACAAAGGAAAGCAAGAGACTAATAAAATGAAAAAAATTGCATAAAGGAATGCAATTAGCCAAATTACAAAAAACATAAGCACAATACAAAAAGTATATATTTGTATACAATTATATATATTTGAATTCAACCAAATAAGAAATTGAATAATAAGAAAAATAAAAAATAATAAAAATTATGGTAATAACACAACGAAAAAAAAACACATATTCAAAAAACACAAACAAATAAAAACTAAATCAAAAACATCAAACCAATACCAAAAACAAAACAATACCAACTACAAAAACACCAACCCCAAAATTACCAAACCAAAACCATTAAAATAAAACAACCAAAACACCATACAAATTGGAAAAAGAAACATAAGACAAAATGTATTTGCATTCATATATGTGAAAAACAAATGCATATAGGAATGCAAATAACCAAACAACAAAATTATAGACAATACAAGAATAAAAAATGCAACCAATAAATTGAATGGAAATCATAACTATATTTGAAATCAAATATAAAAATAAAAATATAAAAATCCTGAATAATAACAAAAATTATATTTAGTATTCATAAAAATCCTATATAATAATCCAAAAATATTATAATATAAAAACACATAAAATAATAATCAATCAAAATGAGCAAATATAAAAAGGAGTGTGAAAATAAATGTGTATATACATAAAAATACACAAACTTGCAAACAATAATAAGTATTAGTATATAAAAATTGCAAACAAAACTAAGCCAATAATCAAAATTAAATTAAAGAACATAAATTATGAGATTGAAATAAAATTTAAAATTAAAGGAATAACACAACAACACAAAAAAATAATAACAAAAACCCAACCAAAAATAAACTAAAAAAACGCATGCAAAAATACAAAAAGGCAATTAAAATATCTATAAAATGAATCCAAATAAATTGGAATTCCAAATCATATATATTAATAATCAAAAACATAATAAGCATAAATATATGAGAGGGTGTATATATATGTATATACACACATACCTATTAAATATATGAAATATATACGTACAAAAATTACAATTATATAAAATAACACCCCCGCATGCACACACACACACACCCAAATACATATAGAAAGGAAACACAACCAAACCGATAAATTTTTTATGAAAAAAAGGACAACAAGACGAATGACCATAACCCTAATCAAGAGGACGAATGAGGGAAAGAAAGAAGAAACTAGAAGGGAGAAAAGAGCAGAAGGAAACAACAAAAAGGATGGGAGCCACAAGGGGCCACAAACCACTTAAACCAAAAGATCCAAAGGGAAAGACATAGGCCAACACAAACCAGGGGAAAGGAAAAGAAGACAAGGAGACCCAAGAACAGGCAGGGAGGCAAGGACACCCATCCAAACAAGGAAAAACCGGGGGATCAGGGAGAGGAAGGGAGAAGACGGGTTTGAAGGTTGGTTAACAAGGGATGCCAAGCCTGACTCAACCTCCACCCTTCATCCCGGTTAAGGTTCAAGGGGTGGTTGTTAATCTCAATGGCTTCTTTTAGCTTCCTTTTGACAAAATTATCTTCTTTGTGCAAGATTTGGGTGCTTTCAATACAAATATGGTGTTTGGTGGAAGAAGAGTGATCGGCTAAAGCGGATTTGAGTACCTGCTCATGTCTAATGTCAGCAATGTGCTCTTTAATTCTAGTGTTGAACGATCGACCGGTTTCACCAATATAAGGTGCACCACACGAGCACACAACCTTGTAGATACTTGAGTGGAGGAGGATGTCCCTGGGATCTTTGAGAGGGGGGAGCCGATTTATCACAGTGGTGAGGGGTTTGAAAGCACATTGGAGACCTTTTTTATGAAGGATCTTGGAGAATTTTTGGGATAAGCCATCAACGAAGGGGAGGGAGGCCACAGGGATATTGGAGGAATGGATGGGTTTAGAGATGGAGAGGAACCACGCCTTGGCTTGATTGAAGGCCCTAGAAATTTGCTTATTAGAGTACCCATTTAGAATGAACACATGACGAAGATGGTCTAACTCAAGGTTTAAGTTATCTTCATCACAAATTCTAAAGGATCTCAAGGCAAGAGTTCTAAGGACACCACTTTTTTGGAATGGGTGGTGGTGAGAAGACGAGTGCAAATAAAGATTGGTGTGGGTGGCCTTGCGATACACACTACGCCCAAGGGAACCATTAGGTTTTTTAAGAAGAAGAATATCGAGCAAGGGGAGACAGTTGTCCACTTTGATCCTTTGGTGAAGGAAATACAAGGCACCAAGCTATTGAGGTGGGAATGGAAGTCCTCTAATCTATCCAAACCATGAGGCCAACAAACATTGGTATCATCAACATATCTTTTCTGCCACTTTGGCTTGAGAGGGAAGGAGTGAAGGGCCATTTCTTCGAAATGCTCCATGAAGAGGTTGGAAATGATGGGGGAGAGGGGGAACCCATGGCTACACCATCAACCTACTATTAAATAACCCCTTGGAAGGAGAAAAAAGTAGACCTTAAGCACAATTCAACAAGGGAAGCAATCTCCTCGCAAAAGTTGTCACAATTTCTACACAATCATTGAATATTTGCCAAAAATATAATGCACTCCTAATAACCTGATTTACTTTCACAAAAATCAATAATAGGCCTATGCCTACGAATAGAAAGAAGACATATTTTTTTATTTTTTTTCTTAAAGCTCAAATAGCACACAACAATGCAATTCAAGCTCTAATGCAATCTAAGCTAAACAACAAAGAACAAAGGAAAGCTCAAACGTAAAACAAACTGAACAATCTCACCCAATATCTACGTAGTTCCATGTATGACCTTGATTGACCTTCTCCATTTCGCCGTGTTGGTATAATTGCCCTCAAATTTCTCTTGTGCAAGTATAGCCTGTGATAGTGATTTAGCAAAACATTGAAGATTTAGATAATAGATATGCTTCCAAAAGTCATATGATTTTGGGAGAGGTAAAATGATGAAAGACAGATCAATTTACAGAAAATTGATCATTCGAATGACAGGCCAAGATTAAAATATCAACGAACGGTTGAGATCAAAGGATTCGACATGCATTGAGATAACTATTGGTATTGACATGAGTGATGAAAACTAAGAATAGAGATAAAGATTAAATTATGATTTAATCTTCAAGTTTGGTATTTGAAAATAGAATAATTATCTTTGCATGACAAAGATAAAGATAGATTAAAAAGCAACGTTATGTTCGAATGCATGCACAAGATTTAATTAATTAAATAAAGACATTTAATTAATAAGCATGTGTGCATGCATATGAGTTAGAACTAGATAATTGACTAGTTCTGACAGAGAGTTCATTCGAGAACCTGACACTCAAACATTAAACCAGGAGATAACTAACTGATTTAAATAGATCTTGAGTTGAGTAAGAATGAATACTTAGATAACTTAAGCGTTTATCCAAATATTGAAGAATGTGTTCGAAATAGACTTTTATGAATTAAATGATTTATTTAATTCAAGATTTGACATTTAGGGATTAATTAATTAAATAAGATTTATTTAATTGAGTGGTGAAAAGGTTAAATGAATAATTAAATAATTAAAGTATTTATTTAATTATAGTCAGAAATATGATAAAGGTAAATTAAATAAGAATTTATTTAATTCAAGAAGGAGAATAAAGTTAATTAGTGACGTAATTAAATAAATAATGTTTATTTAATTAATTAGGATAGAATAAAGATAAAGTGAATTAATTAAATAATTAAGATTATTAAATTAATAGTTGAATAAATGTTAAAGTGAATTAACTAAATAATTAAGTTTATTTAATTAATAGAAGAAATAAAGGACTATAGAGTATAATTAAATAATTAGCATTATTTAATCATGACCATGGAAATACAAATTATGAAGAAATTGAAGTCGTAGGCTTAGACCAAATTCCAGTGTTTATAGTTCATGATCTGATAGTTATACCATTTACCGCATTAAACATGCATTGACTAGCTCAGTGACTACCGCCCTCTCGCAAAAGTTGGCACAATTTGTACGCGGTCATTGAATATTTGCCAAAAATATAATGCACTCCTAATACCCTGATTTACTTTCACAAAAATTAATAATAGGCCTATGCCTACGAATAGGAAGAAGACATAAATTTTTTATTATTTCTTAATTGCAAATGAAGCCATTGCAATAGCAAATTGTTGCTTGGTTTCAACTGCTTTATCGTGTATGTCATCTACTGTATCCATGTGTACAATTAGGCTTAATAACAGCGAACAATGCCTATAGTTACAGTAGAACAAAAGTACTAATTCCAGGACAAGGAATAGCAATCAAGTCACTTTGTAGAATGAACATAGTTGCAACAAGTTACTATTGCAATCATTGAATTCACTTCTCAGATAGTTGCTTATTGATTCAAAATATATTGTTTAAAATGTCTTTTAGGAGCCTGAAGCTTCCATTTTTTTGGGAGAGCTTGTTAGAAACTATATGTTTTATGTTTATGAATAACATATTGTATGGATGATAACAACAAAGGTGACACAATATGCATTCAATTCTTAATTTTGTTGTTTACAATTCTAATATTTGCTTGCCCAATCAAATTTAATTGTCTTGCACTAGTCCTAATATACATTTTTTTTAAAGTAATTTAGGAGAATAAGATACTATATATTTTGGCAAATATTTAATCACTGAATGCAAATTGCATAAGATTTTCCAGTCTGTTGCTTGCCACTTCAACAGTAAATGCATGATTAATGCACTAGGTCTATTATTGATATTTGTTTAAGAAAATAGGAAAGTAGCAAGATACCATAAATTCTAGAAAATATTTAACAAATAAATTGTATATCTCATAATTGTAACTATGCACATTTCTGATTGAGAAAGTAACATGTTTTACAACAAAAAATATTTTCATGTTTATGAATTACATGGCATGCCATATACTATGCCCATTTGTTTCTTTGAAAAGTCAAATTCTTGAACCAACATTTTCCTTTATTGTTCACAGCTCTCTTCCAATTCATAATTGTCACACACATTGGAAGAATTAAATTTCATTGCAAACAAAGCAGGAGTATGATACAAGAATCTAACCTTGCAGATTGTTATTGAAGAACCAAGTCTAATAGCAGCAATATGGATCTTTGTCCTACACTTCAATTGCAACTGATGGCTCCTGTCACAGGTTCAATTCAGAGAAATGACTACACTGCATGACATAGAACATGTTATTGATAAACATGTAATAGAAAATTAGACAATAAATTTTGCCAAATATTGAAGAATCAAATCCAAACTATATGAGCTTTGCCATTGCAAATGGGCTCAATGCAGTTTAATTTACTCATTTGCATTTGTAATATTCACTTGCCTAATCAAATTTATTTGTTTTGTAGTAAGTCTATTAATAATCACAGTCTTAGAAAAATAGTAAAATACGGAAACATTATGTACTTGGAATTCATGGACATATTTTTCATGTTTGGAAACCATGATTTATTTCTCTCGCTATTGGTTGTAACATATATACTACTCATTTTTTATTAACTAAATTAAGAAAGCAGAACATTATATATGTTAAGAAATGTTTAATCACTAATGCAAATTGCATAAACTTTGCCAATGGACTCCTTGGCACTATAGCAGTCAATGCACCATTAGTACACCAAGTCTATTATTGATTTTTGTTTTAAAAAAATAGTGCATATCTCTCTTTGCAAAAGCAACATGCTTGTTAAGGGAAAATAGTTTCACGTCTATGAATCACATAACATGTCACTAAGCATGCTCATTTGTCTATTTCGAACATCAAATTCTTCAATAAGCATTCTTCTTTATTGTTCACAACTATTCCACTACATAATACTTAGATGCATTCCAAGATTTAAATTTCATTGCAAAGAAAGTGGGAAAATGATACAAGAATCTGACCTTAGACCATATTGTTCAAGGACCAGGTCCACTCGCAATAATATGAATCTTTGCTCCCTAGTTCAATTGCAACCAATGGTCCCTGTTACAGCTACAATTTAGAAAAATGAGCATATTCCATATGCTATCCATAAACATGAAATAGAAAAGCACACAATAAATTTTGCCAAATATTTAAGAATTAAATCAAATGTGTATGAGCTTTCATGCACAAAATGCGGTCAATGCAATTGATACATAACACTTGCAAATGAATCAAATTCTATAATCTAGATACTCATGGTTTTACTTCTATAGACAATTCTTCAGTTCTTAATTTTATCATTTGTATTTCTAATATTTACTTGGCCAATATTTTTTATTTTTTTTTGCAACAAGTCTACTATTAATTTTTGCTAACAAAAACTAGTAAAACATGTAAACATTATATAGTTGGGAGTGATGAACATATTTTTTGGAGCACTTGTGTTGAAGTAGACGTATACATAGCATGTAATGCACATAAGCATTATGCAAAAAATTTGAGGCACACGCATCAAAACACTCTTGACCTCCAGTGCATGCAGTCAGAAATGCTATAAAATTCATGGCAAACTCCATGACTTGTAATTTCTTGACAAATGTCATGAATGTTAAAGTCGTGACAAACGCCACAAATTTTATAGCATTTCCCTGCATTCTCTACAGATCAAAATAGCTCCTTTGTTTCTTCTTCCTCACAATCTTAGAAGCAATACATGTTTCACAAATATTTAACCAATCAACTGCATATCCCATGATTACAATTATACAATTTTCTATCTGCAAAAGCAACATGCCCATCAGGAAAAAAATAGTTTCATGTTTATGAATTACACGTCATGTCATTTACTATGCTCATCTTCCTATCTGCAAAGCCAAATTCTTGAGAGAATTAAATTTCATTGCAAAGAAAGTGAGAGAATAATACAAGAATCTGACCTTGCAGCTTGTTGTTCAAGAACCAAGTCTATTTGTACCAATATAAATCTTCGTCACCCACCTTGGTTACAATCAATGATCCCTGTTACAGCTACGAAATAGACAAATGAGCATAGTCCATCACATAGAATATGTTATCCATAAAAATGAAACTTTAAAGCACACAATAAATGTTGACAAATATTTTAATATTAGATCCAATATATATGAACTTTGTTGCACAAAATGCAGTCTAATGCAATTGATACATAACACTTGCGAACAAATCAAATTCTATAATCTAGACACTTCTCATTTTATTTCCATTAAATGCAAAATTTCCAAGATGTCTTTGAAAGCTGGCAAGCATGCAAGCACCAAATGCATACTTAATTTTTTGTTTATTTATTGCTTGTTCAAAAGGTTGTATGTTTTTAGCTCTCCATGTTATCTGTTCGAATGTGAAACTTTATAACCAAAACTATTGCTTGTTGTTACAAGAGCTAAGGAAACAAATGTGTGCAGTCCATGACGTATGACACGCTACTCATATACAACCCTTGCCAATGAAACACATTTTATAAACTAAACATTTCTATAATCAACTTTTATAATCAAATTCTATAATCTGAACATTGCATCAAAGGCTTCACTGTACTACTAGTGATAGGGACCAATCCTAATATCTCATAGTTTGTTGTTGCTAGATAAAACAATACTCTTTTAGATCTTTGAGATAAGAATTGTTCCTTGTACAAGCATACAATGCATTTACTCTGAATTCATTGCTTGGATAGACATTACCCTGCTAGCAAAGTATTTTAAACAATACAATTTCACTGGACAAGTGACTCTTTCAAAAGTGAATTGAACAATTGCAATAGTAACTTGTTTCGACTGTATTAATTATAGAAGGTCACTTAAGTAACCACCCTTTTCCTTAGATCAGTACGATGTGAAAGCATACACGTTTATCAACAAAAAATTTAGTCTTGTTGTCTTGCACATATTGCATACACTGATTAAATATTTGACACAATATATAATGTCTTCCTATTGTCCTAGTTTACTTAAACGAAAATGAATAATAGGCCTACTCCAACGAATAGAAAAAGAGATAAATTATAATATTCAAACACACAAAATATGTCCTTAAATCCCAACTGTAGGAAAAAGGCCAAAATATTTTAAACACTTCAATTTCATTGGTCAAGCTACTATTTCAAAAGCAAATTCAGTAAATGCAATAGTAAACATGTGCCCTCTGTATTTACTATGTTTTTTTATAAAGTCGATGCTATTGCTTACTGATTTATCCACACAAACTAGAAACTACTAAAACAACTCAAACAAAACTCAATCAAGTATCAACTTAATGTTTAATGTCTCAAATATATCATCTATCTCTCTCTCTCTATTGCATACAATAGGTCTGCCATTCCTCTTTGTATAAGCAAACAAGCAAAATAAAAACACATTATAAAATTTGTTAAATAAATTTCATTGGCCAACTAAGTATGACAAATTGAAATGCAATATATGCAATAGCAACTTGCTCTTTAGAAACATGCTTATTTTGTATTGCTAATGTAGATGTAATAATCTGCAAATGCTCAAAACTTAACATATATTAGCATGATTAGTTAATTAAATCACAACAAATTAAACATCTCTATGAAATACTCAACTATGTTAAATATGCAACCAAGGAAATAATGAAACTAAACAAAAACATGTGAAAATATGAATCAAAATCTATCTCATAGTGGATTGGTGCTACTTTGATATGGAAAGTAGCCCTTTCCCAACCCTTGATAAGCTTTCAAAATGATGAACAAGTAAAGATGAGTGATCAAGATGAAATGTGCCTATAGTATAGATGCATAAAACTGTGGATAGATTTCAAGTAGAGAAGGCCTCTATTTATAAGTTAGAGGTTTGAAGAATTGAAGAATAGGAAGAATGTGGGATTAAGAAAGGACCAATGAGATTGAGACATTTGTCTCAATGCCAATGGGTAAGGATTGATCACACTTTGTATGTGTTTGTAAGAGGCACCAAATGCCTATTTGAGAGACATGAAATGCATGTGCTTGAATTGTTTATGGGGGGAGAAATTGTTTGAATGAGAAAGTCAAATAAAGGGAGTCAAATAAAGAATATTCCCTATAATGTGCTTTTGAGAGGGAAAATGAGATAATTAGTTAATTAGAAAAAAATAATTTTCATGTGCAAGTGGGTGGGTTAGTCTAGGGTTGATTTAACTATCGGGGAGTTAAAAGCTAGAGAATTTATTAATGATGATTAGAAGGTGATTAAGGTTAATTAATTTAGAATTTAATTAACTTTGAGTGGGTTAGTGAATTTATGATATTTGATTTGTTTAATCAAATAAGAGGACTTTGGGGATTTAATTAAACAAATTGATTTATTTAATTAAATAAGAGGACTTTGGGGATTTAATTAGACAAATTGATTTATTTAATTAAACACAAGGACTTTGGAGATTTAATTAAACAAATTGATTTATTTAATTAAATAGGAGGACTTTGGGGATTTAATTAAACAAGAGGACTTTGGGGATTTAATTAATTAAATAAAAAGGACTTTAGTGAATTAATCTAATAAATTACTTTATTTGATTAATAGAGGAAATGATGTTAATTGATCAAAATTAGATGCATGATGTTGATTAAGATTATTTGCATGTCTACAACTAATATATTGGATACTAAAAAAATGCAATAGTGGAATTTAGTCCACTTAAACCGAAACATAAGAAAATAAAGTATTGCCTAGCATACAAACGGAGAAGATGTCAACTGTAAAACAAAAACCAACATAAAGTTTCAAGTCACAAAACATGACATATAGTAATATAGATGAAAGAGCCAACAAAAAAAACATAACAAAAAAGAAAAGACTAGATTGATGCAAATATTTAATGTTTAAATGCAAATTGTACTAGCTTTGCCAACAAAATAATACATACTGAAGCGAAACAGAACAACACAATGGATTTTTGCAAACAACTAGTCATTAAATCCAAATTTCACAGGCTTTGCTATTAGGCTAGTGCCCATGAAAGCAATCAAGTGACACTTAATGCATTGTATGTCTCTATAGTGAAGAATATCTTAAACAATATTGCTCTATATAGCTACAACATACTACTATTCTAATGCATCAACCAATGGACAAATTTGTTCAAAGTCTATATTCTCACATGTTCACATGAAACACCGTTGTCATTCTCACCATCCATGCACTCATTTGACATTCATAGCGTGCACAACACAACAAAGCATACACGAGCATTACTATTTATAATTGTTCACAATTGACATACTACAAAGTATTGGAATTGCTCCATACCACTAGTAAAACGAATAAATAATGCTTTTCAAACACCAAAAATATGTTCATAGATGCCAAGTACATAATGTTTCCATATTTTTCAACTTACTGAAACTATAATGAATAGTATACCTACTGCAAGACAATCGAATTTCATTGGCCAAGCAAGTATTACAAATGAAAATGCTAAAATTAATAATTGAATGCAAATTGTATTAGCTTTACTGCCATCATGCACTTCATGTACATGGCATTTTTCTCAGAGGCAAGTCATTGTTACAATCAAAGCAATCCACTATTGCAGTTGTATAATGTACACTGGAAATGGTAGACTTGTCAATCAATCTACAACTAACACATTAAATGTTGCTAGCAAGTCTACTACTCATTTTTGTTTAAGTAAATTAGCAGAATCAAACTCTATGTATTTTTCCAAATATTTAATAGCTAACAAACTCTACTGAACCATAGCAATTAATTTACAAAATGTTCTTTACAGTATTTCCAGATCATAGCCCACATAACATAACAACAGTGCAATGTAACCCCAGCCCTAGGAAACATAACAATTGTGCAACTATTGACATAGTATTTAATCCATTAACTATGCATTCACTGCTCTACAATGCATTACAATTATCTACAAAATTTGACGTCTACTTCTACTTTTGCTACTTTGCTTATAAGAAAATGAATACTAGAGACACATGCCAAAACTAAACAAATGAGCACAGTCCATGACAAATAATACGCTATTGATAAACCTGGACCACAAAAAAAACAATAAAATTTGCAAAACAATACACAAATATTATAATTTTTTGGAAGCATTTCCCATTAGCCCTTCTAACACCAACCAAGCATCATGCTAAAAATAGACAAACTTTTTAAAAAATAACAAACATACAAGAATAAACATGAACAAAACGTAGTACTCACCTCACATTCCATGAATTAACTATGCATTCACTGCAGATAGGGTAATAGCCACTCAAGCAATAAGCATATAATTAACACATTCACTACCCCCACAACCCACAATGCCTTGCTTAAAGTATATGTAATTTAATGCACCCACCTGCCCCATTAACACTTCTAACAATAAGCAATACTTCTAGCTATCAAGTATCGTAAACATACAACTGAGCCATTCACGACCATTGCACTTTTACAGAATAACAAACATGCAAAAGCGCAACCAAGAGTTTAAAAACCTAGAAGCTTTTCAACAAACAATAAACAAACGATAACAAGCACAAACAAAACCCAACACTCGCCTAAGATTCCATGAATTAACTATGCACTCACTACTTCCATAATCAGTAGCTCTCCAACACACCTCATACAATTTTCATTTATTGGATTAAACATGCATTCATTGCTTCATAACCCATTACCCCACCACCAAAGAACCCACATTTTGCATGCACTAATTAAATATTTTCCAGGATACACAATATCCTCCTATTTTCCTAATTTACTTAAACAAAAATATGTCCGTAAATCCCAACTATAGGAAAAAGACAAGAATATTTAAAACAATGCACTTTGACTGGCAAAGCAACCAATTCAAAAGCAAATTCAACAATTGCAATAGCGATCTGCTTCCCTGCATAAAAATAGCCTCATGTTTACAAATTACATGGCATTTCATCCACTATGCTCATTTGCAAGAATGATACAAGAATCTGACCTTCCAGTTCCCTGTTCAACAACCAACTATATGTACCTATTTGTCCTCGCAACCCTTCTAACATTAAGAACATAGAAAGCTAAAAACACACAAGCTCTTGAACAAACAATAAACAAACAATAAAGAAATTTAAGAACAACAAGCAACTAGTTGAAAAGTGAATTCAACAAATGTAATTGTAAAACTTCCTATCGACATAAACTAATAATTGCAATAGTAACCTGCTTTTGAACAAAGAAAAGTTTCATGTTTATGAACTACGTGACATGAAATTGACTATGCTCATCTGTCTATTAAGTAAGTTAGATTCCTAAACCAAGCTTCTCCTTTATTGTCCACAACTCTTCCAAAGCATAAATTTTATGCACATTGGAACACTTAAAATTCATTGGAAACAAAGGAGAAGAATGATACAAGAATTTGACCTTCCAGTCCCTCGTTCAACAACCAAATATATTTGTGCTCATATACAACTCTTCCTCCAACTCCAATTGCAAATAATCATTCCTACTACAATGACAAATTAAGCAAATGAACACAGTCCACAAAAGCAACAATATTATTGCAAAAAATAGACCAACATGATAAATTTTTCCAAGCATTCCCTGTTGGCCCTCATAAGAGAAATCAAGCATCATAAACAGAGAAACAAGCCACTCACCAATAATGAACTACCACAAAATAGTAAATAACGAATAATGAAACTAAAAGCTAAAAACACACAACAAACAAACAAGAATAAGCATAAATAAAACCCAGTTTTCACCTCACATTCCATGAATTAACTATGCATTCACTTCTTCTATACACACCAACCCTCCAACACATCTCACACAATTTTCTTTCCAAGCTTTCCTCATACCATACTAGCCAGTCAAGTAATAAACACATAATTAATGCATTCACTGCCCTTGCGGTCCACAAGACCTTGCTTAAAGCACATGTAATTTAATGTACCCACTTGCCCTATTAGCCCTGCTAACAACGAGCAATACTTCTAGTTATCAAGTATCATAAACACACAACAAAGCTATTGACAACCACTGCACTTTTACAAAATAATGAACATGCAAAACCACAACCAATAGCTAAAAAACCCACAAGCTTTTCAACGAACACTAAACAAACGATAGTAAATATTTCAAAAAAAGAAGATGAACATGATAAATTTTTCCAAGCATTCCACAAATGTCAAAGAACGGAACTAAAAGCTAAAAACACACAAGATTTTTAACAAACAACAAACAAACAAGAATAAGCACAAATAAAACCTAGCTCTTGCCTCACATTTCATGAATTAACTATGCATTCACTGCTTCTGTACCCACCAACCCTCCAACACATCTTGCCCACTTTACTTTACGAGTTTTGCTAATAGCGTGCTAGCCATTCAAGCAACAAACACATAATTAATGTATTGACTGCCCTCATAGTCCACAAGACCTTGCTTAAAACAAATGTAATTTAATGTACCCACTTGCTCTGTTGGCCTTTGTAACAACAAGCAATACTTCTACTTATCAAGTATCATAAACACACAGTGAAGCCATTGACGGCCACTACACTTTTACAAAATAATGAACATGCAAAACCAAGAACAACAGCTAAAAAACCCACAACCTTTTCAAAGAACGATAAACAAACAATAACAAATATTTCAAAAAAATAGACCAACATGATAAATTTTTCCAAGCATTCCAAAAATGTCGAACAACAGAACTAAAAGCTAAAAATACATAAGATTTATAACAAGCAACAAACAAACAAGAATAAGCACAAATAAAACTTAGCTCTCGCCTCACATTTCATGAATTAACTATGCATTCACTGCTTCTCTACCCACCAACCCTTCAACACATCTTGCACATTTTGCTTTCCGAGTTTTGCTAATAGCATATTAGCCACTCAAGCAATAAACACATAATTAATGCATTCACTACCCCCACAATCCACAAGACCTTGCTCAAAGCACATGTAATTTAATGTACCCACTTGCCCTTTTGACAACAAACGATACTTCTAATTATCAAGTATCATAAACAAACAACCAAACCATTGATGATCACTGTACTTTTACAGAATAACGAATATGCAAAACCGCAACCAACAGCTAAAAAATCCACAAGCTTTTCAATGAACAATAAACAAATGATAATAAGCACAAAGAAAACCCAACACTCGCTTAAGATTTCATTAATTAACTATGCATTTATTACATATGTACTGTAATGTACCCACCCTAGTCAGTGTTCAGGTGCAGTGGAGTTAGCCTATTTCTTGGACCCTCGTGGGTTGACATGACTTGGTTAGAGGGTTAGTGTCCGTTTTGGTGGGGTTTTCCATTCCCACCTCTTTCACCTTAGTATTGGTACCAGTGCAGGTAGATGAAGTTTAGTGTTCGTCAGCTTCTGATGGCACGACATTATACTGAGATTGGAGGAAGTTATGAGTATTTCAGTGGTTAAGTTATGTATTTAACTTAAATGATTAAATATAAAGTCAAATTGACTTTATAAGAAAAACACTACTTAAATATAATATAAAGTAATTAAATGTTACTTTATAAAGTGATATTAGAAAATCACTTAAACACCTAAGAAAGTGCGCCCAAGTATTTTTGGGGGAAATTATTGAAATGAATTAAAATACATTTAAATGTATTTTAATGAGGAAATCCGTACTTCTTGAAACCCATGCCTTTTTGTGAGTATAAGGCAATGCATTGCAAGTCAACCTAATATCTGATTATCATTTGACATTGCAATTTTCTTTCTTTGTGATTTGTTTGAGGACAAGGGTTACAAGAAAACTCCATTGAAGAATGAGGAATCTTCGTTGAATCTATGATTGTGAGGCTGTGAGACACCATCCAAATGATTGCCATTGATGAGAGCTTCAATCAAAAGTTCTTCTGGGCCAAATCAGTATATATTTATTCTGTTATTCAGTGTACAGTTGCAGGAGAGGGTTAACAGTTGGATAGCTTCTATTTTCTGCCATTTCAGCTTCAGAGGTTTTAGTTGCTAGAAGTCGTACTTTTCCCTTGCTCTGGCGTGTTTCTTTAGAAGAGGCATTGTTCCTTTTGAGGCAAAACACCTTTTTGGCCTGTTTCTCAGTTGTAACTTGGGTGTCCCACCTTCTTAGCTCCTCTTCTTTAGTTATTTTGTAGGAGAACTCATATCTGAGGCCCTGACATGCACTCAGGCCATTTCCAACCATTGTTGCCTGGCAAGCTTCATATTTTCTTATTTAAATAATCTGGAGGACTTTAAGTATGTTGTTGTTTGTAAATTCATTGTATGTATTGCCAATGATGATTTACAACACCTGTTGAGTAATTATTTCTTGCATTTTACTTTTATCTGCAATTTTATGCTGTATGCCCCTTCTCTTCTATCTAGAAAATTTCTCTAAAAAACTAAAAACACAAAAAGATAAGCAAAAACTACAGGGGTTGAGTTAGAGCTAGTTGGGCTCTTCACATGTACCCACCAGCTTCCCAACACATCTCGCACCCACGGTCTAGAAAACCTTGCTCAAACCATTTAGTTTCTCCTCTAACGCTTCTACTTATCGAGTATAAAAAAACGAATAGACGACCCACTCACTAGTTGCACACCGTTCCTTTAGCTCCTCCCTCGTTCAAGCATTGCAAAGAATTACAAGTGTCCGACACAACAACCCATAGCCAGAAACACACAAGCTTCTCAACAAACAATAAGCAAGAACCAAAAACTTGCCTCATATTTCATGGATTGACTATGCATTCTCTGCTTGCGTATGCACTAGCTGTCCAACACACATTGTGAAGTTTGCATTTAATGCATTAAACATACATTCACTGATTCAATACATACCAGCCTGCCGCCAAAACTCGCACTATATGCATCCCCCGATTAATATTTGCCACAAAATATAATGTTACAATGTCCCCATATTTTCCTAATTTACTTAAAGGAAAATGAAAAATCAACCTACTCAAACCAATAGAAAAAAAGATAAACCATTATTTTCAAGCTCAAAAAATATGAACATAAATCTCGACTATAGAAAAAAGACAATTTTTTTTTAAACAATACAATTAATTCAAAAGCAAATGCAACAATTGCACTAATAAACCTACCTTTCAGCAGGAACTAAAAAAAAATAAAAATGAGAGCCCACATTTTGAAAGGCCAAACCGAAGACCATCATCCATCTTCCCTTTTTTATGAATATTTCCTATTTAACTAAAACCATACCATTGTCATCTATCCTCCAACTCGTTTCTTCACCCTACCAACTTGAAAACATTCCGTTTGTGCAAAAGTCCATGTCTTTTTAGCCAAGCCATGAATATGCTTATCTAATATTTTCAATAATTTTTAGCCTCGAACAATTTTGATGCTTTGGCGACTTACTTATCGAACCCCTATAAAACCATCCAAGCGTGAAGCAGAGTTGGAAAACAATTCGATGAAAGGAACGAAGATGAAGCGAGATAAAGGAGGAGGAGGAGGAGGGCCGGCAGCAGCAGAGAACCCTAAAAATGCTGAGGGCAAAGGCAAATCAAGAAGTAGCCGATGGGACAAAGAACAGCCCAAGGAATCGAAGCCAAGTTCTTCCAAGCCTCAGTCGTCAAAAGAGCCAGAGGAAGCCAAGGTGGCCGTGGACCCCCAAGTTTCGAACCCGCGACCTGCAGAGCGCACACCAGCTGGAGCATCGGCATCTTCTCAGAACCCTCAGGCTCAGGCGGCAGGTGATGCAAACAGTACTGCGCAATGGAAGGCAGCGCAGGCGCCGCCTCAGATAGGCTTCGAGGTGTTGGAAAAGCGATCCATCACCATGTCTGATGGCACCATCCGCTCTTACTACGCTGTACCTTCGGATCCTTCCCATCAATCCCCCTCCTTCGCAGGTAATCACCTTACTCCTGTGACCTATTTTCTTGACATTTTTTACAAATATTGGATTTGTGACATAGGTTAGATAGGAGTTGGATTTGTGATTATAGAAGTGTATATACAGTGGGATGTAACAAATGCTTGGCACGTAAATGACTGTCAAATTAATGTTGAAGTGTTTTTATTATTCACTCATTCCATCACACCACCCCCTTGCATCCATTATGGTTGCGCCTATCTGCCTAATAACCAGAATATTCGTGGTATTGAGAACAATAGCAAAATTACAAACACTACGACACAGCAAACCTTGTGTCCTCGTGTCCTCTTATTTTGGAAAAACATTGGGTAAATTTTCGTATACCACGTACATTGATTTATCAGATTCACCCAAATACTGTTGGCCTGAGTTGGTTGGTTGGAACGGGGCGTCGACATGCTATAAACCCATGTTTGAGTCCCCAACGGTAAGAACCCCTTAATTATTTGGGAGCTTTTTGATCCCCGGCAAAGGCTGACGATTAAATAAAGGTAATTTTGCTGCTATGGATAAATCCTATGTTTTTCTTTAGTATCAGGTTGTAAGGCCTACATTTCTTATTTTTTGAATCGAAAACATTCGCATGCCATTTTATAATTGCAAAAAGTATTCATTCCTAAAATTTTTCCTTGCAGGTAACAGTACATCTATCCCCCACTTTGATAATGCAAACTTTGGTATGCGCGATTCAATCCCTGGACCTTACCCTGGCCAAGAAATAAGTAATCCATATAACCGGCCTGAAAATCCTCTTCTAAGGGAAGCTGAGATTGAGAGGTTTTACGCAGCAAATCCCACGAGACCTGGCGGCCCTGTTTATGAAGCTTCAGCTTTCAATGGCCCAAACAATCCATTTGGTGCAAATAGTGAATCGTTTTCTAGAGAAGCTCAGCCTGTTGAAGGTTCAGTTCCTAGGGATAGGGATTCTCAGTATTTTGAGGTTGGGCGTGATAGGGATTTCTTCAGGCCTGAGGGGCCTGGCAGGGAAGAACATCTTTATAGGAATTCGGGCCCTGCAGCTTCTGGCAGTGACATGGAGTATATGCGGCAGATGCGAGAAATGGAGGCACAGGATTATTACAGCAAAGAACAGGAACGGGCAAGGTTTTCCCGCATGGAAGAAGATTCAATGAGACAGAAGATGCCCGCAGTAGCAAGATCATATGACAGTCCACATGTGGCGTCTGGGTCAGGGGTGCTGCCTAATGATAGGGAACAGTGGATTTCACCATCCCGCATGGCGGGACCCAGTGGCTTTACAAACAGAGGGAGGCAAGATTTGCAGTATAACAACAGTCCACTGACTAGGAAAAGAGAGGAAGATCATGATTATCAGCGCCCTTCCAAATATCAAAAGCAGAATGATGGTTATGATAGGGCACCGGTTGATGGTCGCCCCCATAATAGTGATGTGCAGTTTGTTAGGGAACCTGTGCATGCCTTAGGTTCTGCTGGTAGCAGTGAGGATTTCAAGCAAAAAATTCAGAAAGCCTTTCTTCGACTGTCAAAAGTACTATGTGAAAGTCCAGAAGAATTCCACAAATATGAAGAGGATGGAAAAGCTGGTCAAGTGCGGTGTGTTGTCTGTGGCTGGTATGTGGGGTTATTATTTACATTTCTGGTACTTGCATTTTAAAGTTTCTTGTATTTCTCAATTATGTTGTTTCTTAGGTTTGAATGGTTATGCAGCACCCATTAAAACTTGGATTGTGTTTTGATGGATTTGTGATCGTTACTGTTTTGCCATTTGCCATGTACCATATTCTTTATCAGCCATGGCCACATTGTTTTTAAATATAGCCACTTATTTAGAATGGTTTTGCAGCAATATGTTACTTTCAGCACTTGATTGGTGTAGGTGATTGTTTTGCGACTGGTATCTTATAGGCAAAAAAGGAGTGCAACATTTAGAGGAATAATATTTCGATGCTAAACATTTTGAAGAAAACTTTAATTGTAAAGGGGAAATATAATTAGACTGTTCCTTATAGATTGTCTGTAGATGTGAGCAAGATTGGCACAGGACTTGAGATTTTGCAAATGTTTGTATTGTTTTAAACTTAGATGCAATGCACCCATGTGCACTAAAACAAGCACTTATGTTATCTCTCCGAAGTATAGGGAAAATCTCAATATCAGGACTTATATCAATATGTTATCACTATTTTCCTAATATTAAGCAATGTATATTGAAGGAATGCGATTGTATCGTTAAGGTTTGTGATTCATTTTCTTTAATTATGTAGTTTGAAGCCTCTCATAATAATATTTTTGAGAAATATTTTGTCTTTATTTATATTGTTCTTTTTTCTTGTAGAATTTGGATGGATAAAATGTTTCCTGGAATAATAAAGAATTTGTATTTTAAAACTCTATAGTTGCAGTCATAAGAACATTTATCGATAAAGATTTACATGTAGATACTAGATTGTCATTCTTGGACTGCAATAACTGTAGTCTGTGTTTATTACTGTATTAATGGTCTACAGATATCTTCCTATGAAGTATGTCACATGGTGATGCATCATTAGAATTTAGTCTGTTTTAATAACTCTCAGTAGCATTTATATAGATCCAAAATACTGTCTAGGATGCCCGAGATGTTATCTGCAAAACTTGAGTAGTATGCTTTCTGCTACTACGTTGCTCATGGATTAGCCTCTACTGTAAATAGCATGCTTCAAGCATTCTATGTATTTTGAGGTGTTTTATTTGGTTGTGTGTTTCATGATAATCTCATTCATCTAGGAAATTCTGACCCATTGCTTAAAATTCAGAAGCCTGCCTGGCTGACTTTAATTTGTCATCTGTAACATTTTGATTTCTGGAGTGTCCTGTTATTGAATCAATTTACTGGATAACTTGAAACTTTAAAAGATGCTAGAATAGGAATTTGTGCTCTCTTGAATTAAGTAATTAAAACATTTGATAACAAGGAAATCAGTTCAATATTATGATGTTGTTTCATAGTGGTTAGCTTTCAGATTTTTATGCTGATTTGGTTGTCTAAGTTGCACTGTTTGCTGTGTTTTGCAGGCAATCAAAATCTTTTATGAATACTCATGCCCTTGTAATGCATGCATATTATGCTGAGAATCCTAGACTGCGAACAGATCACTTAGGACTACATAAAGCATTATGCGTTCTGATGGGATGGAGTTATGCCTTGCCACCTGACATTGCAATGTCATACCAGTCTCTCACATCACCTGAAGCAGTAGCAAACAAAGAAGATCTAATATTGTGGCCACCTTTGGTTATTATTAACAATGCATTCAGTGGAAAGAAAAGAGATAGCATTGGAAATCGAGAGATGGAGGAGAAACTCAAAGGTGCACAAGAACAACTTGGAAATTTTCTCATTTGTTTTCTCTTCCTACTTCATTGTACGAATATTCAAGCATGTTTAAATAGTGATTTCATATATAGTGGATGAGGTCTGTCTAACATGTACAGGAAGCTTTTTAACTTTTCTCACAATAATTCTTCATTTTGCTGCACATCGTTTTTGCCAAGTACCTTTGCTCTGGCTTTGTTATGCTTCTGTGCTTGTTGAGTCTTTTTTATCTTTGAATAATATTTATTAGGCTGTGTGATTGAAGGTAGGAAAGTGTCTCAATCTGAAAGATAGATTTTATATAAATAGGATTCCAAACCCAATTTTTAGCTATTTTATAGTCAATGCAAATGGAAAGATCACTTTTCTATGATGAATTACCCATAAAAGTGCAGTGATTGCTACTTTTTGGTAACGAATTTGGCATGCCAGAGGAAGCAAGCATGGCAAAGGAACTCCTCTAATCTCACCTAACAAACTTTAATGGATGGCAGTTCTGAAGATGGGCTATTTATATGCAGATAGGGTGGTTCTTTTTTAGATTTGAGATATCTAAGTTATACCTCTTAAATTTCATGATCATATGGAGTGTTAATGCACTGTGCAATAGTAAGTTGAGTGATAAGAGATGAATAATGCCCCATAAGGACCTTGGCATTCTCATTTATCATTTATTTTTCTCCGAGTTTCGGTACAGGTGTATGGGGATGTGAGGATGCATTTCTTGCATGGAAAAAAAAAATCTTACAATTTGGAGGTGGTGGGGGCAGATTTGGGAGATGTCAGGATGTCCTTTGATGTGCCAGGGTTGTAACAATGTTTTTCTCAAAACAGGAAACGGCCCTGGGATATCAAAAAGATTCTTAAAACAAGTAACAACTAATGTGATGTGAGAATAAAAGTCAGAAGGAACATGTGGGGATGTCTTCTCCACATCCTTGCATCCCAAAATTGTCTGGCACAGCCCCAGAGGACAAGGGATGCATTAGTGTAACAGTAAAATTCATCGTATCATGCTATATCTGAGTAAAGATGATGCTTATTACTTAACCTTGTCATTGCCTTTGGATGATAGTCCTTATGGTACATTATTTAAGAAGTTTATATTAAACATGTTACCGAATGTTCTGTTCCAGTTTGATCAGGTCTCTATTGTTATTGGATTTCAGTGGATTGAGGTGTAGTTTTATTAATTAGTCCATCAGAAGTCTGGTTTTGTTTTGGAAAGCAAGCTTTCCACTTATTGTGGGTGTGCTTGTAAAAGCAATGACCAAAGTTGGAATCTCATCCCAAACCCATGGGAGCATCCTGAAATAGTAGACTTTTGACTCTTTGAGAACTTCATCCTTACCAACACTTTGATTTGAAGGTCTAACAAATAAAAAAGTAAGCCTTTCATTTGCCCATAGATACTTTGCGGGCAGGCTTATTTAATTTGATCTGCATTTTCTGTCAATTAGATCCTAGCAGAGGCCGTTGTTGATTGACATTTAGCTAGAATTTAGTTTTGATCAATATGTTTTTTCTGCGGCTTTAGCCATACCACTGGTTTTGAAATTGCAATTTTAAATTGAAACATGTATGCCTGTATTTTATTTCAATCCAGTTACTGCAAAATAATTTAAGGCTCTATTCAAGCTTGCCAATCACTCCATTATTGTGTCCTAGGAGCAAACTTTTCTTAGAGTATACCCTTGCTCTCATAATTGCACCTAGAGAAAACAAGTTCCTTGGTGGAGGGTTTCTCATTCTGTGTGAAATTGAATTCAGAATTTCAGAGGTATCTAATAGACAAATTTCATAATAATAAAGTATTAAATTGCTAAATTAGACAAACTTGAATAGTTTTAAATAACTCACTAAATCATCCCTCTAAAATGTTGTAAATACCTCGATCTTCTTAGATGAGACAATTAGGAAATTTGACCTAGTTTAGGAGTGCCCTTTTTTTATCTTGAAGCAATTGAATTGGGAAAATCTTTTCTAATCTCTCACTGCTAAAATATTGCAGAAAAGAAAATTCAAAAAAGACCATTCTGTTCATAATGTGATACTGGGTTTTTTTGGTTTAATTTTCTTTTGCATGACAAAATCACTGCATTGAAGTTGACTTTTATAGAGGATCTTGGAGTCTCTGTAAGTTAAACTCCTCCATTTTGAGTAAAGTAATCTAGTATTAGCAAGTTTTGACAATGGTGGACCTATTCTCTCATTAACTTATGTGGCATCTTGACGTGTTAGCAAGTTTTGGCATTGTTGGACCTATGCTACTTCTCATGCAACATCTTGAGCTTCTTATCAGTATGCAATTGGTCAGTTCAATTTAGACATTGGACCACCTTTAAGATTTGAGTTAGTTAAGTCATCTAGTTTGAGATGTTTTAATCTTGTAGAACCATTTGATAATATTGGATTTGCTATACATATAGGCAATGGACATTGTAAGAAATTTCTCATAGTGTAATGTTTTGTGTTATTTATGGTATTTGTCTGGATAACCATTAAACAATGAGAAATTGGCACTCAGTAGGCCATCATATAATTTTAGTCTGACAATAGAACTGAACTTTTTATTCTCCATCTAGTTGGAGTTGACCTTGCTTGTTCAATGCACTAATAAAACATAGGAAAAATGGATATGGATGTACCTGATATGTAACCATTTTTTTATATGTTTCTGGTTATTTAAATTGTTGCCCATGGTTTGATATAGAAATGATGTGAATTTCCCAGTCTTTGACCATACCACTTAACAGTTCTATGTGAAATCCAAGGGGACAGTGAATATTTCCAGATTGAGGGTTATATTTCTTATTTGAATTTGAGAACTTATGCTATGGAGGAGTTATTTGAATTTGAGAACTTATGCTATGGAGGAGAGGGCATCTGTAATTGGTAACTTCTTATTGATTGTTACTAATTACAAATTATGTATCATGTGAATACTATATGGTGAAATCAGAAATATGTATAAGCCCTGGATACATGCCTGGGATGACTTGTTGGTTATTTTGTAGTTACACCCTCCCTTCTTTGATGAATTCATCTGATTATTAAATTGACCCTTTATTCCTGGACTTGGTGGTTGCAAAGACCCTCAGATGGATTTATTATATTTACACTGTTCAAATGTGATGTTTGGAGGCCTGAAAGGAATAGTTGTTCAGGTGGCTGTAGGAGATATGCTACTGTGCTTTTTTAAGGATGTTGTAGTGCGAGTATAAGGAATATGGGGGAGTGGTCAGAGCCAACTACTTGTGAGCCCAAATGGCAATGAGGATGCTGATAAATGTTAAATGTGATGTACTGATGATATCCATAATGCACCAGGTGATGTTCATACTCGAGTCCTCACAATGATCGCTAGATTATTTATTAATTATTATGTTGTTTCTCTATGAACATTTGTGCTTGATAGGACTTCATTGAACACTGACTCCACTCACAGGTGTGCACACTCCTGTGTTCATACAGACATTCACATTCATACACAATAACCAATGTTCATGGCGCACCGAGTCCAACACTTTTTGACACATGCAGTGCACAATAGCAAACTCATGTACATACACCTGCACTCACACACGCGCACACACACTTACGTACATAAGCACACGTGCTCGCATATTTGTGCACACATGCAAACACCTGCATTCATACACAAAACATTTTGAGAAACACAGGAACATAAACACACACACACTCACACAATCACACGCCTTCAACCCCATTCATACACATAAACATTGTTAATGTTAGAGCAGCCGCGGTAGTTCCTTCCAGCTCAACATGTGAGAATATAAGTTGAATGATAGCCGTTGGCTATTCAACTTATACTTATTGTTTTGTATTATCCATCTACCAAGGCCGACATATATTATTATTGTTTTTTTTATTGGGCCGACATAAAAGCATTTTATGCTTCTCTTTAGAAGACATTTAGTTGAGGCCGACTTGAAGGTTTTTGAGGAATGCGTCTTGTATTTATTCACCTTCATCCTTCCTTGTATGCTATCCAAGAGAGTTCGATATTCATGTCTGTCAAATGCAAACATACAAAAGAAGCCCGTCTCTGTCAAGTGCGAACACAAAGAAAGAAGCCCGTCTCTGTCAAGTGCGAACACACAGAAAGAATCCCGTCTTTGTTAAGTGCGAACATAACTGAGAAATCAAGTGCGAACAGATTCTAGAGAAAAATAAGTGACTGCTATCACCTCCATCGATTTGAACTGGTATCAAGGTGCGAACCATGCGAAGGATCAGAGCGAATTCATCTGAGATGTGAGTTTGCATACACTGGTTCTGTGATATCATTCAGTGCGAGATCATACAGTGATAAATCATACTGTGCGAGATCTTACAGTGCAAGATCAAGAGCAGATTGCAATTTTCTGTAGGTGCAGTTCAGTGTTCAAGTAAAGGGCAGAGTACTTGATTGTCAACAGCCATTGTTGGTACTGATATTGGCCTTGTGTGTGGCCTCTTTGTAAAGAGACTTATTGCCATTATATCAAATATAAGAGAGATCTTTGTTGCTGGGTTTTTCTCCCTCAAGAGGAGGGTTTTCCCAGGGTATATACTGTGTTATCTTGTCTGATTTTTGATTTATTTCTGTGCATTTACATCTGATCACATAATTTAACAAACATGAGGGATAAACACAATCACATGCCTTCAACCCCATTCATACACATAAACATGAGGGATAGAGAGGGCCATCAATTTACTCTTGTGATGTGTGTATGAAAATATGGTCAAGGGGTCTGTAAAAGATGTGTTTATAAACGATAAATATTGGTCACACAGCTTCAATGATTTTTGAACTTTGTTCAAAGTTAGAATTTAAACTTGCTTTAAATGAATTGACTTATATCATAATTATAGCATGGTTGAAAAATCACTGTTCTTGATATTATATGTAATGTATAGTTTTCTGCTATGTTTGTTGGTTAGGGTTTGGTGGTTTGCTGATTTTCTTCCCCTAGGTTTGGCATGGCTGGGTTTGGCAGTATTATGTGTGTATATATTTATACATGTATGTATGTATATATACATGTACATACATATATGTGTATGTTATAAACTTATGTATGTACATATACATATATACATACATACATATTACATGCATATTACATACATTTACATACATATGTGATTCAATTGCCAAACTTTAAAGATAAATCAAAATGGCAAGTCCTATTATAAAAAATTTAGCACATCTGCATCTTCCCATTGATCCAAAGATACATTGTGCTTTTACCCTGTAAAAAGAAATGACGAAGCCCTCAGGGTTGGAGTCAAAATGCTATTTGTCAAGGAGAACAGCAATTTTTTTTGGACAGTTTATTGACAGATGCCATACCCAAAAGTTTATTAGAGGGAACCTATAGACCAAATTTCACCATTATTGCAGTTAATCATATTGGCCCTTTTTCTTAAAGCTGATAGTTGAATGGATGTTAGAAGCAAAACAACTAAATAGATTGGCATATAGCCTATGCTTTCTTAGGCTGACATAACCATGGGTGCTGCAAACATCCCACAGACAAGAAGGTTAAAGTATCCTCACTTTTAGTTCTTTCATACCTCTAGCAGTGAATCACTTGAACAGGGTACAGGAACCTGGGCAAACCCAGGCAGGACCCAGACCGGAATGAGGATCCTGTCTGGACTTGTTTGGGTGCAGCCAGGGTTCCTGCAGATTATGGTAACATAGCTTTTCAGCAATGCTTTTAGTTTGATACATTAGTCAGCTTAAGTTTTTTCCTTTGTAACAGTTTAAGATTTTGGTGTAGTGGAAAAATGGTAGTGTATTAACATTTCTGGCAACTTTGCTGGGGAGGGTTTGATTCTCACCCTTGGCAGTTTAGTTGCCTTGTGGTTGATTGTGTCCCATTTGTTGGAGCTCTTGGCTTGGCGTGGTTAAATTATTGAGTTACGGGACCCTCAACCCTGCCTTTGGGTGATCTCAGTTTCTTTAATGTCCATGGTGTCATACTCACAAAAGTTAGAGCTTTTGGTGTATCAGCAAAATCGTAGTGTTAACAATTGCCAATCCTTTTGACTTAATTCTTAGGAGGAAAGCTAAAATGAGTGTGATTGCAAGGCGTTTTTGGGTGATGGACATACATGTCCACATGAAACAAGCCTTTTGACTTAAGATTCTAGGAATATAAGTTATGGAGAATGTGATTGTAAAGCATTTTCAAGAAAGGGTAACAGCCACACGACACTGAGATTCTAAGAAAAGGGAAATGAATACTGTGGCTGCAAATGATTTTCAAGGGACAACTCACCCTTTCTGCCGAAATCATGGTGATTTTTTAATCATTAGAAGAACTCAAAAGACAGGTATATCGAGTATGATGATGTTGGTGCTTGCCAAATAATCAACCTCCCAACAAGAAAACCTGCTGAGCAAATAACAAACGATTTCCCAAGTTCAATGTCTGTTACAATGTTTGCGTTTATCTGGCATCAGCTTTT
Source organism: Sequoia sempervirens (assembly GCA_007258455.2). Lineage (NCBI taxonomy): Eukaryota > Viridiplantae > Streptophyta > Pinopsida > Cupressales > Cupressaceae > Sequoia > Sequoia sempervirens. Next base: position 241,308,624 of record VDFB02058242.1, on the reverse strand, counting down.
GAAATTTAGATCAAGTGTTTTGTGTGTTTTCATGTCATTATCAGCAGGCGTGTCAGTTTCCTTAAAATCTGATCGCCTTTGTTAGTTAACTCACTGTGTTAGCGGCATGGCTTTTATGTGAGATAAAAGATTGACTTTACTCCAATAGATCCCTCTGAATAATTATTAGGAAAAAAGTTCATAGAGCTTATAACTGTTCTTTGTAAGTCTTGAACTAAAGGTGCTATGCTCTGTGGTTTGATCTATCGACCATGAAATATTGGATTTGAAACTACTAAACATGGTTAAAGCTGAAAAATCTAAACATGTTGTTTGGATTATGCTAACAGAATTTGGTGTAGCAGAATCTCCATTTATCCAATAGGGATACTACAGTTGGCATCTTTATGAATGGATAGTGGATTAAAATGCATGTATGTAACGAGTGTGATTGTGGAGGGGATTAGATCTATGTTGCATCATGAAAGTTGAAACAAGCCTTAGAAAGGATTTGAATGTAAGATATTTACCTCATGGTGTAATGGAGTATAAGTTATGTTACAAAGAAATTGGAAATTTGGCCTAGATATGCTAGGTTTTCCATGAAATTGTTTGTCTTACAAAATTTCATTTAGGTTGTAATCATCACTATATATTGGAAAGGGACCTAAATTCTGCAAATTCAAGTAGTGGACTGTGGACATTTTGTACAATCATTGCATTCAACAGGTGGGTGAGCAGCCTGATAGAAAATGGAAAATCTAAAGGGTGGTTGAATAACTGTGTGTGAATATCCATACTTAAATGTGGTAACCGCTCCAACTTCTCTTCTCTGTTTGTAAAGCATCTTGCTAGGGAAGTGAAATCTTTTGGAAGGACATCAAGGCAACTTATTCTGCCGCTTCTCAAACTCTCTGGTTAAATATGTATGTGTGTGTGTATGTGTGCACACACACACATACACATGGGAAGGGAAGTCTTTTGGAAGGACATCAAGGCAACTTATTTTGTGGCTTCTTGAACTCTCTGGGTAAATTAAATGGAAACACCCACCTGCAAATGCACCTGAATACACACACATACACATATATGTACATACACAGACACACACACATGGAAGTGAAATCTTTTGTAAGGACATTAAGGCAACTTAGTTTGTGGTTCCTTGAACTCTCCAGGTAAAGTAAATGGACACACCCGCCTGCACAGGCACCTGAATACATCCACACACCCACACATATAACATGTACATATGCAGGCACACACGCACAGAGACAGACAGACATGCATCGCTTGTCTGTAATATGGATGGTAAAATTCCTGTCGATTGGAGGGTTGTATACACCATGGATTTGTTGAACAGACCAAATAATTCCTCTTTTTGTTGTTACTTCTATCTTTTGGATGCGGCATGATAACATCATTCTGAATATCTTTTTGGACTTGTATGTTTTATAATTGTATGACAATTATTTTTTATTGCATATGTGTATGAGTGGTATATGAAGTCTTTGTATATTCAGCAACTTAGCTCTGTAAGGAAAGATCCTTGTGCTTCTGCATGCTTTAACAATACCTATAGTTTAAATTGCCTGATATATCTATATCTCTAAAGATCACAGATGGTTACCGCATTTTTCATGTATGCCTATCACATGCTTCTCTTGGTGCATTTAAATAATTTATTCCATGCTCTTTATCTTGGAATGCAGAAAGTGCCTAATTTTATTGTAACTGGGATGTTAGTACTCATCTTGTCAGATGGTATTTGCATACTCTTAATATGTGTGCGCATAATGGATAGCAGTGGATTTTTCAAACTTAAATTTATCATTACGCTATGAACTATGAACAAAGTGGTTTGGCCACTCTAAAGGTTCACAAATCTAGGATTTGATCTTGGAGGGAATTCATTTTTGAATTTTAATGAAACTGATGGTTATGATATTGAAGTGAAATTGTGCCCATTCGTTTATACATTTTAGCCTTAGAAGATCATTACCCCTTCTGTGTCTTTAACTCATTGTAATCAGCAAAACACAGTGGTCTTTCAGGCATTTTCAAACCAAGTATGTAAAATTTATGCATCTAAACTGCCTATTTCAAAATATTGTGGCTGCATAAATGCCGTGAATTACTTTGGAAAGATGTAGCCTTCTAAAGATTGAAATAACTGATTGTAATGTAGGAAACTGTGATTTAGCTTGTGAGATTATGTTTGTTGCTTACTGCTTGCAGAACTTGGGTTTAGCGGTGGAAAGGCAAAGGCACTGCATGGAAAAGATGGCCACTATAGAGGCACTGTAGTAGTTAAGTTTTCACCCTCTTCTTCTGGGATGCGAGAGGCAGATCGGCTGGTTAAATATTTTGAAGTTAATAAACACGGACGGAAAGATTGGTTACGAGTGCAGGCTTCAACAACAAATCAAGAAAATGATGATAAGAATCCAGATTTAGTTCAGATTGATGAAAAAACTAAGCTGGAAAAGAGGGTCTTCTATGGTTATATTGCGATTGCTGGGGATCTCGAGAAACTTGATTTTGATATGAGAAAAAAGGCAATAGTAAAAAGCAGGAGAGAGATTGATGCCACAGCAGATGGTGAGATTGTGTCAACATAATATGGTCACCTTTGTTGAGGTGCCCTAGATTTCAATATTTGCTGGGATGTGTAGAAGAACTTAATGTGTGGTGTGGTATTTCATGCATGTTTCTTAAGAGTTTAGTGATTGATAATGCTGTAGACTATGGATTCTTCTAGCATGGAGTTGGCTGAGTCAACAAACTGTGAACTTGGTTCGTGAATTTCAAATGCTTATCATACAATTCTTAGCATGTATCCCCTTGATTATTGGTAAATTTGCAGTGTATAAATGTGGATTGTGCCTGCTGTGGGATGAAATGGTTTACTCAATTTGCTGGGAACCTGGGTTCTGATTATTTTTTCATTTTGTCCTATATCATGGCATTCACCTCAGGAGGACTTGAATAAAATAAATTGGGAAGTTGGAAAGGCCCTTTATTCAAATTGAAAACTTTGTTAGCAATTGCATGCTGTATTCGCCTACTTTACACAGTGGCTGAAATTATGTCACTTTACCTGTCTCTTTTTCAAGGCATAAGGTTGAGCCCCAATATTGTATAGTTTGCTGTTTTTATCATACTGGAACTATTACTCTTTGAAAATATTAGCCATTAAGCAGTATTTGCAGAAAGAATTTAGGATTCTGTGTTTGGATTGATGGAGTGTTTTGAATATTCCTATTGTGCTGCATTTGTCTATAAGACTTTCTTCTGGACCAGTCCCACTTGTTCATTCAGGGAAGTCATGGAGGGCAATTTTTTTAATCTTTTTGTTTCTTTCCCATTTCTCCAGCCGGCTTTTGATTGTTTTTATTTTTACATCTTTTCTACTGACATTATTTTAGAATGCATGTCTTTTTTTCTGGTGGTGTGAGTGTATGTCTTTTTGTCTGTGTAGTTACTTTTTCTATCAAATCTGCTCCAAATGTCTTTGTAGTCACCTTTTGCCTATCTGCTTTATTTATAAAGATTGCTATTTGTTTATACCTCAGCTTGGTGAATCACCCGAACTTGAACTTTTATTTTTATCACTTCTTATATTAATAAACTAATAATACAAACATAATCCTAAAAGGCTGGTAGGGATTTACTGCTGCCCCCATTTGGATTGATGGAATGTTTTTGAATATTCTTATTCTGCTGCAAATGTCATTTTCAGACTTTTCTGGATCTGTCCCATTAGCATCTTTAAGGACATCATGAAGGGAAAGCTTATAATCTTTTCATTCTTTTCATGTTTCTTCAGCTGATGTTTGATCATTTCCATTTTGACATCATTTCTGCTGACACTGTTTTGGTATGCATGTCTCTTTTTCTCGTGGTGTGATTTCATGTCTATTGGCCTGCATAGTTAGTCTTTCTATTACATTTCCTCCTATTGTCCTTGCAATCAACTTTTGCTCATATGCGTTATTTATAACGATTGCTATTTTTTTAAATCTCAGCTTGGTGAATTGTTTAAACTTGAACTTTTATTTTTATTGCTTTTTATATATTAGTAAATCAATAATACAAACAGAATCCTAAAAGGCTGGTAGGGATTTTGCTTGTTAGTAATAGCTTTGAATAGGGTGAGGAGATGATCAAGCAAATTAGGCGGTCCAGCATTTCGGCAATTTAATTATTATTTATCATCCAGCTTTTGTCACTTGAAGTAAGACAAGGTAGTTTCATTCAAGGATTTTACTCATTTCTTGGTCCCTAAAAACAGCTAAAGTAGAACATTCAACATACAGAACCATTTGATCGTTGTCCCAGTGAAGCGATGCAAGAAGTAGAGATAGTTCCTTGGATTTTGTCAAGGAACATTACAGATACTGTAGCAATTTTGATTTAATTTTGCTCAATAGGAAGGTGTGGCATTATTGAAATATATCTTTCAGTTTTAGAGCATTCTGCTCATTTGTTGTAGGACAATTACCATGGAAGCTGTTCTTGGTAAGCATTTATGATTTAAGTGGTTGACATCTATTCTATGGTACTCTTGAGTAGATTTACTTAGGTTACTCTGTACTTAATTCCAAAGGTTCCTCACAGTTAGCTAATGGTTTAATTTCTTAAGTTATAATACTAGAGTTAAAATTTTTATTTCAAGAGGTGTAACTACAATGGCAGCAAGGGGTGGATTTCAATAGTGTGAGTGTGTTAACAAAAAATCCCAACATAACTTCGCCGGCCACGCCAAATTAATAAAATAGTATTTAAATATTTAAATTATGACTTTTACATTATGTCCTTTTTAAAAACTTACACAACATAAAATCTAAAAGATACCTAAACATTTAAATACGTTATATATATATATAATTGCTATCTATTATCCTACTAGTTTCTCATCAGCAACGAGTAATAGATGCCTATACACCGGATTGCAAATCTGTGGGGAGTGGCAACAACCTTGAAGGGCAGTCTCACCCAAGGTGCATGTGGGTCTGAAAGACCCAATAATTTTTTCAATGGAGATGCATACTCTATTAATTTATAATTATATGAGCAATATATTATATCAATTATATTATGTTGGTATATCTTGGTGTCTTTTAGATAGGTGTATTTAAGATATCTATATTAGTCCTTATTAGGTCCACCAGAATTCAGAAGTCTTGATCACTGGCCTTCTGAAGTTGACACCTCGGATGAACATCCTTCTGATAATTCTGAAGATAGGCACATGAAGGTTTCTTTTAATTTTATTTTACAGGGATTTGTTATGTCTAGCCAATGCAGATGCCTCAAGTTAGACCTTAATGTTTGAGAAGCATGGAGATTGGAGATTCAAAGCATCATATTTGACTATTATTATGATTTGGACAATACCTTGAGGATACGTTGATGTCAAATCAATGCTTGAAGTAATTTCTCTCGTTCAAGTGTGACATCGCATCTGTGAAGTTGAATCACATATTTTATGAAATTTGACACTCATTTTATATATTAGTATATAGTGTAATCATATTTTGGTAGGTGCATATATCTTATGAGCAAAGACCGTTTGTTTTGGCTCTCCTATTTGTAGTGGAAGTTGGAGCTAAGACTTTCCTTTCTTTTCTGTCTAGAGAGAGTGGCTGTAGGGGATCTCTCTTGGGCATTAGCAGGACAGTTCATATGTCTTTATGAAAGTACTGAACAGGACTTAGCTCATAAGTGGCATTCAATAAACGAATCTGGGCAGATCACAGACAGCTTTAAAATGAAAGTTTGAATGTGTAAATGCTCACAGCTTAGCCAATACTCTATTATATTTATTAATGAGCCTTATAAAATTGATCTTGTGTGTTAAACCAAGTTTGTTGTTACATCTTTGTCTGCGAGTTCTCTATAATGTGATAACCAACATTTGAATTTAGTTTTGTTCCTGTCTGGTATTAATTTTAGCAAGAATGGCTTTTTTCTAGGGTGGCAATTTGACCCGTAAAGCCAAACATTTGCAAAAATGCATGTAGAGGGAATACTTGTTTTTCAATGGAGAATTTGAAAATAAAATCTATGGACAAGGTGACTAAAAAAAAGAAAGTAGGCATATATGTATTTCTTTTAGAGGCATAGGGGGTTTAAAAGAAAGAAAATAGGCATAATAGATGTATTTCTCGTATAGGCATAGAAAATAGGCATAGGGGGTTTAAAAGAAAGAAAATAGGCATAGATGTATTTTTTTTTTTACAGGCAGTTTGTTAAGATGATTTATGACCATTTAGAGGTCCTTCTCACGGTATGTCCTTCGAAGAGTTTGTTGAGAATCTGGAGATAGATATCTTGTTCGCATGTTTGTTGAGATTTGTTTTTAATGAGCTTAGTTTTTTGATTTCACATACTTTATTCATGTCGAGGAAAAACCAACAGGACTGTTTGCCAACCATTTAGTCAATCTTCATGGTCCAACATGATACGAGCTTTGCCAGTATTGGCTTCAATTTTTGATGTTGTACATTCAAACATGTAAGATGGCCGTTACTTGAAAGGAAAAATTTGCACTTACTGCTGAAATGATATTTGGGGTTATCAGAGTGATATTTAGGTGCTTGTTCACTTTCAAATCCAATATATGCATTGGTTCATTGTTTTATTTGAATGCAGCAGATGTTAAGCTGATGTGACCAAGTTGCATGCAAAGCAGGATGCCATGGATCACACTGTTTAAGAATTTCATGAGAAATCTAGATGTTAGAAGTTAATATGAGGTTCATTGTCAAATCCAATATATGCACAGTACGTAGTTTTATTTGAATGCAGTAGATGATAAGCTGATGTGACTAATTTGCATGGCAAGTAGGATGCCATGGATCACATTGTTTAAGAACGTTGTGAGAAGTCTAGATATTAGAAGTTAATATGATGTTTAATTATAATGAGGCAGTGGGTAGACAAAAGTTTTTCTGGGCATTAGCAACAGAGTAATTTCCCCAATTCAGGTTTTGTCATTTTGATGTTTTTGCAGGTATTACACAGAATTATGTTAAGAATAGAGGTGGGTTTCACATTCAACTAGGTTTAAAAAAGAAGCATTTAACATTTAAATCTGACCAAATGATGCTGATACCTTGAAGTGGCAGTTTGACCCTGTGCCAATAAGTACTGAAAGTCAATACAATTAAAGTTGTGTTAGAAAATGTATGCCAATAAAAATCACATTGTATATAATTTATAAATCAGTACAGAACTTGTCAGTGCATCACATCTGGGAAGTTCTCTGGTACTGAAACCACAACTCGATTTAATTCTATTATTGTGTTACAATATTTGGATTTCTTTATTTGTAGGCTTCCTGCAACTAATGTCAGCAAGAGTGGCTTGTGTGGTTTACTATTACTCCGCAAAACCAGATGATGGCATTTAAATATGAAACATGGAGAGAGAATGTTTCCTATTGTGCTGGGAATTCAAACTAAATTTGAAGGGTAGAAGTGACAGTAGAGGTTGTAGTATCGTTCTGTTGTTTTGGCATCTGAGTAGTCTTCTGTTAATTATTTGTTTTGTGTAAAGAGAGTAGATCTTTAATCCAAGTGTTTTTCTCAAAGGCTTATTTGACAGAATATTTTTCTTAGAAAGAATTTTCTTTTGTTTGCACCTACATCTTTGAAGGGGCAAGGGAAAAATTGGCAAGAAATTTTGTCTTTAGGTAAGCTCAGTCTGGTTTTAACTGTCTTTATAATGTGCAAAATTGAGTATGAAGTATTTCTTTCTTCAAAGATCAGGTAGTTGATAGGGTTATAAGATATTATCAATGTTGTTGAGTGGATGTGGAATCATGAAGTTTTAATTAGTTAGTATAGCACTGGCTTTATTGGAACATTCAATTGTTGTGCTCAAGCACTAGTCCCCCAACATGCAAAACAATACGTGTAAGGAAGAGCTTTCATTTGGCTTTTTTTGTGGCCATTTGAGTAATATATCCTCTTATGATTTCATTTTTGATTCCTGTAAAACAAATCAGGAACAAGCTTTCTTCCAAACTAGTTTTGTGCATATTGGCGGTGAATGGGAAGATTATGCTTGGGAACAAAACATACTGTTGCATCTTTACCCAATAAAAGATTATGCTTGGTCCCCAAACATGCTTTCATATGCCTGAATTATGTGCTCAGGACAAGTTACTGTAAAAGATATACCTATTTAATTGCTTTTTCCGGAACATTCATAAAGTTCAGAGAACAAATTCCAGATGTTAAGATCCATCAAAGTTACCATTTTACTATTTGTAGTCTGAAGCCTAGTTGTGATCGAAAGATTTATATGTTCTATAGCACATGAAAAGATGATAGTGATAAATATGATATAGTCTTGTACAAAGACAAATCTCATTCTCTCATAATATGATTGTGGAGGTAATAAAGGGTTGTGAATAAGGTAATTGAACTGCATGTCTCAAGCAAAACTGTCTATTTAATACTTGAGCCCTGATACATGTAAAGTGCTTCATGAAAGAGGATAGCTGTGATATGTACTCTAGATTTGCATACAAATAATATATCCTAAATCCACCATTAAGCATAATCTTTCTTTAAGGGCTACACAAAACATAAAGATAAAATCTCTCTCCAAAATAACTTGCTTTGAAGCATGGTAAGAAAAATATTTTTGTTTGAGGTGACCATGAGGGGCAAATATATGCATATTGGCAAAGCCTAGAAGGAAAAGTACATAGGAATATATTTCCAAACTCTTTGAGTCATGCAAGTTTTAGCTGGTGCAATGCAATCCCTAATATTATTTGTGCATATTTGCCATTTGGAATCCAAGGTTTCAGTCAATTGCCATTATGTGAGGGATGTGCCAACAATACAAAAAATAAGTAGGCAACTTTGAAATTTCAATCTGTGAAGTAAGATGGTATACAGATACTTGTTCCCCATAAGGTTTAATGAAGGGCATGGACTATCTGAACAAGGCTTGAGAATTGAAATAGAATATGTAACATGTTTCAAGGCCACTGGAACCTTGCTCTCCTGAAGTACATAGTGGAAATGTTTAATCTCTTAGATTTGTGTTTGCCTAAATTGGGCATTGACTGTCAAATGCAATGGTGGTGTTGGTTTAAGAACTGATTAGCAAATAGTCTTGTACTTACGTATTTTAAGAGGACAATTATTGATTCTATGCAGAAGGTATATGTTGTTGACCTTTGACATCTTCAAAATGTGTATCAAGTCCGTTGCAAAATTTAGATGACTTTTTGACCATATTTTGTACCCCCAGCATATTTATGGTTTGTCTTAATTTTTGAAGTCAATAATGTGCCATTTTTGGTGCTGTATTGAATTTTGATTATAGTTAAATGGAATATGGGCTCTGTTGCGGGGATGATAATCAGGTTAAGGTACATGAATAAATGAATAATGAATATTATATTATATATAAATGTATCAAACGGAAATTGTACAGGGGGATAGGGACACAGTACATGTTCCGATAATTGAGTTCTTAGTGCCTATGATTTAATTTAATTTTATAGCCATGACTGGTGTTCAAATTCAAATTTTATCTTCCTTTATAATTTTTTTGAGACATTTTAATGCAATTTCTGATACTGTCATAGTAAAATGTTACAGTATGAAGCACCATGATATTAACCATTAGTGAAATTTGTTACAGTTGAATTTTTTAACTGACCATTTGAGGCTTTATCTTTTTCACTTTGCTCTAAAGATTTGTTATTATTATTTTTTTTTAAAGGAAGTCAATTGCCTAGAATAAAGTCTGTGTATGCTATTATTATTGTCCTTAAAAGTGTCCGTCTTGGGTTTCTTCATAATTGTTATAAGAGGAAACACGTCTTCGAGTAAGTTGATTTGAGTGGGTAAGGAATTTTAGATGAATGACAGTAAATATTACCGTTTTTTGCTTTTCCTAACCGCTTTCATTTTATGACACAATTCACATGTAACTTATAAGCATGTGCGTATGCATGTTAGTCAAGTCTGGTAAGAAAATAGGTTGTAGCTGTAACCTTTCTATCTTAGTCAAGAATATCGATATATCTTGTTACACATCAAGTAGAACACTTCTAATGATTGGAAATACAGTAGATCTTGAAGGTTGCCAATCTAAAATAATTAATATGAGAATTGATTTTCCTGTCGAAGCTCCATTTTACCCTTCTATGGTTACAAATAAAGGCAACATCTCTATCGTGCAACTATATGGACTTTCGTTTCCCCAGGACAAACCCTCAAATAAGGTAAACTAATCATTTGTTGGATAATGGTAAACTCAAGGCTAAAGGTCAATTGGATTAGAGAAGTCGAGCTTTCTTATAATTTGATAGCACGTATGATTACTGATCATATTCTGCCACTTAGTATTACAACCAAAAATATGACTGAACATATTCTCGTTATGGCAAAAATATGACTGAACATATTCTCGTTATGGTTATTTTGGAAATGTATGATGAAACTGAATTCTTAATTGTCCTACAATCGTGGTATATCAACCATATGGACGAGTCATGTTGAAAGATGGTAACTATGGCAGGTTGAAGGAAATTCACTTTTATGTCAGAGTTAAAACAAGGACTTTTAATACATGTATAAGAGCAAAGATTTAAAGGGACACCTTTATTTTCTGCCTAGAGTATTTATTCTTTAGAAAGCCTTTGTCCTTTAAACCTTTTGCAATGGGTGTGGGGAAATGTTACGTTATTGATAAAAACTGGATAACATGATAAAAATTTACAAAAATTGAAGTACCTTACAATTTTCTTTAATAGCAAGCAAACACAAGAAGTTAGTGATTGCAATTACCTTTGGATATGGTTTTAATTATAAAATGAGCTTCAGTCATCATGTCAGGCCTATCGCTTGTTAGGAATGAATTCAGCCTTCATGTGTATGGTGTATGCAATACAAACATAGGCTACTTGTCAAAGTGTAATCATACTAAATCCATATTTGTACGATAGGGGAGAGGAACCAGTAGTTGTGCACCCTAACTTCGCGATTCTCAAAATTCTACATGGAAATTTTAAATCACTCCCAATTTTTTACAACAGCTTACTTGGCAAGTCCCCTGCTTATAATGTTCGTTTCAAGGCCACATCATCAAATATGATGCCACATCAACATGCTTTTTGTCAAGTTGTTCAAAAAGACCCCAAAAAAAGGGAGACCAATACTTGTGCATTCACATCATGGGTAGTTGAGTGCTGATGTGGCATGACATGATTGGTTGCTTTTTAGATCAAAGGAATACATTTTGTTTAATTATGGGCAGTCAAGTCACAACTATTACTCATTATATAAACAATCACTATCACAACTATTGGGCATTATATAAACAACTACTATCTCAACTATTGGAACATGCTCCATTATTGGATCCTCTCCCCTAGGAAAGTATAGAAATAAATGAAAAACCCAAAATTTGTCTAATAGTAAAATATTGAGATAAATTACCGAGATTGTTGGAAGTCAATGTAAATGTGATACTATTATATTGGGACAACTCATAACATCGAAACTAGATTCTTAGCACTTAGTTCAAATATCACATGCTTCCAATTGTAGAGCTTGAAGATATACATTCAAATTTAACATTTAAAAGTCATAACAATCTAGTTAAATTTTTTTATAAAACAAGTTGCAAGAAAAAAACTTAAAAGTTTTAATTTCCTAACTCACAATTATGCTATATTTGAAGTCTAGAATAAGAACATGTTTAATATTGTTTTTTATTGGCATTAGTGTAATAATAATTCATCACAATTATTTTTAAGAAATAATTTTTTTATTAAGAGGGGTAAGCACTTTTGATTTGGAACTATGAATTGGGTGAGATCACAAATGAGGGACTTCATCCTTGATATAAATTCTCAACAATAATAACAACACAACAACTTAACCATCATACTATGCCACTATTGGCAATTTTCAAGAAATAATTAAGTTTTCTTATTCCTTTCAATATTTTTTGAAATGTTCAATGAAGAATTGCTATTCCTTTACATTTTTTAGAATAGCTTCTTGGAAGATTGATCATATCTCCATTAGGAAGATCCAAGAATAATTGATTGGAGAGGACTAATCAAGTATAAGCTTTTATTAATTAATTGTATAATTTTAAATGATTTGAATGGGTTGTCAATTTTATAGTTCAAGGAGTGATTAAAATAAGAATAATGAGGGGAGAAAAAATGTTCTAAAAAGGTATTATTCCCAATTAACTCAAAATTTCTTGTTCCTAATTAACTTGGGACCATATGAGACAAAGGGAGGTTATGCAACTTCGCATATCAATTTATATAGATATGATAATCTCCTCAAGTTGGTGTAGATCTCCCTATATAATCTTATTTATATAAGAATAGGATAATGGCATATAAGATAATCAGACAATTTAAATATTAATGACAAAGGTAAAGGTTCACTTAGCTTAAAATGTATTATAAGATTATGAAATATACAAGGTCAAGTAATAAATACATAGAATTTTTTATTTTTTATTATTTTTCATTTGAATGTTTTATTGGATCTCCATTGTTTCTCTCGAAAATGTCCATTATATACCTTTGTTAGGACTTGTTCTTGCAATGGCGTTTAAGTCTTGCATTATTTGTTTCTTTAGAATCATTCCTTGTATGATCTGTATTGTCTTCTAAAAGGCCATGTGTGCCCTTTTATAAAATTTTGGTATATTAGCCTTTTGTATGAGGATCTATAACATCACTATAATTGCCCTTTGTTTGGGGTACAACATGTTTTGCTCTTGTACAATCCTTGCTATCTTGATGTAAATCTTGTTTGAGTGCATCTAAATCCATGTGCAACTCTTGCTTAAGCTTTGGGGTGACGCTATGGTGCACAAGATCCATTGTTGCACAAATCAATCACACTCCATCTTTAAAAAGTCAATGGGTGTCATAATGTTAGGATATGTGGCCAAATGTTATGACATATTCTCTCATATAAAACTACCACCTTTTAGTAGGCTTGTTAGGAAGGTTAGATTTGTAGTTAATATGGAATGGTTCAAATTATTCTAAGTATACACATTCTTTATCCCTTGGTTTGAATCTACTTTTAGGTGTGCATTAATGGTAGCTTGACAAGTTATAGTTTTGAGGTTGAAGTCAAATAAGTTTTTTTTTTCTTCTCTATCTAGTCACTTATTTATATCCAATCACATGACTCGTTAAATGTCAATACTTTGGGGGTGTTAGGAAAAAATTAAACGAGGGGTTAATTGTTTTGTAAGCTCATGGTATTAGTCACATGGTTTTACGTAATACCACTTGGTGGTTTCATGCAAGTTTATGTCTATAGAAGTAAACACGTGTGGTTGTCTAAGGTTGGTTAATTGGCTATTCTAGCTAAGGGGTTGAGAGCATCTCTTGTTTGTATTTGTGAGGGTTTGAAGCATAGCGTGAGATGTGTGGTTATATGCTTGTTCACATGGAGTGCATGTAGAGAGCTTGGTGTTTCAAAAGTGTTCATGTAGAATGAAGATGTATTTTAATGATTTCATTGTTGAATAATACATGTGTAATAGATGCTTTTGGAGGTTAGGTTTTCCCCCTTGAGGATTTTCCCAAGGCATATCTTGTGTCATATTTTGATGGTATTTTGTCTATTCTTTGCATATAGATTTTGAATGATGGTTTACATATATTTCTTTATTTGGGTTATGTGGAAATTGTTCTAAGTAGTTGCAAATTTCCTTTCACTTGACATTAGATCCATGGTTGTGGTTTGTATAACCTTTGTTGGAGCAAATTTGGTGCATATTTGAGGAATCAACATTGGATAGGTTGAAAAGTAGAGTATTCACATCTTAGGATTTGCTTATTGGGTTGGGCAACGTAATTGTGATGTTGAAGGTAAACTATGCAATATTTTCCTTTTGAAAGTAATTGTTTGAATTCCCCCATTCTCTTTCATGTTAGCTATCATTTGTGTGATTTGTTTGATTGATGGCTAGTTCATTTGAACTACACTAGTTGGTTATAGAGCACACATTGTGAGTTTGAGTCATAGAGGTGAGCTTGTGAGAGTTTTATAAGTACAAGCATTTGTATAGTGTTATTGCATTGGTGAACCAAAGGATGGTGGCTTAAGGCATTCCATGGGATGGGTTAAGCTATGCAAAGGTAAGGTATTAAGAAACATTGTTGAAATAATATAAGAACTTTGAGAGTCTACCTTGACCTTGCCATGATCTAGATAAGGAGTGTAAATGTTTTAGAAAGGACAACAATAATATAAGAACTTTAAGAGTCTACCTCGACCTTGCCATGATCTAGATAAGGAGCGTAAACATTTTAGAAAGGACAACAGTAATACAAGAACTTTGAGAGCCTATCTCGACCTTGCCATGATCTAGATAAGGTTGATTTGAAAGAAAAAAAATTAGATGCTAGCAATGGTGAAGAATATGTTGATGAATTTTATGCATTTTAAAGAAGCTTACTATTTTGAAGACAAAAAGAGATTTGAAACTCAACATGGATGGTTGCCTAGTTAGTTTGGGAGTCTCTGGGTCTTGGGAGTCATGTTTTTGAGGGTCATGAGACAACTTGATGGAGCATTGTGGATGTTTCTCAACAGCCATTGTTGTTTAATTATTAGGGAGATTTGTGATTCAGATGTTCATGGAGGTGGTAATCTAGGAACTTGAGAATTCAACTTGAGCTAAACATTTATGGGGGTTACGAGGCAACATGATGGAGTTCTACTTGGTCTATATACTATTTTCAAATAAAAGCTTCTACAGGGTTCATGGTTTTGAGTGTACTTTGTTATACATTATATTAGTATGCTCTTCTAAAGTCCAGTAAGCCTTAAGAGGGGGTATGAGAAGATACAACTTACCTTTGTAATAAAGTCACCATAGTGACTTCCAAGTGATTTTTTTTTTTTTTTTAATATTTAGTTTCTATGTCACCTAACATGTTTATCCATTTCATCTCTAGTCTCTGTATAAGACGATGAAACTCATTGTAATCTATATCCTAATATATTATAATATAATATTGTGTTCTATTTCTATTTACAACATAATGAGGCATTGTTGGGTAGCTTAAAGGAGCCAAACATTATTAGACTCAATGAGTTTGTAGATGTGATTGTTGCATGAATGTTTGGTGGATTGTTGTCAGTGTGCACGATCCAAACTACATGGATTTGATTTGGGGTTCTAATTTTCCAAATGAGGGTCTGTACATAATTATCCTTGACATGAGTGTGAAATTGAGCAAGTTGAAAAATTGTTGGAGCAAGATTTAATAAGGGCAACTATGGCTCCTTACATAGTGCTTGTTATACATGCATCAAAGAAAGAGAGTAGAGGATGTATATAGACTCTCATGCCATCAACAAGATCACTATTAAGTATTGGTTTCCTTTGTCATGCATGGATGATTTGATGTACTATTTGATTGGTGCACTCTACTTTTACAAGAGAGATCTCAAGAGTGGATATCATTAGATCTAGATAAGAGAGAGATGATTGGAAGACCACATTCATAATGAAGGCTTATATAAGTGGCTTGTGATGCCATTTGGGGTAATAAATGTCCCAATCACATTCATGTGGTTTTAAAGCTGTTTCTAGGAAAGTTTATGGTCATATTCGGTTGACATCTTAGTGTTCAACATGAGAAGGGAAGAGCGTCTTGCATTTCTACAACAAATGTTGATAAAATTGAGAAAGGAGTTATGCATCGATGCAAAGAAATGCATGCTCATGATGAAGGAACTTGCATACAAGATTAATTATATCTTAAGAATGATTGAAGACATAACTTGAGAATGTCAAGGTGATAATTGAATAACTAGAACCAAGAAGCAAGTTGAGGTGAAAGTTTCCATGGGTTGACAATATATTGCAAATTTTTTATTAGGAACTTTAGTGGGATTTGTGCACCCTTGACTTTCTAAATGAGAAAGGTAGGGTTTAATTGGATGTTGCTACCAATAATTTTGTAGACGTGAAGAAAATGATAAAGTAGCATGTGCTAGCACTCTCAAACTTTGGAAAGCAAAGCTTTGGAAAGGGTTTTCCATATGGATTGTGATGCTAACAAAAGCATGATAAGTGTTGTGTTGAATTAGGAAGTTAGATCAATCACATGTTTTAGTGAGAAATTATTCAAGGATCAAAAAACACATTCTATCTTATTTTGAAATTGCATGTATGCCCATTTATATGATATGGTCGAGTATGTATCCAACCTCCTAACCTAAAATAAAGGGAAAGGATATCTTGTGATGTGGGATATGTGATTTCAAGTTCCTAGATAAACTTGCTTTGATAGGTCCCTCTATTTTTTAATAGGGTTCCCAAGTTACCCACTATTAGGACTCAAATCTGTAATGTCAATTTTTGCTTGAGTCCCTTCCATTTTGTGTTAGTCATATTTGACCCATTATTTAGAATTGATATAAGACATTCTAAATAGGTCCCCTAAGTGTGAAAAATGTAGAAATACTTAAAAAGTCTAAGTTTGGGTTGTTTCTAGGGTTTGCCTTAATGTTTCGTGTGTTTATTGGCCTTTTAGGGTTGTCATACTTGCATACCCTCCCTATTGATCTTGACAACCCACTCATGCCCTTATAAATTTTGTCTAAGTGTTTTTTGGAATATTGGAGTTTTGCATCTAAGCACTTTTGTTGGACTTGTCATTCTTCACAAGCCCCTTCCAAAAATCTATATTTCCCCTCTTGGTTCGTTTGCTTATTTTAGAGTATTAGATTTCCCCATAACTCACTACCATTCTTGGCATTTAGTATGAGTTCTTCCAAATCATTGAAGCCTGAATGCATATAAAAGTTAGTCCTTTGATTGGACTTTTAGACATCTTCATCCTTCCATCCCTTATGGTAGTTATTTCATCGCATCTTTGTTCCTTGAACCCCCATCCACTGTACCCAAAAAAATTCTCTAAGTCTTTTGGAGTCAGAATTTCAACCATTCCTTATTTAAGCACTCTTTTTCATTCAACCTTGAAAGTCCAGAATCTTGTTGATTTGTTGTATACGATTTATCATAGTCAGAATTTTAGTCATCCCTTGTCTCGATATCTCCTTAGAGTTATCCTTGATCCCCCCACATCACGAAAGCTTTTCCTTTGTTAGGATTCCCTAATTTGATTTTCTCCCTTTCCCTCTCCCTTCTAGCACAACTTCCCAATCTTCCTTGATTCCTCGATTGCTCGACATTCCAATCTTGACATGTGGTATGACTTTCCTTTGACCCCCTATTGTCCAAAATTCCCATCATTTTTATGTTGCGAACCCCACCTACCCTCTTAGAAGATCAAAACTTTCATTAATGACTTGATTTGGCCTTGAAACTACTAGAGTAGATCCAATGACATCCATAAATCATCCTTTATATAATTGGCATAGATCCAAAGGAAAATGACACTTTGCGCATACCCTAATTAATTACACTAGTTGAGATTGATACACCATATCTAGGTTGTTGTTTCAATGGATTTTTGGGTAATCTCCTTGTCTCTGCAAAAGATTCGACATGCCATTAATATTTATAGGTATGGAAAATGGACATAGAATGATTCTATCATTGTTCCAGATTTTTGTGAATCTGAAAGGGATAAATTTGGTAGACAACATTTATCACAATGATAATTGAAGCATGGGTGATCTTTGCAAAATCAAATCCACTTGCTTCTCCTTCACAACTTGATTTTCTAGGTTGCCAATCTATATATTCAAGTTCTTTATTCATTCAAGTGTTTAGCTGTTGAGCTAATTTGTTGGTCTAGGATAGTCTACATGTTTTAAGGCATCAAATGACACTTTTCTAAGTTGCACATGAAGGGGTACACTTTGTAACAGTGTAGGAAGGATATTGTAATGTATGTTCATGTAATTGTATGTCTCCATGGTTTGTTGATTCAAGGAAGCATTATAATTGTAGTTGTATGTTTCCTCTTTTCACATTTGTTAGCATGATTGTAATGAGGGTTTATGGTTTGGGACACCTAATGAATTTCAAATGCTTTATAATTGTCATTCCTTTGTTTCATGTGGGTATTAGTTGTTTGGTTATGGATTAGTAAGTATGTCGATTACATGCAGTATAAGTATGTGATTGTATGCAAGTGTTGTTTAATTTCATTGATGCTATGCAAGATTTATCTCCTTCCTTTATGTTGTTCGTGACTCTACTGCCCAATGGAGTAGGCATTAGTCCATATTGGTGAAGAATCAATCAATCAACCATTTAATCAACTTCCATCTTGTTAGTTGTAGTAGTGTAGATATGCATGCTGTTCATCGATCTAGTAAAACAACCAGGGAAAATTTCAAGCAACCTTATTGGATAAACCTTTAGAGGATATTGTTTAGTATGCCTACACCTTGCTAGTGTGTATGTAGTATAAATAAATATATCTTAAGGGATTAATGAAGCCGATAATTGTGGGTGCATGTGCAAGGTGTGTAATAAGCTATATAGGGGTTCTGTGCAACTAGTGTTGCTTGAATCAGTGACAACCTTGGGATCAGATAAACAATTTGTATTTGACTATAGTTATTTTAGTTCATTTTTGTTTGATTCAATACTTGTTAAGGTATAACCCTAGGAATACCCTTTTGAGTCTAAGTTGAGCTTGAAGCCTAGGAGAGAAAATCCACTCTCATAGAGTCGAGCTTTACATCTCCACGATCTAGTGTTGATTGGATTTCACTTTCATATCAACAACCATAGCCTTGAGAGTGAGATTTTGTTCTTGGAAGAGTGGTTTTGGGACCCAATAGATTGGTGCCATTGTCAAGGAGAACAAAGACTTGAAATTGTGTTGAAAATCACGTGAAAGAAAATTTGTAATGTTTGCTATTGTGCATTTGTTGTGTGTTGGACTTGGCCTCCTATCAACTTATGCCAATAGATTGACGTCGTTGTTGAGGAAACAAAATTGTAAAATCATCTCGAGAACCTTAGCAACTTGAGAAAAAATGTAGTTGTGTAATTTGGGAAAGTTGGTAACTCATCAACTTATGTCAATAGAATGATGTCATTGCTAGGGAGGAATTAGTTGTTGTCGGGTCCTATGTAATAGGAAGTATCTTGAATACCTCTGCAACTCACAACATGGAAATATTCCTTGTTTGGTATGTTGAATTTTTAATTGGGAAATTTTATTTTCTCTTCCTAGTGAAGAGTAGCAACTCTATTTCACTCAAGCTAGAATTAACAATCAGATTGAAAAACTTTGTGATGGAATGAAGGCAACCCAAATACTAGCAGGAACATTGAGAAGTTATAGTTTCAATCAGTGCACAATGACATCCATCATGGGAAGCTCAAAATAATGGCAAGTCACTCAAATCTACCTATAATTTTTTAGAAGTCAATTCTACATGTAAAAATATCGTTTCTTCTAATTCAAGAGATCAATGCCTGTTTACTTTTGAAAACTCAAATAATAGTAAAGTCAAAGAAAATAGAAAAATATAGTAGTCTGATTATGTCACAAAAAGATATGATATGCTTGTTGGGATAAGAAGGGTGCATGAAATGATGGATATTTACAAAGTTGTGGCATGCAATATCAAGACCTAATACCATATTTTGATGGCCACCACTCCCTTTCTCCCAGTGTAGCATATAAGTTTGAAGTTGAATAGGAGAACTTGACATGCTTTCACAAAGAAGAGGTGTTGAATTTTCTGAGAGTAATTGAATCCCTTGAGACTTGCATTCAAGGTTATGATATAGTTATTGGTTGAAGCAATTTGGATAGAATTCTTAAGGTGTGTGAAATATTTTCACACTAGGAATCATGAAATGGTTAGCCAATATCCCCCTTATCCTAGTTGTCATGTGAAGATGAAATTGAAAAATGTCGAGCACACCTTGAGTTGTTAGAAACTCAAATAGTAACATTTGAGTATGTTGATGGTCTCGTCATGATAAAAAAGGATGAGCTCACTTATGAGGATTATAAGGAGAATCTTAATGATAAAGATACTCAAATATAAATGGATCATATGACTGTTGATGGAAGAGATTGAGATATATCATACAATATGTAGAATGCTGGTATGAGACGTTGAGAGATACAAGCAAATGATACTAGCCGATATCCTCTTCTTCCTAAGATGTCATGTATACAAGAGGTTAAATGTGATGATAAGGTGTTGTATCACCTTAGACAACTACTTGCAAAGTGCAAATTGTAGAAGGTTCAACTGCCCTTTTAGTGAGCAAAATGGAAGATATTTATGATGGGGATGAATATGCTTCCTGTTCATACAATCCAACATCAAATTAAATTTCACATTCAAACCTACATACATCCATATAGACGGAAAAATAAGAAATTAATGAGGTTGTTGAGCTTGAAAAATAATGTGAAGAAAGAACCTAGGCATTGCAATCCAATGTCCATCCTACAACTACAAAAAGTCAGGTTACTTAGTTCCCTACAACCAAAGTCTACAATTAGATGCCTAGATTTGATAGATATGATATCAGTGAAGGGGACACATATATTGGTGTATTTTAAAATTTAATGGAAAATTTTCAATTTGAAGATTAGGACACGTTGATGGGATTTTTTATTAGGTCCTTGCATGTAAAGGCATTGAGGTGGTATGAAAGTTTTCCAGAACATTCCTTTTCCTTTTGGAGTGACCTTGTGATTGCATTTGAAGAAGAGTTTGACTTGGATGCTGTTGATTTTGTGCAAGAATTAGAAAACATGAAATGACCAGGAGAATCTAGCATGAAGTTTAGTCATAGGTTCATTATTATTCTTTCTAAGATAATAGAAATGTTTAGACCTAACACACCTGATTGTATTGATATGCTTCTTAGAGCCTATAATGTTATTGCAGGTTTTGGTTTGATACAAAAAGAATTTAATTTCATTAACATGTAGTAGCCAGTTTTTCCTTGAGTACATTGATAAAGTGAAAATGGATATGATTGCAAGATCATTATCCTCAAGTGTAGAGACTGTTGGTAATGAGAAAACTATTATGAATATGTAAGGGCATGTATATTGCATCAAGTGACAACACCATATCAAGTGATGATTGTGTTTGTAGGTAGGTGGAGGAAGGTGTTGATGCATTATATGACAACAATATAGATGAAGATGACAATATTTGCACATACCCTCAGTTGTATTAGTCATCTGTGGATGATAACAATGAAGTAATTAATGAGGATCTCCAATTTTAGAATGAGGAATATGACTCTACTATTTGGAACAATGAGGTGGACAAAGAAGAAGAGTTGTGTGTATGTGAGCAATCAAATGGATCAATTTTTGAAGTTTATTGTATAGAGTGTGCACATGAGGATGATGTGAAGGATGAACAAGAAATTAGTTTCTTGTTTGATTGATTACCCTATTTTCCCCTAGTCTGGATGTTCAAGCTACTGATCTTTATTTACATGATGATAACTTAGACATGGATGCACTTGGTGATAGTATTGTTGAAATAGGTGTTAGTGTAGTGAATGATTCTTTTCCTAAAGATCTTTCCCTTGATAATTGCATAGATGGTGATCATGTGGATGCATATGAGAACATGTTTATTGGGTGGAAGGTTTGTTATTTTTTTTCACATAAAGTGTTCTTTGATGAGATCACACAAGCTTATTGTACCAATGATTGAGGAAGAAGAGATTAAAATAATAAGAAAATTTGAAAAAATTAGTTCACATAAGGTGTTGTATGGTCCTAATATTTGTGCTTATGAAATGTATATTAGTACATATGATAGTGAGTTATGCTAGTTGCCTATTGCCCCTAAAATGAGTAGAGATGAGTACAAAGTTTTTCTTCATGATGAAGACAATTTTTTATGTGGTGGGTGATGACATACTTGAGTTTGATTATTTTACTTGAACCTAACATACAATTTGTGATGACATTGAGCAACAACAAACACATCGAGTAGATGCTCTGCCTATTTCTCAAATTTTATATATTATGGAGCTTCAAATTTTTTAGTTCTACATGTGTAAAGCAAAGTTTCCTTGTTTAGATTAGTACGTTAGTATGGCCTATGTTTCATTAAAATGCGAGTTGGGAGCATTTTCTTTTTGTTTCAACTCAATTGATAAGGTCAATAGGTATGGTGATGTTTGTGTTTTTGTTGAGGCTAACCTTGTTCTTCAACTTATCCCCTTGGCTACTTTAGACTTCAATGATATATCATGGCATGGTTTAGAGGCTTATTCTTTGTGGTTTCCTTGCAATAGCAAGGTTAATTGTGAAGGCAACCTTCAATTTTTTTGGGAGGCAATCATAGGTTGATGTATGTGAGAGGGAGCTCACATTTGATGCAGTTTGGTGATGAAGATAGCTTTGAATTAAGGGAGATTAATTCCTTTAACCAAATGGTGTTTGATATAAAGTGATTTAGTTTGCTCATGGTCATGTGCCATGCGTTTTTATGCAAGGTCTAACCTACAAATGATGTTGCAAGTTATTATTTTCATATATATAGTGTTTCCATGTTTGTGTTGTGTTGTTTTATAAAAATTATTGTGTTAGTGCAATCATGACCCTAGTTTGTTATTGTTCCTCATTTTTGGTTTGCTCTTGAAGATCTGAATTCTTATTGTGCTTGCAAAAGACACACATACCCAATCAGTGCTTGTTGGGACTCAAATATGTAATGTCAATTTTCACTATAGTCCCTTCCATTTTGTGGGATATTCATATTTGATCCATTGTTTATAACTAATTTGAGACATCCTAAATAGGTCCCCTAAGTGTGAAAAAATGAAACAATCCTTGAAAATTCTAAGTCCAATTATTTTTGGGGTTTTCCTTAATGTTTTGAGTGTTTGTTCGTATTTCAAACTTTTGGGGTTGTCCATACCTACATACCCTTCCTACTACTGTTCATGACCTTATAAAATTTGTTTGTGTTGTTTTTCAGAGTTTCAAAGTTTCACATTTAGGTATTCTTGTCAGACTTGTCATTCTTAGCATGCCTTTCTTGAAAGTGTATATTTCCCCTCTTAGTCCTTCTGCATATTTGAGAATATCAAATTTCAAATACCTCGATACCATTCTTGGCGTTTAGTATGAGTTCTTCCTAATCCCTGAAGCCTGAAAGCATATAAAAATTCTAAGTCCTTTGGTCAAACTTTTGGACATCCTCATCCTTCCATATGACTTTGCATGCATATGCAACCTAAAGGACTCCAAACAATACACTTCATCCATCCCTTATGGTACTCATTTTGTTTGCATCTTTTTTGCTTGAACCCTGATCCATTACACCAAAAAATTCTTTGTTAGTTGAAGTCAGAATTTTGGCCATTCCTTATTCAATCACCCCTTTTAATTCTACCTCAAAATTCTAAAATTCCACTAATTTTTCCTATATGAATTATCAAAGTCAAACTTTCGGTTGAACCTTATCTCGATATCTCTTTAGAGGTATTGCCAACCCTTGATCTTGACATCTCAAAAGCCTTTTCCTTTGTTGGAATTCCCTTATTCACCTTCCTCCATTCTCTCCTCCCTACTAGAATGACTTCTCAATCTTCCTCGATACCCAATTCCCTAATGCTTCAACCCTAGCATATAGTATGACTTACCTTCGACCCTTGACTATTCAAAACTATCACCATTTTCACTGCAAACCCCACCTACCCTCCTAGACAACTCAAAGCTTCATTAATTACCCGATTTGACCTTGCAACTTCTAGATTAAATATTATTGTGTCCATAAATCATTCTTTATGCAATTGACATAGATCCAAAGGAGAATGACACTTTACCCATACTTTAATTAACTGCATTAGTTGAGATTATAAAGCTTGATGATTGTCATGCCATTACTAGGGAATTGTTTCAACATATTTTTTGGATGATTTCCTTATCTTTGCACATGATTCTACACACCATTAATAATAAGAGGTATGGCGAATGGACAAAGGATGATTCTATCACTATTCTAGATGTTTGTGAATCTCAAAGGGGTAAATTTGGTACATAAAATTTACCACAATGATGACTGAAGCATTGGCGATCTTTGCATAATCAAATCCACACACCTTCTTCACAAATCAATTTCCTAGGTTGCCAATCTATATATTTAAGTTCATTAATTCAAGTGCTAGGTTGCTAAGCCATTTTTTTTGGTTTGGGATAGTTTGTGGGTTGTTTTAAGGCATCAAACGATGGTTGTCTAACTTGCACATGAAGGGATACAATTTGTAACATTATAGGAAGGATATTGTAATGCATGTTCATGTAACTATATGTCTCCATGCTGTTTGTTGAGATTCAAGGAAGCATTATAATCGAGTTGTATGTTTCCTCTTGCCACATTTTTTGGCATGATTATATTGAGGGTTTGATGGTATGTGACAACACTTAATGAATTACAAATTCTTTACAATTTTCATTCCTTTGTTTCATGTGGGTATTAGTAGTTCTAGTTATGGATTATTAAGTTTCTTTTTATATGTAATATAAGTCTGTGATTATATGCAAGTGTAGCCTAGTTCTGTTGATGCTGTGCAATTTTTGTTTCCTTCCTCTGTGCTATTCATCAATCTAGTAAAACTAGGGAATAATTGCAAGCAACCTTAATGGATAAACCTCCAAAGGATCATGTTTAGTATGCTTGCATCTTTCCATTGTGTATGTAGTATAAATGAATATATCTTAAGGGATTAATGAATTTGATAATCGTGGGTGCATGTGCAAGGCATGCAATTAGCTATATAGGGGTTTTATGCAATCATTGTTGCTTAACTCAATGACAACCCTGGGATTAAGTAAGCAATTTAGGTTTGGCTGTAATTATTTTAGTTTATTTTTTTAGTTAAATACCTATCAAGGTATAACCCTAGGAATACCCTCTTGATTCTAAGCTGAGCTTGAAGTGTAGGAGAGAAAATCCACTCTCATAAAGATGAGATTCAACTCTCCATGATTTTTTGATAATCAAATTTTACTTTAATGATTATAAACTTGGTGTTGAAAGTGAGATTTTGTTCTAAGAAGTGGAGCTATGGTTTTAGGACTCAACACTTACCTCTAGCCAATATGGCTAAGGGATCCCCCTTGAAGTATTGTTTTGGGGAAGAGTTGTAGTCATAGTAGGACCCCTAACACTACAATTGTTTCAGGGTCCCTCAACTAAGAATTCTTTTCCATAGTGCAGTAATTGTATAAGTGGAGGTATTGCTTGTTTCCTAAAAAGTTTGTATTATACATTGACCATCAAGTGTTAAAGCTCATTAACAACTAGGAAAAGATAAATTAGAGGCAGATAAGATGGGTGAAAATTTGCAAGGTTATTCCTTTGTCTTGAATCATTGTGTTAAGAAGATAAATAGAGTTGTAGATGCCTTGAGTATTAGGTTAGTGTTATTATCCATGCTGATTAATGAACTAGTGGGCATGGAGATGATGCATTTATATGCCACATTTGGATTGTGTAGATGCTGCATGATGTGCATGCATGGATCCATGGGATGATGCAAGAGGCTCATTTGATGAGTACTTTATGCAACAGAGATACCTAATTAGGATATAATGTTTTTGCATCCCACAACATTCAATGAGGGAGAACCTCAATGGAGTACTACATTGTCGCAAATCAAACAATACTTAAGTGTATATAAGATATGCCATGCCAAACAAGGGATACTACTATTCGAGTTTATTCAAAGATGTGAGAAGGTTCATGAAATGTTTCATTTCATGTAATGTAACAAAGGGAGTAAGACAACACTAGGTTATACAAATTGTTATTCATGCTATACAAACCTTTGAAAGAACTATCCATGGATTTTGTTGTTGGTTTGTCATGCACATAGAAAACTAAAAGGAAGTTGAGTGTGTAGAAGATGCTTCCTACACTAATCTAAGAAGGGGGGAGTTGTTAAAATTTATTTTAAACACCTTTAATTAGTTACAACTTTAAACATATGCACATTCAAATTATGTAAATCAAATAAACAATGCAAACCATAACACTATGATTTACGTGGGAAAACCCTTACAAAAAATCTACACTCCAAACAAAAAACTCAATTATATTATCAATAACATTAACAAAAATTACAATACAATGTTAGAGTAATGCTCTTTAAGAGTCTCACACTACAACAAGAATTTGGAGCAATTTCAATAGCATAAAAATGTCTAAACAATTCTTCAACCTGTCATACTAAAAATGCACTAAGGCATCAAGTATTATAACACTCCGACATGAAGAGAGGGTGCCAAAATTTTTCAAAACCAAAACTCACACCTAAGGTATGTACATGAGTACATTATGGCATGTTATCATAGTCAAGATCCATAATTAATACTTTTTTCTAATTCCAACACATGTCTCCTCAAAATTAGTCACCACTCAACATGCAAGGTATCTATACACATAATGTTGCCAAATGCACACTTGGGTGCCCCCATAAATGTAGCCTATCTGTCATTATGTGAATTGGAAACCATCATACATGAATCTTACAACTGTCATAACTTGTCATAACAAGTTTTCATAGTCTGTCATAAACTTGACATAACAACTTATGAAAAAAGCCATCAAGTTAGCAAAAATGCAATTGGAATCCAACAAGGAATAACCAAACCTTTTTGGTTTCTACCTAACACATGTAGACCTCATCAATGGTTGAGGTTGAGGTTCTTCTTCTTCTTCTTCAGAACTTTCAAACTTTCTTGAGCTCTCATCATTGGGTCCAATAGGAGTGCGTAGTTCAACTTTGATTAGAGTGGGTAGAATTTGAATTACCTCCTTTTGTTTCTCCTCTTTCTTTGGTTGCAACTCAAAACTTCAAGGTTTCATCTCTTTGAATATTACACTTCTAATGTAGAGACCTTCTGGGCCATTAGATCCCAAAGCTTATACCCCTTCACATCGACATCATAGCTAATGACGATACATTTACTGCCTTGTTCTCCAACTTAGATCTCTTCTCAATTAGAACATAAGCATATGCTTTCACAACCAAATACTTTGAGATATCTCATTGAAGGTATTTTACCATACCACACCTCCATGGGTTTCTTATCAACAAGAGTCGATGCAGGATATTTTTTGATCATATGACATTGGAGTGGCTACAACTTCAGCCCAAAACTTCTGCTCAAGGCTAGCGCTACTTAGCACACTCTTATTCCTCTCCATCAATATCATGTTCATCCTCTCCACAACTCCATTTTGCTATGAGGTGTAAGGATTTGTCTTATTTCTCTCAATCCCATGCTCTTGATAGAACCTATCAAATTTTGTTGAATAAAACTCACCACCGTTGTAAATCCTCAAACACTTACTTTCTACTAGTCTAATTTTCAACCAAGGCCTTAAACTCCTTAAATTGACTAAAAAATTCAAATTTACTCTTGAGAAAATAAACAAATGTCCTACTGTAGTTATCTATGAGTGAAACAACATATATAGATTTAGATAATGAAGGAACATTCACATGACCAAACACATCTGCATGAACATAGTCCATAACCCCATAAGACTTATGAGAATTGGAATAAAAAGAAGCACAATGTTGCTCTCCATACACGCAATGTTCACAAAAGTCGAACTCGAGAATAAAATTATCAAGGCCTTCAATAAGGCCTTTTTTTTTTTTTCTAGGGCCCTAAGACCCTTCTCACCAATGTGACCAAGTTGTTGGTGGCACAATATTATCTTCTCCATAAGAAGCTTCATTTCCAATGAATGAGCACCCTTAGGTACCCAAAATGCATGACCATGATATGTAGTTGTTGTAGAATTCTTTTTTTCTTGGACCGATGGTGAGGATGAAGAATCCAAAGGTCTCTTCTTTGGTGTGCCAGAAGAACTATTGCACTGTACCGTGCATGCATCCAACTTGTACAAGGTGCAAATCAAAACACACTTAACCAACACCACAATTCCTCTCATTATCTTGCATCCTCCACTCAAGAAAACAACTTGCACACCTAAATCATTCAATTTACTCATAGGGAGTATGTTCCTTGCAAACTCAGGATATGCAAGACACTATCAATCACCTTCACCCTACCATCAAGGAATATGATTTTGACTCTACCACAACCAAAAATATACATATAAGAGTCATCACCCAGATACACCTTCCTACCATCATATTATTCATACTTTGAGAACCAACCCCTATGCGAGGTCATGTGGAAAGAAGCACTTGAGTGATGAGCACACATTTGTATTGAGAGGGGGGATGAATTAGTATAACCAATTTTTTTCCAAATTAAACCTTAATCAATAACAATAACCATACAATATTGAATAATTAAGAACACAATAACAACATCTAATTTTGTGGAAACCCTTGCGGGAGAAAACCACCCCAAAATAATGCTTATATAAAACTTTTCTTTACAAATTTGTAGGAACCAACCCACAGGAGGCACCGATCTCCTCAATTCATTGGTACCAATCTACCAGAGAATCCAATCCCCACAATTCGTAGACATCAACCTACTGGACCAACCCCCACTACTAAGCACCAACTTTAGCGAGAGAACCAATCTCTCCTTTAAGAAACACAAAGTTCCATCTAGAATGTTGCTTCTTTAATGAATGATAGACATTACAATCTCCTTCATATATTCACTTTATGATTCCCTTCTTCTCATTAACCATAATATAAATATACTTGTATGCTCACACACACTTGCATATTCTTTCTTATATTCATCTTATCTCTTCACACATATATATCTCTCATGTATGCTCCATATCGCTCTTTTTGATATTACTTTTATCCCTCACATACTACATAGTGATCCAAAACTGCTGTATATATGCTCTATACTCTCATTTCAAACTTCCTTATCAACTTATGCTTTTTTTCTTCCTTTTTCCCTACACAAGGGAAGACGACTTCTTGAATATATGCAATTCTTGGAAACTCATTTAAAAGACATCTTTATTTGGAGAGACGCCTCTTCATGATTTGATTGCTGTTTCTTAATAAATAATTCCATTACCCCCCCTTTTTTTTCATCTTGGTCAATTTAAAATTTATTTATACATGTATTTAGTCGTTGCTGCATAGATTAATACTAATCGCTGTCATATGCATCATGATGATCATTGCCCCTACGCTAATTTAATCGCTACTCTTTCTTGAATAATTTTAGTGCTTCTCTTAATATTCACCATTATATTTGATTGTTGTTATCTCACTTTATACTTGGGCGATAAAAAATTATAGTACATTCTTTGAATATCTATCAAGGTGGTCAGCCAACATTGGCTTTCAATGCCTTTGCCTTTGAACATATATTTTCCCATAGACTTGGTTGGCCAACATTTAAGGTTTAGGCCATTCATGATGTCAGGCAAAAATCTTGAGCAAGCATAAACATGATTTGTCATTTACATTAATAAACGGTTGTGAGACATCATAACCGTGTGGTCTTTTGATTGGATTCTTTAACAACCACACTCCTTTGACAACAATGACAACAATGCTGATTCACTTTGACATTAATGACAACATCTTTAACATTGAGTCTATTAACCACCCATATTTTGAGGGTGGGTTGCCAAGGTTGCAACAAAGGCATCTACATTATCTTGAGAGGATTTGTCAAATTCAGAATCTTAGAAATTCTTTTTACTTTTTCTTTCTTTCTCCTCCTTGCACTCTTTGCGAAATTAACTAACATGTAGTTTATGCTCGATTTTTCTAATAATTTTTTTAATGGATATATGATTTTTTACTAATTTTGAAAGTGAAATCATCCTGAAAAACAAAATTTTGACCGTGTTACCCCTATAATTTTTGAAAACTAACTAGAAATCAATTTTTTTTGAATGTGTAGAATGGAGTCTAGTTTATAAAAATGTTTATTTGAAATTTCAATGAATGGTTAAAAGATAAAGTAAAAAATAGCAAACATTGGTTTTTTACAAAAAATGGACACACAAACAAAAGAAATTAAAGATGAAAGCCTTAACATTGTCAAAATGTGAAAAAAATTACATCACTAAATAGCTAAGACAGAGCCTAACATTACCCAGGTGTTCGATTTACTCGACCTTGAAACATGTGCAAACCTGACGGTTAGCATGAACGAGATTATGTAAAATCTTGTAGAATATGCAAAACATATCTTTGGATGTTGGGAAGACACTCCAAGGCTTTGGGTTGGAAA
>VDFB02058242.1:241212676-241278367 GCA_007258455.2 Sequoia sempervirens | reverse complement strand
ATGCTATACAAACCTTTGAAAGAACTATCCATGGATTTTGTTGTTGGTTTGTCATGCACATAGAAAACTAAAAGGAAGTTGAGTGTGTAGAAGATGCTTCCTACACTAATCTAAGAAGGGGGGAGTTGTTAAAATTTATTTTAAACACCTTTAATTAGTTACAACTTTAAACATATGCACATTCAAATTATGTAAATCAAATAAACAATGCAAACCATAACACTATGATTTACGTGGGAAAACCCTTACAAAAAATCTACACTCCAAACAAAAAACTCAATTATATTATCAATAACATTAACAAAAATTACAATACAATGTTAGAGTAATGCTCTTTAAGAGTCTCACACTACAACAAGAATTTGGAGCAATTTCAATAGCATAAAAATGTCTAAACAATTCTTCAACCTGTCATACTAAAAATGCACTAAGGCATCAAGTATTATAACACTCCGACATGAAGAGAGGGTGCCAAAATTTTTCAAAACCAAAACTCACACCTAAGGTATGTACATGAGTACATTATGGCATGTTATCATAGTCAAGATCCATAATTAATACTTTTTTCTAATTCCAACACATGTCTCCTCAAAATTAGTCACCACTCAACATGCAAGGTATCTATACACATAATGTTGCCAAATGCACACTTGGGTGCCCCCATAAATGTAGCCTATCTGTCATTATGTGAATTGGAAACCATCATACATGAATCTTACAACTGTCATAACTTGTCATAACAAGTTTTCATAGTCTGTCATAAACTTGACATAACAACTTATGAAAAAAGCCATCAAGTTAGCAAAAATGCAATTGGAATCCAACAAGGAATAACCAAACCTTTTTGGTTTCTACCTAACACATGTAGACCTCATCAATGGTTGAGGTTGAGGTTCTTCTTCTTCTTCTTCAGAACTTTCAAACTTTCTTGAGCTCTCATCATTGGGTCCAATAGGAGTGCGTAGTTCAACTTTGATTAGAGTGGGTAGAATTTGAATTACCTCCTTTTGTTTCTCCTCTTTCTTTGGTTGCAACTCAAAACTTCAAGGTTTCATCTCTTTGAATATTACACTTCTAATGTAGAGACCTTCTGGGCCATTAGATCCCAAAGCTTATACCCCTTCACATCGACATCATAGCTAATGACGATACATTTACTGCCTTGTTCTCCAACTTAGATCTCTTCTCAATTAGAACATAAGCATATGCTTTCACAACCAAATACTTTGAGATATCTCATTGAAGGTATTTTACCATACCACACCTCCATGGGTTTCTTATCAACAAGAGTCGATGCAGGATATTTTTTGATCATATGACATTGGAGTGGCTACAACTTCAGCCCAAAACTTCTGCTCAAGGCTAGCGCTACTTAGCACACTCTTATTCCTCTCCATCAATATCATGTTCATCCTCTCCACAACTCCATTTTGCTATGAGGTGTAAGGATTTGTCTTATTTCTCTCAATCCCATGCTCTTGATAGAACCTATCAAATTTTGTTGAATAAAACTCACCACCGTTGTAAATCCTCAAACACTTACTTTCTACTAGTCTAATTTTCAACCAAGGCCTTAAACTCCTTAAATTGACTAAAAAATTCAAATTTACTCTTGAGAAAATAAACAAATGTCCTACTGTAGTTATCTATGAGTGAAACAACATATATAGATTTAGATAATGAAGGAACATTCACATGACCAAACACATCTGCATGAACATAGTCCATAACCCCATAAGACTTATGAGAATTGGAATAAAAAGAAGCACAATGTTGCTCTCCATACACGCAATGTTCACAAAAGTCGAACTCGAGAATAAAATTATCAAGGCCTTCAATAAGGCCTTTTTTTTTTTTTCTAGGGCCCTAAGACCCTTCTCACCAATGTGACCAAGTTGTTGGTGGCACAATATTATCTTCTCCATAAGAAGCTTCATTTCCAATGAATGAGCACCCTTAGGTACCCAAAATGCATGACCATGATATGTAGTTGTTGTAGAATTCTTTTTTTCTTGGACCGATGGTGAGGATGAAGAATCCAAAGGTCTCTTCTTTGGTGTGCCAGAAGAACTATTGCACTGTACCGTGCATGCATCCAACTTGTACAAGGTGCAAATCAAAACACACTTAACCAACACCACAATTCCTCTCATTATCTTGCATCCTCCACTCAAGAAAACAACTTGCACACCTAAATCATTCAATTTACTCATAGGGAGTATGTTCCTTGCAAACTCAGGATATGCAAGACACTATCAATCACCTTCACCCTACCATCAAGGAATATGATTTTGACTCTACCACAACCAAAAATATACATATAAGAGTCATCACCCAGATACACCTTCCTACCATCATATTATTCATACTTTGAGAACCAACCCCTATGCGAGGTCATGTGGAAAGAAGCACTTGAGTGATGAGCACACATTTGTATTGAGAGGGGGGATGAATTAGTATAACCAATTTTTTTCCAAATTAAACCTTAATCAATAACAATAACCATACAATATTGAATAATTAAGAACACAATAACAACATCTAATTTTGTGGAAACCCTTGCGGGAGAAAACCACCCCAAAATAATGCTTATATAAAACTTTTCTTTACAAATTTGTAGGAACCAACCCACAGGAGGCACCGATCTCCTCAATTCATTGGTACCAATCTACCAGAGAATCCAATCCCCACAATTCGTAGACATCAACCTACTGGAGGCACCAACTTTAGCGAGAGAATCAATCTCTCCTTTAAGAAACACAAACAAAGTTCCATCTAGAATGTTGCTTCTTTAATGAATGATAGACATTACAATCTTCTTCATATATTCACTTTATGATTCCCTTCTTCTCATTAACCATAATATAAATATACTTGTATGCTCTCACACACTTGCATATTCTTTCTTATATTCATCTTATCTCTTCACACATATATCATAGATCTCTCATATATGCTCCATATTTTCTCTAATTCAAATCACAATTCTCCTTTAAATATGCCTCATAAGTCTGCTCAAATATGCCTCATTAATTCTTCATAAATCTATTCATAAAGTCCTCTTCTATATTTGCATTAATTCCTCTTTCTATATTTGCATTAATTCCTCTTCTAATGATCTTCTACTAAATTTTCTTGTGCAAATCTGTATGTTTTTTTTGATATTACTTTTATCCCTCATACACTACATAGTGATCCAAAACTGCTGTATATCTACTCTATAGTCTCATTTCAAACTTGCTCATCAACTTATGCTTTTTTTCTTCCTTTTTCCCTACACAAGGGAATACGACTTCTTGAATATATGCAATTCTTGGAAACTCATTTAAAAGACATAGCTTATCATAAGGAGACATCTTTATTTGGAGAGTCGCCTCTTCGTGATTTGATCACTGCTTCTTAATAAACAATTCCATACCCCCTTTTTTTTTTATCTAGGTCAATTTCAAATTTATTTATACATGTATTTAGCTTCAAGACTTCTGGATAAACTGTGTGCATATTTTTACATCAACGTTTCGGATCATACTCCATGATCCATCATCAGGATGAAAAGCAGAAAGAGAGAGAAGTGAAAGATGAGATAGCAGACTCAGATAGAAATAGGAGAGAGGTGAGAGGGTTGGGAAGCACAAAACCCAAAAAAGCTAATAAGTATAAAAAATCTAAAGTTAAAAGGAAAAGAAATCCCCACCAAGAACAAAGAAGGAAGTAGAATAAAATGAGACAAAAAATATAACAATGATAACACTAAATTAAGGCAAACAAAAGAAAGGAAAACAAAAGAAGAAAATTAATAAATTAGATAAAAAGATAGAAGATAAAAACAATGACCACCTAAAGGGAAAACAATAAAAGAGACAAAATAAAAGAATGAGGAGCAACCAATTAAAAGACAATATTAAAAAAGAAACAAAAAGCATAAACAAATGTGAGAAATAAAGAGAAGCAAAGAATAAGATAATTAAATAAAAGAAAGAAATAAAATAGATTAAATCAAAGAAAAACACAACCAGAGAAACCAATAAAGAAAGATATAAAGGAAGAAGAAAAGATAAATTGAAATAATAAGACACAAAGAGATGAGAACCCCAATTAAGAAAAATAAATCAATGAATACGAATGAAAGAGAATAAAATTAAAAAAGATAATTATCAATTGGAAGATTAAAATAAGATAAACTCAAAAGGCAAAAATAAAAGAAAGATGAAATGAAACAACCAATTAAAATAAAACATATATTTATTAATTTAAATTAGATAATTATTGATAATAAACATAAATATATTTGAATATTATGAAATGGAAGGTTAGTATATAATAAACTAAAGAGGAAAAAAGAAGGAAAATAAATAAATAACAGGAAAACTAATTCCAATAAAATCACAACCACTAAATAAGGAGAACAAATGACATAAAAATAATAAAGAACATAAAGATGAAAATAGTATACCAAAAAACTAGAGCAACCAGAACAAAGAAAATTGAGCAACTTATTAATGTGAAAAATAAACCTTATTAATGAGAAAAATAAACCTTAAAAAATAAAGTAAAACTACAAAAAAGCACAAAGAAACAAAAGAAGCAAAAAGGAAAGGATAACACACCTCCAAATGCATCATGATGCATCATGATGATCATTGCCCTTACGCTAATTTAATCGCTACAGTTTCTTGAATAATTTTAGTGCTTCTCTTAATCATTCACCATTATATTGATTGTTGTTATCTCACTTTATACTTGGGCGATAAACAATTATATTATATTCTTTGAATATCTATCAAGGTGGTCAGCCAACATTGGCTTTCAATGCCTTTGTCTTTGAACATATATTTTCCCATAGAATTAGGTGGCCAACATTAAAGGTTTAGGCCATTCATGAGGTCGGGTAAAAATCTTGAGCAAGCATAAACATGATTTGTCATTTACATTAATGAACACTTGTGAGACATCATAATCTTGTGGTCTTTTAATTGGATTCTTTAACAACCACACTCCTTTGACAATAATGACAACAACGTTGATTCACTTTGACATCAATGACAACATTTTCAACATTGAGTCTATTAACCACCCATATTTTGAGCGTGGGTTGCCAAGGTTGCAACAAAGGCATCTACATTATCTTGAGAGGATTTGTCAAATACAAAATTTGAGAAATTCTTTTTACTTTTTCTTTCTTTCTCCTCCTTGCACTCTTTACGAAATTAGCTAATAGTATGTAGTTTATGCTCAATTTTTTTGATAATTTTTTTAATGAATATATGATTGTTTTACTAATTTTCAAAGTGGACACATCCTGAAAAACAAAATTTTGAACATGCTACCCCTATAATTTTTGAAAACTAATCGGAAATCATTTTTTTTTGAATATGTGTAGAATGGAGTCTAGTTTATAAAAATGTAATTTATTTGAAATTTCAATGAATGGTTAAAAGATAAAGTAAAAAATAGCAAACATTGGTTTTTGACAAAAAACAGTCACACAAATAAAATAAATTAAAGATGAAAGCCTGAACATTGTCAAAATGTGAAAAAAATTACATCACTAAATAGCTAAGAGAGAGCCTAGCATTACCTAGGTGTTTGATTTACTTGACTTTGAAACATGTGCAAACCTAATAGTTAGCACGAACGAGATTATGTGAAATCTTGTAGAATATGCAAAAACATGTCTTTGTATGTTGGGAAGGCACTCCAAGCCTTTGGGTCGGAAATCCAAAGCAAATCCAAGCCTAAGGCTTGGGGATTCCCAAAGCAAGACATAACACGAGCATATTATAACACTCTTGTGTTATGTCTTGCCTTACATTTTCTTCATTTTGCTTGTCTTCTCTTTATGTTTCCCAAAGCATTACATGATGCGAGCACATTATAACGTGCTCGCGTTATGCCTCGCTTGAAATTATTTATGTGCAAGTTTGTTAAATGTATGTTTGATGTATGTATGTTTGTATATATATTTGTATGTATGTATGTATGTATGTATGTATGTATGTATGCATGCATGTATGTATGTATGTATGTATGCCTGTATGTATGTTTGTATGTATGTATGCCTGTATGTATGAATGCTTGCATGTATGTATGCTTGTATATATGTATGTATGAATGTATGCTTAGCTATATATGATGTATGTATGTATGTTTGATGTATGTATGTTTGTATATATGTTTGTATGTATATGTATGTATGTATGTATGCCTCTATATGTATGTTTAATAATGTATGTATGTATGTATACAATATGTATGTTTGTATGTCACATGTATGTATGTATGTATGTAATGTATGTATGCACACATGTATGTTTAATATGTATGTATGCTGTATGAATGCTTACATGTATGTATGCTTGTATATATGTAATGAATGTATCTTATTATGTAATACTATTATGTATGTATGTGTCACATGCACATGTATGTATGTATGTGTATGTATGTATGCTGTATGTATGTTTGTATGTCTTATGCCTGTATGTATGAATGCTTACTATATATATTGTCTTGTATATGTCTTAATACACATGTATGTATATGTGTCTGCATGTATGTATGTATGTATGTATGCTTGTATATATGTATGTAAGGGTTTTGGGTTTAGGGTATATAAGGGTGAGGGTATAGGGTATAGGGATGAGGGTTGAGGTTGTAGTTTTTAGGGTTTAAGGTATAGGGTTGAGGGTTGAGGGATTAGGGCTTAAGTAATAGGTTGAGGGTATAAGGTAGATGGTCGAGGGTTTACAATTGAGGGATAATATTCAGCTCGTTGAGTGTATATGGGATTAGAATTAATGTAGGTATAGGGATTAGGGTTTAGGATATTGTGTTGGGTTTATGGGTATGGATTGAGGAGTTATAAAGGCATAGGGTGAAGGGTTGTGAGTGTATGGTTTAGGGTTTAAGTATAGGGTCGAGGGACAATATTCAGGGTATAGGGTATAAGGGTGAAGTTATAGGGTATTGAGATGAGGGTTGAGGGTGTAGGGTTGAGGTTTTAAGGTATATGATTGAGGATTGAGGGATTAGGGCATAAGTATATGGTTGAGGGTATATGGTTGAGGGTTTACAATTGAGGGATACTGTTCAAGGTTGAGTGTCTAAGGTATAGGGTTCAAGGTTTAAGGTTGAGGGTATAGGGTAGAGGTTTGAGGGTTGAGGTTTAGGGCATAAGTATAGGGTTGAGGGTATAGGGTAGAGGTTTGAGGTTGAGGATAATGTTTAGAGGTTGAGTGTTTGAAGGTTAAGTGTATATGGTATGGGTCCATTTTATGGTTTAAAGATAGTGGGTTGATGGATTAGAATTAAGTATAGGGTTGATGTTGTGGGGTTGGAAGGGTTAAGGGTTGAGGATTTAGGGTTGAGGGGTTTTGTCGATGGGGGTTTAAGGGTTGAGGATTGGGGGTTGAGGTTTAGGGTTTAAGGGATTAGGGTTGAGGTTGAGGGATTAGGGTTTAGGTATAGTGTTGAGGTTGAGGGTTTATGGATAGAGGTTTAGGGTTTAAGGTTTAAGGGTTGAGGGTTGAGGCTTTAGGGATAGGGTTTAGGGTCAATGGTTAAGGGATTAGGGTTTAAGGGTTGAGGGTTTTAAGGGTTTAGGGTTTAAGACTTGAGTGTTCAAGGGATTAGTGTTTAAGGGTGTAGGGTTTAAGGGTTGAGGGTTAAGAGATTAGGGTTTAAGGTATATGGTTGATATTAGGGTTAAGGGTTGAGTTGGGGATTGGGTCGAGGGAGGTTGAGGGGTTTAATGTATGGGGTTGAGGGATTATGATTGAGGTACATAATGTATATAGGGTAGAAGTTTATAGTTGAAGTTTAAAGTTGAAGGTTTAAGGGTTGAGGGTTTAAAGATAGGGATCAAGGTTGAGGATTGAGGTCTTAAGGTTTAAGGGTTAAGGGTTGAGGGATTAGTGTTTAAGGTATAGGGTTGAGGGTTTAATGTTTGAGGGTTGAGGGTTTAAGGGTTGAGGTTGTAAGAGTTGAGGGTTTAGGGTTTAATGGTTGAGGGTTGAGGGATTAGGTTTGAGGTTTGAGGATTTAAAGATTGAGGGTTTAAGGAATTAGTGTTTAAGGGTTGAGGGTTGAGGGTTGAGGGATTAGGGTTGATGGTTTAATGTATAGGGTAGAGGGTAGAAGGTAGAGGGTTAAGGGTTGTGGGATTAGGGTTGAGGGTATAATGTATAGGTTATAGGGTTTGGAATTAAGGGTTGAGGGTTGAGTGATTAAGGGTTTACGGGTTTACAGGTTGAGGGATTAAGGGTTTAAGGTATAGAGTTGAGGGATTAGGGTTGAGGGTTTAATGTATAGGGTATAGGGTTTAAGGGTTGAGGGTATAGGGTTTAAAGGTTGAAGGTTGAGGATTTAAGGTATAGGGTTGAGGGTTTAGGGTTTAAGGGGTAAGGGTTGAGGGTTTAAGGGTTGAGGGTTGAGGGGTTAAGGGTTTGATGTATAGGGTCAAGGGATTATGGTTGAGGGTTTAATGTATAAGGTAAAGGGTTGAGGGTATAGGGATTAAGTGTTTAGGGTTGAGGCTATAGGGGTTAAGGGTTGAGGGTTGAGGGATTAGGGTTTAGGGTCTAATGTATAGGGTAGAGGGTTTACAGTTGAGGGTTGAGGGATTAGGGTTGAGGGTGTAATGTATATGGTAGAGGGTTTATAGGGTTTAAGGGTTGAGGGTCGAGGGATTAGGGTTGAGGGTTTAGGGTTTAAGGCATAGGGTTAAGGGTTGAGGGATTAAGGGTTTTAGGTATAGGGTCGGGGGATTGAGGGTTGAGGGTTGAGGGATTAGGGTTGAGGGATTAGGGTTGAGGGTTTAGGGTTGAGGGTCTAATGTATAAGGTAGAGGGTTTATAGTTGAGGGTTGAGTGTTATGGGTTGAGGTTTGAGGTTTCAGGGTTGAGGGTTTAGGGATAGGGATTATGGTTGAGGGATTATGGTTTAAGGTATAGGGTTGAGGGTTTACGAGTTTAAGGATTGAGGGTTGAGAGTTTAATGGATTAATGTTTAAGGGTTGGTGGTTTAAGGGGTGAGGGTTGAGGGATTAGGGTTGATGGATTAGTGTAGAGGGTAGAGGGTAGAGGGTAGATGGATTAGGGTTGAGGGTATAATGTATAGGTTAGAGGGTTTATAGTTAAGGGTTGAGGGTTGAGGGATTAAGGGTTTAAGGTATAGAGTTGAGGGATTAGGGTTGAGGGTTTAATGTATAGGGTATAGGGTAGAGGGTATAGGGTTTAAGGGTTGAGGGTATAGGGTTTAAAGATTGAGGGTTGAGGATTTAAGGTATAGGGTTGAGGGTTTAAGGGTTAAGGGTTGAGGATTTAATGGTTGAGGGATTAAGGGTTTAGTGTATAGGGTCGAGGGATTATGGTTGAGGGTTTAACATACAAGGTAGAGGGTCGAGGGTATATGGCTTAAGTGTTTAGGGTTGAGGGTACATTGTTTAAGGGTTCGGGTTATAGGGTTTAACGGTTGAGGGTTGAGCGATTAAAGGATTAAGGGTTGAGGGATTAGGGTTTAGGGTCTAATGTATAGGGTAGAGGGTTTAAATTTAAGGGTTGAGGGTTGAGGGATTAGGGTTGAGGGTCTAATGTATAGGGGTGGGAGTTTATAGGGTTTAAGGGTTGAGGGTCGAGGGATTAGGTTTGAGGGTTTAAGGTATAGGATTGAGGGTCTAATGTATAGGGTAGAGGGTTTATAGTTGGGGGTTGCGGGTTGAGGGATTAAGGGTTTAAGGGTTGAGGGATTAAGGGTTTTAGGTATAGGGTTTAAGGGTTGAGGGATTAAGGGTTTAACGGTTGAGGGTATATGGTTTAGGGTTTAAGGGTTGAGGATTTAGGGATAGGGTTTAAGGTTAAGGGATTAGGGTTTAAGGGTTGAGGGTTCAAGGGTTGATAGATTAGGGTTGAGGGTTGAGGTTTTATGGTATAGGGTTGATGGTTGAGGTTGTAGGGTTTATGGTTTAAGGTATAGGGTAGAGGGTTGAGGTTGTGGGTATAGGGTATAGTGTTTATGATTTAAGATATAGCGTTGAGGGTTAATGTACAAGCTTGAGCATATAGGGAATTATGGTGAAACTTCATATCACACACAAAATGAGACATACATAGAACTTACAAGATGTCATAATTGGTCAAAGAAAGGTCTCATTGATGCACCTCAACCCAACCCCCTATTGACACATGATAAGAGTTAGAAAACCTTTACAAAATCAACTTTTTCAAAACGTGAGCACACTTTGGAAAAGTTGAAATATGGTCATTTTAAGAGCAATCCAAATGCGCTCACATTATAATGTGAGTGCATTTTTTCTTGCTCTAAAATGGTAAAAAAGGCAAGACACCTATGATCCAAGTCCACATGCTCTATTATTCTCTTGCTTGTGCATGTGATTTGACAAACAAATGCTTTTTCATGCTGTTAGGGAAAGCACATTCAATTTTTACACATTTCACCACCTTTGCATCAACTTTCCACCACCTTTTTTTGGTTTTCCAACTTAGGAAGGAGGAAATAACAAAGTTTTTACATCAAATTTGATTATATAAACTTAAAATTTCATGTTTGTAGTGTTGTAATGTTAATTATGATTGAAATGTTATAATTTAACATTATACATTGGTTAATTCTATAGTTTTTAGTAATTCCTCAATGTTGTTAGGTCCTTAAGAACTACTAACATTTCTATGATCACATTCTTTTTTTTAATAATTTTTGGCAAACCTTCACCTTTCTCATTTCCCCCATTTTTGTTATAATGTTGTCATGTTTCGAAGTGTCTATTTCATAGTCCTTCATCTTCTATCACCCAAATTTTATGTCTACACTCTTCTTTTTATCTTCCCTTGTGTCTTTCCTAGGGTTACAAATTCTTTGTTTGTTGGGCCATGCCAATTCTTTTTTATCTATCAATCATCAAAGTTTTGGAGATCCTGATTTTGGCATACCTTTTCACCTCAATTTGATTTATCTAAGTCCCTTTTTGCACTAGATTGTCAAAATTTCTTATCCAGAAATGCCTTTCCTTCCCTTTCCATTAGAGTTTCAAACTTTCCCTTCTTGTCATGTCTTTCCTTCTCTTTCCATCATAGTGTTAGACTTTCCTTTCTTGTCATGCCTTTCCTTCCCTCTCTATCAGACCGTCAAAGTTCCCCATCCTTGGGTACTCTTTTTGTATCAAACCCACCGATAGCTTCGTTTATCTCATCAGATATGAACTTCTTATTTTCCTATCTTATAGGTATGAGTCCCTTACTATACCCAACCTCCAATGTCTAAAACCCCCACCTTCTTGTATTTTTTATCCCACCTACCACCAATACATCAGAGCACCTTCCTACACTATCCATCCCACTTGCAATCAACATGTTAGAGTGACTAAGTTCCATAATTTTCATCACACCTAACATTGACACATTAGAGAACCTTCCTACACTATTTATACCACCTATCATTGACACGTTAAAGAACCTCTCAGGCTCAATTTTGACATCGTGGCTTCTAGAAAATGGATTCTTTCGCCAATATTTTTTTATGTGGGAGACATGGATCTATGAGTACTTCCTACCATGAGAGTTGAGTGAACAATATTTTTTCCATTAATGTGATGGTTAGAGTTTGAGTTATGAATTCTTGCAACATTAATTCTAAATGTTGTTTCAGGTTGCCTATATATCCTTTCATACCTTTCTAGTAAAATTATGCTACAAAGGCATGTCCCCATCTATGTACCTCTCTATTTTTCATGGATTTTAATACTAGTTTTGATCTTCTTGTGGAAGGTACTAAAGATTCAAATCTTGAACGAAGAGGATACTTATGAAAAATATTAGAAAACCCTAATAAGAATTTTTTGTGAGGATGCATTTTCAAGCATTCAGATCTATTAATGAAAATCTATGGATTTTCTAGAGGTCAAGGAAAAAAACCCTAAAGACCTCAAGTTTTAAAGGATGATAACCCTCTTGGCTAAAGAAACAATCTCACTTAGAGGTTGTGTTGGAGCTTTCATAGCAGTCATTTCGAATGAAGGAAAGTTAGATCAATGTTTAGAAGGTTGTGAATAGATTCCACAGTCCATCAAAGTTGTAGCAAAACTTGCAATGCTTTCACAATCCTATAAATGTAAGAAATGCCTCATAACTTATTGTATTTGTAACTTGATGTGAAATAGGTATCAATGAATGCAAAGTGGTATTTATAATCTAGGTTTTGTCAAATATATTTAATATCTTAATCTATATTCTTTGTTTTTGTTAACCTAAAATGTAATATTAGGGTTAGGGTGTTGCAGGAATGAAAGAGTAAATTTTGGGTTTGTAAGGTTTGTTAATAATATTGAAACCATAAATTATTTATCACTTTTTATAAATTTTGTGAAGGTTCCTTTAATTAATAGAGGATACATATGCATACACACATACAAATGTTATATATATGACATGGGGTCATTATATATATTTATTTCTAGTTAAAAAGTGGGAAACCAATTTTGTTCATTATTATTATTCATTGGGAATATTACATTGATGTAGCAGCCAATTAATTAATTATTGAAGAATGTTTTGAAAGTAATTCCATTAATATTTTTACTAGGGATATTACATTGGTATTAGAGCTAGTGATCTTACTAGCCTATTCTTTGTAGTGAAATAATTTTATGGATTCTAGTGGCATAGTACTAGGTACTACTAGAGGGAGATTAGAAAGTAGATCTACTCCTCAAATAAGTCAAGATATAAGATTATGAAAGATAGGAAAAAACCTCTACACAATAGAGAGCCTAAAGGTTTAGGTGTAGAGAAAGTTTGATATATCCACTTTAGTGTCCACTCCCTTAGTATTTGTGTAGGCTCATTTTAGCCCTTGCATCAACCTTTTCCCTTCTCAGGATGCTCAGGACCCCTTTTCAATAGCTACCTTTGCATGTCAGCTTTGCGTCAAACCTTGTGTTTTCTTCATTCCCACTGTTCTTGGGTGTGATTTATTTGGACACTAGTGAGCCGTGCGGACGTTTGTGTGCTGCACTAGCATCTTGAGACACTTTAACATTCAAATAGTAATTTCTAAGCATGTTTCAACTTTTCAGTTACCTTTGGTCAGTGGAAATGGATCAAGACGCCTTGTAAGGGCTCAAGAACCTTCTTTTCCCTCCTATTATCTTTAAAATTGATCTCTTTCATTTTATTGCTCTCTCTGAGTCTTTCTCTCTTGGTCTCTCTTTCTCTTTCTCTCTTCTCCCCCTCTCTTGGGAAGTCTTTCTCTCTTTCTTGCAAAGCTCTATTGCTTGCTACAACGGTCTCAAATTCTCATAATTTCTCTCTATAACTCTCTTGGCTCTCTCAGCTATCTCTTTCACTCTTTCTCTCTTTGGCTTCCTAAAGCCTTGCAGGTGATATCTTACTTGTCTTACGTATTTGAGCATCTTGGGATTTCTCATATCCCTTAGCTATGCATTTCTATCTTCTTTTCTATTTATATTTTATCTATCTATTTGGCTGCTCATGGAGGCGGAAACACCAAAATGGGGGATTGATTGAGGCAAGCCCCTAAACAACCCCAACAATTTCCCTCGGTCTTATGTGTGTAGGTATTGAAAACATTTATTTTTTGGAGTCTTCATTGCTTGGTTGGTTGTGAGTTATTTCTTTCTCTTTCTTCATTTCATCATCTACATTCCATTTAATTTATATCTCATTTAGTTTACATTATTTTAGTTATGCTATTTCCTGTTATTTCTGTGCATTCTTAAAAGTTCCTAGTAGTCAGAATAGAAGTAGTCACTTTGTTATTTTTATGACATTCTTGATTTTCGATCTGTATGAGATGCCATCACACCTTTGGGATGCCAACACATTGCATTTTCATCTGTGTGTCATGTTATTGTCCTTGGACGAGAGCTCGTTAGTCTATCTTGAAGACCTCTGTGACCTACTCTTTTTGGTTCTAAAACTCTCACCTTTTTATCCTGTCACTTGAGCTTTGTTCCTTGAGATAGTTAAGGACCATTTTCTCGAAGACTCTTGCTTATCCTAAGACTTAAGGGTAGGAAATTTCCTCTAAATTTTGGTGAACTCAACGTGAACACTCCAAAAAAAAGAAGGGAAAATCCAAGATTTCTTTTGGGGGCACTGCCCCAAACCCCATTCCACACCATCAAAGTAGAACTAATATGTCAGCCTTTGGCCGACTTTTTTATTCATTATTTATTATATTTAGCTTATTAATTTCAAAATGCATTTACTATCTTCTTTTATTAGTCCAGTTTCTAATTTGATTCGAAGTGTTCATGATGTTCCATTCCATGCATGTTAGGTGACTTGGATTTTCCTATGTCACTCTATATCTTTGATCCAAGTCTCATGAAATTTTTCTTATTTCAGAGGATATTTTGTTGCAAGAGCATGAAATCATTGATATGTTTCTTAATGTTACTCTACCTTATCTTCATTCCAATGCACTCTCTCTTAGAGATGATGCATTGACGAATGATGAATCTCCTCTCACATTAGATCCTCCAAGGATAGATGTTGAGCATATTTCTTCAGATAATTCCTCCATTAGTCATGATGCATTCGTAAATGTTGTCGTAGTCTCTACTGCTCCTCAAAGGCCTAAGAGACCAGTCATTTATGTGACTCTGGCTAGTCCTTC
This sequence comes from Sequoia sempervirens, assembly GCA_007258455.2. NCBI lineage: Eukaryota > Viridiplantae > Streptophyta > Pinopsida > Cupressales > Cupressaceae > Sequoia > Sequoia sempervirens. Next base: position 241,263,715 of record VDFB02058242.1, on the reverse strand, counting down.
TCCTAAAAGGATTTGTTATATTCATGGTGTTTCATTTAACAATAATTATCTAGATCTTTATAAAAAATGTATGTAGTTCAAATCTTCTTATAAAACAATGGATCACACTTATAATACTAGAAAGAATAAACTAAATCTTGATCAACCTACTTCTTTACCACCTTCTAAACCAAGCCTTCCTCAAGCACCTAGACCTGCAACTAAGTGACCAAGTGAGTATGATATTGTCGAGAAATTTCATGTCACTCTTGCCAAGATCTCACTTTGGGATTTGCTTCAAACTACTTTGGTTTACTAGGGTATGCTTTAGGAAGCCATGCAAAATATTCTCTTTCCTTATTCCTCTAGGCCGACAGATGTTAGATCATATTTGTTGGATTCACTAAATATTATGTTCTATCCACAAGAACTCCCACCTTTGATGGTGTAGAAGTAAGCAAATCCTTTGATGATAAGCAAATCCTTTGATGATAATAGTTAATATTAATAATATCAACATTAGATGTACTCTTCTTGACACCGGTTCAACACTCAATGTATGTAGCATTGATCTATTGCCTAAAATTAAAATTGATTCAACTTATCTTGTTGCTTCTTCTTTGTACATTCATTGATTCGTTAGTACCGATCAACAAGCCTTAGGCACGATAATCTTGCCTTTGAGGTTGGGACCCATTACCGTACCCACCCTTGTATATGTTATGTCAAGAAAATTACCATATAATATTCTTCTCGATAGACTGTGGATGCATGCTATGGGTGCAGTCCCATCTACCTTGCATAGATCCACCAAATTCATTCATAATAATCAAGTAGTCACAATCAAGGCTGACCTTGATGCCGTACACTTATGTGAGATGGCGTCTGTTGGTCAGGCTTCAGTTGCACCTACTCTTAAAAATCTTGTCCCTTTAGTATCTTCCGATGCATTAACATCTACTCTAGTAGTACCTGTTACAAAGAATACTCTTGAGATAGATGTCCTTGAAGAAGATGCTCTTGAAGTAGGAAATCCTAAGTCTACTCCTACTTCTTCTCAAGAAAATGCATGTCTCAGTGATGATTGGGGTTCCTTCAACTTTATAACATCCTTCATTGGGAACTATAAAGTTTACCTTATCCACTTAAACATCCTGACAATATAATTCACACATGCTATCAAAGATGATTATTCTTTTGTATTGCAGGATAATGTGCACAATAATTGTAATGTCCTTAATGCTGATCATCTCCCTTCTAAGGAGTTTGAATCACAATATGGATTCAAATTTAATATTATTTCTAACCATGGGTATAAAGGAAATGGTTTTGGGCACATGGAACAAGGAAGTAAGGTCCCTTTAGAACTGACACCTCGCTCTTTTGGAAGGGGTTTAGGTTACAAGCCTTCTTGTTTGTCCCCATCCTCCACTCCATTTTATACTATCCTAACGTCTTCTTCTTGTGAGCAGTCAAACCATTCTTCCCAAGAGAAAGGGTTGCTTCCTACTCTTCATCCTTTGTCTGAGCAAGAGAATATTTTGTGAGGCTTCTCAAAGCTCACTTAATTACTCTTCCTCCTCCTACACATAAGAAATTTCAATTACATTATAAAACAAAACATTCTTTTTGTGCATACCATCAAGTGTCTAGCCATTCCGCTACCGAATGCGAGGCCTTGAAGGAAAAAATACTTCTTGATTTTGGTGCGATCACTCTTTCATCTATTGATGCATCTGTCTTTTCTTCACATGATAATTGATATTGAGGTTTACCTTTGTCCTATCCATTCTAAGCATCTTCTCATGAGTTTCTTACAACTCTCTTCTATTATGTTGCTACCCACTATGTGGCATTTGTAGCTTTTCCTGCTCACCACCATTCATGGTGGTACAATATTGTGTGCAACCATACTTTCTCTATGGTAGCCACACAATAGTATCTAGCATGGTTATCCTTCCCTACATGCTGGGGGTAGTGGTAACTTTTTCTCGAGGTATGTGTCCTTCTTGAGGACCCCCTATCTTCTTTCTTCCGCTTCCCTTCTCCTTAGAATGACATGTGATCCTTTACCTAACACACATCATTCAAAGGGGGGCATCATATATGCTTATTCTAATTTTTAAAAAAATTGTCTTAAAAGAAATGTCTTGATGTCTTATGTCATGTTGTCTAGCTTGGGGCAACCTAACTAGACCTATCTTTTTTGTGACTATCTTGCAACACAATTTGTAGCAATGATAGGCCTATGCACTTGTTGTATGGTCCCTAGCTTGCTATCCATACTTATATGTGCCATCTTTATGTGCTTGTCATATGGTCCCTAGCTTGCTATTCATACTTATCAGTGTCATCTTTATCTGTTTATCATATGGTCTCTACCCTTGCTAGCATAGTTATTAGTGATGTCTTTTTATCTAATTAGATCATGTCATGACATGTCTATGAATTTTACCATATATATATATATATTTTTCCTAATATGTTTTTCTACAGTGAACATGTTTGTGGTGAATTTGTAGTCAGCTCTGTAGGATAGAAGACTTGTGTCTTCTTCGTGTCTTGGCTTAGCTTTACAATTGTATATACCATATCAAAGAACTATGTCTTCATCCTGATTATATGCTCTTTCTCTCTCTTTTTCTCTTCAACATTGGTTGCTTCCTTTGTCTTTTGGATGCATTCTTCTCTTGAAGCGATCAATCCTTACATTCTTCTTTTCGTTTAAGGATTCTTCTATGTGTTACTTCTTGTCATTTTGGGGATGACACATAGTACTAAGACAACCTCCCACATTGAGGTCTCTTTTACTTTTCTAACTCAAATTTGTTTAGTTTGTTATGTGCCTTTGTGTATGTGTTATCCATGTTTTCATATCCATGTATATGTTCTAACCCCTTGATGTAATGACTTTTTATGTTCTAACCTTGTTGTCTTCTGCAAATATTTTGTCTAATGCATTTATTTTGTAGGTATTCACCCCGGGGGCATGCTTCCTTGGTACAAAGGTATATGTGTGTCCTCTACAATATCCTTTTGGCATCATGATGCTATTTTATTTTAGTAGTTTTCCTTTAGTGTGCACATTCATGTAGGCTTGCTAAAGTGGGGGCAAAATGTAGTGTTGTAAAATTGCACCCCGTGGCAATTTCACCTACACTTTGTATCCACTTTAGTGTCCACTCCCTTAGTATTTGTGTAGGCTCATTTTATCCCTTGCATCAACCTTTTCCCTTAGGATGCTCATGACCCCTTTTCAATAGCTACCTTTGTGTGTCAACTTTGCATCAAACCTTGTGTTTTCTTCATTCCCGCCGTTCTTGGGCATGATTTGTCTGGACACTAGTGCACTACACAGACATCCACATGCCGCACTAGTGTCCCATGACACTAATGTTCAAACAACCATTTTTTAGCATGTTTCCACTTGTCACTTACCTTTGGTCGGTGGAAACGACTCGAGATGCCTTGTAACGACTCAAGAACCTTCTTTTCCATCCTATTCTCTCTTTAAAATCAATCTCTTTCATTCTATTGCTCTTCGAGTCTTTCTCTCTTGGTCTCTCTTTCTCTTTCTCTCTTCTCTCCCTTTGTTGGGAAGTCTTTATGTCTTGCTTGCACAACTCTCTTGCTTGCTACAACAATCTCAAATTCTCATATTTTCTCTCTACAACTCTCTTGGCTCTCATAGCTATCTCTTTCACTCTTTCTCTGTTTGGCTTCCTCAAGCCTTGCAGGTGATATCTTACTTATCTTACATATTTGAGCATCTTGGGATTTCTCACCTCCCTTGTCTATGCATTTCTATCTTCTTTTCTATTTATATTTTATATGTCTATCTATTTGGTTGTGTATGGAGATGAAAACATCGAAATGGGGTTTTTACTGAGGCAGGCTCCTAAACAACCCCAACAATTTCCCTCGATCTTATGTGTGTAAGTATCAAAGACATTTATTTGTTGGAGGCTTAATTGCTTGGTTGGTTGTGAGTTATTTATTTCTCTTTCTTCATTTCATCATCTACAATCCATTTAATTCATATCTCATTAAGTTTACATTGTTTTAGTTCTATTATTTCCTGTTATTTCCGTGCATTCTTAAAAGTTCCTAGCATCAGAATAGAAGTAGTCGCTTTGTTGTTTTATGTGAAATTCTTGGTTTTTGGTCCATGCAAGATGCTAGTGCACCTCTAGGATGCTAGCGCATCACTTTATCATCCATGTGCCGTGCTATCGTCCTTGGCCGAGAGCTCGTTAGTCTATCTAGAAGACCTCTATGACCTACTCTTTTTGTTTATGGAACTCTTACCTTTTTATCCTATCACTTGAGCTTTGTTCCTTGAGGTAGTTGAGGACCATTTTCTCCTTGAAGACTCAGGCTTGTCTTGAGACTTGAGGGTAGAAAATTTCCTCCTCTACACCAACCTACCTTCAATTTTAGGGAGGAAGAGGATATTAAAATTGTATCCCAAATCAAATTGTTGGAGATATTATAGCTTGTTATGCTAATTACCAAACCGTTCCAAAATAAATTTGAAGAAGTCCAATAAGAAAATCCTTAAGATGAACCTAGAAAACAAACTCTATAAGGAGATACACAACATGCATTAGGAAAGTTAACATTATCCACCTATGATGGTTTCAAAAAAGGCATTGCCCATGTATGGTTGTAGAAATTAGACTCGTATCTAACTCTCAAGCCTATGATAGAGGACAAGGCTACTAAGTTTGCAACCTTACATATAGAGGGGATGACACATGAATGGTGGTACCATGGACTTATCACTTAAGTTAATAGATCCATCAACTCATTTAATGAGTTCTATAGGCTACTAATTGAGAGTTTTTATTACAAATACATTGAGTTACATTTTAGAAAACTAGCCTAGCTCAAACAATCTATCTTTTTGGAGAATTATATGACCAAATTATAGATCATGGTGCCCAATGTTACAAAAATAAGGCTAACCATTCTTTTCAAAGAGGGACTAATAAAGTATCTCAAAGGATTGGTTAAAGCCTTTGAACTACCTTCCCTACAAAAGGAAATAAAGAGGGCCTTGACACTTGAAACCTTTATTCCAAGACATAGGTTTTAGAAGAATACTTTCCTTCCTAGGAAGCCTTTTCATGAGAAGAGATAGCAATAAAACATTACCCCTTCAAGACAAGAATTTGAAGCAAAGAATGAACTAAGGAAGAATTTGTGCTTCACTATAAGAAAATATAGGGCATTGAAAATAGGAATAGAGTGGGACAATTTCAAAGAGGGGAACATCACAAGTCCATAAGATGTAGTCATCATAGAAAGGGAACTCAACACAAATAAAAAACATTCACTACATAGGAAAAACCACCAAAAAGAGAGAAACATGAATCTTAGTTAGAATACTAACCCTTACAATAATATTAACTTGAGGAAATTGTGTGATGATAGATTATAATAAGGGTAAGTGATAGAAGGTCAGAAAAAGGAACTAAGAAATATTCTAGCATAAAGGAAGGCACAAGATAATAGAGGAAAGAGGTGGGAGACTATATAAAACACATGACAACATTTCCACCAAAATATACCACATACACAAAGCTTGTAATTACAGGTCAACACACCCACTAGATCTACACAAACCACTTCCTAGGACATATAAGAAACAAGTATTTTTCAACTTCCATAGGGTAAAAGGTCATTACGCTACATAATGTATGGGTCTTAAACACAAGATACAAGACACTATAGATAAAATAATGATCAAGGTTGAAGGTGTCAATGATAGTCAGAATCATTTGGATGTACCTCCAAATGTCAATTAGAAATTATATAAACCTCTTTTTGAATACAAATAATGTTGAGGCACATGATTATATACATGTAGAGAATGTTAAAATGAGGATATATCACATGAGCATGCTTTTGTGGGAGCTATTGAAAGTAATGCTATGTCTTACTCTCCTATTTTTCTCTATTGATTACATTTTTTAATGAGGATATCCCAAAAAATAAATTATATGGTCTATTATAAATATCATGTAGTTTAAATGTATATCACCTACTCAATTTATTATTGATTCAACATGTCAATACACTACGTGAACTAGATATCTTTTATTCATTGGCCATATTAGGCATTAGACTTAAAAAACATGCATGTTTTAAATTTTCATTGAATATGACTAATGGAATGTTGGTCAATATAGTAGGATTCATTATCTTGTTACTAAAAATGATAACTAAATACTTTCTAGTTGTAGTGTTAGAAAATGTACTTCTTTACATTTTCACACTATGTTTGGGTCCCTTAATTTAATTGGACTTAATTAAGCCTCTAATTGACCCAATTATGTATTTATAAGCCTAATTAATTGTATTTTCAGAAGGGAGAACCCACAATTAATTAATGCCTATACTTAATTTAAATCTTGGAAAGTGTGTGTTCTAGGCTTAGGGCCTAGGATCCATTCGCCCAAGGGTGAATGGGCCCCCCTTAAGCTTTAGAACCCAATTTTTATGTTTTTGGTGGCATTTTTATGATCCCAAATTCAAATTTCAAATGTCAGCTTATAATATTTAATTGTTGAGAAATTAGAAAATCATCTATAAATACATAGTTATTTTTATCAATTCATCATTAGAAAAAAATAAGGCAACTTTCATATGAACAAATATTATTGTCAAAAGAATTGGAGAGCAGATTTATCAAACATCTACAACAACAATCAAGATCAAGATCATCATGTCAACGTAATTTGCATTCATGCATGTTTTTGGAGCTAACATTGTGATGTAGGTTTCAAGCATTCAAGTCAAGATTCAAGCATCAAGATCACATCATCAATCAAACCATTTCATGCAAGATCAAGACCTTGGAGAGATGTGTTAAGTTTAGGTCCTTCCAGGATCTCAATTCAAGGGTTTGGTGAGTTGCAACATAACATTTTTCATTCATCATTCCTTCCAGTCATGTTTCATTTCATTTCAAGGTTTAATTACCAAAATAGGGGGTTTGACCAAGGCAAACCCCCATTCACCAAAAACAAACAATTTTTCCCTCTCTTGTGTATGTGCAAATCTTAGGTTGAAGAAAGGATTGGAATTGAAGATCTCAAAAGTGTAAAATTGCGAAAGTTGTCAAAGTTGTCACAAAAAGGTGTCAAGATCATGGTAAATCAGATCCCAAATTTATTTTCGACATTTTTCCAGTGAAACTTGTGGGAAAAGGCATCTCAGATCCATCTCTGGAGGCTACCAAAAATTGAGGAAAAGTTATGTACAAAGACCCATTTGCCATTTCAAAATGCCTTGCGATACTTTTGGTGACATGTTTTTAGTATCTTAACTTCTTCAAATTTGTCAGGAGTTTGTTGTTTCTAATAGTATTATGCTTCATCTACATGATTTAGGTCTTACATTGTAGATTTGAGTTCATTTACTATTTTATTTTATCTCCCAAGAGTGATGTTCAGGCTGATTTTACACTTTTTTTTGTCATAAAGGAAATTGCAAGATCTTTAATAGAATCGACTCACTTAAAGGCTGAAAGTCAATTATATTGTTGGGGGATCTCATTTCCTCATGAAATAGATGAAAGATAGGTTCATTACACCCCATTTTCCCTTTCTATTTTTAGTAAATTATTGGTGAACCCTCATTTTAATAGAAGGAGCCTATTTTTCGGTGTTTCACTAGATTTATGCAATATTATACCATCAGGGTGTGTGCAAGAAGTTGAGTCCACTTTTTGGCCAAAAAGTGGAAGTGTTTATTTTTTGATTTTCAAAATTTGTCACATTTGACCTAAGAATTTGAATCACTTAAGGATTGGATCTTAAAAAAAGTCATTAATATGAAATGTAGTACTTAAAGTCTTGTTTTCAAATATGTAATTTCTTTTAATACCCATATGATACAAATTGATTTCTAATAGGCATGTCTAAAAACCACTATTTAAAAGTCACTTTTTTAGGACCATATCATGCATGTGTACGTCAACCATATGATGACCTAAATTAAAGTATTTTTCTAAATCCTTTTGGGAAAAGATCTCTAAGACACTAAATATTGTTCAGGATATTTTTTTATAATTTTTTTCTGAATATTTTTTTATTAATTTCTAATTGGCCGTAATTGTTGTTTTGAAAAACCTTAGTGTACACCAAGTATAAGTAGACCTAAACTTATCATTTTTTGTTTTTTTTTTAAATTAAAAATAATTGTTTGAATATTGTTCACATATAATTTATTTTTCAAAAAATGTAAAATAAAAAAGTTATTAAAAAATAAGAAAACCTGTTATTTCAAGTTTATGGACTAGTTTCATCAAAAATATTTAAAAAATAGAAAAAATAATCCAATTATATAAAATACATATTTGAAATCTACATAGTCTCATCTATAATGCGTTTTAATTTTGTTAATTTTTTTTTCAAAAAACGTCTTTAGACATATGTCCAAAGTCACTCTTTTCTAGTGACACTGACATGACCTTCAAGTTGTAGGCCAAAGCAAAGGTCCAAAGTTAAGGGTTGGCTCCCTAAGCCTTTTTCTGACCCAAAACCCATAGCAAAAATTGGGTCGAAAATTGAAATTTTAAGAAATAGGGTCCCACTTTTTTTTTTTTTTTAAACAAATTTTAGCCCTTTAGGAAGAGAGATCCCGTTTCTAGAAAATGAGATCCCACTTTTGGCTTGGGGTCCTGAAGTGAAACAGGGTCCCATTTCACAAAAAGTGGGATCCTGTTTCACTTTGCTTGATTAGGCATTTTTGCTTAAGTCCAAAATTTCCATGAGAAGTGGACTCAACTTCATGCATTTACCCATCATTTGACAAATTTATTGTTTTACTAGGTGACCATAGATTGAACAATGTAAAAATATACTCTTCACTTTATATAATTATATTAAATTTATATTCGAGTATTATGTTTGGCATAATTTATTATAAATATAAGATGTTGTAATGATTTAACAAGTTAATAATTACTCGGTAAGATTCTTAAATGGAATTGCAAGCCATAAAGTAATCTAAATTGATGTTTCATATTGTTAAACTAGTTTGAGTCAATTAGAAAATCATTCCTATCTAATGGAAGGCATCTTCAAATGAGATAAAATTTTCATTTATTGATTTGCTATCTCATAAATATAATTCTTGACCACTTAGAATCCCCACCTTTCCAACACCCAAACTCCTACCAACTCTTCCACCATCTCAAGTTTAATTAAATACACTTTTAATCGAAATATTCTACAAAATAAAGTTTAGGATTGGCTATAAAGAGGCATCTAAATGATATCATGTTATTTTTGGGTGGTAACAAAAAAATATTTGTGTCCTTGTTGACTCCCCCACTACTCATGAAGGTACCTCTAAAGTTATATATGATTAGGTTGTAGAGGTATCTTTTCATCTTATTTCTTTTTCCTCAAAATGTTCTTCTTCATTGAGGCCTTTGTGGATGGTGCACAACTTGGTCCATGGAGATAGGTGAGGGAATCCTTGAGAATTTTGAGGTGATGAATTAGGAAGAGACTTAGAGTGACTAGGTTGAAGCCCATGACACCCATTTTGTTGAAGATGTGTGAGAGCTAGATGGTTGTGTTCACACCTCTAATTTCCTCCCTCATGGATTCCACTACCTCAAGGGTGAAACGTCACCACCTTTCTATTGAACAACTATATGTCGAACAACTTAATCATTTATATTTGGATGGTATTTGACCGATCTTTGTGACATGAAGTACTTACGATTTTGGAGGAAAAAGAGATATTTTTTACCATGGAGAAGAGCTTGTCCAAGCAAGAGAATCCTCTAGGTGTGTATTATATTTTTTCTATCTTCTTTGACTATGATAAATTTTGTAACTTGGATGAGATGAGGGTATGTATTATTTACATGTCCTAAAGCTCTTTAATCCTAATCTTTTGATAGGAATAAAACTCTTGATCTCAAATGGAATTATGTTCTACTTTATCCCAGAGTTTATCATAGTGCTTGTATAACTTGTACACACTTTCTTGTTCTCCTCCACTTCGATTGATAGGAAGTGGGGAAACATCTTTCCTTGTCAATTGATATGAATTAATATTTTAGATTGTTCGTAGGTATAAAAAAAATCATATATTTGGATACCACTATCTAGTGATTTAAATTACAACATTTTAGAGTCTCCTTCACGCCTCTTCAATGAAATTACAAGATCAATAATGTTATTTTAGCTCAATTTGATGCTAAATATTTATTGATATTGTAAGTTTATCACAACATTTATAACATTAGTGGACGAGTATGCTCTTTTAGACTTTTTAATTGAAAAAATAATAATTTATGGGTATGTGATGTGTTAGATGGTAAAAATTAGGCCTTTGAAACCATAGAAGTGGATTGAATTTGATATTTGTAATACCTAATTAGTTCATTTATTTTTTGAACTACGAAGACCATGACACTTCATAACTAATCTCATCCTCACTCTAATACCCCCAAATACTTGATTAAAGTATATAAAAGCTCCTCTTTCTTTTCTTTTTGGTTAATTTTATGTATCAGTAGAGAATGAACCAACAAATTCACTAATAGTGCATAGAGTACAAGGTAAGATAGATTTGGACTAATATAGGCTTTATAATTAGGTACATCTTCAATCATTTTTAGACTTGGAAATTTTGGATTTGATGTCTTTTATAAATTTGGTATTGGGTCAATGTAGATGGCTTGATCTCTACATAATATGTATCTTAAGAAAAATACACAATACCATTTAATATATGAACTAGTGCTTTATATATAGTATCTAATTAATTACATTTTAAAATTTGGGTTGGAAAAAATATAGATAACTTATTTTCCACTACCAATTTGTTTCCAGACTTAGATTTTCATTTTACTTATCCTTGGAAATATTTTTATTTCAATAAGATAGAAACTTAGTTGAACTTTGTTACATCTTTGCTATTGAAAGAGAAATAGTAAATCACAAGCTCCAAAGTTATCCTCCAGTTTGTTTATTTTCTAATAGGAAGGTTCAAACTTTTGAATTTTAATGCCAATTTTGCGCCAATAAGACATAAATGGTAATGTAATTGGATCCATTTTAATAAATATTTAGATTATAGAGTTGTCATGTAGCAAATTTGCAAGACAATTTTCAATAACTATGTCCAAGTCCAAAATATAAATTAAAAACTCTCTTAAAGGTCATGGTTGATGTTTGATAGTTGTATAGTTTTGATTTCTACTTCACCAATTATATATTATTCATAAATTTTGTTGAACACTTCCATAGACTGAGAGAGAGGTGAAACAATCTTATCAAAACTCAATCCCTTTCAGAACTTGAAACTTCCAACACAACACAAACTTCTTTAGCAAATCAAAAACCTTTAAACAAAATAATAATAGAGAAGAATATAGCAATTTGATTCTTTAGCAACTTCAAAAAAAATTACCAATGAAATATATAACAATAACCAAATCAACAAAAAAGAGAGAAATAAAGAACACACATAGACACTAGATTTACGTGGAAAACCCAATGAGGGAAAAATCACTGTGAGAGTTAACTCACAATATAAGGCTCACTGCCAAAACGATTTACAAGAAGGCTCATTGCCTTAAAGCAAGATACAAAGGACTTGTTGAGCTAAATACAACATGACTTCATGAGCAAGATACAAGGACTTGATGAGATTCACTATCTCAGAATAGGATACAATATGATTTAGAGAGAATTACAATGATTACCAACACAACACTCTATTGACTAAGGCATTAAAGCATAATCGATCGTTTCCTTTCACAATATTTAGCACTATATCTGCTAAATATTCAATACAATTCACACACACACTTCTTCGTACTTGTATTCATCTACATCCCATTGCATCCGAACTAATCTTGCATTTATATCCACCACACCACTTCAAAACTTCAATTAGGTTGGATAGGAAGAGGATAAAACAATGACTGGTCAACCACCAAGACATTTGCGGTCCTATCCAAAAGATATAGAGGACCAAAAACACTCTTAGTGCACTTCTTCCAATATGATCCAAAAAAAATTACACGTAGCCGCACATCAACCTAAGTTGACATCAAGGAAATGTGTGGATGAAACATTAAAGTGCGTAACTAGTCGGACCAAAAACATACTTCCAATTGAATTTACTTGATGCATTCTTAAACAAGATAGGTTAGGATCCAAATCTATCATAGCACATCTTCCATTACTGGAGCAAACCCCCAAGCACATAGCACAAACAAAGAAATAAGCCCTATCGATCAAATATCCACAAATAACTTAGAAATCCAACTCAAGACACAATGCGACACCAAAGCAGCCAATTAGCAACATGAAAATCACATGAGGATGTTCTTTGAACATCCAACAACACTTTCATACACTTATTTCATACTTTCATGCCATCAACAACCATCGTAGATCAAACAGGTACACGATACTTCATTTAGGAAGCACAAAATACTTAATTATGAGATATAACATTAACATATCAGCTTGCAGACCACTTCAGAACATGAGATTGGAATTGAGACACTGCACAAATGTTGAGAGCACATTCACCAAGCTACAGGAGAAAAAACATCAATATGGAGAAATGTAGAGCATTTCTTGGACTAGTTTAGACAACCGACATTTCCAACCTTCTGAAATTCACATAAATCTCCTCGGCAACATTGGTGACTTGAAAAGATAGGAGTGTAATGTACATAGAACACCAAATTTGAAACCTAAATCGCAATACCATATCTTCAGTAGTGGAGGAACGCATCTAGCATTCTCCCAGATAGATTTCAATGCAACTTCCTAAACTAGAAACACTTAAGCAACTTGCGAGGGAAAAAACTTCCTTTCAACAACACATACTTAATCAGGAACATTAGGAGAGAGCATAAGACATACTATAGACCTTCAACAACATATATCCATAAATTTTCATGCTGCTAATTCTCATTTGAATATATCATTATGAAATCTACTCTACTGACAATAATAATGCACTATGTGAACTTCAACAACACTTCTTTTTTCTTAGATAAGGCATGACATCCAACCATGAACTTCAACAATTCTTCTTTGATAAGGCATGGCATCCAACCATGAACTTCAACAACTCTTCTTTGATAAGTCATGACATCCAATTATAAACTTAAAAAAATCTTCTTTGAATAAAGCATGACATCCAACCATGGACTTCATCAACTCTTCTTTAGATAAGGCATGACATCCAACCATGAACTTCATCAACTCTTCTTTAGATAAGGCATGAAATCCAATATCAAGGACTAACAACTTACTTCTCAAGTGCTAACATCGATGACAATCAACAATCAGTGTTGACATCAATGACAACAACTGTCAACAAGTTTGTCAATATCAACATGAAAATATTCCAAGTGATTGATTTGGAAAACTATGTCAACTTTTATTTTAGTTTTTTCAAGGGTATGTTGTTGGATGAAACTTCTCTCAAAATTTGTGTATTTAATCATTAGTGAGCTATACATATTAAATTTTTAATATTATTCTTATGAGTAATTTCCCCCTTTTTAGTGGCCTCAATCAAAACTCTTTTTTAATTGAATGCATCATGCAGTTTAAACTATTAGGCTGCCTTTTAGTTGTATTTTAGAACAATTATCATTTCAAAAATATTACACTTTTCGAGTCTTTACAAAGATTTTTTTTTTATCATATTTTATTATGTCTCATAAATTCTTGCAATAGAAATATAAAACATACATATGCCTTTGGGACTTTGTTGTCAATACTATAAGTAGCTAGTGAAAGATGCTAAAATTATGTGTTTGAATACTTTTTTTTTTTTCTAGATACATATGAAATGAACTTAATTATAATTGCCATGGATATTTTCCATAAAAAAGTGGTGGTCTAGTGTAAGTACATGGATGCTTGGTAAGTAGAGTTTTATAAATTTAATAATTTTTATGTCTTTTATATAGTTTTGAGGTGATGTGGTGGATTGGAAAATATTGAGTTATTATGGGATATTGAGACTAAATAACATGTAGTCCAATTTGGTATGAAAGTATTAAAACTAAAAGTACATGTATCTATGTGTTCAGGTACAAGTGTGTTTGTTCTTATCTTATTAATTTCCTTTTATTTTGTGAATTTAAAGTTTCTAAGATATATCTTTAGTATTTGTTGTAGCATATCATTTTATTCTTTTTAGTGTAGCTTCTATTTATAATTAATTGGTGGTAAACATATAATTTTGATATTCAATTTGTAAGATAAACAACATATTTATGACACAATTGAGTCTTACTAACTTAATAGTTTCCAATTGTTTCATTAATAAATAATTAGCAAGGCATGATAAAAAGAGGTGATCATTGAAAATTTGAAGGAGAATGGAGTTGAAAAATTTGAAGAAATTATTTCAATAAAATTCAATCCCTCTCAAAAAAATTCACAAATCCTTGTCAACAAAAGAGCCCACTCAAATATTAGTTAGTTGATGCCAATTACTAATAAGCAACCAAAATAATTACCATCATGAAATTTTTCCATCAATCACAAGCATTCTAGTAACATAAAATTTAAAAAATGAGTATTAATCAAATTATCATTACTATAGTATATAATCTCATAAATATGCGAAATGAAACACAAAATATCAATACTATGTGTATATAAAATAATAATATTATAATGAATACATAAGGAATGAGCAAGTAGTTGTAGGTTTTTGTAATATAATATTAAGATGAATATAAAAGGAATGGACAAGTAGGTTGAAGGTTTTTCTATTCTTTATTAATATTAATTTTCTTTTGTCACTTTTAAAAACATTAAATTGAACTGAATTAAATTGCAATTGTCACACATTAGAATGTGAAAGGTTAATATTTAGATATAGTCTTCACCACTCTTTTCCCTACCTCCATCTCACTCCAATATTATGTTATTAAACCTAACATCAACTCAAATTTCCGTCAAAGACAATAGAACTTATTTCCATACTTGATTGGATATGAGACAATCAAATCCCTTTTCCTACTAAGCAACTTGGAAAACACTATGTCCCTTTATTCTTTAATATATTTAAATTATGGGGTGTGGGGGTCCTTGTGGAGGTTTGTTGCTGGTGTTGGGGGTTTGTTTTGCTCCCTTGCTTAAGTCCTGTTGGGGGAACCTTGATGAAGTTCTTTTGGAGTTGTTGTGGGAGTCCCTGTTTGGGGCTAGTGATGGGGTGACCTTATTGGGTTTCTTCTGGGTTGTGGTGGTGCTTTTGTTTGGAAGTGGGAGGGGGCTCTATCCACTGGTTTGTTGGGTGCCCCTAAAGATGGATGGTGCTTCAGCTACTGCTGGTGCTGATGGCCATTGGTGTTTTGGGTTGGTTATGCGTTGGGCATGGTGAATATTTTTGTGCTTCTATTTCTTCCACCTGGATGCCTTGGGAGGAGTTGTGGGCCTGTTCTACCGATGTTCTTGCTTGCTACCTGTTTCTACAATCACAGTGTTCTATTGAGGTGAATATTACTCCTATTGAGGTGGAGTTGGTGATTATAGGCTTGGTGGGAGGCACTTCTCTCCTTTGTTAGATCCTATTGAGGTGGATCGTGCTTGCTTTGGAGGGAGTTGCTGTTGGTAGTCTTGGTATGCACTTCTTCCTCTCCTATAGAGGGGAGCCCCAACCTATTGACGTGGTTTGGGGGCTGTTGTCTGGGTGGTTGATGCTTCTGGAAGAGCATTCCTTTGCTGTGATTGGTGATTCTTACCCCTCTACGGTTGAGAATACGCTTGGCTCTGGTTTGTCTTTGAGTGGAAGATCTACTGCAGGTTTGCTGTTGCAGATGGTTTGTGGCCTTCTGAGTGGAGGTCTGTTATTGTCCTGCTTTTGCAGAGGGTGTTGGTTTTATGTATTCAGTGGCACCTGGTTTTGTGCCAGGAATGGGTTGTAAGTCTCTTTTGGCTTGGACTACTTTGGGTCCTTGGTTTTTGCTGTTAATGGCCCGTAGGGCCTTGTTCTTATGGGACCACACCCTTGTTTTGCTGTGGTGTTCCTTTGCTGGTGGTGGCCTATAGGGCCTTGTTCTAAGGGTTAGCACCCTTATTTTGTTGCTCTTGTTTTTGTCTTGGTTGTTGGCCCGTAGGGCCTTGTTCTAAAGGAACGACACCCTTATTTACTGCTTTTAATTTCAAGAACATATTTAAGTTACAATATTTTATCTACCAATTTAATTAAACCCAAAATTAAAAACTTGAATATAAAATTTATCCTTGACTAAAATATTCTCTAAATTTCCCTATTGATGATAACCTCTATATATATTTGAAGTAGTCCAACATATGAAAGGAAAGAATAATCAAACAAAACTCTTACTTAAGGATTTTAAAGAGTCCCACTCAAGTTTGAAGGCACACCTACTTTTCATATATATATTTTTTATGATAGTTTGGTCATTTTAATGCCTTTCATTTAAAGTTTAAAAAAAAATGTAAATTGTCATTTTTTTTTATGAAGAACTTTATGTTAAATATTTTGTATTAAAATATTTTTATGAATTTTATTAATTATACATACATATAATAATGTAAAATTAGAAAACAATAGTAACTATTAGTAATAAATACAAAAATCTTAAATTTACTTAAAGCTTTTAAATTTATATTTAAAATATTGTTAAAATATTCCAAAAATTAAAAACAATTATATTCTACCTTTCAAACTAATATATATTTTTATAATAAATATTATTAAATTATATATTAATATTATGAATTAGAATACTATATTATATTTATTTATAATATATTTTTATGATTTATTAATTATTTAAAGTGTCATATATATGATTATATAAAAATATAACAAGTCAAATCTAATAAATTTTGAAATTATGATGGCATTAAATTCATAGTAGCAATTCATTGAAGGAAAATTCAGCGCCAGCAATTCACCGTCATGCAAAATTCACTGCCAAGTAAAATTCACCTTTTGAAATAGATATTAAAAAATACTGATGAAATTCACCTTTTGAAATAGATATTAAAAAATACTGATGAATTGCTCGCGGTGAATTATATATATTAAAAAACACTGATGAATTACTCGCGGTGAATTTTACTTGGCGATGAATTTTCCGTAGGTGAATTTTACATGACGATGAATTACTGATGATGAATTTTCCTTCGGTGAATTGCTGGCGATGAATTTTCCTAGAGCCAATTATGATATACAATCTAAAATTTCAAATGATTACAATAACCATCAAATTCTAGACCTGCAGAAATACATTTCACGCTTCATTGCTAGGGGCCGCCATTAAATAATTTATAGGTTACTTTTACCGTGCATGAATGTTTGTTTTGTCATCGTACATATGAACTTAAAATGATGTATTGGTTTGGAATAAATGGTGAGGTATTACTTATAGGTTATTGAGACTAAAAGGTTTCTTTTTATTTTGAGAATTTAAAGTTTCAAGAGATACAAGATACATTTTTAGTTATTGTCAAAGGGAGTTGCATACCATATTATTCTTTTGAATGTTTTAATTTTTATGTATATTTAAATAGTAGTACTTGTATATAAATTTAATGTTGAATTTTTAAGAAATAATTTGTGACATAATCGATTCTTATTAATTTGTTATCTATTAATTATTTCTTAAAGAAATATTAGCAAGATATGAATAAAAGAGGTGGTAAATGAAAATTTGGAGAGTGGAGTTAATTATTTTGGAGAATTTGTTTCGATAAAATTAAATTTCTATTAACAAAGTTCACAAATATCTTTCAACAAAAAACCCTATTCAAATTTTAATCAATTAATGACAACTACTAATAAGCAACCCAACCCAGGAAAATGACCACCATGAAAAATTTCCATCAATTACACGCTCTAGTAACATAATTTTTTTAAAAATTGATAGTGATCAAATTATTATTACTATAGTATATGGTCTCAATATTAATACAATATGTATATCAAATGTAATATTATGGTGATTACATAAGGATCAAGTAAGTAGTTGAAAGCTTTTATTTTCTTTATCAAATTAATTTTTATTTTATCATTTTTAGGAGTGTCAAATTAAATTGAATTAAGGGTATGTGCAGGATCATCATGGAAAAAATAGGCCCTTAAGTGGCAAAAAAATTAGAAAAATCAGAGTTAGGCAACTTGACGTAAAAAATTGAATAAGTTATCTATATTATTTCAAAAATATGTAAGAATAGAATTTGTAGCAAATTGAATGTAGTTTCTAAACTACTAGGTTTATTTGAAAAAAAAAACTATTTGGTGAAAATTTAAAATTTCAATGTAGTAGTACTTAAATTTGGGAAAAATAAGAAGTAGGTGTCTGTCTGACCACCCTAACCACAATAAAATGATAATATTTTTTTATAATATTTTAGATATAAGTAGAGGACTCATGTCCTGATGTAATTCATATTTTTTTGTAATTTTTTTTCAAGTAAATAATTAATTATGATTTTTTTATTACAACTTTTAAAAAATATAAAAACTCGTATGTCTAACCACCTTAAAACTTGGTCAAAAATTCATGAAATTCAATATATATATTTTAATCCTATAGTATGTGAAGAACAGAATGTGATGCATGTTTTGGATTCAAAAAATGTGATACTGTTTGAAAGCTATAATTTTTTTTTAATTAGCCTATCAATCAGGACTTTAGTCGTAATTCAAATAGAAAATGAATAATAATAATTTATTAAATTCAAATTAAGACATAATTTATATTGGTGGAAAGCTGAGAATATCCTTTAAAAACCCTTTTCGTTTCATTAATTTTGGGTTAAAAAAAGTTGTCAGTCACATACCCCTACACATACCTATCATATCGCCACTTTTTGGACCATCATGATCCTACACATACCCTTAAATTATAATTTTCATATATCAAAATGTGAAACTTTACATTTAGACATAATCTTCACTACTCTTTGCATTACCTCTATCTCACTTCATTTTTTTTGTTACTCAATATTTTATCCACAACCAAATTGAATCCTTCCTAAAGACAATAGAAATTGCTTTCATTTTAAATTGAATAGGAGATAATTAAATCATAAGTTTCCTACTAAGTAACCGAAAAAACACTACTACGAAGTTATATATGTCTTTTTGATCTTTGACATGTTCAAGTTGCACTCTTTTATCTATAAATTTTATTAAATATAAAATTAAAAACTTCAATACAAAATTCTTTCGTTGATCAAAATATTTTCTAAATTTTCTATTGGCATATCCATTGCACTCCCTAAAGGTGCAAGTGCTAGTAATAACCTTTATTATGTTGATAAGTGTTCCCTTACTAAGGAGCACTAGATAAAATACATGGATCCATGGTAGAGATTGAAAAGACTACCATCAAAAAAATATTGACCATACAATTTCAATAAATACATGATTTTGACATGCAACCTTGTCATGTTGCCATAAATCCATACTTGTGATCTATGAAAAATATCTTGACCTTACATTTGTTATATTTTTAAAAATAATCTTTATTTAAAAAATAAAAAATAATGGGGGGACCAATAGGATCTTGAGCTTACATTTATTTCTTTATTCAATTTAAATTAATTTAGATGTCCAGATAAGAACCCTATTTAATCTCCACATAAATAAACACATTAACTAATTTGTTGTATTTTATCATGATTGAATAAACATGTGAATTAAGTGTAACTATTAATTTTGAGCTAGTAGATGGTATTAAAACATACTAGTGTTTGTACTCTATATAATTTTATGATAAGTTTTAAACTTATTCATGATTATCATATTTAGAAGAAATAGATAATATTTGAGATAAAACTATTTAAATAAATATGATTTTTAATGTATTTTTCATATTTATTGAATTTATGATTTTATTTTATAGATATGTTGTTGGGTGAATTTATGATCATTTGATCCTATGTGCATGCCATAAATGTGTTTGGATCAAAACATATTAAATGAACAAAGCTTTATGCCTATATTGTCTCAAAATAATGTGTTATGGTTATAAACATGTACTATGATATTTCCTTCTATTTTATCATGTTAGACATGTGTACAAATATATAATAGAAGCATCATGCAACTACCATTTCTTCATAAGTATAAGACAATGATTACATTCGATTAATCATATAGCTTATTCATTCAATCATTACATAATGAGAAAATTATAAGCAGATAACATATAATTTTTTAGGGGGAGAGAGGGAGAGTCTATTCAATCATTGTACAATTGAGAAGTTACAAGGAGATGACATATGAATTTTATTGTGCTAATAATTTTATTTATTAAGGATTGTGTGCACTCAAAATGGTTATTAAATCTATTTTCCTTTTCATGAGAAAAGCTTGATAGAAACCATTAATAAATTTTTATAGTATTTTTTAGGAGACATGTGTGATTTTATTTGTGTAGAAAATGAACTATGTGATTTTTTGTTTGATTTATAGTATTTAGCATTTATGATTTGATTTGATTCTAGAAAATATCTATTTCTCTTTAATAAATTCTATAAATTTTGGTGAGGGCTTCACCATCTTTGATTCCAATCGAGATATTGTCTTCAGAGTGAAAACATATGCCCTTGCTTCCAACCACCTTATTCTCATGCATGTCTAGGGTAAACCACTTTTCACATTGTGTTGCAAGGAAAACACATCATTTCTACATTTATTCTACATAGTTTTGTTATTTAACTGGTTGTGTGGTTGCATATATTCCTTTGTAACTTCTAAGTCTAAACCAAAAATCGAAAGGCTATCTTAGATAAGTAGTGTTTTTTTCCTAAAAATCAAAGTTTTTCATAGTTAAGAGTAAAAATTTGAAGCACTTACATATAGAAGATTAACATAACGTGAAAATATGAAATCTAGGATTTCATATATAGACTTTAATTTTAATTATTTTATTGCCACTTTGTAATAATGATTGTGTGTGTGGGAAATGTTAGTATCAAAATGATATGACAAAAACACACCAATGCAACATTAAACTAAAGAAAGCTAAATAGAATGAAATCAAAGAAATCAAACAGAGCTTCTTCAGAATCGTTCCATTGTCCTCTATCTCCAGTGATTTGCTTGAAGCTGCTGCTCTCAGATTGTATAAGCAAAGCTTCTCAGAATGACAACCTGCAGAACGAGTATGCAAAGGAAGAATACTTCTCTATCCTATATGCTGGTGGAGTGAAATGTTGGTTTGTGGATATGCATAGGGGCTGTGGATTATGAATGCTATTTTAGCTATGATATGAGGATGATAGGTCATGATATGGATTGCTAATATGCTAAGCTATGCTATGCTATGATTGTAGAGGCTATGGATGTTGGAAGGCTGATTGACTATAGTTTTCCTGTATGCAAGTTTCTCTTTTTTTTTTTTTTCAGAGACCCGACAGTCCCTTTTATAGATTTTTACAGGCAAGAGCCTGGCTGGCAAAGATCAATGGCTATGAGATTGTCTGGTAAATTTGAATGGTGAGAGATGGAGAGGTTGAGAGGAAGATGGAAGATGTTGGGAGGTTGGAGAGAAGAATGGAGGTTTGTCTTCAACCCACGGGAACAACTTTGCTTAGAAACAGAGAAATTTGTTAATTTTCTGTTTTGAAGTTATTTCACGGTTGTTGATAATCCAAATTAAATAAATAAATTTATTTAATTTTATGTGTTACATAGGTTTGAGGATTTAAAATATTTTTGAAATATTTGATGTGAATAGACATTAGAAATTTTAATTAAATATTTGGAATATTTAATTGCGAATAGACTTTAGAAGAATTAATTAAATATTTGAAATATTTAATTGTGAATAGACTTTAGAAGATTTTAAGAAAAGATGAATATTTAATCTTTATTTGAATTAAGAATTCAAGCCAAGATTATGTGATAATTAATATAAATAAATCGTAATGTTTATTTAATTAATTAAGAAATGGATAAGAAAAGTGATTAAATAAACTTATTTATTTAATCGAAATGAAAGAATGAACAATATAAATAAATTATTTAGATTTATTTATACGCAGATTGAATTCAGAGATTTAATTAAATATTAAAAATATTTAATTAATTACCAGACTTTTGTGATGTGACCATTTTTAGGTGTATACATTTTGCCCTTCTTTGAAGTGATGTGTTTTACGCATTAGTTCAAAGAATTTTGAAATTCGCCCCAGATGTTGATTATGGAATGTTGATAGGTATATGCCCCCTCGGACGATGAATTGATAAGATTTTGATTTTTGTGAATCTTTTGAATTTTTAGATTTGTTGGAATTTTTTTGATTTTTATGATTTTTAAAATGTTGATTCATCGTTCGAAAATGATGATGTGAAGAAGTTTACATGGAAAGATGTGAGATGAAAAATTGATGACCTAAATTGCCCCTGCTGTGATAAAATGTGATAAAATGCCCCAATTTTGCCTTTAAATAGGTTCAAAATGTCATTTTCCATGTCATTTTCCCATTTTAACCTAGTAAAAATTAAAACTTTTGAGCTCTGGAGTAAGAAAGATGGCACTTCCTACCCACCAGCATCGTTTCGAGTGCATCCGATGACATTAGCGGCCGACACACTATGGACCCGCAATATGTACCCCGTTAAACTTTCAGTGTTTGAAATTTTTTTGTTTAGGGCACGTTTTCCAATATTTATGGACCTTCATGCACTCTTTTAGCGCCTTTTAGTATTTTTGTACAGCCCTTTATGTTTTCCATAGCGCTCTTTATTCTGTAGCACCCTTTAAAGTTTTTGCAGCGCCCTTTAAGTTTTCCATAGCGCCTTTCATTCTGCAGTGCCCTTTATGGTTTTTGCAGCACCCTTTACCAATTTTACAATGCATGACCTTGTATTGATTGTTTGTGTATTGCATTGCCTTGATTTGATGATGTTTTGTGTGATTAATTTGTTCCCAAGGTTGTTGGAAAACTAATAGTAGCTGATAAATTTGCTTTCAAGTTAATGAAAAACAAATAGTTGTTTGATAAGTTTGCTTCTAAGGTTGTTAAAAACAAACAAAATTTTGATAAATTTGTTTTCATGAAAATGAAAAAAAAATAGTTTTGGTTGATAAGTTTGCTTCTAAAGTTGTTAAAAACAAATAGGATTTTGATAATTTTTTTTTCATGAAAATGGAAAACAAAATAGTTTTGGTTGATAAGTTTGCTTCTAAAGTTGTTAAAAACAAATAGGATTTTGATAAATTTTCTTTTCATGATGATGAAAAACAAATAGTTTTGTTGATAAGTTTGCTTCTAAAGTTGTTAAAAACAAACAGGATTTTGATAAATTGATATTCAAATTTGATTGATTTGTCATGATGATTTGATATTGATGTTGCTTTGACTTGATGATTCTTCCTATTCAATAAGAGAGATTGAGCGTCTTGCAGTTACGGGAGAAATTCCCGAAGACATGGAGACATGGAGATTGATTCCACAACTTGTACAGGAGGATAGATATGTGATCGAGGCATGCAGACTGACCTCATTACTTGAGATGCCTGAGGTGCGTCTCAACAAAGCCTTATTGACAACACTTGTAGAGAGGTGGCACAACGACACAAACACCTTTCATTTGCCGACAGGAGAGATTACCGTGACTCCTGAGGATGTGTATCGCATCTTGAAGATTCCAATGATGGGTGAGATAGTGATATTTGACGGCTAGGAAGCGGGAGGTACTGATGCTTTGAGATGGATATTCAGAGATGATCATATTGCAGGATATTATATCTCATGGGCAGAGATGACGGATTCGTATGCACCCTTACCTTCCGTACTTGTAGGCTTCATTGGAGGTGTTCTGTGCCCCGACCATAGGTCGAAGGGTTTTGCAGTCGGGTGGGGTCGTGTACTTGAGAGTATGGTGATGCAGGGTACACGATATGCTTGGGGATCGTGCATGCTTGCACATTTATATGATGAGCTACACCATGTTGTGTATGGTCGAGGCCAGAGTTTAGCTGTTGGTTGTTCACTTTTACAGATATGGGCATGGGAGCATTTTGCCATTATGTGACCATTGACTCGTGGATGATGACTTGTCGGTTGACCGTATAGATTTAGATATACCGATGTCATTGCTCAGTTGAGGCTGGGCAAATTGGATCATTGGCAGCGTCTTCTAGATGATCTCCATACAGTATGCTGGTGGCCCTATGTAGATTATGAGGCATGGCCAGAGGATGCTAGGGAGATGCCCTATGTCTTTACCGCTAGATATATGATTGGTCATACTCCTGGGATTATTGAGAGGTTTCTTCTTGGTCGAGTGTGGTGACAGTATGGTCGGCCTCAGGGTATGCCTAGGGTTCTTCTATTTATGCACGTCGGCAACAAGAGGTTACAGTGTGGGGTCCGCAGATTGCATATGATGCAACAGTGGCAGAGTTCACTAGTTTGGGAGTACAGATGTGGGACTACAGAGCTGATATTCTTGACAGGGGGATGACTCCAGAGTATGGTCAGTATGTGTTGGAACATCCTATGCCACGATTATTTGATCATGATGATCCTGCCACTCTAGTTGCAGAGCAGAGACCACATATAGGGGGACATAGGCGACAGCGAGAGGCGGCTTCAGAGGGTGATGACTCCGAGGAGGATGACGATGATGAGTCAGATGGGGATGGAGATAGTAGTGATGAGGAGAGTGGAGGTGATAGTGGTGGAGGGGGTGGCAGAGGTAGTGACAGAGGTGGTGACAGAGGTGGTGGCAGAGGTGATGGCAGAGGTGGACCACGGATGAGACATTCAACTCCATCGTCTTCAGTAGATCTAGTGGTGCCGAGTCAGATAGCTACCTTGCAGAGTAGAGTGCAGAGCTGACAGGGTTAGTTAGAACAGGCACATGCCTTGATTACACAGCTATAGGGACAGTTGACGATAGTGACAGTTGAGAGAGATACAGCCAGATGGCAGGGTGAGCAGGCCATGGCCCTAGCTGACAGTCTGCAGAGAGCAGCAACATGTACCTTGATTAGTGACATGATGAGAGAGGTGACTAGGGCCACCCGAGAGGCAAAGTTCTGTAGGACCAGGTATCATGATGCAGTGCCACCTGAGCAGAGAATGAGTTATACACAGTCTCGGTCTACACATAGTCGCTCTCAGGCTACCAGCAGGGGTGTATCTCAGCCATTACCTCTAGGAGGGTCATTAGGAGCAGGTGGAGCAGGTCCATCAGGTACAGGTGGGGCAGGTCCCAGACCAACAACATCAGAGGATAACACTTCGTAGTGCTTTTTGCATGATGTCTTATATGTCTTATTGATACTCTATTGAGACATATGTATACACACTGATATGATCCCATTTTTGATGATGTTATGTCATGCATAGTTGACATCTTTTGTACATTTGACATTCATTTGTGAGATATATGATATGCAACGATGATTCCTTATGTGATGAATGTGTCTATTTTCTATATGCATGATGTTTTATGTGATGGTTTCACAATATTATGCTCATGATGTATATGTATGCATGATTCTTAGATATGAAAATGCAAGTGCAATGTTATGATATGATTGCAATCTATTGATGAATGATTTTTATGAATATGAATGTGAAATGATGGATGGTACAATTTATGAATGCCCATGAATGTTTTGATTATGATGTATGCTTTGTTTTTTTTTATGATTTTCTAATGCAAATATGTATGAAAAATGTATGTGATGATGTTGTTGTGAATGTCAAAATGTACTCAGTCATTTATTGGAAAGATATGAAACTTTGATACTTTTCCAGCTTTTGGAAAAATCTATAAATGTAAAATGCAGATTCTAAAATGAATGTAATCTATACTAACCATGCAGGGTATCTATACAATATTGCCATTCTGAGAGCTTATTTGTGCTTTTTGTGTCATCATAGAGTATTGAAATGTTGAAAGTTAATACAAGCATCAAAGGGTATGTTAGCACCAGTGATGACCTGAGTATTGCTTTCATGATTTTTGATATAGCAAGATAATACAAGCATCTAGGTATAATTGAACCGAGATGACTTGAGTATCGCTTGCATAAATAGACAAGAGTTAACCTGTTTCCCATGCAAATTCTGAAATTTCATCAATGATACTTAGTAGAGAATGTCTCACGACCAATTTGCATAGTACTAATGATTTCCTCACAAACAACAGACAAAGAAAAATCATACTCCTTCCTTGCTTTTTCTAGTTTAATACATCATCAAATTGCTCCAGAGATATGATAGAAAATCAACCAACAATTCAAATTTTTCCTAAAGTATTCCAAACATTATTCAGATTAAGATCATCCAACTTGGTTATCAACATTGATGTTTTTGTTTTGATTAATGTTGTTTTGATTTCATTAGCATTGAGTGATTGTTTTGGTGTTGTGGTTGATTTGATGCGTCAATGTATGTTGCGTTTTGTCAAACTGTCATTTTTCCATTTGTGATATTCTAAAAGCTTGTTGCCCCTCTCTTGTTTAGTTTTTGTTCTCACCCCCAGTGTAAACACAACCTAAATATTATGGATATGTAAAAATTTCATCAAGCCAGGATGAAACACAAGGATTCCCATTGCATGATATGGATATGATAGAAATGTACAGATGATAGATATGGATAGATGATGCCGTAAAGGGAATGGAAGACATAAGCTAATAGATAGAGGAGCCCATTTTGATCACAAGTAGCGCCTGTTTGCCAGGTTTTCACCACTTATTTTTATTGCACTTTTTTTTTTTTATAGATTTTTCGTGACTTTTTTCCTTCATTATTATGTATTTTTTTTAGACTTTTTCTCGATTTTTATGTATTTTTCAAGACTTTTTCCTCATTTTTATGTATTTTTTCAGACTTTTTCCTCGATTTATATATATATTTTCGTGACTTTTTTCTATTTTTATGATTCGTATATTAAACTTCTTCAAATGAATGCTTGATTGGTTCTTCTTCAACAGGTCCCCTTTCTCGATAACCGACATGCTCCGTGAACCGCATGTCGCAATGAGATGACAAATGGGCTGCCAATTTGGTTCAAATTTTCCTTTTCTATCTTCTGTCACATTGTGTGGATTTTATTTCAAGACTAAATCACCTACTTGAAATGTTTGTGGTCTAACTCTGTGATTGTAGCTACAGGACATAACTTGTTGATAACCCTTCAAATGATCAGCTGCATGTTGACGTCTTTCATCTAACAATTCTAACTCTTGCAGATGAGATACTTGGTAATCCTCATCATTTATCAATCCCTTGAGTGAGACCCTAAGCGAAAGTATTTCAACCTCTAATGGTAAGATCGCTTCTACTCCATATATCAAGGCATATGGGGTAGCTCCTGTTGGTGTACGAATGCTAGTTCTATATGCCCACAAAGCCGGATTTAATTGGACATGACAATCACGACCAACATCATTTATCGTCTTCTTCAAGATCTTCAAGATTGTTTTTGTTTGAAGCTTCAGCTTGACCATTTCCTTGTGGATAGTAAGGTGTAGAGAACTGTGTTGGATGTGAAATCTTTCACAAATTTCATCAACATCCTAATTTTGAAAGGCCTCCCATTATCAATGATGATAGAATTAGGAATTCCATAAGGCAGATGATGTAATTCAAAGATAAATGAAGAGATTTTTATTGGTCACGGTCGGTCAAAGGAACAACTTTGATCCATTTTGTAAAATACTCTGTAGCTGTGATGATGAATTTATGCCCATTTGATGATGAAGGATGAATTTTTCCAACAAGATCTAGTCCCCACTGAGAAAAAGGCCATGTCGGAGTGAAATGCTGCAGTTCCTATGTAGGTGCATGAATAAGATTCCCATGGATCTGGCATTTAGAACACTTCTTGACAAAAGTAAAAGATTCTCTCTCCATGGTAGGCCAATAATATCCCATTCTAACAAGTTTCTTGGCTAAGGTTAAACCACTTGAATGAGTTCCAAAAATACCACCATGAACCTCTTGTAAGGCTTGTTCAAATTTGTCACGTTCAAGACATCGAAGGAGCGTACCATCAAGACCATGTCAGTAAAGGATAACGACGATCAAGGTATAACAGGATGATTGGCATATGAAATTCCTTTTTTGGTTTCGGGATAAGTCCGGAGGTAAGATGATATTTTTCAAATAGGTATAAATCTTGCCATATAAAGGTGAATCATAACTGGTTAAATGGCATATGACTTGGGTGTCAGGATTATCATAAGCGGGAGAAAACAATTGTTCCACCAAGAATTCGTACCGTTTTTGATTTTCTGATAATTGTAACAAGGAAGCAATTGTAGCCATTGCATCTGCAGCTTTATTATCAATCCTTGGGATTTGTGAAAACTTGATTGCCACAAAAAATTTTTAAAATCATCCACCATGTTCTTGTAAGGTAGCAGCTTATCATCTTTAGTCTGATAATCATCATTGATTTGATTAATGACAAGTTGTGAATCACCGTAGACTTGTAGCTTTGTAATCTGCCATTCCAATGCTATCTTCATTCCTGTGAGCAATGCTTCATATTTAGCTATGTTATTTGTGTAGGGAAACATCAACCAATATGATTTTGGGATGGTATGTCCTTCAGGTGTAAAAAAAAGAATCCCTGCCCCTGAGCCATGTTGTGTGTAAGATCCATCAAAGTACAATGTCCATGATTTCTTAATTGTTGCTGTGAAGACATCTGTATCAGGAAATTCAATGTGCATTGGGTTTTCTTCTTGTAAAGGTGCTTCGGCCAACTAATCTGCAATGAATGCAACATGTGGATGCATTTTTCAGAGTTTTTTCTTCACAAGTTTTGCCCCTGTGTTTATAGATAGATGATGCATTATCAGATTAGGATCTAACCCTGGCATATCGGCATATGACCAAGCGAAATTGATTTGATTCTCCTTCAAGAACTCTGTGAATTTCAGTACTTCTACTGTTAATGATGCTACAAGTTGCAAGATTTTTGGCTGCTCTGCTGTACCTATGTTGATTGATTCTGTTAGCTCAATCAAAATAGAAGATCTTTCTTGATAATGTTTTGGAAGAGTGTCAAGTTTCTCATCCTTCAATGCCTCAAAAAGGTTTTCACCGTCGGATTCACTCTTTATTTTTCTCTTGTTGTGATCTACCACTGCCATTTTTTGGTTTTCACCGATAGATCCACCTTTTATTTCATTTATTTTTTAGCTAAAAGACTTGACACCCTCCCAATCAAAATCTTTAGTATGAGATTCTTTGATGGAACACTTGTTTTCTTGATTAGATGAACAAAGGAAATTTACAATATCCTCATCATCATGAAATGTAGGGATATGGATAGGTGTATCGTTGTCCCAATCAATAAGTTCCAGATAGACTAAAGGTATGGGATCATTAGGTTGGGTAAGGTCTTGAGCTGTCAAAGTCATGACATAGTTGTCATTTTCATGATGGACAAGGTCTATGATGGTATTCTCCTGTCGATTATCAATCTCGTTAAAATTTGAATCATCTTCACTTGAGTCATCGTCATATCGTAGTTCAAATTCAAATGATTATGTTCCCGAGCTTTCTCCTTGTATGAGAACGGGTGTATATTTGTGTATGGCATCAACTTGTTTGTCTCTCCAAAATTCATCGTTATAGATGGTGTCCCATTCATATTCATTGGAATAAGTGTCTGAACTGTTCTGCAATTGGAAAACTGATCCATAATTTTTTTGTAGAGTGACATCTTCATGGGGTTTATTTGAAATTGATTCTCCTTCATGAGTTTGCTGTGCTTGCTGTGAAGTTGACTCTTCTGTATCCTTACCATATCCAAGTCTTGTTTTATCTTTTGGATGTATTGAAATAGGTTGAATTGGCTCAAT
Organism: Sequoia sempervirens; assembly: GCA_007258455.2. Lineage (NCBI taxonomy): Eukaryota > Viridiplantae > Streptophyta > Pinopsida > Cupressales > Cupressaceae > Sequoia > Sequoia sempervirens. Next base: position 241,233,891 of record VDFB02058242.1, on the reverse strand, counting down.
GATGCCTTCTTTTCTTTTTCCTATAGGACCATTTCCTTCATAGCCCATTCTTTGCATGATAGTATACCCTTTGCCATATTGGTCGGTAGGTAACTTGATGTGCAAGAGAGATTCATCTTCATCTTTGTATAGCCAACTTAGGATGTCCCTATCTTTGGCTTCTTCCTCAGTGGTGTTAGCTTTAATGAATTGTCCATCAAACTTCATGATTGGCACAAAAGCTTGGGATGTAGAAGCTGTTGCGATCTTTTGATTTGATAGGGTCGGCTGACCATGTGACCTCGGAGAAGGAGGTAAGCTAGAAAGGCATAGCGAATATTCACCTACTCCTTTTTCTTTTAAATGTAGCTTGGTGTCAAGATTCTTTGTCAATTCTTTCAATTGGCCTTGTAGATCAGAAGAAGAAGCAGTAAGAGCCTCCCTATTGTGCAGCACAAAGGCGTCTTGAGTTGCTTGAAGATTTGAACAAGTTTGGGTGCTATTGTAGTCAGCTTGTATAGTTATTTCTTGTCCATCATACATAAAATTGAGGCATTGATGGTACGTTGATGGTACCACCTAGATATCATGAATCCATGGACGACCCAAAAGTATGTTATAGGAAAGATCATGATCTAGAACCTGACAAAAGGTATTTTTCACAAAAGGTCCCACTCTGATAGGTAGCATTATTAGTCCTATAGAAGCTCTTTCTTCATCATCATATGCCTTGATAGTTATTTTCCTTCGTGGATCAACGAAATTTTCTGATATTCCTAAGGCATGTATTAGCTTTAAGGTACAAATGTTTAAAATGGCTCCTCCATCTATCAAAACACATCTGATTCGATGTTTATGGATCATGACCTCAAGATAAAGCGATGAATTATGCGGATGTGTCATGGAGGCATCATCTTTTTCGGAGAATGAAAGACAAGTGGGGGAAGACAAATGTCCCACCATGGCTTGAAATTTGTTTACATCCAGATCAGTGTTGACGGTTGTGTTTACAAGAGCTTCTTCTAAAATATTCTTGTGTACGGGAGATATTTTGAGAAGTTCAAGGATGGAGATTTGAGCTGATGTTTTTCTCAATTGATCAACTAGATTATAATGACTTGGAGGAGGAATAGCTACCTTAGATGAACTTCCTTTTAAGACAACTTTTGCTTGTCCTCTTGTAGTCACATTAACCTGTTGATATTCTTGTTTTTCCTTGATTTTGATAACATTAACCCGTTGATCATCTGCATAGATGTGGTGGATTATGTTGTCTTCTACATTATTTATGCTTTTTGCTTTGGTATCTAATGTTTCCCCCTTTTGATAGTTTGGTAAAGGATCTTTGAATGCTTGATGATCTTCGTTGATGTCCTTCAATTTTGATGGTGCTATTGTCAATCAAATCTTGTACTAGATTTCACAAGGCTTGACAGTTATTTGTTCTATGACCTTTACATCGATGATAATTGCAATAATACGAGTCATTCCATGATGGTGGTTTGACTTGTGGCTCATAATCTCTTTGTGGTGGTAAGGTGATAACCTTATTATCGAGAAGCTCCTTGAGAGCAGACTCAAGAGATTGACCCAAAGTGGTAAAATTCTGTCGATTTGAAAATAATGGAGGTCTTGGTAGATTTGATGTTTGGGTATTGCCAAGATTGTTATTGAAATTACCACGATTATCCTTGTTGTTTTGATTGGTCATGCTTTCTTGATTGGAGTTTTGTCCTTGTTGATTGTTGTTTCCTTGTTGGTTGGTATTTCCTTGTTGGTTGTTTCGTGGAGTACTTGATAGGTTGAAGATAGATGATCTTGTTCGTAGATTGTTTGCATCCACTATACCATCATTGACAACATTTTTTATTTCTGTTCCAAAACCTTGTTTTATCATTGTTGTTATGGTTGGATGAACTTGGATTGTCAAGTTTTATTACCCCTCTTTTGACCAAGGCCCCTTCAATGGTGATTGTGTTTTCAATCAATTTTTCAAAATTATGAGGACAATGAAGATTAAGCCTGTAGCTTAATTCTTGATCTAGGCTATTGATGAAGATATCCATCTTTTCCTTTTCAGAAATAGAATGGGAATATCGTGCAAACAATCTTCTCCATCTTTGCAAAAATGTAGTGAAAGATTCCCCTACTTTTTGTTTCACTTTACAAAGATCAAGCATGGTTATCTGGTGTTGGATGTTGTAGGCGTATTGTGATATAAAATGATTTATTAACTCCTCAAAGGTTTTGATGGGGGGAGTGATCTTGGAAAGCCACTCCATGGATTGTCCACCTAGACTTCGTGGAAACAATTGCATTAAGTAGGTATCTTCATAAGTGAATTCTAGACTCATATTTTGGAAATCCCTCACATGTTCAATGGGGTCAGTTTTCCCATTGTACCTATCAAATTTAGGGATTTCGCAATGTTTTGGAAAAGGGATCATTTGAAGACTCCTATCAAATGGATAAGGAGATATGTCATCCAAAACATACTTCTTTGTTGCACCCCCTTGCATTTCCTTTATTTGCCCTTGTAATTCTTTTATCTATTGAGTAAGGGCACTAAAATCATTAGGAGGAGTTTTAGGATTCTCTTTAATCCCTTCTATATCAAAATCGGAAGGTAACTTAGCTCCTTGATTAGCTAATGAAAGAAAATATCTTTCTTTGTTTCATTCTAAAATTCCTTCCATAAGAGTATGGAATTGGGGATCCTGCTCTGCTTCTTGAAGCTTTTCTTCTGTTAACTCTTCAGTATGAAATAGATTCTCTTCTTTCTCACTATTATCACCCATTTTGCTTGTGGTACTTTCTCTTTCATCTTTTTCTATGTGCTTTCAAGATCTCGTGACAACAAGCATAAGCTTTGCCCTAAATTCTAGTAACTTTTGATCAAAAGAATGAAATAGTGTAATTTTTTTTTTGATTGATATGAAAGTTAGGATAGAATGAAGATTCTATGACTTAAAATATTTCTAGTCTTTAGCTCGTGTTTTCCCTGATTGAAAGGATGAAAATCCTGTTGGTGAGAATTTAAGAAAAAGATCAAGAAAAAAATGATTTTGCACTTTATGAAGTTTGATCATAGCTTCATAAAAAGATGGATTTGTGAGAAATTCCTAATGTGATTGAGTTCTCTATTGCAGAAATTGATTCGAACGAGTAGAATATTCAATTGTAGGTTGGGGAATATAAGAACGAATACGCTGAATGTGGTTGTGCCTTTGAGAAAGGGCTCTTCTTTGAAAGAAAGCTCGTGAGTATAATGGTTCTATAGCATAATCATTAGTGAAACCTCTAACACAGTCATGATATTGATGGAGAAAGGTTCTATGTTTAAGTAAAACCTTTCGACTTTGGTACAAGAATCATCTTTTCTTCAATAGTTTCTTGTAGCTAAGTGGTTTCTTTGGCTTTTTGATTCGTTTGAGAATGGATTTCTTAACAAAGGTTGTGGATTTCCAATCTCTTAACATGAGAGTAATCAATGTAATTGTGAGTTTTGGATGATATTTACTAAATTAATGTTTTGAAAACACATCAAACAAGTTGTAGAATAGTTGTTTTTAAGTCCTATACTAAACATTAAGTGTATGATCAAAATGTTTTTCAAAAATTGTTTTCACAGGTTTTACACATGATAGATAGTTTAAGAAAACTCACTCTTAGTACTCAGGTAGGTCACCATAATAATCAACAACCCACATCTTAGAATTGCGTCAACTCACACAGCTGTGTCACCCCCGAAGGGGCGCCCGTGTTTTTGTCTTTTCCAGGCGTGTACTCAGAGTGACGGAAGTGGATACTGGATCCCCTGAGCAAATGGTCTTTGGCAGTTATATGGTGAGTATCTTGGGGGTAGATTCTTCCCTCCCCTGCACTGTGATTATTATGATCAAAAACTGACTTCGGCTAGATACTACACTAAGTTTGTAGTAAGGGTTTCCGTTCGGTGCGGCAATAATAAACTCCCTCAGGTGACCTCCCAACCTTTAGAACAAAGGCTTTGGGGATGGTTATCTTGCACACTACCGTCGAATGGGATTTTCATCAACCATTCGCATTTGATTAAAGTGGGTTGGAAAACTTGGCTTTAGTTGTTCCCACTTAGGTCGTTCCTGTGGGGTGAGTACTTTTTCCCACTACAACAGGCCTTCTAAAAGGTTTTAACAAAGCTTAAAATTGCATGAAATAGAATAGATGAGTCTGGAATTTTGATCACCCAATTAAGGGGAGAGCATAGGCCTATCACCGTTTAATCATAGCAAGCAAGAGTTCAATTTTAAGCCCAAATAAATAGTTTTCTATGCTAGGTGAAGATATTGCTTCACAAAGACATGGAGTTGTTTTTAGTCCAAAATAGAAAATGAGGTGACTATCCTAGGATTGCTTCATTTTTGAATTAAGTGACTATCCTAGGATTGATTCATTCCAATTAAGTGACTATCCTAGGATTGGTTCATTTTTTAAAAAGCTCTTATTGGCCGCAGTCGCGTCGGTCCAGTCAAATCCTATTTAAGTTACAAATTATAGTTGCAGACTTACAAATTCTATGCTAAAATAGAAAAATGCGATAAAATAGACATCAAGAGCGCTAAAACAGAAATGCTCTATGAAAATAGTAAAGAGCGCTATAGAATTAGTAAAGGGCGCTGTGGAATCTTTAATGGGCACTGAAGAATCTTTAATGGGCACTATAGAATCCTTAAAGGGCACTATAGAATCCTTAATGGGCGCTGCAGAATCCTTAAAGGGTGCTAAAGAATCTTTAAAGGGCGCTGTAATAGAGTTAAAGAGCACTAAAACAGAGTAAAAGAGCGCTAAATTGGGTGTAATATGCACTGAGGCGTGTTTGATGCACTAATACGCTCTTCCAGCCGTAACCTGTCAGAAAAATCTATGAAAAGATGTTAAAATTGGGGCAAGAGCCCCACGGTGGGCGCCAAAAATGTGTGTGGGAAATGTTAGTATCAAAATGATATGACAAAAACACACCAATGCAACATTAAACTAAAGAAAGCTAAATAAAATGAAATCAAAGAAATCAAACATAGCTTCTTCAAAATCGTTCCATTGTCCTCTATCTCCAGTGATTTGCTTGAAGCTGCTACTCTCAGATTGTATAAGCAAAGCTTCTCAAAATGGCAACCTGCAAAACGAGTATGCAAAGGAAGAATACTTCTCTATCTTATATGCTGGTGGAGTGAAATGTTGGTTTGTGGATATGCACAGGGGTTGTAGATTATGCACAGGGGCTGTGGATTATGAATGCTATTTTAGCTATGATATGAGGATGATAGGCCATGATATGGATTGCTAATATGCTAAGCTATGCTATGCTATGATTGTAGAGGCTATGGATGCTGGAAGGCTGATTGACTATAGTTTTCCTGTATGCAAGCTTCTCTTTTTTTTTTTTCAGAGACCCAACAATCCCTTTTATAGATTTTTATAGGCAAGAGCCTGGCTGGAAAAAGATCAATGGCTATGAGATTGTCTGGTAAATTTGAATGGTGAGAGATGGAGAGGTTGAGAGGAAGATGGAAGATGTTGGGAGGTTGGAGAGAAGAATGGAGGTTTGTCTTCAACCCACGGGAACAACTTTGCTCAGAAATAAAGAAATTTGTTAATTTTCTGTTTTGAAGTTATTTCATGGTTGTTGTTGATAATCCAAATTAAACAAATAAATTTATTTAATTTTATGTGTTATGTAGGTTTGAGGATTTAAAATATTTTTGAAATATTTGATGTGAATAGACATTAGAAATTTTAATTAAATATTTGGAATATTTAATTGCGAATAGACTTTAGAAGAATTAATTAAATATTTGAAATATTTAATTGTGAATAGACTTTAGAAGATTTTAAGAAAAGATGAATATTTAATCTTTATTTGAATTAAGAATTCAAGCCAAGATTATGTGATAATTAATATAAATAAATTGTAATGTTTATTTAATTAATTAAGCAATGGATAAGAAAAGTGATTAAATAAACTTATTTACTTAATCGAAATGAAAGAATGAACAATATAAATAAATTATTTAGATTTATTTATACGCAGATTGAATTCAGAGATTTAATTAAATATTAAAAATATTTAATTAATTACTAGACTTTTGTGATGTGACCATTTTTAGGTGTATACAGATTGTATAATTTATTTGTACAAGGAATTATAGGCACATTATTAAGAATTTTGGATAGGTTGAGAATCAAACTTAGAACCAAATTGTGGTATGTTATGACCATAATATTGTATATTTATTAGTATATAATATATATTCCTAAGTATACTAAGGATACCCATTTGTGGAATGCTTAACCTTAACATTAGTTTTAGTTAGTACCTTAAATACTCTTAATTAGGATGAAGGCATATGTCCCTACATAGTTAATCTTATAAATAAGGATATGTTTCTCCCAAACCATCATATCATCAAATACTTAATTCATATATTATTTTATAATTAAAACCCATTCAAAGTGGTTTTTCTATTTTACATATTTTTTCATTTATTTCTAAGAAATATCATAACAAGTGATATTAGAGCTATGATTTGGCCCAATTTTTTTGTTTGCACCATAACTTTAAAACCATTGTAAATTTAGACTTGATATTTTCTAGGTTTTGAGGTAGTCATACCATAAAGCTTCAATTAAAATTTAGAGTTTTATGATAATTTTTGTGAAAGTTATTTAAATTTCATGATTTTCCACTAGTTTCTCTATAGGCTACAAAATTCAAATTATTTTAAAATATTTACATTTTTCAAAAGCTTATAAAAATTAGGTTGGGTTAATTCTTTGATATTTGTTGTTTTTTTTTAATAAAAGGGGTAAAAACTTTATTGAAGTCGAAAGATTACCAGTAAATAAGAATAAGGGAGCCCATTAGCTCCCACAAAGGAAAATCCAAAACAACAAGAACAAACAGAACCACCAACCAACCAGCCATCTACAACTTATCCCTCCATATCATCAACAATGACCTTCTCTAGATCAAGAACATACTCAGGAGATAACTGTCTCCACCCCTCAATCCTCCAATCATCCTCATGCTCAGAAGCCCACTTGGCCAAATAGTCAGCCGCCCTATTCCATTCACGTGGGATGTGGACAAAAGACACCACTTCCAAAGTAGAGCACCTTTGCAAAATCTGTCTAACCACTAACACAATCTGCCAATTAACATCAGCCACCCTTTTCTCAAGCAACAAATTAACAATAATCTTTGAGTCAGATTCACAGATAACCTTTCACCAACCCAAGGCACAAGCACGTTCAATAGCCCAAAGAATCGCCAACCCTTCCATAAGGTTGTTAGAATTCCACCCCTTATGGATGGAGAAAAGAAAAATGATCGAACCAGTACAGTCTCTACCAATTCCACCAATACCAGCAAGCCCCGGGTTGCCTCTAGAGGAGCCATCAGTATTAATCTTCAGAAACTCCGTCAGAGGAGGCATCCATCTTCCAACCCTTTGAACCTTCTTTTTCACACTCCTACCTCTTTTAACACAGGAAAAGATTGGAGTTAACCCCTGCACCCCCAATCTATTCACAATCTCATCATCTCTTCTTTCCAATGGAAGGGTCACTTCGCATTTAGCTTCCACTGTCTCTTGGATCATACTAATAATTCTGTGCCAAACCTGATGGGCCAACAACTTTTCTCCGCAAAAAATCCTACGATTCCTTTCCAACCAAATTTTCCAAAGGATGAAAGTAGGACCAATGTTCCACAAAATCTAGAGAAAAGAGGCCTGGGAGGGGGGCCTTCCAAGATTAGTTCAAAATTCAACAAGAGAAGATGCATGAACACAAGGATGTTTCCAAACGCCCCACCACCAATTCCAGAGCAGCATAGAATAAGAACACCAGAAAAATAAATGGGGAGAATCCTCCTCACTGCACTCACACAGAACACACATAGAGGGGCCCTGGAATCCGCGCTTACGAAGATTCTCCCAAGTAAAACATCTATTCCAAGTAAGAGTCCAAACAAAACAATTACACTTAGGCCATGAAAACTTTCTCCACACATGTTTCCACCAAGGGACCTCCACCCCCCCAAACTTAAGAGAAAGCAACTCCTGATAATCACTAGCCACAGTAAAAACACCCTTTGGGTTTGGGCTCCAAGCTAGAATATCCTTACCCCTAAGGGAGTTGCATTGACGACCAACCAAGATATTCTGGAGCACAATACCATCCTCCTCCAACTTGAGAACAAGCCACTCACCAGGGTCCTTCCACCTAGCCACCTCCACCTATCCACCAAGGTCAAAATTCTTAAAATCACTCACTCTAGACCAACCGGCCTCCAAAAAGCTCTGCGACAGAGCCTTTAAATTAGGGTACTGACGTAGAATGGGTGTGTAACCATCCCAAGAATCAGACCAAAACATAGCCTCAACCCCCTTATTACAAATCCATAACAAGCCCTCCTTGATTAGCGTATCCCCTTTCTTAAGCATTCCCCAAATCACTGAGCCTTTCCCTACCAGAGGGAACCTGGGAAGCTCCTCCTTACAAATCCCTTGAAGATACTTGTGGGATAAGATCCTAGCCCAGCTATGATCCTATTCCACACACCACCTCCAATAAAGCTTTGCAGCCAACGCCAATCAGGACCAACTCGCCTTTTGCAAACCAAGTCCCCCCACTTGCCTTGGGCTACAAACGACATCCCATTTAATCAGGCTCCATTTAGATGAGGACAAGCTACCCGCCCATAAGAATTGTCTAGCCAGAGAGTCCATATCCTTCACAAACCCAGCTAGAGCTACCTGTAACATGCACCTATAAATAGGAAGAGCCTGCACCACAGACTTAAGCAGCAGAACCCGCCCAACAAAAGACAACCATCGATGAGTCCAATGGCTAACCTTCGCACAAAACTTGTCCAAGATATTCTGCCAAGACTCTCTGGGAAGTCTATCGACATAGATAGGAATACCCAGATAGGTTAAAGGGAGAGAACCAATATGGAACCTCAAGATATGATAAATCCTTTGTTGAATAGGCCGCAGAGTATAAAGAGGAAAATGGAGGATTTGTCTTCATTAATCCTTTGACCAGCCACAACGAGATAGATATCCAAGGCCTTGCATAGATTCGAAGCTTCTCTGATCTTGGCCAGACCCATCAAAGCCGTATCATCCACAAATTGCAAGTGTGACTGAGGAGGGAAGTCATTTCCCCACTTCCATCCCTGAATCAAACCCAACTCCACATTACGTTTCACTAGTCTACCCAGACCTTCCGCCAGAAGAATAAATAAGGAGAGATAGGATCCCCTTGACGAAGACCCATAGAAGCACTAAAAAGAGCAGTAGGCTCCCCATTAATCAACACTGAGAATGAAGTGGAGGTAACACAACTCATCACCCATTGGATCCATTCTCGGAAAATCCAAAAGCAATAAGAATTTTTCGCAAAAAGGAGCACCTCACTCTATCATAAGCCTTCGCCATGTCAAGCTTGATGAACATAGCCTTTTCTTTCAAGGATTCCATTGAATGAATGGTCTCCATAGCAATGACCACCCCATCCAGAATTTATCGATCCTCCACAAAACCACTTTGTTCCTCAGAGATAAGCCTATTGAGCCATCTCTTCAGCCTTTCAGATATTAGCTTGGAAATGATTTTATACACCACATTACAAAGAGAAATGGGTCAAAATTGACTCAAACGATCCACCCCCTCACATTTTGGAATGAGAGCAAGGAAAGTAGAGTTTAAAGCCCAAAGCATCTACTTGTTTTTTTGAGACTCACACACCACCTGTAGCAGGTCCAACTTAATGATGTCCCAAAATTCTTGATAAAATTCAACTGGAAACCCATCAGGACTTGGGGCTTTCCCTTTCTTCATCTGAAAAATAGTAGCCTCTAATTCCTCCAGCAAGGTATCTCACAAAAGATACTCATTCATCTCCCTAGTGACCAAAGAGGGAATACAAGCCAAAACTTGGTTTTCTTCCTTTGTAACATCCTGAGAGTCTTCACGAAATAAAGAAGCATAGAACTCCAAAGCTTCTCTAGATAAATCCTGCAAGGAAGATAGAAGCTCACCCCTGTCATTTACCAGAACAGGCATAGAATTACCATGTCTCCTAGCCTTCACCGAATTGACGAAAAAGGCAGTGTTTCTGTCCCCCTCCTGTAACCACTCCACCTAGCCTTCTACTTCCAAAAAATTTCCTCACGCAACTCACACTCCTTGTAAGCTTTCCAAGCCCAGGCCTCCTCCTTGAGTAAATCCTCAGAAAGACCACACTCCCTTATCTCTCGAGTGATAACATCCAAGAAAGCTTGTGCATCCAACTTATCACAGAAAATATTGCCAAAGTACTGCCTATTCCACCTTTTAAGTTGATATTTTACATATTGCAACTGCTTAGAAAAGGAATACATGGCAGTGCCAAAAGCAGGTCTTCCCCTACTCCACCAATCAACCATATGCACCTGCAAAGAAGAATCTCTTAACCACATAAGTTGAAACTTGAAGGAAGGGTACCGAGTCACCCGAGCAGAAGAAGCAGAAAACTTAATAGGCCAATGATCCGAACCCCTCCAATCCAGAATCTCAGAGCCAAAAGACATCCCTCCACTAACCCAGAAACAGGACACCAAGAAACAATCAAGTCTCTGCACAATACAACTCTCCCCCACTCTCCTATTGTTCCAAGTATACTTACCATTTCTAGGTTTAATGTCAACCAGGTTCAAAGCAGAGATGCTATCACAAAAAAGGAAAGCAGAGGGTTCCAATCTCGCAACACCACCCTTCTTCTCATCTATCTCAATAATATCATTGAAATCCCCTGCAACAATCCAAGGGAACAAAGGATCTAGGCTCCGAACAAAACTAATATGAGACCACAATAACTTCTTACCAAGGATATTAGTAGGTGCATAGATGTTTGAGAGAAGAATAGTTTCCCCCAAATCTAGACTTGAAACAACCACAAAGATTGAGGACATGGAGGACACCCACCAAAGAGGACGAATCTTCAATGGATTCCACAAGCAAGCCACCCAACCTGCATTACGATGAGCCCCAATACACTAGCATCTTTCGTGCACCCACAGTTTAGGCATCATACCCATCATACCTTCAACTATTAACTTAATCTCCTGAAGAAAAAGAACATCAGGAGAATGAGAACGCAACAAATCCCGAACAAATTTTTGTCGAGGGCCACTGTTCAAGCCCCTTACATTCCAGGAGAGGAAATTCATTTTGAAGGGTTAGAGAAATGTGAATCTAGAGTCTTTACCGACCCAGCCTCCACTAGAGACTCCCCCATCAACTTTAATTTCTCCAAATCCTTCTTTCTCCCCGCTTTAGAAGACTTCTCCACCACCCCTTTCTTTAGGTCCTTCTGAAGAATTCCCAATGAAGGAGAAGCCTTATTACCTTTTACCAAGCCCGCACATGATTTCACCATTGGGATGGATGGCCCTCCTTCCCCCAACATCATCTCCACAGAAGGCTCAGTCCTCCCATGAACCACCATACTTAGGTTTGATTCTAACTGGACAACCTCAATTTCCTGAGGAGTTTGGATGTGCTTTGAGAAAATGCCTTCGTGAACCCCTTCTGAAACACCCTGATCCAAGATCAACAATCCCGAATTCACCTCCTGATGAACAAGATCATCAAGCACCTCAAATCTATTACAGGAATCTCCATCCTAGCGATCCTTAAAGGTCCTCTTTTGGCCTCGGTTCCTATTACGAGCCTTGGTAGGAATAAAACCCTCAACATCCACAGCCTTAGCCGACACGGTCTCCTTACCCTTGTCCCCCTTTGAGGAATTACGAGGAGGCTGAGCAGCTTGATTCCCTAGAGATTTAAACTTTGGGCATCTTCTCTGCATATGCCCATATTCACGACAGATACGACATCAAAATGGAAAAGTCTCGTAGTCAAGCTGCTGCACCCAAGAGCATGAACCTGCACGTATTTCCAAAGAATTTGGGATAGGGTTATTTAAATCCATTTCCACACATATACGAGAAAAAATCATTACCTTCTTGTCCAGAGTTTGTTGAGAAGGACCCACCAATTTTCCTAGTAATGAAGCAACTTGATGCAAAATGTCATTGTGCCAAAATTCCACTAGAAATCTAGGGAGGCAAACCCAAACCGGCACCTGATTCGGAAGCTCCTCCAAAGGATCAAAACCCGCATGCCATGGCTTAATGAAAAGACCAACGTGGTTGTGGAAGTAAGGCCCTCCTTCAAAAACTCTATTGCGATCTGCCATGCAATTAAATGTCACCATGAAATAGTTGTTTGCTAACAACATTATTTCCATCTCACCCTCTGGGGACCAAGAGCGATGAGCCCATGATTCTAGAAATTGGAGTGAAACCCTCATTCCCAAAAATTTGCAGAGCAAAGCATGTTTTGAGAAATACTCAATGTCCTCCACAATTGATTCAGGTTGGATAACCAACACCGGCCTTTCCTTGGAACATTCAAGGCATCCATTTGTCTTTGGAATACGAGAACCCCCAGCGTGAACAAATCCGTCATTACTTGAGTAATTTGAAAACAAACTATTATTAAAAACTTTCGGAGAACGATTTGGAGGCGAAGTCCCAAAAGCAACATTAAAATCCAAAGGGGATTTGACCCCTGATGACTCCCCCTGAGCCATGCAAAAATGAGTCCCAAAACTTTGTGAAAGAAAACTGAAAACCACACCCACAGAGCCCGTACTAGGTATGGATCAGACCAAAGGAGAGCTAGAACCAACTTAAAAGTGGAGGCCAACACAGAGAAAAAATGCAGCAAGGAGAAACCACTGAGAAAGAATGCTTCCGCCCCAGCCAAAACCCACACGCTAGGAGAAGAGAGCACACTGAGAGAGAAACCCACCCCTGTAACCTAAACAAACCCCACCCACAAGAAAACACGGCCTAGACTCGGAGAAAGGAAAAAAAACGAGTATGCAAAGAGGGCGAAGCCCTCATGCATGCCGCGGCCTCACGCAGGGAGCCGTTTCGAGCAATGCCATCAACCTTCAAATTTTCTGAATCCAATTTGTTGTTAGACATGTAAATAAATTCCTTAATTTAGTGGTCAATGTTTGGTCAAAACATGAACATCAAATTTTGTCATAGCATAATGTTTTAAAATTTTACGGTTACAAATCCCACTAGATATTATCCCCATTACCTAGAATAAAAATAATAATCTAGATCTCAAAGTGAAAACACTCTTAAAGCCATTCATCTTTAGGACCAAAGGACTTTTCTATGAATATGGATTGCAACAACCCTCTTTATTTTCCACCACCTAAAATTAAGGGAATAATTCCACAAGATTGTGAAAAGGTAGTACATTTAATTAATGATAAACTATTTGACCCATTTACAACATCTTTAATTGAAAGTTTAAACATGTTTAAAAAAAATATTATCAGAATTAAGGGGCCTACAAACCCACCAAGGTGGGTACAATCCTTATAGTCAAAATAAAGGAATATGCCAATATTTTCAAGGTCCAAAATTAAACCTACCCATAATATATATCCATAAATTTGATGGTACAAATGTAACTTCATTGTCTAAGTATCATGAAACAATGTTTTAAAATCCATAATATATCTAATAATGAAATGGTTGCCATAGCTTCACTACATTTAGAATCTAAACCTTATCAGTGGTACCAATGGATGATGAGTGAAAAATAAGGAAACTCACTTAGGTGGAGATAATTTATTAATGAACTAGTATCCCAATATGAGAAAGTTCATGAAAGGGAAGCTATTTTACTCAACCATTTTGTTTAGAATATGTTATGTAGCAGAATATAATGAATTGGGGATATGAGATTAGCAATGTGAACCCAAGATGTGTCACCTTATCAAAGGCTAAAAACCTATATCAATGGACTTAATGACCAAATTAAACATGATGTTCATCTATTGGAGCCTTATATAGTTATAAAATTATGAAATATGCATTATACATTGAGAAACAAAACAACACCTCTAAAGATCCACACAAGGCCAAACCATAGAATGAAAAAAATAAAATATTGCTATTCTTATTAACAAAAAAGAGGCTAACTTCTTTAACCCAAGACAAATAACTAAGCTCTCTCCTCAATAAGAGTTAGAGAAAGGAGAAAAGGGTGTATGTCAACATTGTGCTAACAAATTATATAGGGATCATAAATGTGGTAATAATGAGAAGATATTAATGATTATTGAGAACAAGGTTACTATTACCAGATTTTCACCTACAGGCTCAATCAGGATGAGCTATCTATGTTTCAAAATGAATGGTACATTTTAAACCTTCTATGCTACATTCAATTATACAAATGAAACAAATTTACAAGATTACAAGAATACAAAAGTATTGCATTCATACAAGTGAATGAGACATAAAATAATTTACAATATTTCTGAAAATGTAATCTTTATTGAATGTAATAAGATACATGTGTCTCACACAACAAGCCGTGAGACTGATTTTTACTTGATACAAATAAAGACAAATTAATACATGAATAAATAAAGGAAAATAAATTTTCATCTAAGAAGGATGACCATTCATTGCCTGAATGACTGGTTAGTGTTTGTCTCACTTCAAAGTTGTCCTCATTGCTTGTCCTTCCTAATTTCCATGCGCTCTTGTTCCTGCAGTAGTCAAGCAATGTATTAGAGTTATACTCTAAGAAATGAAAGGTCATAACCATACATGAACATTTATATCATCCACCTATGCATGTATTAACTCATCTCCATGTGCATTAAAGATTAATGAATGCCTTAGGTGTCTAGAAAATCATGTGGTCAACATATACACAAAAGACAGTCATTTTTTCTAACTTGTTTGTTCCATGTGCAAGTACAAGAGCAATTATTTTTAGATCAAATGAGTGGAGATAAATGTGGCTCCCACAAGGGTTGAGCCCAACTCATATGCACAATCTTTTAAGTACTTGGTGCATTCAAATAGGTTTCCATGTCAGGGATCTTAGTAACAAGCAGTTTTTGAGATGTAAACTGAAAGTACAATATGCAGTGACAATCATTCAAAGGGGCTATGGTGTTGAACAATGCATAGTATAAATAAATTTGATAGGGAAACACAAGATACAACACAAGATGTCATTATGACCTTGCATACAAGAGAACTCTGTATCTTTGATCATTGAGTGTCATAGCTGAGATTGTTTAAATCTGTACAGGAGTTTATGACTATGCAAATTAAATAGTTTCAATCTAAGTATTGATGCTTGATCAATAGTATTGCTGAGTGAGAGACCATGAACAGTTTGCAAAAAATGGTGATCTATCATGTAAAAGAACAATGTTTCAAAAGTAAGGATGGGCACTACCTAGTATTACAATCACATTGCTAGGTAGGCCAAGTCATATCCAAGATTGGAGTCATAACTTGGCAATATCAAATCCATCTATGAACTAAAATAGTAACATAATCTATAAGTTTCATAAAGATGGACTGTTGTTATCAAATATAATAGAGGAAAATTAGTGTTTTGATAGTCCACTCAATGACACTATGGAAGTATGACAACAACATAATCTCAACATATGGTTCAATATAAAAAGGAAGCTCAGTAAAGTCACAGTGAATATTAGACATCTGATTATGAACATGTAGCAATAAAATAAATGCATTCTTATTCTAAACAGGAAAGAGCACCTGTCATTCATGACAAGGTCAAGTGTCATATAGGCAGAGTATGCATTTTTTGAAAAAGTGCAACATCTAGGTGAAGAAGTCAGATGCCAATTCATGGTCACATCTGAGCATTTTTCTATAGAATAGTTGAAGAATTAGCTCATCACAAAAGAGAAACAACTACAGGAGGACACAAAGATGCAAAATTTACTGCCGATGAAGGAAAATCAGAATAAATCAGGAAGTAAAAGTGTAAGATAATTTCCAGAAGGATCTACAATAGTGAAAAAATATGAATACTTGTGAAATGTCCTTAATTTCAGAGACCCATCATGAATTTTGTTACAGATGATCATCAATAGAGCCTTCAAGGTTTTTAATCCATGAAACAGAGACAAAGGTCGTGGTCTGTGTAGTACATTTATATAGAATACATAACACATTTTTAAACACAATAAGGGCAGGTTTGCAAGATAGAGTCCTTCAACTACCTTCAGTGAACAAGTGAGAAATCATGGAAAACCAGAGCCCTCAAATCTCTAAACTGGGAAACGAAAGGAGTATTGAAGAGTATAAAACTTCAAGGGGCCGAATTATAACTATTTTAAAAATTTCTAAGTAAATGTAACTGTATTTATTTTTCAAGAATCGAGTTATAGCCAAACACATTTATGGTGGATACCCAGAAAGAAGCAGCCACAACCAAAATCTCACAGGTAAGAGGCTTAAAGGAGTAAAAATGACTTACCCAACATTCCCTTGCTTTGAATCTTAAAAAAAAACACAGGGTTTCCATCTTGATAGACAATTTCAATGGCGGCCATATCTCCAAAAATCTTGGGCCAGGGAAATAAGATGGCATATTTTCAAAGCCAACAAAAAGTAAGATGATTTACAAAAACTCATAGCTACAGGGCCATGAAAAATGACAAATAAAAAACACAGAGTAATGCCAGTGATATTAAAAACAATCATCATTATGGTTGCGACCATTAAATCCACAGTAAATCCCAAATGTACAGCCGGAGCTAGGAAAAATACACAGGGGTCACTGTAGATGGTTTACCTCACGCTTGAAGCTAGAAAGTTGCAATGAAAAGCCTCTGAGACTGTCAAAGCTCCCATCAAACCCTCTTCCATGGTGGCCAAATATGTAGAAAAGAACACAAAGAACTGGAATGAGTAAAGAAAAAGGAGCTCGAACTAGTGTTTTTCCCTCATGGCAGCTTAGCTTCTTCTTGAAGCTTCAATGCACAAAATGAACTAAGAATAATGCTTTACCCTCATTTTGTTCTTTAGGGTTTTACCCTACATGGCCAATGAGAGCTTTAGGCATTTTGTCTATGTTTTTAAAAATGCAAGGTGAATTAATAAACTCGTATGTTTCTTTTTCCTTAAGGGTTTGTAAAGTTCATGTCTCCCCAAGGCTTTGTAATTTGCTAAGTCTCTTTTGACTTATGCTTTATGACATTTCCTAATGGTCGAATTATAGCCATTTTGTTTTGCTCATTATTAAATGTAAAACATTTAATTAAGTGGGTGTAAATATAAGCCCCTTAATTAGGTGTTTGTTTTGAATGCAAAACAAAAATACTTAAAGTTTTTAACGTATGCAAGGGAAATGAGGATATATTTGCATTAATGGTATTCCATAAATGAGGGAAAGTTGGTTTCAATTTGAGAACACTTGGAGAGCATAAAGGGAGGTTGAATCAGTTTGCCAACATGAGGAGGGTATCTAGGAATGTTAGAGAAGATTCAGGGGTCGGATTTGACTTCTCTCAAGCAGTTAGGATGCCTTTATTGTCAGTTAGAGTGTTTTCAGAGGTGGTTTTGGTCAGTCATAGGGTGGTTAATGAATTTGGGAGACTTTTCCATATATTTGACTTCTTTTAGAGAGTGGAGTGTCCTATTTTGGGGGCTATTTTCCTGGATCCGATGTAACGCCTCGCCATGCAACCCTAGAGGAAGTTGCAATTAACTACTCAAACACACAATTTTTTTTTTGTTTAAGTACAAATAACATGCAAGTTCACTACCCATTGCCAACAACCTCTAAGGTTACGAGACTGAGATTAATTTAAGACCCAAACAAGAAAGATGAAATGAAACCATAAAATTTAATTACTTAAAGAGTTAAGAACACATACATTCCATACATGATAAATTACATCAAAGAATAAGAGTTACCACATTATTTCAAATAACATAATTGAACAATAAGATTACAAATCTCATTCCCCGAATGAGGTAAATCCAATAAGCATGGTTACATATTACAACTTCCACCTCGATAACAAATGAGGGGTAATAAATTACAAGATCAACTGAAATGAATAAAGCATGAAATGTAACAGGATCCTACGAGCTCTCCAACTGGAAATATCATCCACACGAACAAGAAGAAAACCCAATGGAGTAAGGTGCACGTTCCACCCAACCAAGTGATACCCAAAGGCTCACCCCCCATGCTGGGAGATAGTAACAAGGATTCCTACACAAGACCATCTACCTCTAGACACAGGCTAATACATAACTGAACTGAATCAAATACAATACAACATCACTTAACACAAAGGTTACAATGCTTCTAGAGTTAAATAATCAATTGCATCACTGATACAAATATACTGCTCACTTAGGAGAAGTGTCATCACAATGTTACATGGGATATCCTGGTAAGTCTTCCTAGGTCCTGACCCCCATCTTGGGATATCTTGGAAACCTCTAACAATTCCCGACCCCTCATGCAAGCCAATGCAGAATCAGTTATCTCTCATAAAGACAAGATAACGATCTTTCCATTCTAGGCCTTCTCATCCCATCCCAAGTCTATACAAGCCCTTGCATCCATGAGTGAGGCAAAATTAATCTTATTAAGTGTTTGATACTACCTAATTCCTCTAGTCAATTTATTTACGTTATCACTGGATTAACTAACTTACAATGAGTTACTCTGACACCACTTTGTGTGTCAGCCCTCATTGCAAGCCACTCCTCTAAGACAATACGTGGAATAACTCCACAACCCAAGGGTACACAGGTGCGACCTAAGGATATTAAATCTCTATCCACAACATAAAGTCAACACATCCCATTTGTGATAACCGGGTATCTAACTAGATACATTAAGACACACTACCCCAAGGCACTCCAAAGGTTGACTTACATATTACGACAACCCACACAATTAAAATGAAAACCCCATATGGAAGACTTAACATAAACAAATAATTCCATTTGCCCAACAACGATAATGAGAGAAATCACATAATGAAAAGACAATTTTGGCAATTTAATAACCTATTTTAGGATTTCCTAAATCCAAGCAAAGCAATTATATAATGCATGTAATCAATTAAAATAATTAACATTATTTGAAATATGGAGCTTAAATTAACTGTTTAAATTTAACTTCCCCAATTACCATTAATGTTAAAAATCAATTTTCTAATAACCTCCTCTCATAAAATTAATATTTGCATCAATAATAAAATCATTATAGAAAAACTATAATTAAATATAAATTAATCATATATATAACTATATATTTAATGAATATATAACTATATATATATATTTAATATATATTTAAAAAAAAAAAACTATTTAAACTTCTATTCACAAATATTTTCAATTTTTTAATTAAAACCCAAATATTATAATAATAATATAAAAAAAAATAAAAAAATAAAAAAATAAAAAAAATGCCGGTATTGGCATGGTGTGATGGTTTATAGGTGGCATTGTTGTTCTTGCCACTAAGGTTCAAACCCCGTTGGGGTGGTATTGTTGTATCCGGTTCATAGCTCCGGTCAAAAGCATTTACCCCTTGAATAAAAAAAAAATAATAAAAAAAAAACATAATATAAATATATATATATATATAATAATTAAATATTATATAATATATATATATATATAAAATGAAATTTTATTTAAAAAAAAAAATGAACCTTAGATATAGGGCACACAGGTCAACCCTGTGGGTGGGGCTGCTACGCACCACAGGAGCTGCGACCTGTGTGCTGCACACAGTTGGCCTCCCCACAAGGCTGCGGCCTGTGTGCTACACATAGTCGGCCTCCCCACAGGGCTGCGGCCTGTGTGCAGTTGTTGCACATAGTTCGCCGCCCCACAGGGGCTGTAGCCTGTGTGCAATTGCTGCACACAATCCGCCTCCTCTGTGGTTGGGGGCGGCTGTGGGGGCAACTTCCCCTGTCTCCCTTACAATTTTCTTTTTCTTTTAAAATTTTTAAATTAAAATTTGTTTTTTAAAACAAACAAAAACACAAAAAAATAAACATTCTTGTGTCTGGTAATTTCCATAACACAATTTTTTTTTAACAGGGGAAAAACTTCCTAATAACACAAACAAGATTTATATAATTAAAATACATATATATATGTGTATGTAAACACAAAAATCTTCATTTACAGTCAAATTGGACAAGTTCTTATAACATAAAAACCACAGCAAATCATTTTCAAACACAATTTTTTTAAAAAAAATTTCAATTTCTAATTTGAAATAGAAAATTTCAACTTCCAAACATAGGTTTTCTAATTTCTTTTTGTTCCTAATTCCATTTTTCTATTGTATGAGTTTGTTCCCTACAAGAATCTAACTTTTTCCATGATTTCAACAAAGTTTTCAAATTTGTTTGCAACAAGTTTTCAAAATTGAAAAACCAATTTTTCAAAACAATAAAACAAGGAAGAACCTGCTATCTGAAGCTTGAAGAAGAAGAGATCTGCCAGGTTGAGCTGCAAATTCCAATTCCTCCAGAATCTTTCCAAATCTTCACTCCAATTCCAAAATGTATCAACCACAAGAGAAAATCCTTCCTTCCTTCTTCACAGCCAATTTTTTTTCCAAGAATGAAATATCCCCCTATTTTTTCCCCAAATTTGGTCAATATACTCTAAAATATCCCACAACCACCATAGTTATTTCCTTCTATGCATTTTTGGATATTTTGTTTTGTTTTTTTTAAATTTAAAACTAAAATTTCTTTTCAACAAGAATTTAAAACTTTTTAAAAATTTATTTTCAAAAGATTTTAAAACTTTTTTAATAATTTCTTTTCAAAAGAATTGAAAACTTTTAATAATTTATTTTCAAAAGAATTGAACATTTTTAATTCCATGCACCTTTCAAAACAACATTAATCATTTAATTTATTTACTCCACAAATAAGTTTAATTAATCATTTCAACACAATTAATTTAATTAATCAATAAAATAAATCTAATCCAAGATTAGATTATCTTATTAATTAAATTAAATTAATTAATAAATTAACTAACATTTCTAACATTATAGTCAGATTTATTTAATCAACAACTTAACTACATAAGCCATTTATTTACCTTTATAACTTGAAATTAAATAATAACCAAGGTGAAATGACCAACATTACAACAACTAAACTCATCTACAACCCGACGACGCACTATGACTAGGGTGATGACTTGGCACGGAAAACCTAGCTACTATCTCCCAATCGAATACCGTTGGCCAATGGACACGCTCAAACTTGTGAAACCA
>VDFB02058242.1:240497868-240593581 GCA_007258455.2 Sequoia sempervirens | reverse complement strand
AGAGAGAGAGAGGGGAGAGAGGGAGGAAGGGAGAGAGAGAGGGAGTGGAGAGATAGAGAGTAGAGAGAAGGAGAGAGTGAGAGAGAAAGATGATACAACTTGCTGACTATTAAAATTTGACCTTCTGATTACTAAAATTTGACATGTTGATTACTGAAATTTGACTAAGTTTGAAATTTTTAAGATCTAGAAACTAGAATTTTCATTATAACTCCTAGAGATCCAAAACCACTCTCAAACATCTTGAAACTATATACATGAAATATAACTTAAAGTATAAGAAATTAAATGTCCATATGTAAATGTCAACTTATACTTAAATGTTTATTTCATGTACATAGTCTCCCTAGTAGAGAAAAAGAAGAAAGAGTTCACAAACATTCATTGCAAAATTCAAGCCATTTGGCGAGCGCCAAATTTGGCAAGCGTAATATGGATTATTATCGGTTTTTTTGCAATTTGGCAGCAAAATTGTGTCATAGATCTATGCACTTACCCCTTAAGAAACACATGAGATTCCATTGATAATAAAGATGCTCAATTTTTTGATTGAAAGACTTGTGGACTTAGAGTGCTCCAATATGAATTTTAAAACCCTGTGTGAGCAACACCTCTCTAAAATGGAGGCTAAGATTAATGAAACTAATGCAGACATCAAGAAGCTACTGCAAGTTAGCCACAGTTCAGTCAAGAACAGTGTTGAGTCTCTAGAAGTCCTTTTTTGAAAGATAAGTCAATTAAGGGAAGATCAACTTTACTTTGCAAAGTTGATGGAGAAGGACTAGTCTTCAAAGGGAAATGGGAAGAAGGTTAGAAAAGATGAGGCAAAAGGCCCATGCACAAGAGGAAGGGGTAACTTGAGGAAAATCTTTGAGGAAGAGAAGAAAGAATTGATGGAAATGGTCGAACTGCATCGTAACTAGGAGATTGAGGTGGCTAACACCTTAAAAAACATGAAATAGTGTCTCTTTTTATGTTGTTTTTTGTTACTATTTCTTTGTTGTTGGGTTTCTATTTTTTGGTTGTTACTTTGTTGCTGGTTATTGTTGATGGTTCAATGTTTTTATCTTTGAGCAACTTTCCGTCTGTTTTGTTGTAAAGGGTTTCGGGTCCCTTCAAAACCTGTTTTTCCCTTATAATCAAAATGATGCTCAATTTTTTAATAATATTTGTTTCATACGATTTCTAATGCACATATAATTCAAGAACCAATAATATATAGTTCATGTTATATAACTGGCATAAATAATGGTGTTTTCTTAATGAAAACATTTAGAGACTTTTGTGCATGTGTCGAATGTGGAGAGGATTCTAATGTCAACACAAACCTTAATGAGACAGTTTACATTCAAAGTTTGAAGCAAGTAAAACTACTCTATTCGTAATACAATCAAATCTTTCAAATACATATCATTGTCCTCTATTTCTAGGGATTTATTAAGCCATTTGGCCCTCAGATTTCTATGGGCACAAAGGTTGTTAAAATGAATACCTAGAAAATGAGACGTGATGCTTAATATGCAAGCTAAGATGATTTCTATGTGCAAATGTGTGCTGAAAGGATTAGTGGTATGCTTCTAAATGAAACTAGATGATGGAATTGATGATGAATACGATGATAAACGAAGGATGATGTTGATGATAAATGAACAAGTGGAGATGAGTGAGATGATATGAAACTATAGTGAACTATCCATGATTACACATATGACCCAATGCAAACATAAAACAAACTAACCTAAAGTGCAACTATGATGCAGTGGGGATGATAAAATGCAACTATGAAGCAATTAAGTAATCTAAAATGGGAATGCAAAGTAACACATGATATGAAAACTAATTTTAAGACTCCATGAAAGCTCCAAGCTCCTAAGATAAACCTGCATAGTAACTTTTCTCAAATTGTGGATGATAAATGCTAAGACAAGAGGGTGTATTTATAGGGTTTCTCAAGCATTTTGTGAGGTGGCACCTATCAACGGTCTAGATTCGAAGGAGAAATAATAGACGGTAGAGATGGAAGGAATTAGGATGTTGTCCCCTTGACCAAGGACAACATGCCATGTGTGTGGAGAGAATCCCTTGACCAATTGGAAACATGCCAAAAGGATGGGAGACCCAAGTGTGTGAAACAAAGACCCATGTGCTCCAAATTTGTTGGAAGTGTGGGGGAATAAAGCCATGTACCTTTTCTCATTGGTGGAAGTGTGTGAGGATAATTCTAATTAATAATTAGGCTTTATTTATTTTCATATGACCTTTGTGAGGTGGCACAAGAAAATGTAGTAGACATGTGCTCTAATTCTTAATCAGGATTAAGGAAGATTAATTAAATAAACACGTTTAGGGTATTTTGTTTATTTAATTATTTTATGAGAGAATTAAAAGAGGAATATTAATTAAATAAACACGTTTAGGGTATTTTGTTTATTTAATTATTTAGAAGAATATGATTTTGGAGAATTAAAAGGAAAGTGAACAATATAAATAAAGTAAGACCTTATTTATATGTAGTTGAAGCATTAATTAAATAGGTTGTATTTAATTAACTGAATATGATGACCTTTTTTAGGTGTATACAACTTTAATTAAGAGAGGATCATAATTTTTTATTTTTGTCATGTCTATTATATATCATTCCATGCTTTATCATGTTCTCACATAAACCATTTTAATCCTTACCTTAGAGAATGTTTTCATAGCCAATTTAATCTTTCAATCTCTAGTAGTCATTCCTTAGGAAATGTTATAGAATTGTCTATATTACATAATAATACAAGATCTTTAGATTTCCATAACTCTTCACTTCTTGTTAATATGACCCTAGTTTACTTGTGATCCAACCACTTCTACTTTCCTTGACATTACTAAAAAAAAATCTACAACCATACATAATAACAATTCTGATTCTAGTTTTAGGCCCCCTTTTTTGTGAGTTACCTCTCCTAAAAATTGTTATATTTCTTCTACAAGTGTATCTTTTCAACCCCTTGTCTTGTGAGGAGCATTTGATTCTCCAATGCAAAATCCTTTAGTGCTCAACCAACATCCAATGCTAATGATTTTATGTAGTATGTCGTATCTATAAATTATTGGAAAGAGGTAAAAAGAAAACATCAAATTATCAAGTCTTGCCATCTTGTAATAATACTTTTAGATTCAAATGTTTTTGAAATTTTACCTTTTTACTTTAAATTTGTATCCCTAATCCTATAATAAAATTTATTTTATTTGTGGCCTATCTTACCACATCTTCCAAAGACTAATCTACCTATACCAATGATTCAAGAACCACAATATACTAACAAAAATTCAAAGGAAATGGTAACCACTAAATCTCTTTTGAATAATTTTATTAAATTTTTGTGTCTAGCCTATAACTAAGTTGATGACTCATACAATTTTGTAATTATCTATAACAATTTTCTATGGAAAAAAATGCCTTAAAACAACCTCAAATGATACCTTTAGAGGAAATTTAAACTATCTAATTCATTAGCGTGTTGGGAGGATATTAATTCATGCGTCATAAATGATAGCTCTTAAACTTATGTTTAGCTCCAATTAAAACTAGATTACCAAAAAATAGCCAAAGAGAGAGTTATTGGGACAAAAATAATAGAAGACAAGGCCAATATAATACACATTCTAGGACATCCAATGAAATTTTTAATTATGCAAGAAGTACTTGCTCCTAATAAGGAAAGTATGTAAGTCACTAGGCCTCCTCCTTTCCAACCAAAGCAAGGCATATTCTTGTCATATTGGTGGGGAAACCTACAAATGAATGGTCTTAAAGGATTTTTCAATCAAAGTATCTATTTTTAGAATCATCAATGTGTTGAATGTTATGAATATATTTTTTTCTAACCAAACTATTTGGGAATCACTTATGATCCTAGGTTATGCTAATCTCTTGTTACCTTGAAGATGCACCATTAAAATAATTTTGAGAAGATGATAGGAGGTGTGTGAATACAAATGTAGTAGAGGTTTGAAAAGGAATTTCAAAATAATAGCTCTCCTATGAGTAAGTTTAAAACCCCCTCATTTTTATTCCATTGATAATTAATTTCTTTAATAGATACTTGCATGCTTGATTCTAGAGCTAGTAGCATTAGCATGCCTATGAAAGTAGTTGATACCTCAGGAATTTAACTTGAGACCATAAAAAATAGAGTGAGTTATATTTTACACATTAAAAAAAGGAATTATCAAGAAATTTCCATTAAACCTCCATTCATACAACACATAACAATTCCCTAAGAACTCCACTTATAGACCTATTATATTTGGAATCTTTCTATCAAGGGAATTTATTACTAGTATAAGTAGTTAATTATCCTTATATTTGTCTCATATGCATGTAATGTTACTAAACCTATAACCTCTTATCAGGTTGAACCCTATGAGAATCCCTCAATTAGATGTATAGTAAATTCAAAAGGGTTAGATTCTAGTCAAGAACTAGATGAAGGGATTACAAATTTAATGCATGTGGAACTTGATGAAAGGGATCTATTGACTTATTTTTAGTAAATAGGCCTCTAATCCTATTGTATCTTATATGAAGGAATCGTTTTTATTAAAATTATCAAAATAAAATATGATCACTTGAATGGAATCTAGATACTTTTCTTTGGTGGTGATAACATTTGATAAAATTATGTTAGCATTTCTCTTTAATTGTTAGAATAAAATTAAATTTATGAAAGAATGTGGTAGATTATTAGGCATTAACACTTGAACTTCAATTAAGAAAAATATCAAATTGGTACAAGTATTTTGAGAAATTAAAGTTATTATCAAGTAGATTAAATCACTACCATGTAAAATTCTACTGCTCAAAGAATATAAACATAAAGTCTGCGAATTAAAGAACAACCCTACTAAGAAAGGGGAAAAAATGCCTGCTAAAACCAAAGCAGATCGAAAGAAGGAGAAAAAAGGCATAACATTCTATGTCAAGGAACCTCCCACGGAAAATGAAGAGGACATTGAGTCCAAAGAATCTGAGGAGGAAATTGTGGTGGCCATGAGCATTGACACATGGGTGGAACAAGATAGTGTTTGAAGGTCCAATAGGCTAGAAAAGTATAAACTAGAGGTTTTGGTAGATGACATCTCTAGCAGCTCGGAGCAAGGGAAAGGTCAGGAGGAAAAAAATCATGACACGGTCGAGGAAACATAAGAGTACATGAAAGGTCCCAGTCACTTCTTGGAGCTAAACTAGATGGTTCTTGAGGAGTCCACTCCGGAATCCTCAAATCATCATGCTCAGGCAGAAGAGAATAATAGGATGGATGTTGCAAAGGACGAGGATTTTGGTAGCTTGCTTGCTCATGTGTGCACTTTGGGAATAAAGCTTAACAAAATGGCCTGGTTCACCATAAATGTCATTCATCACTCGGCTGCCACTCTATCACCAATGCTAAAGGATGAGGTTAACAAGAAGACTACTGATTTTGACCCCAACAATAGTTTGGCTCATGAAGATGTGCTAAAATTCCTCATGGGAGGTTATTGCTAGGTGATGGGGGTTTTTTTTTTTGTTTTTTGGTGGGTTGTTATTTTTCTATCGTTATGTTGTCTCTATGTCCAATTTTTATGTTGTAACTAGTTATTTTTTATTATTTTAATTTGATGAACTTTATCCCTTTGGGATCTTCATGTTAAGGGTACTACACCCTATAAATGCAACTTATTTTATCAAAAACATAGTCTTAAATATAAATTATAACTTCTTAATGTAGTTAAAATTTAAAAAATTACAAGAGATAATAATAGTGAGGTGGATAAAATGGTCATAATAGGATCACGATTCTCTACCCAAGAGATCTATTGGTAAGCAAGATCTAGTCAAAGTTATAATTAGGCCATAAAACATTGATAATTCCTCTCATTTGAAAGTAATCAAAAGTGTTTTAAAATGTCCATTTTTATCCAATGTGAAGCAAATATTATATGAAAGGTAAACAAACAATTTAAACTACATATGAAGACTAGACCATTTAGCTAGAAGTGGCCAAAATTTCCTTATGAATTATTACTTTGGGAAACATTTTAATTATCAAATAGGAAAAGTCAAATCCATGTTAACTTTATCGAAAAAAAATCTAATAGAAATATTGAAATTGAAAAAGATTAATCTTGGGATGTTATGTGTTGATCAATAAAGACAATACTTTATGCAATGCGTTGACAATTTAATTTGTACCTTTCAAACAACAATACAAAATAGAAGAATGTGTAAGGTAGAAAGAACCTTTCTTCAAATTTAATAGGATTCTCCATTTTGAAGAGTAATTAAAAATGAAATTCCCTTAACACATAAAATTATAACAATACCTAGAAGTATAAATATTTCTTTTATTGCACATGGCAAATAAATTAAAAGAAAACTTATTTTTCATTCCTAGGTTTAGACAAAAGACTAATCAACACTTTTGTGCAAGACAACAGGTTTATTTATTTGTTGTCTACCATGTGAAATATAATCCAAAAAAAAGTGATATGATCACTTCTCATAGCTAAAATAAAAAACTAGAAGTCGAGTACATACTTGAATTGGATTTAGGGTAGCACACACAAATGATCAAATTGAATTTAAGAAAATTATATACAAAGCTACAATTTTCTATCCAAGTGAACATACCAATACAAAGACATCTATATTTCAAAAACATTTTGAGTCCATAAAGAAAAATATAGCACTAAAAAACTCTTGAATAATAATATTAGCAACAAATAGGCATAAAATTATTATTATAAAATCCAAGTGCAAATGGAACTTATTTATAATTTTTACAATTTTTTACATGTGATTTATTCATGATAAATTAAAAGTACACTATAGCTCTCTAAACTAGAAATAGTTTTCTTGCACACAAGGTAAGCTCAAAATACAATTTGTTCCATAAATTAAATACCAAGAAAATTCAAATAATTTTGAATATTGATAACTATAGTAAAAAATGTACCTCTAGAAGATAACCTAAAAGCATATCCTAGTAGAGGTGATCTAGAAGCTCCTCCCAAAATATTCACTCCGCAACTAGAAGAATTAAAAATAAGGTCTAGTGAAAAATAACAACACCCAACAATAGCTACTATGAAGCAACCCTACATAGACATCGTGCAACAACAATAGTTGTAGCAATATCCTCTGTCTTATTCCATTTGAACCCTATCAATGAAGATTTATAAATTTGATATGTCATCCTATTACATGTAATCCATTTCAATAATTTGCACATTAAAGGTGAAATTGCATGTATGATCTATGTGATTCTCAATCACCTCCTCAATATCCTAAATGTTTCTAGAAATAATGGATATTTTTTCTTATACTACCAAGCTCTCCTTAGTGTTTCTTTCACAATCCTTTGAAATTATATTTGCACTCTATCATTATCAATCTTTATAATATCATCAACAATAAAAGTGCATGAAAGAGAAGCTACCAAGGAAGCAATTTGTTATCTAACCTTATCCAATCTACCCTTTAGATATGCTAATATAGTGAAAATATCATTAATAATTCAAACTAGAAATACATATTATGATGATCTAATGTTTAGTCCTCTTTTATGTTCCTCACTATGCCATTTCAATCAACCTCATGCATCCAAGAGTAAGAGTGGGATTAATTTTTTAACTAATCTCTCATGGGTGAAATCCTATTCTTATAGCACACTCTAATATGAAATATCTCTTGTCAAAAGCTTCAATTTGTTAAAAAAGCATATAACATGCCAAGTACCTTATACTCCTATTAAAATAAATTAATCCATTTTTCAAGAATTTTTTCATGTGTAATTAATTGATCTAATAATATTTGTTGATACGTGGAGTGTAAAATATTGGAAAAAATCTTGTATAGCTAATTTTATCTTGTAGAAGATAATATATGAACTTATTAAGGTACTTATTTTTAACTTTTAGGGTAGCTTCATCCCTGTCATTTGTGAGGACTCTTTCTTTTAGACTTATAGTGACTACTAGGATAATAACATCACTTTCTCATGTTCTTACCCCAAAATTAATCTCAAACACTTAAAAATATACGAGCTCAATATCATATTCCACTTTCCCCTAAGTAGGAATGGTTGTTTCCAAGACCAAGTGACCATTTGTATTCTTTTTTTAGTGTGGATTCTTTTGTTGGGATCATATACTGTCTTTGAAAGAATTGAAGAAAGCTCTAAAAAATCATTTTGATAAGAGCTTATAAGTTTTCTATCCATATTTACCACATATTTCACATATTTTGGTGCTTCTTCCTCACTCTAGTGTCTTCTATGAAGACTAGGATAAGAAATAATGATAAGGTGATCAAGAAAAATAGGTGGAGGGTCCAATAAATGGGATGGATAAGGAATAAAAAATGGAATAGAAGATATTTTTAGTTTGAGATGTTGAGGAAACATCCAATTATTTGTATGAAGGTTAATGAATAGGGGGATTTATAGAAGGTAGACAAATGGGAGGATAAACATATGTAAAATATAATACATGATAAAATCATAGGTTCTATACTTATTTGATGATGAGGACATTCTATGCTCTTCTTGGGAACCAATTTTAGCTTTGGGATCTTTTAAACTATATATGATGCACTAATAGCCTAAGAAAACTAACTCTCTTTTTCCTTTTGATATCTATTGCAATCATCTAATGTCGATTTTAATCTCACATGTATAGAAGAGGGTACCACTTTCTCATGAAGATATCCTAATAAACTTGCTCTCATTGATATTCAATAGAAGTGCTCTAATTGATATTCAAATTCACCATGGTTAAATTTTGTTGTTCCAAATTTTATTTTATAAAGTGAGGGGATAAATCCTATATATAAAATGTTCGTAGGCACTTCTTTAGAGATGAAATCAACCATTTTCTTTATATTCAACTGACAAAAATATCTCTTTCTTACTGCATAGTCATCTCTACAATTTGACAAAAAATATTCTATATTTGGTACATGATGAAAATGGGCACCAACCTCTCATATAGGATTCCTCTAGGATCGTAGGTCAGATTTTCATAGGAAATATTTGAGTTGAATTTAGCTAGCACTACATCTAAACCTTTTGACTCGAGGGCATTCATACATTTATAGAAATTGAGATGAATGAGGAAACTTCTTTCTTAAGCTCCTCCTTCAACATGAAATGAACATTGAATACCTATCAATAAAACTCCAACAATACCATGTGATAAATAGGTTGCTTAGGAATAATGTGTTGGTAGTTGTTGTCATTGATGTCAACATTGATTGTTGGTTGTCATTGATGTCAAAACTTGAGGAGATTTAATGTGAGATTTTCTGACTTGTTGGTTGCCATGCTTGGGATTTTATTGGAATTAGTTGGTATTGATGTCCTCATTGCAGTTGGCCTTGGTTGTCATTGTTGACAACTTTCAGTGTGGGCCAACATTGTTGTATGGAAGGGTTGTTAAAGTTCATGGTTGGATGTCATGCCTTATCTAAGAAGAGTTGTTGAAGTTCATGACTGATTTTCATGCCTTATCTTATGCTTGCTAAAGTTTATGGTTGGATATCATTGAGTATGATTTCTATTAGCAGAGTTAGTTTCATAATGATATATTAAGATGAGGATTAGAAGCATTAAGAAGTTATGCTGACAGTGGAGAGATGTTTATGAAGGTCTACAGTATGTCTTATATTCTCTCCTAATGTTCTTGATGAAGCATGTGTTACTGAAAGAAAGATCTTGCCTCCACAAGGTGCCTAAGTGTTTCTGATTCAAGAAGTTGCATTGAAGTTTGTCTAGGAGAATGTTATGCATTCCTTTGCTGATGAAGATTTGGTCTTGTAGTTTGGGATTCAATGTTTGTGCTTTATGGACATTGCACTCCTATCTTTTCAGGTCACCCGTGTTGCTGAGGAGGTTTCTATGAATTGTATAAGGTTGGTAGTATTGTTGGTTGTCTAGACTAGACCGAGAAATGCTCCACATTTCTCCATATTTATGTCTCGACTCCTGTGGTTGGTGAATGTAATCCTATTGTCTATGTAGTGTCTTAGTTCCAAATTCATGTGATGAAGTGGTCCACAATTTATTATGTTAATTCCATTTCTCATGTTCATGAATTCTATGCTTCCTAAATATAGTTTTCCATTCCTATTTGTTATGTGGTAGCTCTTGATGGCATGATAGTATGAAAGAAGTGTGTGGAAGTGTTGTTGGATGTTTAGAGAACATCCCAATGTTATCTGCACATTTCTATTTGGCCACCTTGGTGTTGCATTAGGTCATGAGTTGACTTTCTTGGTTATTTTTAGATATCTAGTCGACAGGGCATATTCATTTGCTTGCACCATGTGATTGGGGGTCTAGCCAACAATTGAGGATGTGGTAAGTTAGATTTGGACCTTGACCTATCTTGGTTAGAACCTGTAGTGTCAAAAAATTTACTCCTTTACATTTTCACACTATATTTGGGTCCCTTAATTAATTGAACTTAATTAAGCCTCTAATTGGCCCAATTATGCATCTACAAGCCTAATTAATTACAATTTCTGAAAGGGGAATCAATATTTAATTAATGTGATAATCATTTTTAACACCCCGAAATGAATAGGTCCTAGCAATTTAGGTCAGGACCCATTCACCCTTAGGCGAATGGGTCCCCTTTAGTTGCTAAATTCAAAATTTTAATATGTTTTTGGCAGCCTTTTTATGATCCAAATTTAAATTTCAAATGTCGGCTTGTAATGTTTAATTTTTAGGAAATAGAAAATTACCTATAAATGCAAGGTCTTTTTATCAATTCAAATCCTAGAATCAAGAAAGAAAAATTCACAAGAGAAAAGACTATTGTCAATGTTGTTTAAGAGCATATTTCTCAATCATTTTTTGTAGCATTCAAAATCTCAAGCATCATGTCAAAGTTATCTTCATTCATGCATGTTTTTGGAGCTAACATTGTGATGTAGGTTTCAAGCATTCAAGTCAAATTTCAATCATCAAGATCACATCCAATCAAGCAATTTCATGAAAGATCAACACCTTGGAGAGATGTGTTAAGTTTCACTCCTTCAAGGATCTCAATTCAAGGGTTTGGTTAGTTGCAACATAGCAAGTGTTCATTCATCATTCCTTTCATGTTTCATTATTTCATTTCAAGGTTTAATTACCAAAATAGGGTTTGACCAAGGAAAACCCCCTTCACCAAAAACAAACATTTTTTCCCTCTTGTGTGTGTGTTGTAGATATTAGGTTGAAGAAGGATTGAAGATTCATCAAAAGTGAAATTTTGTAAAGTTGTCAAAGTTGTCAACATTGTCATCAAGCCATGGAAACTCACTTTTAGAATTTAATTCCAAATTTCTGACCGCGAAACCCAAAGGAATCAGGAGTGCAGACCTAGGAGCAAAGGATTGTAAAAGCATATTTTGAACCCCTGTAGCAAGACCCATTCACCCTTAGGTGAATGAGTCCCAGGAGAACACTCAACATAGGCTTTTTGTGACAGGTGCATAAAATCACATCCTTCTCAGATCTGCTGAAACTTTCTGGATTCTGTCAAATTAAGGTTTAAATTAGATTATTCATTTGTTACATTGCTTTATTGCATTCATTTGGTATTTTTGATTTATCTACCAAAAGTGCACTTCAGGTTGATTTACCCCGTCCTTAGTCCATCCTCATTCATAAGAAAACAACAAGATCCCCATCAAGGTTGACTCACCTAAGGGTTGAAAGTAAATCTTGCCCTAGGGGATCTCTTTTTCCTAATGAAATAGGGAAGGTAAGTGTAGGTGCATTAACCCCATTCAAAACCTATCACCCACATTTTCCCCTATTTCATTTTAATGAACCTGACATTGTACATCAAATTTTTTTGAAATTGGAGTCCATTGAAATCCGAGACATAGGATTTACATTAATTTTCATTTCATTTAGGGTTTTTTTAATTGTATTAGTTTGCATCTCATTTAGGGTTTTAGGTTTTTATTTTTCATCCTTTAAAATCTATTTTTTTTAAAAAAATTGCATGCATATTACATTGATTTTGCATAGTACTTGCATATTAGTATATGTTAAATCACTTACACTCAAAATTTGGGTCGATTGCATTTCAAAAAGTGTAATGTTGTTCATTATTTTTCATTCATTGTACTTGCATTTAGACATCAAAATCTGGAAAAATCAATCATTGAAACCATAATTTGTCGTCTGAAATAGGAAACCCTAGCATTCAAATTTAGACTTAGATTTAAATTTTTGCAACTCTTGTGCTAAGACCCATTCACCCTAGGGTGAATCAGTCCCTCTACAGGTTTTGTTTCAAAAATTTTGGGCAACGATTTTTCTATGTGTACTTCATTTTGATTTTTTGTTAAATCTGGTTTTCACTTTTAGAAATCAAAAAAAATTGTCATTATTTGCATTAGGTTTAATTGGTCAAATTGAGTACATTATTTGAAAATAAAAATTGGCATTAAAAGACATCATTTTTCAGGTTTTTGCATAGCATAATTAGTAAATTATCTTGTTTTAAATCTGAAAATTTCTCTCTTTTTACATACTTGCATTGCACTTCATATTCTAGGGTGTTTGATTACATTTATCTAGTGCATGTTCTCCATTTTGGGTGCACCTAGGTTTGGTGAAACTTGTATGAGATTTACAACTTGATGTCCTATTACCAATACTGTAGTGAGATGTAGTTTGAGACTCATGTCATCCTACACTTGTTGTGGATCTCGAGTTTTCCAACTCTTTCACTCATAGTGTTGATACTAGTCAACCCACTATGGACCATAGCTTTAATACTTCATTTCCCATTACCACCCTACCCATAAACAATGTGATTGATGTTGACACAATGGTTGCTAATGCACCTCAAGAAGAGCTAAAAAAATGGATGAAGATTTAGAGAAATTGTAAAACTTTGCGAGTTCTAAATACATTTTTGGTACTGCAATTCCTATCATAGATAACATGAGGAAAATGCTTGATGATGAACAAGGAATTGAGATTGTGCATAGCCTAGCTCACATTATTAATAAACATGTTCCAAGCACAACTAGTTGTGCTCAAAATTTGGGGTATACTCAAATTCAAGGTGGAAATACAATTCCTATTTCCATAACTATGGCCTCTATTCCTACATACACTAATCCAAATGTTACAACAACAAAACAACCAACTAGCAATGTCAATACCACCTTAGGTATTTCCACTGGGAACCCCTTTAGCTTTCTACATTCAAATCTCATATCTCCTAATCCATTTCCCCTCACAAACATACAATTCACTTGTCCTCTGAATACATATAAACCTCCACCTTATTCACCTCCATCTCACAACACAACCAATGATTCTACCCTTAACCAACTCCTATAAAATGTTTCATCCCTCCAACAAATTTTCACATTGAACCAAAGTCAAAATGGCCAACCTTCACAATATTTCAAAAGAAACCCTTTATCCTTGGAGATATTAAGAGCACAAATGACACAAGGCATAAAGATTCCTAGATTTGAGAAATATGGTGGAAAAGGAGACCCCAGTAACCATGTCTCAGCATACACAACCTTATGTAGTGACTTCATTTTTGAAGACAAGCTCTTGTCTAAACTTTTCCCTAGATCCTTGAAAGACATTTCCTTGGAATGGTTTTGTTCTCTATCAAATAACTCAATTTGTTCATTCAATGAAATTTTTGATGCCTTTCTTAACCATTTCCAAGTGCACATGGGTCCGAAGATGACCTTAGCTGATTTAAACAAAACAAAGATGAAAAGGTCATTGATTTCATAACATGATTCCAATTGCTTTACTCACAAATAAACATTAAGATTCCTGATGTTGAACTTCAAAGAAATTTTATTACCAATTTGCATACCAATATTCAAGCTAAACTTGAGATGTTGAAGTTTTCCTCCTTTACACACTTGTGCACGACCCTTCGTGATTATCATAATTCAATTAGTCATCATGAAGAAAAAACTCCTCCTAACCATCCCGAAAAGTGCAAATTCGCACCCCATAACAATTTCCAACCTTTCAAGAAACAAAATAAGGGATTCTTACAAATAAACACACCTCAAACAAGTCAACATGTTAACACCCAATTTTCTGCTATAAAAATGATAAATCCATATCCATTTAGGGAAAGGACTAGATAGTTTACCCTGTTACTTGATACCCTTCACTCCATCATGTTGCAACTTATAGGTAAGAACGTAGTTACCTTACCTCTTGTTAAAGCAATTGATACAAGTAAGCCCTTACCTCCAAACATTAACTCCAATGCCTTTTGCCATTATCACTGACAAAATAGACACAATACAAAATAATGTGTCTTAAACATATTGTGCAAGACCTCATTGATTCTAATCACATCCAGATTGGTGGTGTTAATGATCAAGGAAATAATTCCATTGCCCCACCCAACCAAAGTTTGTAAATCTTTACCAACCCCATGCCAAATCATAACATCTCTTTTGTGAAAGCTAGTGATGTGATAAATGTTGACAAGCTTGAAGATACAAATAATGACAAATTAAATGAAAATGAAGGAGACTTAAAATGTGTGGTCAACTTCATTAATGTTCAACCTCATAAGGGCCAAACCAAAATTCCCCTTTACATTGCTTTCTCACATAATTAGACGTGCACCTGATGGTCCTCTTTACATTGCCAAAAGAATCAATGACAAGCCTACTGATGGGATATTAATTGATCCCGCGTGTGTAGAGAATGTGATCACCGAGGAATTCTTATTTATGCATGAACTTTATCAAGATTCCTATAAACAATTGAAAGCATGGATCAAAATGCATAATGGTTTTTCTTGCCCTACAATAGGTTCGATCACTCTTCCTTTAAAGTTGGACCAAAACAATTGAATGTCTCATTCTCCATCATCCTATCATTAGACCAATTCCATGTGAAGCTTGGTTATCTATGGTGATGCAAGAGAATCCAATGGTGTAGGACAATCTTGCATCACCCAAAAAAAATGTTTTCTTTATTTTCTTTAGTTGTTTTGAGTCCCATGATGGCACTTAAGGGGTATAAGACAGTCAGAAGTCAAAAATAGTAAAAAACGGTCACTTACTATTTTTAGTAAGTCATCCTAAATGGGCTTGTATGGACCTAAAAATTTACCTGAAGGAGCAGAGCTGAAAAAAAATTCCGGTTGTGAAAGAATCGCCTCAATACTTGAATGGTTTGGGAGAAATTAAAGTTTCTATCCCAAGAAATTTCTCCAATGCAGCTTCAAATTCAAATATAAAAATTTAGAGGCCCCAAAATAGCTCAAAAAGTGGATGAACCAACCTATGGTGGGTTCACACATTATAGATCTCTTTGAGTGCTTTCCAATGATATGAAATAATAGCAAATCAGACACTCATATCAAAAGTTATGGTCTCGTGAAGTTGCCCCTCTAAAAAGTGAATTTCATTGAAATTTCTTCCTAGGCCAAAAAAATAAAACGGCGGGACTTTTGGTGCCAAAACAAAAGGGAAAGTTACACTTTCTAGAACATTCTAGGGTGGTTATTGGGTAAAATAAAAATGGATATGAGGGGGTTGTAGAAGGTGGCTCCATTAGTGCAGATTGTGGCTCCGAATAATAGTTTTTTTTAGAGTTGATTTTGTTATCATGAATCAAGCCCATGAGGCTATAGCATGTAAGTTTGAATTTGTAATTTGACTTGATGAAAATAATTGAAAGTGGGTTAATTTATTTTTTGCATCTTTTGTGTTTGTATTTATTGTTGTGTTTTGCAAGTTTGGGCAGTGTATCCCTCATCAAGTGGTATCAAAGCAAGAGTTCTTGAGTGTGTAGAAAGATCATCGAATGTGAGGCAGTTTACATCAGGACTTGTGGTTGTGGGTCTGTGAGAAAAGATGCCTCCATGAAGAAACTGTGATGGAAGAAATGTTGGGGTAACAAAAGAGGGTTTTAGAGCCCTCTAGAGACAAGTTCAAGTGTTGCAGGAGGAATTGCGTAGAGGAGCTGATGTCAGAAGAATAGATGAAAGTGAGGATGAGGCAGAAGATGAGGATACATTCGAAGAGGAAGCATAGGATGTAATGGATCCTGGAGAATTCTGACTAATTAGGGACATTTCCAAGATTAGAAAGAGGTCAAAGATAAAAGTTTCTAATTTTTCTGGAAACCTAAACCCAGAGGAGCTGATCAATTAGATCAATGACATGGAAGATTATTTTGAGTATGACGAAGTATAAGACCCAGGTAGGGTAAAATTTACAAATTCCAAATTGAAAGGCCATCCTAGCATATGGTGGAAAGAAGTCAAGTTGGAAATAAATAGAAGAAGAAAAGAGAAAATAACAAGATGGGATCGAATGGTGGAAAAATTGAAAAGGTTGTTCATTCCTGTTGACTATGAGTTGGATTTGTTGAAGAAGATGCAAGGGTTGAAACAAGCAGGAAAATCTATTAAGGAGTATACAAAATAATTCTACCAAGTTTTGATCAAAACAAGTCATTCTGAGGACAACAAGGAGAGAGTTACCTGTTACATAAATGGGTTGAAGTCGAGCATTAAAGAATAGTCAAGTTTGGTAAGAATGTCTACCATTGAAGATGCATATTAGTTTGCTTTGAAGGTAGAAGAAAATTTGAACAGAAGGTTTGTAAGCAAGCAAAGAGGTGGAGGTCGTGGTGGAAAGACTAGTGAATGGTCATATGGAGGTCGAAATGAAGATCAAAAGAAGGGCGAAGGATTCAATAGCAGCTAGAATCAGAAAGAAGATAATACCTATCATCCTCATGATCAGAATAATGGAGACCAAAGAGGAAGAGTAAGATCTAGACGAGGACCAGGGAGAGGAGGCTTTCGTGGAACCTATTTCAAGTGTGGAGAAGAAGGGCATAGGGCATATGAGTGTCCTCAACATCAAGGAAGGAAAAATAGAAGACCTGAGGGTAATGCATGAGTTTCACATGTAGATGAAGATGTTGAGTCTTCACAT
Source organism: Sequoia sempervirens (assembly GCA_007258455.2). Classification (NCBI taxonomy): domain Eukaryota; kingdom Viridiplantae; phylum Streptophyta; class Pinopsida; order Cupressales; family Cupressaceae; genus Sequoia; species Sequoia sempervirens. The sequence continues at coordinate 240,576,594 of VDFB02058242.1, read as the reverse complement.
TCTAAGGATGCAGAAAGAGGAGAGGTCCTTGTTACTAGAAGAGCCTTACGAAATGAAGAGAAAGAGCCAACTCAAAGGAAGAATTTGTTTCGCACCAGATGTAAGTGTGAAGGTAAAGTTTGCAATGTTATTATTGATGGAGGTAGTACTTGTTGTCTACTGAAATGGCACCTTTATCAAGTTGCAAGTTGTAGAACTTGATATTTCAGAGAAACATGGGAACTTTTCCAGGTTGTGGGTCACCTAAAAATGGAAAAGAACCTCCGGAGAAGGTCAGCTTCCTTTGTGTTGTCACCTAACTACTGATCTTTGTAAGAAAAAGGGAGAAGGAGTGCACAAAAATGAAAACTAAACCCTATGGTGATACACTGAACTGACAGGAATCATGAAATAAAATAGGTGAACATACCCTTGGAAAACTAATGATAGTTATTTCATTTACTCAACAATAATTTTGTGAACTTATGCATAATTCATGAAAAGGCTTAATCTGCATATACATTTTAAGAAGGAAAGATGAATTTCACAACTTTAAAGTTCAAATGCAGATTTAGAAAAAACACAATTCAAAACTTACATACTCTGAAAGAAAAATGAAAGTAGTATGAACACTCATACTAGTTTCCAAGGTAATCTCTATATTTTATATTCCAAATTCCAAATGAGTTACAAATCATACATCAGCTGAGAAAGGATTTGAGAAAAATCACTAACTCTCCAGAATGCATAATCCGAACTCCTTTACAAAGAGGCAAAAATGCCATATATACTAAAAGTGTCGGCCCCTGCCCTAGGGTTTAAAAAAATGAATCGGTTGCTGAACAAGTCAGCCCTCAGATCTTTTGGAATACAGTAAATGTTGCATTCAATGTGCATCCCTCTATCCATGTCGGTGAAAAGATCACCCTCAGGAGTGGCCTTCAGATATTTTGCAACAATCGCATTAACTTGCAGCCCTCGTGTCCGCCCTCGAAACTCGTTAGAGCTGCTTTGAATGCTTCTGAGTGTTATCATAATTGTTGATCCACTCTTGCCAGTCAACATCCTAGTTGTCCCTGAGACTCGTAGTTTCTTCCCTTTCTGCCTTTTTCCTACTCAAGTTATTTTTGCAAGTTGATCGTCTTCGAGAAGCACCATTCGACCTCCCCTGTTAGATCCAAACACCATTGCTTCACTGAGCCGACCCATGCCGCGCACATTTTGTTGATCTTCTTCATAGGGGCAGTCACAATAGTCAAACAACTAATGGTTCTCCTGTAGCTTCCTTTGATTGGCAGAACACATGCCACTTAGGCTTTCCAGGCGGTCAAAAGTCGTTCAAACAGAAAGCATGTCGGTGAGACACTAGCTGTGTCTCCTCGATGCTAACAATGCTCCACAATAGCTATCGACATAACACACAACTCTCGTCGAGACTTCATAGCGAGCGGAAAAAGTTACATTGATGTCAAAGATGGTCGCCCAGACTATCATTGTCAGCCACAGGTCACAACGAGTGCAAGCCATTCGGCCAAGAGTCTCGACGAGCCTCAAGAGTTATATCGCAGCATCCAAAAGCATCAGTGAGACAAACATTCATCGGCAAGACAACATACCGAGTGTAACACCTTTCCCCAATGCCAGCTGTTGCCAGGAGTCTTATCGAAACATACATACCCATCGGTAAGACAATCGCTTGTCGGCAAGAGGTCCCAGTGGGCTACAAGAGTCATATCGATATCCCATTTCCATCGCCCAAACTATCGGCAAGACTCCATCTGTCGGGAAGACATCATACCAAGCACAAATCCCTCTTGGCAAGACTCCCACCAGTCAAGAAGACAACACACTGACTCCCCTTCTGTCGGTGAGACCACGATCATTCGGCCAGACTTCATAGCGATGATGCCTCCTTTCGGCGAGCTCATTTCATTTCGGGGAGACCCCATCCTGTTGGCCAGAGGTTATAAAGATGAGACTCCCCTTTTTCTGAATGCAACTTGTTTCAGTGAGACTCCCAACAGTCGGCAAGACGTTACAGCGAAGCCCCCACCTTTCGGCAAGACTCCGGCGAGACCACCATTCCATTTCGGCGAGACCTCAACTCGTCGGTGAGATCTTACCCCGAAGGAATCACCTTTCGTTGAGACTTCCATTTTTCGGCGAGACTCTCCCCGATGCTAACCTTGTGCACAAGGGTTAACATGACTTCTTTCCAAGCGAAGAGATACATAAAAACTCATGGCGACCTGAATGTACCGATGACCGGTGTATTTCAAACAAATAGAATGCACTGCTAGTCGGCAAGACAACAGGAGGGTCTTGCTGACTTTCTTCTCTGAGGAATTTTGTGCCAAATCTGATTAAGGCATGCTTTCTAATAGACCTCCTTGTGAAATAGCATCAAATGAAGACCTTCCCAATGAAAACTGAACACCTGCATGTTGGGCTCAACCCTTATGGGAGCCACATTTAATCCACGTGCTGAATTTAAAACATAATTTTCCCTTGATTGAGCCCGTAGGTGAAAATCGGGTAACATTTCTGGCGACCTCAGCTAGATGTTTGCCTGCTAAACATGAAAACCAGTAGCCTAAACTTGTCCATTAGGCATGGAGTCATTAGGAAAACTCAGAAATAGACCTAGAGCAATTTTGTACATGGCTACAACTCACTTGAGACTCATAAAACATAACAGGTTGCCAAAAACTTATTGAAATAGGAGAAACTAAAGTAAAACTATTTACTGTGTTGGAACAACACTTAGGGAATGAAACAAAAACTAAACTAAAGTGCAGAAGCATTTATTGAAAGCATAAAACCTAACCTAATATGTACAAGGAGGAACTTATCAAACCTCAAAACAAGGCTTGAGGTGTATCCCATTGATTGGGATAAGAAGCATTTCACCTTCAGTTGTGGCTAGTTGGTAAGCATTGTGTTCTTTGCAGTCTTTGATAATAAATGGACCCGTCCACATGTTGTCAAACTTGGTGTGATGGCCCGGCCTATTTTTTAACACATCCCACTTGAGAACAATATCACCTTCTTTAAAAATTTTGGCTGTAGCTTTCTTATCAAATGTTCTCTTTGTTTGGAGCTGATGATACTCCAAATTTTTCATTGCCTTATCTCTTGATTCTTCAAGCTCCATGAGCTCTGCATATCTCATAGACATCGGGTCTTGGTCTTCATACATCTCCAACTGGTGAATAATGTCTAGAGCTGGAAGCTCCATAGACAGAGGTAATCGGGCCTCTTTACCATAAACGAGTACATACAGAGAATTACCAACTAATCTCTTAGGGGTTATTCTATCTGCCCAAAGTGCAGATTTCAATGTGGTATGCCAAATTCTTTGATTCTCTTCCATAGTCCTCTTAATGATTCTGATCAGATTTTTATTTGTACTTTTAGCTAATTCATTACCCTGCAGGTAATAATTGAAGGAAGTATTCAAATGAATTCCATGTTTAATAGCCCAATCTGTGACTCTTAATCCAACAAATGCAAGAGCATTATCGGAAATGATGGAGTCAGGAACTCCAAATCTGGTGATTATATCTTCATAAAAACTCAAAACTGAAGATTCATTTGCTTCTTTCAAAGTTGCTGCCTCTATCCATTGTGTGAAATAGTCTGTAGAAGTAAGCACCCACTTGTGACTAGCACTGGATGGTGGATTAATTGGCCCAATAAATTCAATGCCCGATCTCATGAAGGGCTGCTCTACCTGAATTGGATGTAAAGGCATAGTCAACAACTTTTCCTTTCCTACAAATAAAGCACATTTAATACACTTCCTTGACCATGCATATGCATCTTTAAACAAGTTGGGCTAGTAGTAACCAGCTCTCATAGTTTTCCAAGCAGTTTTCCTTGGAACAAAATGACCTCTCGAAACTCCATCATGAAACTCATGAAGTACCTGCTCTGTTTGATCAGCATCAATACATCTTAATAAGACACCATTCAGATCTTTCTTGAAAAGAATACTATTAATGAGGACATAAGGAATTGATTGTAATATGAAGTATCTTCATTTTGCTCTATCTAGACCTAGTGGACATTCACCGGTACGAAGAAAGTGGGTCATTTCTTGAAGCCAACCTGCAACTGATGCAGGTGCAGTAGTTTGAACATTTTGAGGCTCATTCATATTAGCTAAAACAATACCAGTTTCTGATTTCTGTTCATCTTCAAGGGTTGAGGCAATTTGCTTACAAATTCCTCTACCTTTGACAAGTTTTGTGATGTTGATGTCAATATCGAATTGCATTACTTTTGTGATCCACCCTGCTCTTTTCTCACTCAAATCTTTGTTTAACAAAAATTCTTTCACACTTGGGTGTGCAACCAGAATATGAATTTTGTTGTTTGAAACTAGAGGTTTAAACTTCTTTAGGCTTCTGATCACAGCGAGAACATGTTTCTCAACAAATATACATTTCTCTTCATAATCAGCAAGGCCTTGACTAAAGAAAGCTGTCGGTTGCTCTAAATTATCACTATTTTTCTGAACCAGCATAGCAGAAATTGAACTAACGCGCCAAAAGCATATAAGAAGAAGAATTTAGAGAAATATGGATTTACCAGTGTTGGAGCTAATGCTAAAGCTTCCTTGATTTCTTTAAAACTGCGTTTTGCTTCTCTAGTCCAACTGAAAACTGCATTCTTTTTAAGCATGGCAGTCAAGGGTTGTAGTAAATTTGCAACATTAGGAATGAATCTTCTTAAAAAGTTAATTCTCCCTAAAAAGCTCTGCAATCCTTTCTTGTGATTGGGTAATGGTAGTTCAAGTATAGCTTTAACTCTTTTAGGATCAATGGTAACTCTGTCTTTTGACACTATGTGACCTATCAGTTTACCTTCATGAACTGCAAAAATACTCTTTGTTGGATTGAGAGATATTCCATATTCTCTAAATTTTTCAAAAACTTGCTTGAGATGTGACAAGTGTTCATCTGCATTCTTTGAATATACAGTTATGTCATCTAAGTAAACCAACAAAAATTTCTGAATTAAATTTTGAAACGCTATATCCATGGTACGCTGAAAGGTGGCACCAGCGTTAGATAAACCAAAAGGCATTCTCTTGTAGGCCATAGTGCCTCATTTTGTTGTAAATTTTGTTTTATACTGATCCTCCTCTTTGACTAGAATCTGGTTATAACCAGAATATCCATCCAGAAGAGAAAATATCTCCGAACCAGCAACAGCTTGGAGGATTTGTTCCATAGACGGTAAGGGATAATGATCTTTCAGAGACACTCTGTTAAGGTCTCTAAAATCTACACATAATCTTACCTCATCGTTATTTTTTCTAACTGGAACAAGGTTAGAAACCCAGGATGTGTGTTTAATTGGAAATACGATACCCCCCTCAACTAACTTGGTCAGCTTTTTGATCATTAAATGTTCAAGCTTGGGGTTCAATGGTCTCTATTTTTGTCTAACGGGCTTGGCACCATGTTCTAACTTAATTGTATTTTGTGCAATATGAGGATCAAACCCTCTTAAATCAAAATATTGCCAAGCAAAAACATCATGATACTCTTGGCATAAAACAATGAAAGCTCTCTCATCTTCAACTGAATAGATTTTTCCTAATTTGAGAAGCTTACCTTTAAATATTTTCACTTCTTCATAATGATCTTCTTTCACTTGAATGTCGACTTTGTTCTTCTTAAGCTGATCATCAAAATTGAATATGGATTCCAAGGTAACCAGCCCTTTGGGAAGTTTATTTGTCTTCAGTTGTATCACTTGATCATCATACTATTGTTTGATATTTTCTTGGTTCACTACAAAAAAATGATCTTCTTGGAGCAGAAAGGTTAAAATCTGTTCATCGCTTTCAAATACTTGCCAATTAATATTGTTAATAGGAATTGATGGCCTGATAACCACCTTAACATATTGTTGTATTTTGTCTTTTTTAATATCACCTGGGATATCAAACTGTGCTCCAATTGATGCAAGTCTATCATCATGCTTATTCTGATTTCGTGGAATAGAAATAAGATTGAAGGCATTAAATTCTTCAATTATATTCCATAATTTGTTTATGTAAGACTTTAAAGCATCATTCTTGGCAACATTCAACCCCCTAACCTGATTAACTATTAATTTACTGTCTCCATAGATTTTCAAACAGTCAATTCCTCTTTTCCTTGCCCACTCAAGGCCTTGAATGAGTCCTTCGTACTCAACACTATTGTTAGAACATGCAAAAGCAAAATGAAAGGCTGAAAAATACTTATCACCCTGTGGAGAAACTAGTATTGCACCTCCACCTGCTCCATTCTTGCTTCTAGAACCATCAAATGTTTCTTCCCAGAGTTCACTTTGCTATTGCAACAACTGATTTGTACCCTTTTGAAGGTTTGGAACCTTTGCATCAGGTTCAAGCATCACATAATTACCCATACCGACATCTTGAATAAGGTCTTCAGGATTGTCCAACACATTTTCAGCTTCCCATTCGTGTAATAGCACACCAGGAACAACTTATGTTTGAATTTCTTGAGTGGCAGCCAACTCATTGTCAGTAAAAATGACACAATTTGTGTCTGCAGCAGTAGGAACAACATTGATAGGACTTGGGTTATATGGCTCAATGTGATCTTTAGCCAACTTTTCAGATTTAATGGTAAATGTGGTTCCATATCTAGTTCTAAACAACATATGTGACCAGTCAGTTGACACACAACCTCCTATTTTAGTTGTAAAGTCTCTTGAGAGACACAAAGCAAAGAAAGGTGGGAGATCTACAACGCATATGTCTTGAGGAACTGAAAAGTTCAGACAAGAATGAAGGGTAAGACTCAAGCCTTTAATAACACCCAATGTATTAATAGAGGTAGCATCCAATTGAATCACTCCTTTCTCTAAAGGTTGATACTTTAGTCCAAGTTTATCAGCAATTTGCTTTGGCATTATAGAGCTACTAGCTCCACTATCTACCATACAGTTATGAACTAACTTATCACCTATGATTACAGACACGTAAAATGGAGGTGGTTTGACTTCTTTTCCTGCCTCTTTGCTGGGTGGTTTATCATTTTCTTGAGGATTATTTGTCAACACAGTTCTAACTTGGCCCATTGGAGACTCAAATTCATTAGACATTTTCAAACTTGACAATGCTGACTGTAACATATCTTTTTGACCTGGGATAGCTAATGAATCCCACATAGACATTGTAATGTTCATCTTTTTCATACTATCAAGAATATTATAGGGTACAGTTGGGTTCACTTTATGATGTACCTTTATACCAGCATGATCAGCTTGCAAGTGTGGTTGCTCCTTAACTGGGAGTTGCTGATTTGTTTGCAAAACGTGAGTCACTTGAGATGTAGATGATTCTACAGCTGTTGCTTTTCCTTTATCAGCTGCTTGATCAAGCTCAAAAGCTCTTTTCTTCACCCTTGTGTTAGCTGTAACTAGAGAATTATCTAAATTCAATCCACAAAATTCTTCACCTTGTCAGTTAAGTAGGGTAGTATAATTGGTAAGCTAATTTTGGTGTTGTGGAGATGCATCATTGAGTGCATCCTGCTGTGAACTTGAGGCATTCTATACCATAAGTGCCTGATTAATGAGTCCATTTGAGCAAGTGGCTTAATTGTGAGATTGGTTGCAAGGGTAACACCACTCATAATCTACTACTAAGTTGTTTTGAATAGGAACAAGATCCTTAACTGCATTAACAGGTGCTAGAGCATAAGCCTGAAAAGGTCTAGTATTTACACTCTATCTTGGGCCCTGGTAGTTGCCTTGATAAGCTTGTCTATTACCTTGATATTGTTGTTGTTGACCTGAATTATGCTGTTGATAAGGCCTATTATATGATTGCTATTTTTCCAAGCTCACAAGCTTATTACCAAAAGTCTATAATAAAATTTTGATCTCCTGTAACTCATTTGAATATCTTGAAACAACAGTTTCTTGTGTTATAGCAGCTAGAACAATGACTGATGCTGCTGGAACAGGTGGTAAAGGTGCAAAAGGTGGTATCTGTAAAGGGATATTTGAATGAATATCTAGAAATATGGGCATTGGTGGCTTAGGAGCAGGTTTACCAGCTTGTATTAGGTTGTTTTCAGCTCTGATTGCTACTTCAAATGCATTTGGTAGGGAAACACCCCCTATTGATTGTATTATAATGGCTATATCATTGTTAAGAGCCTTCAAAAAGTACAAAAATGCATATTCTGGAGGTGGTCTCACTGTTGCAGGAATTCTATCCCAAATTCTTTGAAATCCGAAATTGAAATCATTCATTTTCTCTTGAGGAGCCCTCTTAATCGTAGTTAATTGCTCCAATAAAGATAAATTATCAGACCTATCCTGAAACTACTTATGTAATTTGTCACCCAACTCATGCCAGGTGGCAATTGAACCTACTCCAAGACTCTTGAACCACTGTAATTCTCTTCCTTTGAATGATGCTGCAAGTAGTCTTATAGCTACATCTTTTTTTGTGATATGGTGCACACCACATAAGGAAGCAACATCTCGTATATGTTCAATCGGGGTAGTCTGATCTTTCCCAGTGAAAATTGGCAAGCTCTTCAAGCTGCCATTGGAATGTCATTGTGTTGTGCCAAATTTAATGGACTATCTCCATTAAATGGCACAAAAGGATAATTTCTGGGAGCAACCATTAGAGGTGGCTGAGGTGGGTTTACTTGCACTCTAGGTGAAACAAAAAATAGTACATCAATATGAGATCTCACAGATGGAGGAGTAGATTTAGTTCTTCTAGAATAGATAAATGTTGTCCCTGTCCTTTCTGTTACCCTGCCTTTTCTCCTTGGTGGGGAAAGCTGTAAATATTCAAAAGGAACTAAGCTTCTCCTTGTTTGAATTCTTCTCATAAGTTGTAAAAGCACTAATTTTGAAGTTATTTCTCCCCAGTGGAGTCACCAAGTATGCAAAATGACTTCGGTAAAGTTTGAAACCTGTTGGTTGCATACCAAACCAAAAAAATGGTGAGGAACTTGTCCCACCGAGCGTGCCAAAAACTGTTGTCTACTGAAATTGCACCCTTATCAAGTTGCAAGTTGCAAGTTGCAGAACTTGATATTTCAGAGAAACATGGGAACTTTTCTAGGTTGTGGGTTACCTAAAAATGGAAAAGAACCTCTGGAGAAGGCTGACATCCTTTGTGTTGTCACCTAACTACTGATCTTTGTGAGAAAAAGGGAGAAGGAGTGCACAAAAATGAAAACTAAACCCTATGGTGGTACACCGAACTGACAAGAATCATGAAATAAAATAGATGAACATACCCCTAGAAAATTAATGATAGTTATTGCATTTACTCAACATAATTTTGTGAACTTATGCATAATTCATGAAAAGGCTTAATCTGCATATACATTTTAAGAAGGAAAGATGAATTTCACAACTTTAATGTTCAAATGCAGATTTAGAAAAACACAGTTCAAAACTTACATAATCTGAAAGAAAAATGAAAGTAGTATGAACACTAACACTGGTTTCCAAGGTAATCTCTGTATTTTATATTCCAAATTCCAAATGAGTTACAAATCATACATCAGCTGAGAAAGGATTTGAGAAAAATTACTAACTCTCTAGAATGCATAATCCGAACTCCTTTACAAAGAGGCAAAAATGCCATATATACTAAAAGTGTCGGCCCCTGCCCTAGGATTTACAAAAATGAATCGGTTGTTGAACACTTTGGGCCTTAGATCTTTTGGAATACAGTAAATGCTACATTCAATGTGCATCCCTCTATCCATATCGGTGAAAAGATCACCCTCAGGAGTGGCCTTCAGATATTTTGCAATAATCACATTAACTTGCAGCCCTTGTGTCCGCCCTCGAAACTCGTTAGAGCTGCTTTGAATGCTTTTGAGTGTTATCATAATTGTCGATCCACTCTTACCAGTCGACATCATAGCTGTCCTTGAGACTAGCAGTTTCTTCCCTTTCTTCCTTTTTCCTGCTCAAGATCTTTCTGCAAGTTGACCGTCTTCGAGAAGTAGCATCTGACCTCCCATGTTAGATCCAAACACCATTGCTTCACCGAGCCGACCCATGCCGTGCACATTCTATTGATCTTCTTCATAGGGGCGGTGACAATAGTCAAACAACCAATGGTTCTCCTGTAGCTTCCTCTGATTGGAAGAACACATGCCACTTAGACTTTCCAGGTGATCAAAAGTCATTCAAACAGAAAGCATGTCGGTGAGACACTAGCCGTATCTCCCCGATGCTAACAATGCTCCATAGTAGCTCTCATCATAACACACAACTGTAGGTGAGACTTCATAGCGAGCGAAAAAAGTTACATTGATGTCAAAGATGGTCGCCCAGACTATTGTTGTCGGCCAGAGGTCATAGCGAGTGCAAGCCATTCGGCCAAGAGTCTCGGCTAGCCTCAAGAGTTATATCGCAGCATCCAAAACCATCGGTGAGACAAACATCCATTGGAAAGACAACATACCGAGCATAACACCTTTCCCCGATGCCAACTGTCACTAGGAGTCTTACCGAAACATACATGTAATACCCATCGGCAAGACAATCGCTTGTCGGCAAGAGGTCACAGCGGGCTGCAAGAGTCATATCGATATCCCATTTCCATCGCCTAGACTATCGGCAAGACTCCATCTGTCGAGAAGACATCATACCGAGTGCAAATCCCTCTCGGTGAGACTCCCACCGGTCAAGAAGACATCACACCGACTCCCCTTCTATCGGCGAGACCACTATCATTCGGCCAGACTTCATAGCGATGATGCCTCCTTTGGTGAGCTCATTTCATTTCGGGGAGACCCCATCCTGTCGGCCAGAGGTTATATCGATGAGACTCCCCTTTTTCCAAATGCAACTTGTTTTGACGAGACTCCCGGAGGTCGGCAAGATGTTACAGCGAAGCCCCCACCTTTCGGCGAGACTTCGACGAGACCACCATTCCATTTTGGCGAGACCTCACCCCGTCGGTGAGACCTTACCCCGAAGGCATCACCTTTCGCCGAGACTTCCATCTGTCGGCGAGACTCTCCCCAATGCTAACCTTGTGCACAAGGGTCGGCATTACTTCTTTCCAAGTGGAGAGATACATAAAAACTCATGGCGACCTGAATGTCCCGGCGACTGGTGAATTTCAAACAAATAGAATGCACTGCTAGTCGGCAAGACAACAGGAGGGTCTTGCCGACTTTCTTCTCTAAGGAGTTTCGTGCCAAATCTGATTGGGGCATGCTTTCCAACATACCTCCTTGTGAAATAGCATTAGATGAAGACCTTCCCAATGAAAAACGGACGCCTGCACGCTGGGCTCCACCCTTATGGGAGTCACATTTAATCCACGTGCCAAATTTAAAACATAATTTTCCCCTGATTGAGCTCACAAATGAAAATTGAGTAATAGTACTGATAACCTTGTTTTAGAAGAGATGGATAGTAAGTTATGATTGGAGATAAGAAGGCATCTGAATCCATATTGGATTACTTGGTTGCAGAAGACCATAAAGCTTTGGTGAATGAACAATTTTTGGTAAGGTTCAAGATTGGAAATTACTATGATGAGGTACTATGTGATATTATGCCTATGGATGTTTGTCATATGTTGTAAGGTAGAACATGGCAGTTTGATTGGTGAGCAGTACATGATGGACATGCCAACACCTATTCTTTGAAAAAGGATGGAGTTCATCATAAGTTGAAGCCCTTGAAAGAGGCAAAGGAAAAGGTATGCAGTAATCCAATAATTTGTTTGGTTGATGGAAGAAAGTTCCTAAAAGGTATGAGGCATGAGCATATGTGTTTTTCATTGATCCCTGGAGTTGATAAAGTAGATACTAATGAGGTACCTGCAAAGGTTTCAGATTTTTTGAATGAGTTTCAGGCCATTATTTTTAATAACGTACCCGAAGGTTTTCCTCCGGTAAGAAAGATTAGTCATTAGATGGACCTGATTCCTGGAGCCAGTTTGCTGAATAAGGAAGCTCATCATATGACTCCAACAGAGAGTGAAGAGATGAAAAAAAAAGTGTAAGAGTTGTTGCAAAAGGGATTGATTAGAGAGAGTTTGAGTCCATGTGCAGTACCTACAGTACTAGCACCAAAGAAGGATGAGGAATGGTGGATGTGTACAAATTCTATAGCCATCAACAAGATAACCATCAAGTATAAATTTCCTTTGTTGAGAATGGATGACATTATGGACTTTTTGAGTGGAGCTGAGTACTTCACGAAGATAGATTTGAAGAGCGGATATCACTAGATCCAGATTAAAGAAGGAGATGAATGGAAGATATCCTTTAAAACCAAGGAGGGTCTATACGAGTGGTTAGTCATTCCTTTTGGGCTAACCAATTCATCGAGCACATTTATGCGGCTTATGAATGAGGTATTGGAATAATTTTTAGGAAAATTTGTTAATTTTTGTTTGGATGATATTTTGATTTTCAGTAAGACATTGGAGAAGAACTTGATGCATATCCAAAGAGTTTTTGAGAAGATAAGGGAGGAGAAGTTGTTGATTAATTTGAAGAAATGTAGTTTTGTGAAGAGAGAGTTGGTGTATCTGGGATTTGTTGTCTTAGCAGAGGGTCTTAAAATGGATTCAAAGAAGGTGAGAGCTATCATTGAATGGCCTACCTCGAGGAGTGTTACAGAAGTAAGATCATTTCATGGTTTCGCAAGATTTTATAGAACTTTATTAAGAATTTCAGTAGTATTTGTGCACCTCTAATTGAAGCAATGAGAGGGGATAGAAAAGAGTTTAAGCAGACTACAGGAGCAACCAAAAGTTTTGATATGTTAAAGAAGAAAGTTATAGAGCAACTTGTTTTGGAACTTCTAGATTTCAATAAGATCTTTCAGGTAGATTGTGATGCTAGTGGCAGTACCATAGGAGATATTTTGAGTCAAGAAGGTAAGCCTATTGCCTATTTTAGTGAGAAGTTGAATGATTCTAAGAAGAAATATTTTGTCTATGATCAAGAGTTTTATGATATAGTTCAAGCTTTGAAGAAATGGAGATACTATTTGTTGCCAAAAGAATTTTTTTATATACTGATTACCAGGCTTTACAGTATCTCAATAGCCAAGGAAAGTTAAACCAAAGGCACTTAAAATGGGTTGAGTTTTTGCAGAGTTATACTTTTGTTTTGAAGCATGGGAGTATAAGGTCAAACAAAGTTGCAGATGCCTTAAGTAGAAGGAAAAATTTCTTGATAGAGATGAATATAGAGGTTGTTGGGTTCAATGAACTCAAGAGTTTGTATCCAAAAGATCCAGACTTTGTAGAAGCTTGGAAGGCTTGTTTGGAACCTGTTACATTGGATAGGACAAGATGGTTGGATTTCTTAATCCAAGATGGGATGTTGTTTAGAGGAAGCCAATTGTGCATTCCAAGGAGTTCTATGAGAGAGAACCTAATCAAGGAGAAGCATAGTGGAGGATTAGCTAGAAATTTCGATTGAGATAAGACCATTGCTCTGGTTAGTGAGAATTATTATTGGCCATAGTTACAACAAGATGTGAAGAATTTTGTACAAAGTTGCAGAGTATGTTAGATGGTAAAAGGAACAAGTTAGAATACTTGATTGTATCAGTCATTACTTGTACCTAAGAGGCCATGGGAGGATATTAACATGGATTTAGTTCTTGTCTTGTCAAGGACACGGAGAGGGAATGATTCCATATTTGTAGTGGTGGATATATTTTCAAAGATGGTACATTTCATTCCATGTCATAAGACCAGTGATGTTGTTCATATTGTAGAGTTGTTTTTCAGAGAGGTGGTGAGACTACATGGTCTACCGCAAAGTATTGTTTCAGACAGAGATACCAAATTTGTTGGTTATTTCTGGAGGACATTATGGAAGAAGTTGAAGACATATTTGAAGTTCAGTTTTGCAAACCATCCATAGAATGATGGACAAACAGAGGTGGTGAATAGGAGTTTGGGTAAGCTATTAAGATTCTTAGTAGGAGATAAGCCCAAGGGATGGGATTTTATTATACCACAGGAAAAAAATTCTTACAACAATTCTACCAATAGGATCATTGGTAAATCACCATTCCAGATTGTGTATAGGAGTAGTCCAAGAACTACTTATGAACTGAGGAAGATGGATAAGGGGGAGAAGAGTAGTGTTGAGGCTGAAGATTTTGTTGAGCACCTGAAGAATTTGCATGAAGAGATGATAAAACATATCAATAAGATGAACTCACAATATAAGGCTAAGGAAGATCAGAAAAGGAGGCATAAGGAGTTTCAGGTAGGAGATCAAGTCATGGTTCATTTGTGAAGGAGAGGTTTCCAGTTGGTACATACAACAAGTTAAAGATGAAGTTTGGACCATGCAAGATCCTGAAGAAACATGATTCAAGAAATGCATATGAGGTAGAGTTGCTTGATGAAATTCATATTTCACCTGTGTTTAAAATTTTAGATTTAACAGAATACCATGAAGGAGGAATTGATGAAGAAATAATAGAAGCACAGTGGAATATCCCAGCACCTACTTCAGAAAAGGAGGAGATAGAAGAAATCTTGGATAGCCGTGTGAGCAGAAGTATAAGGAACAGGCAGTATGAAGAATATCTAGTTACATGGAAAGGAAGGCTTGTTGGAGATTCATCATGGTTGTCTAAGGCTGAGGTTAACCATCTTGGTTTCCCTCTAACTCCTGAGAAGTGACATGGTCACTTTTCAAATTACCATGGGTGTTTGATGCAAGAGCATCCAGTGGTGTAGGGAAATCTTGCATCACCCAAAAAAAAAAAAAATCTTTATTTTCTTTAGTTTTTTTTAATCCCATGATGGCACTTAAGAGGTATAAGACAATTAGAAGTCAAAAATAGAGAAAAATGATCACTTACTATTTTTAGTAAGTCAACCTAAATAGGCTCATATGGACCTAAAAATTTACCAGAAGGAGCAGAGCTGGAAAACATTTTTGGTCGCGAAAGAATCACCTCAATACCTTGAATGGTTTGGGAGAAATTAAAGTTTATGTCCCAAGAAATTTCTCCAATGCAACTTCAAATTCAAATATAAAACTTTAGAGGAACCAAAATAGCTTGAAAAGTGGATGAACCAACCTACGATGGGTTCATTGTTGTAGATCTCTTTGAGATATTTCCAATGATATGCAATAATAGAAAATCAGACACCCAGATCAAAAGTTATGGCCCCATGAAGTTGCCCCTCTAAAAAGTGAATTTCATTAAAATTTCTTCCTAGGCCAAAAAAATCAAACGACAGGACTTTTGGTGCCAAAACAAAAGGGAAAGTTGCACTTTTTAGAACATTCTAGGGCGGTTGTTGGGTAAAATAAAAAGGAATATAAGGGGGTTGTAGAAGGTAGCTCCATTAGTGCAACTTGTAGCTCTAAATAATAGTTTTTTTTTAGAGTTGATTTTGTTGTAATGAATCAAGCCCGTGAGGCATTAGCATGTAAGTTTGAATTTGTAATTTTATTTTCTGAAAATGATTGAAAGTGGGTTAATTTATGTTTTGCATCTTTTTTGTTGGTATCTATTGTTGTGTTTTGTAGGTTTGGGTGGTGTAGCCCTCATCATATGGCTACACTCCATGGATGTTGTCCCGTCAGTAGTGCATAAATGCTTAAAGTTTTAATTTTGCAATGAGATATTTACTGTGCATCATAGTGGCTTTAATCCTTTGTCTTCCCGTGGGAATTTTCATTGGATTTATTTTGGCCTAAATTTACAGAACCTATTAAGCCTCGTGAGGACTTCTTTTTCAAATCCTATCAAAATTTTAAGGCAAAGTGCATAGAAAAATTATCCCTTAGCAACATGCCTCAACCCATGATTGAGCCTCCTAGAATTGATGAAACCATGATTAAATCATATTCCCTTCCAAGTAACCAAAACCAACCCGTGAAAAATCCTTCGCCTATTTCCTATTAAAGACCAAGAGATCACCAAATAATTCCTATTTTCCCTCCTAAGATCAAAAAAGTTTATAAAGCTGAAAAGAAAGTGGTTGAACAACCTCCCATGGTTCCTTCCATTCCTCCCTTGTTGGAAGAAAAAAAACCTATGGTTGATAAACCTGCTCCTACACAATCACAACTTGAAAAATGTACAAAAAAAAATGTTAAAGAGCATAGGTGTAGACGTCGTGTTATTTCTCATAGATTAAAAGAAGAAAATAAAATAGGAAATCAAGATCAAACACAAATTGAAGCAAATCATGATGATCCTCCACCTTCACCACAACAAAAACAACAAGAAACTTGAATGTACATTGTCATTAGGCCTCAAGTTGTGATTAACTTGGATGATGATGAGATTGCTAAAAGTGACGAGGAAGTGCATAATGAGTTGAATTTATTGTTTTCCTCTTCCATGAGCTTAAATGATAACAACTGTGATGATCATGCCAACAAGAATGACTCACCACGCGTTGAACCTGGTGATACTCCTAGTACAACACTTTCTGTTGTCCCTTTGGCTAGTTTTCCACCTTCCGCATATGATGAACAAGATTGGGATGTGAATGACCTTCTATAGGTTGACTCACATGTTCCATACTAGTCTTCTCTTTGTGTTATTGGTGATTGCATGTGCATAATGTGATCCCTTAGAGAATGCTACTTGGAATGTATTTATATGTTTGTGAGCCTACTTTGGATGACCCTTGTCACTCTATTGGTGCAAGGATACAAAGGAAGCGAATTTTTTGTGGAATTCTTCCTTTTGTATCTACATTCTTCTATCGGTCTTAATCTTCTATCTTGTGTTTTCCTTTTGGGGATGACGCAAGGCATCAAGACATTTAGGTCTCTTCCATATTAACACAAAAGCTTCTCTTTTTTTCTCTCTCTATGTGTCATTCTTCCTTTGTGATCATTGTTACATGAGTCATTTGGGTAATGATGACAATTTTGAGCTCGATTGTATCACTACACCAATGAAAAATACTAACTCCATATCCATGGATCCATTATGTGTTATCTTAGGATTGCATATGGGAGGAAACCCTCCTTTCCATGACATATCTCTACTCAAAAACATATATTTTACATAGGGATTTCTAAATAAATCTATCATGTATTGAAATTTATTATATTCTACTTTAAAGTAATTGCTCACAACATGGTGTTTAGCAATTTCTTTGAAGTGGGGGCATACACGTCCCCGCTCATTTTTTGCTTCAAAGTGTGGTCTTCTTACTTCACGTGATGTGTCTTCTTGGTGATGTCATTGGGTTCAATGTCCTTCAAGATTGTGACCTTTCTTGGCATATGGCATTCCTCTTAGTGGTGATGCTACGAATTGCATGCCCTAAGTTGTGAATCTTTTATCCTTGACTAGTCCTCTCTTGGAGACATTAGGAACGATGTTTCCTAAGGTGAGACCTTTCATGAAGTAAGAAAAAACCCTTTGAATATCTTATTGCATGTATCAAGGCCACCAAGCATAACACAACTTGCTTGCCAACAGAGCCTTTTTCATGAGTGCATAGCATAATGCAACTTGTTATCCTTGTGACCATTTCTATGGCACCTTATCAAAGTTATCAGGAGGTATAACTTTGGTATGGTTAGTACAATGGGAGCCTATAGACCTAGCATGACTTTCCCATTAGCCACTTTTTGGGGCTCACCTAGTGGACAACAAATTTCACTAGCTCGTGTGAGTTCATTTTGTGTACATAGAGGACAACAAGTTTCCACTTGTAAACGTTTCTAGGAAAAAGAAAAAAAGGCTTGATCCATACTGATTAGACAAATAATTGAGGCTTGATCCACCCCTCTTTCTCTTCTCATTAATTTTGACATTATATGTTTGTGTATCTTGTCTTGCTATTGCATATTTAACATAGGCATGTGTCTCTTTGTTCCTTTGTTGGTTTTCCATGAGATCTTAGATCTTGGGGACTTGATCATCCTCCTTGACCTTTGTTGTATTACCTTTCCGGCAGTTGTACAATTAGACCACTCTTGACGCTTGTTTGACTACTTTAGTGTGAGTTTGATGTAGGGCTCATCCTCTCACTAAAGTGGGGGCTAAATGTAGTGTCAAAAAATGTACTTCTTTACATTTTCACACTATGTTTGGGTCCCTTAATTAATTGGACTTAATTAAGCCTCTAATTGGTGCAATTATGCATCTACAAGCCTAATTAACTACAATTTTTGAAAGGGGGATCATTATTTAATTAATGCAATTATCGTTTTTAACACCCCGAAATAAATAGGTCCTAGAAATTTAGGTCAGGACCCATTCAGGCGAATGGGTCCCCTTTAGTTGCTAAATTCAAAATTTTAATTTTTTTTTGACAGCCTCTTTATGATCCAAATTCAAATTTCAAATGTCGGTTTGTAATGTTTTAAATTTTTGGGAAATTAGAAAATTACCTATAAATGCAAGGTATTTTTATCAATTCAAATCCTTGAATCAAGAAGGAAAATTCCACAATAGTGAAGATTATTTTCAAAAGTGCTCAAGAGAAGATTTCTCAATTATTTGTTGCAGAATTCAAGATATCAAACATCATGTCAAAGTTGTATTCATTCATGCATGTTTTTGGAGCTAACAATGTGATGTAGGTTTCAAGCATTCAAGTCAAATTTCAAGCATCAAGATCACATCCAATCAAGCCATTTCATGCAAGATCAAGACCTTGGAGAGATGTATTAAGTTTCAGTCCTTCAAGGATCTCAATTCAAGGATTTGGCGAGTTGCAACATAGCAAGTGTTCATTCATCATTCCTTTCATGTTCCATTATTTCATTTCAAGGTTTAATGACCAAAACAGGGTTTGACCAAGGAAAAACCCCATTCACCAAAATAAAATAAAAATCCCTCTTGTGTGTGTGTTGCAGATCTTAGGTTGAAGAATGATTGAAGATTCATAAAAAGTGCAATTTTGCAAAGTTGTCAAATTTGTTAACATTGTCATCAAGCCACAAAAACTCACTTTCAGAATTTAATTCCAAATTTTTGAATGTGATACCCTGAGGAATCAAGAGTGCAAACCTAGGAGTAGAGGACTATAAAAGTAGATTTTGAACCCATGTAGCAAGACCCATTCTCCCTTGGGAAAATGAGTCCCAAGAGGACACTCAACACAAGCTTTTTGTGATAGGTGCATAAAATCACATCCTTCTCAGATCTACTAAAACTTTCTATATTTTGTCAGATTAAGGTTTAAATTAGATGTTTCATGTGTTACATTGCATCATTGCATTCATTTGGTATTTTTGATTTATCTCCTAAAAGTGCACTTCAAGATGATTTACCCCATCCTTAGTCATAACCACCTTGAGAAAATTCAATTGGAAGAATGATTTTGAGTTGACAGGTTATGCGCTTCATGTTCCATCTACATGTTTCCCTTGATACCAACTTAGATTGTTGTGCGCTAGCATGTGAATTATTTTGGATTACATTGGAAGATGAAATAAGTTTGTTTTTGGTCTTCTCTATCTTTGGGATAGGACCGCATTATGTTTTAGTTTCCAACTTGTTGAGTTTATTGTTTATCTTCTTTTGGCCAACCTAATTGAATTTTTGAAGAGTTGTGGCGGATATAAATTGCAAGATCATTTTAGATGCAACATGATGGAGAAGTGTACAAGTGTGAAGAAGTGTGTGTGCGAATTGTATTAAATATCCAGTAGAGATAGTGCTAAAGTGTGTGAAAGGAAAGATCAGTTGTGCTTTAATGCCTTAGTCAGTAGAGTGAATTGTTGGCAAACATTGTAATCTCTTATAAAAAAATTGTATCTTCATATGAGATAGTATCAGGTCCTTTGTATCTTACTCCTAGAGTTGGTTGGTACTTCAGTTCTACAAGTCCTTTGTATCTTTCTCTAAGGTAGTGAGATTTCTTGCAATTCTTTTTGGCAGTGATCCTTTATATTGTGAGTTAACTCTCATCATGGTTTTTCCCTCATTGGGATTTCCACGTAAATCTGGTTTTCTCATGTGCATGTGTGTTCTTTGATTTATCTTTCTTTGCTACTAATATAATTAGAAGTAGAACTGCTATATCTTTCATTACTGGGATTATTGATCATACTAAGGGTTTAAACTGATATATATGTTTAAGGGTTTCAATAAGAGAGTTATATTATGTTGAAAATTTTAAGGTATAGAAGAGCTTAAGTTTTTGAGTAGACTGATTCACCCCCCTCTCAGTCTCTGGGTGTGTTCAATAATTGGTATCAGAGCTAAGTTCCTTTGAAGAAGCCTAATAGCTTGAAGTAAATATTTTGGATGACACATGATAATTCATACAAGGTTCCTAGGTTTGATGGGACTAATTA
This sequence comes from Sequoia sempervirens, assembly GCA_007258455.2. Lineage (NCBI taxonomy): Eukaryota > Viridiplantae > Streptophyta > Pinopsida > Cupressales > Cupressaceae > Sequoia > Sequoia sempervirens. Next base: position 240,556,312 of record VDFB02058242.1, on the reverse strand, counting down.
TGCTTTCTAGAAATTGAGAATGGAAGGACATCTAAACTCCCTGGGGTTTGGTGTTTGGCGATCGATCAAAGATGGTTATACTGCTCCTTCTACTCCTCCAATAGATCCTATTGAAATAAAATTATATGAATATAATTCCAAAGCTAAGAATGCTCTCTTATGTGGATTAGCTAATTCATAGCTCTTAAAGTTGATGAATTGTAGTTCTGCTAAAGATTTTTGGGAAAAGATTAGTAGCATCTATGAAGGTGATACAAAAGTGAAGCAAGCTAAGATGCAAATCTTTAAAAGTAGACTTGAGACTCTAAAGATGATAGAAGATGAAAACATTGCAAGTTACATGCTTCAGGTACAAGAAGTTGTCTCTGGCATCACTGGTCTTGGTGGAGAAGTTAAAGAAAGTGAGATTGTGAAGAAGGTTTTGAGATTTCTCCCTAGAACTTATAGTCATAAGGTGTCTGCTATTGAAGAATCTAAAGATTTGGATTAGTAATCTGTTGATGAAATGTTTGGTGATCTTACTGCCTTTGAAATGAGAGTTTGATCAAGATGTTCCAAAAAGGGAAGTTGAATTCAGAGTCAATAAAAATATTGAAGATGAAGTTGTTGATCAAAATGATGACCTTGATGAAGTTGAAGCTAACTTAGTAAGAGTATTGTAGAAAGGCATTGGAAAGTACAAAGATAAGTTACCTTTCAAATGTTTCACTTGTGGAAGGATTGGTCATTTTGCATCTAAATGTCCCTATAAAGAATCTATTGATGATAACAAAAGAGAGAAAATCAAAAGAGGATTCTATTCTAAGGAGAGTGGCTAATCCTCTGAAGATGAAGACAATGATTCAAATGATGAAAATATATTCATGGCTCTGGAAGGAAAAAAGAACAATATTGGAGAATGTAAAAGGTTTGGTATCTTGCTAACTAGTAAGGTTAATGAAAGATCAATGGTAGTATAGATTGCCTTTCATGCAAAGGAAGAGGAAAATTCTTGGGTGATTGATAGTGGGTGTTCTCACCACATGACAGGTGACATAAGTAATTTCATTAGTCTTAAGAAGGTCAAGGGTGGAGTTGTTAAGTTTGGTGCTGACAAGTCAACACGAATTTGTGAAAAAAGTCATATAAAAATTGATGGAAAGAATAGAACTGAAGATGTCCTTTATGTCAAAGGTTTGAAACATAATCTTCTAAGTGTCATACAAATATGAAATAAAGCATACAATCTTAATTTTCATGCTAATGGATGTGAGATTAGAAATGAAGGTTCTAGAAGGCTTATTGTTGAAGGAACAAGAATAAATGGTAATGTCTATCATATAAAGGAGGCTAATGGAAGAATTTGCTTATTGGATTAGCTCAGAGAATGTTGGATGTGGCACAAAAGGATGGGGCACATCAAATTTAACAACATTGTGAAGATCAATTCCTCTCATGCAATGAGAGATATTCCTAGAATAACAAAGGTTGCAAATACTTATGCAAATAATGTCAAATGGGAAAGCAAACAAAGACTAGTTTCAAAAGAAAAGAGTGCTTTGTTTTGATGCCATTAGATCTTATCCACATTGATCTATGGGTACCTACAAGGATAAGGAGTCAACAAGGTGAAAGGTATTGTTATGCCTTGCATACACACCCCAAATTTTTGCTTGGAAAAGTTGGGGACCCCCTCTGCTTTCTTTCATTTCGCCGGTTTGTCTCAGTGTGTTATGTGCTTTGTTGTTCTCATTTCATCTTTTCCCTCTTCGCTTGTTTCAGTTTTCGTCTCTCGTTTTGTGTTTGTTGTCATTTTGGTCTTGTCCTAGAGTTGTTCACAACCCCCAAACCTTGCTTGTTGTCCATTGTTGGGCTCGAGTTTTAGAACGAAACTTGAACTTTTCCTTGAGAGAGTGTTCAGGTTTCGGGTGTTGTTTCGAATATGATCTTCGCTTGCTTGTCGTCTTTGTTTTGTCAAAATTGGGTTTTAGAATGGAATTGGCAGTTGACACCTTTCAGGGTCTCAAGTTCTAGTTCCATCCCGACTCTGATCTCCTTTTCCTTTTTTTTTTCTTGTTTGGTTCAAAATCGAGTATCGGACCGGAACTGAAACTAGGGACCTTTCCAAGGTTCCTATTCCTAATTCTGTCTCGATCCCAATTCCCGTGTCCATTGTTCTTTTTCCTATTGGATTCAGATTTTAGAACTTTCTTAGTACCTTGCACTCTTTGAAGGTTCCCGTGTCCGGTCCATTCTCGATCCCGATCTCCAGCCCGTTTTGCTTCATCTTGTCTTCGGTCGTTGCATCGTTCGTTTGTTTTGGTTGTTTTCTTTCATCGTCATCCTCGTCTCATCATGTCATTTGTTTCTGGTTTGTTGTTTGTTTGTTTCAGTCTTCTTCGTTTCTTCATTTTTTGGTTTTGCATCATTCATTTTTATCTTTCATCATTTCTTTATCTTTTAGCTTTTCTGTCGATTCTCGCCTTTGAGTATGAAAATACAAAAAAATAAAATTAGAAAATTTAGAAAATACAAAAAAAAAAAAATTCAAAAAATTCAAAAAAAAAAATAGAAAATTTAAAATAAAAGAAATAAACAAATTTTAAATTTTAAATAAAATAAGTCTTTAATTTTGAAAAAGATTTATAAATTTTAAATTTAAAAGTAAATGGATTTTAGAAGATTTTAAAATTTAAATAAAAGTAAAATAAAAAATCGATCTTTTAAATTTAAAACAAATGAATCTTTTTATTTAAAAAGATTTATGTTTAAAGTGTAAAAATCATAAAAAATAGAAAAAATTCATAAAAAATAAAATAAAAAATCTTAAAACAAATAAAACAAGCGCTCTGCATGAGCTGGAGTCCCTGCCTTAAGCAGGGCTGAGTGTAGGGAAAATAGTGCTATGAGTATTTTGGAGTTGGTATTTGATGACTGTTTTTTGGTTTTTGCTATTGTCTTTTATCATTCGTGGCATCTAGATCATGGACTGCAGGAATGAATTGAAGGGTTTATTTTCAAATAACTTGTCCCCACTCTGCTGTGAAGCCCGCAGCAGAGCTCTTTTCCATGTACTGCTCTTCTGGGACATAAAATCTTAATCCTTCAGCCCCATAGACTTCCTGACACAACCATTTCAAAAGCATACAAATAACCGTCTCTACAGATAAAATAGTCTATAGTAGAGAATTTGTAGATGAGAAGAGAACCCTTTCTTCTTGAATCTGCAACGTAAATTAAGGCATGTCAGAATGGTTTGAACACCAAAAATAGTGTAAGTCATGAAGAGAGGTGTTTTACAGTGCTATGAAAAATACAAAGGTAAAGGACACATAATCCAGATGAAATTTGAATGATATGATAGGCATGATAGATACCTTTGAGAAGGTCATTCTCTCCAAGTTAGATCAGCAATCAAAAGAATTTGATGTAAAAGAAATGGATAAACTGATAAATATGAAGAACAAGATTCAGGTTATGAGAAGAACTCTCAAACAAGAGAAATAAAATACCATGATTTATGCCTACATGGGATACAAGTTAAAGGAAAGAAAAAAAGATTGAGAAGTCAAGCTAATGGGTGATGGCAATAGAGTATACGTAAATATGTAGCTGAATAAGATTACAATTTAAGCCATATATTATAAAATGTCAAAAGTAAAACAAGTATCATAGCCTGAAAATGTATGATGTTTTCTTTTGTTGGCATTGTAAACTGAAATATAAAGCCGTATATACATGTTTTCTTTTTTTGAAATATGTAAACAAGAGCATGGACATTGTGTTGGTGAAGCTGGACATACATGCTTTCTTTTTTGACTAGTTAATGGTAGGTTCAAACATGCAGCAAGCAATTTGTAGATGACACTTGTATCAGTGCCCCTCAACTTTATTGCAATGCTATTATAATGCTATCATACACCAAGTACACAAATTGCAATAGGTAATTGGAGGTAGCACTAACAGAAGCCGGTCCTTGTTCAAGCTATACATATACAAATAATAAGAATGTGTCTATTTAATTCCTCAATTAATTAGTAATAATCAGTATTTGAGAGAACTCAACCAACTGGTGGTGCTTAGACCAGATAGTATACATACTGAAAGGAATATTTAGAACAAAAATTTGGAAAATATCACCCTCTCCAGAGGAATCGCTTGGGAAAAACAACGTCTGGATTTCTAGTAGTGTCCTTGTCCTCTAAGTAGCAAATATACTCTAGATAGATTCTCCTTTTTTGCTCTTGCTCTGTGTGTTATGCAATTTATACTTGAGCAAAGGTAGTGTCCTGCCCATACCATTTGCAAGCAACCATCTGGATCCTGGCTGAAACTATTTTTCTGAGCCCCACACAGACTTATTTTCATCCATCCGGAGTTCCAATCCAGACAAGCGAACTCCTTTGATCTTGAACCTTCGTTGATCTACTTAAGAGCAATAGAGTGATCTTAGACATAGTTTAGGACTCGAAAATTTTAGTGTTTTGTTTTGGTGGCAATGTAAACTGAAATATAAAGCTGCATATACATGTTTTCTATTTTTAAAGTTATTTGCAAACACAGCGCCTGCTATTGCTCTTAATGCATTGGGAATTGTTTCTTCTTTATGCCCTGGTATGTTGTGCTCTTTGGATGCAGATTTCTCTGCTATAAAAAGTGCATCTTCTTAGAAAGTGCATATTGTTACTAATTTGGAAAACCAATACAAACATTTAATAAAAAATGAGAGATAAAATTCATATGCTTACCGTGTTTGGTTGATATTATCATTGAGATTGCAGTATAGAATACAGTAGAGAATGCTAAATATCCTATATCACAAATAATTAGTAGTGATGGGTTAAGCTTTTCAGTGTACCTATTACAATATTTATGTATTTCAATTTTCTGACTCAAGTGTAAATATAGGAGCACTGCTAACTAGAATTTTTGTATTTCAATTTTCTAACTCAAGTGTAAATATAAGAGCACTGCTAACTAGAATTTTGCAACCATAGAAACTATACCTGACATAAAACAACAAAAAATGAGTCATGATGATGGGATGGTCATACTCACTTTTTTTTCTCTAGAGCCACCTCACTATTTGAGTATGGCATGATTGAGGTTTTCTGCATGCCCAATCTTAGACTTAGGCTATGGTTAATTGCTTGTGTGTTTCTTTTTCTTGAGTAATATCCATGTCTACTCTTTTTCATTGTTGAAACTTGAGCTTGTCTTATAGTCATCCCATAAATAGTTGCACCTAGTCTTTGCTACACGAAACCAAAGCTTTTGGATGTGTTCTAGTTTGAAACTAACATGAAAATGGAATTTCCAATTTGGGCATCTAAATGAATTTCTGGTTGGAACTATCATGTGAGTTGATTTTTACATATTGATATAATAGTAAGCATTTTCCATGTAAGTGGAACATTTGTTGAAAAGCAATCACATGATTAATACCAAAACCAAAATACATGATTTGCTTAAAATAAAACTAGATAAGGAGACAATTTACTATATTAAATCAGTCATTCACAAAATAAGATATTTCACCCAAACAGGGCAATACAGTTTATATATGCAATGTAAAATATATAATCCATATAATAGATATCCAATAATTAAACCTCAAGTACTAGTTTAAACCTTGGCAAACACAAAATAGTTTACTAGCTTTGCCATCACATGACAATTGTCTTTTTTTTGTTAATAAGTTTCTTGAAACATACTTTTTGAGGTGTTGGCTGGCAGTTGATCTCGTCAATCCTCAACAAAAAGAAAGTGAGATTGTTAATATGAAACAAAATACCAAAATTTGATCTCACTTGATAGTTAAAGTAGCAATAATGCTAGAGAATGTACATTGAAGTTCTCACCAAACTCACTTAAAAGTGCAGCAATACAGATCTCATATGCATACCCCAAAAATCACTACTTCAACATGTCCATTAGAAGTTCAATTGCTAATGAAAAATGCTTATCAAATTAAAAAAATTCCTGGTTCCCTCTGAAACCTAGCACCTTTATCAACAAATAAGAAGCCAATAAACATCATTTCTTCAATGTTGGCCAAACAGAAAGGGCTTTATTATTTGTTACATTGATGCACCTCTTATTCGTGGACAAATCAATTTGAAATCCTAAACAATGGAAAGCATGCCTGTAGGTCTGTTTGATACTGCGGACAAAATGTTGAAAAGTTTCAACTACAAAAACATATGTAAATGCCTTACAGAAGCAATCTCTTTTATCAAATTCTAATGAGCATACAGGCTGCAACCTGGCTTTATGTTGTTAATATCATTGATGAGGGGTAAGACATGCTCTAGGAATTCGTGAGACTAATTTTAGAGTTTCAACCATTTATGATCAAGTTGTACTAGCAATAAAGTATTCATAATCCAAATATTGGCACATGCAAGCTATATTTTATACTTACTGCATAAAAATTGTCAATCGTGTATATTGTAATTACTCTAACCATGTTAAAACAACAGTCTGTATAACTTCTAAAAATGCATATTGATTTGTTTGGAGAAACGGGGGAGAAGGAGAAGCAATCAAATTTTGCTAAGAGAAAAATACATGTTTTGAGTCAAATTTCAAAAACATAAATGGACATAGAGCAAAGAATAGAAATTAATTGGAGCATTGACTGACCCAAAAAAGCATAATCACTTAAAGATAGTGGCATAAATGTATTTGATGGCCAGATGAAAAAAATGAAATATATAAAGCCAAGAGAAAAGTTCCTTAAGCTGATGCGTACAAGGCTAAGACAAGTGGATGATGTGATGGTGTAAGGGAAAGAGGTTAAAGAGAAATGGGGAACCCAATGACATGAGAAGCCAATGAGGGAAAGTTTGTGTGATGAAATAAAAAATCATAGACAAATGCCCCATTTCACAAATGTTCCTAGATATATTTCATATCATTAATCTGCCACAGTATTATTGTAGGTCATTATAAACTTCACAAAATTGCATTCTAACGTATCAATCCAAAATCAAGTTTGCCACCATAAAATATTTTAAAATCTGAACTTTATTCATAAACTACATTATCTAATACTTGGAGAAATCCATAGGGGCATGCAACACACTGTTCGTGTTTAAATCTAATTTTATTCCACTAGTAAGTTTTGGAAAATTTGGATACATCTACAATAAAGATTTTAAAAAATTAATTAATTAATGCCAGGATCTGGAGGTGGCAACATGCTCCTTACAATGGCTGCACAGAAGAATGAAAAAATTAATGAGCTTGATTCAATTCTCAGTGTAGAGGTTTTATGCCCTACAGAGAAGAATGGGAAAATAAGTAGGCTTGATTAAATTCTTGGCTACACAGAAGAATGAAAAAATTAATGTGCTTGATTCAATTCTCAGTGTAGAGGTGTTAGGCCCTGCAGAGAAGAATGGGAAAATAAGTAGGCTTGATTGAATTCTTGGTGTAGAGGTATTAGGCCTTGCAGAGAAGGCAAATGAAACATGGGTTTTAATTAGGACTGAGTCCAAACAACAAATATTAAGGATGGAGCAGCAAATTTTAAATTAGTAAAGAAATGATTTTCTTCTAGCTGATTCTAAAATTGATCATAGATGAGCTAGATGAGGAAAGGCAAGCATAATTTTTTTCTTCGACCAAGCATGTATTGAGCTAATAGTGAACATAGAGAGGAGCAAATCAAAAGAAAAAAATAGCTAACTGGATTGCGCAATCATCATGACGTATCCAAAAATAAAGTCAATAGTAAACTAATTGACAAGATTATCTCTAAATAAAGTGAGACAATAAGCAAAAGGACAAGGAATTGGTAATTCAAAGGTTAAATATTTCAAATTGTAGTTGGCATGCATGCCATCAATAGGATCAGTAAGGTATTTAAGTGCAAAAAGCAATCCTATGCATTATGTCACTACAAAATTACCTATGTAGAGCAGAAAATTTAATTGAAGTTCATATCGCTTGTAGCTTAAGCAAAGAAAGGCAATGTAGTATTTGTAGGGAACTACCAACATTGGTATGTTCAACTTAAGGTTGCCATACAATTTGATAAGGAGAGTGTAGATCTCCAGGGATTATTTAGGATGGCCATGGGCATGTTTCACAAACCATAATATTTTGGGTGTGATATAACATTGCCCTGTATCATTTTGATACCTTGAAGCAATTTTTGTAGTTGCATAAACATGGGACATTAGCCAGGTATGATCCATCCATTAGTCAGGTATGGTCCAACCTGTTTTGGTTATTTATAAGACTCTTAATTTTTTGTTATTTACTACTTAGTCTATAACAGAGTTCTACATTGACCAGACATATATGATATTAGTCTCAAAATATGTCACTTCAATTGATTGATTCAACTTGTGGTCTCATGAGTATCAATGTTCATATTTGATAATGTGATTCATTGTATTTTAATTCTTGTTCCATCTAGAAATTACTATTAAATAATTAGGTAATGGAAATTGAGAATATATAAAAGAAGAGGAAGAGGAAGTACAGGCCCACAATCAATCCAAACTACTCAGTAAAGCACAAAATACAAAGTGTAGGGGTGATCCTCTGCTTAAATGCTGACCCGATCCATTATATTTTGATGGATGTCCATAGCTTGTTCCTGAGCCCTTAACTTGGCACAAGACACATGAACTGTTTGACAAAATTCCCCAAAGAGATTCAATCTCATGGATTGCAGGATATGCACAAAATGGGTTTACTGCCATCCTGGCAATGTCTAAAAGATAGCAGCAACACTTGCATAAATCAAAAAGAAAAGCGAGGAGGACTCAAAAAGAGAGTCTAGAATGCATGACATAAGATTAAGCTAGAGAAAGCAGTGAATTTGGATTTTTCTTTTCTAGCTTTGTGTGGAATGAAACAAATTACACATTAGAAAGCATCATATCAATGAAGAGCATATGACAACAGGGTGCATCCACCCTGACGATTTTAACACCAATGTGTCCCAACACTATTTTTATTTAGTGTAGTTGCCAGTCATCAAAATCAAAGCCCAAAGAGACTTGAGCGGAACTGTTTCCCATGATAATGTACTAATGTGATGGCTATTTTTAGAAACTTTGGACAGATTAAAATAGTAGCACATGTTGTGGTCTCTGTTTCTCACCATCGACATTCCATGGTTTAAAATGCACATATTTAACACATCTTTACTTAATGTATTACATTCTTTATAAACATATTAGAATGACGCACATTTTAGTAGAATATGTTTCTTGTCATCTGTGTTCCTTGCCTCACATATTTGACATACCTTGACTTCTTAGCATGCATAGTGCATCTCTCCATGTTGGTCTGTAAAAGTATAGAAGATATCAGCAAATATTTTTCTTTTTTTTAATTCCCTTGACATTACAAATCTAATTATATTAAGTGGTTCTTGGTTCTTTATCCAGGAACATATTTTATTAAAATGCAAAATTTTAGTGGACATCATCTTAATCTAGAAACTAGACTGATTTAATTTCAAATGAATGTTGACCAAAAAGAGCCATTTTGTCTGTGAAATATTTGTAGAATAGAAGATTACAAACGAAGGTTGAACCAAAGGATGGGTCTCAGCTAATAGATCATGCTAAGTTAAACTAAATTAGGTTCACAATCATTATAATTGAATGTTTTAGATAATAGGTAAGTCCTAATCAAGATAACAATACAATAACTATTTTAATTTTGCATTCACTTTAGAAGCCAAGATTACAAAGTCAAAATGCTCAATCTATGATTAAATAGTTCCTGCAAAGGTTAATGTTTCAACTACACTTGAGCAAGAGGTACTCAAGGCCGGTTCATTGAGAAGATGTTAAGCCCGCTAATGAGTCTTGTAACAATAATCATTATGAGTCAAATGCATAAAATAGTGCATCTTGGGAATTGTGTGTATGTAATAGTGTTAGGTGAATTAGAGGAGCTGACATGTTTTAGTATACGGACTTCCAATTGAAGTCTCTTGAGGAAAACATTTTGTAGCAAGAAATCTACTAACTTATGTACTCTAGTATTGCTAAAGAGCTGATGCTATCACATGTCACCAATCTCCATCCCATTTTTACAAAGGGATCTGACCCTACCTTTACAGGCTCAACTTGGGGATCATCATACAATTACTCATAGATGTTTACTTGTTAGGAAGCATGAAAACCCATCAAAATGTAGTGGATTCTTCTGCCAAAATCGAGTCTTTTATCACCATTAGATACTTTTGCCAACATTCATCCTTCTTGTGTTCATAGGAAGTGGAATGGTTGTGACTTGTGTTTCATTTTTGGAAGCCTTATCTTCAAACTAAGTGTTCTTTTTGTCCCATCAATTGATCATAGCTATGACATTAGTCTTATATCCTTGTTGCGCCACTCTCTTCCTTCTAACAAGATTAAAAAGCAATGAATATCACAGGTTCATTAGATGTACAAGCATTTTCCAAGCCCTAACTTCTTCAACTTTGCTTGCACAACCTAAAGGGGGAGATTTCCTTAAAGTCAAAAATAGCTCATAAATCACAAAAACTCCTAGATAAAATAAAACCTACAAAAATCGATAGATTTATGAAAAGACCTCATCCAACAACACAAAATATTAAAAATAAAATAAAAAAGTTTGTCAAAAACAACTCGTAGCATACACTAACAATCTGACCCCAATAAACCCCCAAGAACAAAAAAATACATTTGACTTCATTTAACGCCTATCTGCACATTTGCATTAAATCTATGCAACAAAAAAATGGTATTTTCTAGTTGGTGTATAAAAAAATATTACCTGCCCATGAGCTTATAAAAGCTATAGTCCCACAGTTTATGTCTGATGGCTTCTTAGACACCACACTTCCACCCGTATCCAATAACACAGAAGTAGACCCAAAATAGACAATGCTCTTGTTCACAATTGTCTTTGCCTCCACTTTGGTTTTCCATTCTCTGCTCCCAACATTGGATGAGTGCACAAAATTTTACATTCGCCAAGAAAAACCAACAAATTTCCAAAACATAAGTAACAGCTCTGTTTCAGGATATCTTTTGAAGATTCACCAACAATTCACCACGCCTATGACATGTAATCTGGCTATTGCCACTTGTCAAGACATGCAAGGGAAAGAGCCCTTATAACAAATGCATCATAGCCCTGAAAAGCATTGTATCAACCCCGCAACAGAACAAACCAAGGAGCATTGGGAGATCGATTAGCAATCGAAGAAAGAGAGAAATAGAAATCTGGGTTGAAGAGGGGGCCTAAAGACATATGTCCCTTACTCCAAACTATCGAAGCAATATACTGCCACGCACCCCATTCCAGGTCCATGTGCCCTTCTTAGAAAAACCAGAGAAAACATTAGGGAAATATACGTGATACTTTGCCCTTTTCCGTTGATTGGACAGGGTCTTCAAAATTATTTGAAATTATTTCTGCAAAAATTAAACCCCAGCAAATTCGCCGATGACCAACGGGGAGGCATATAATTGGCAAATATAAATGGAGGAAAAAAAAATGGAAATCAAAACTTTGGCTTAACTTTACATTATATCTTTGGCTCCATTCCCAACGCACGTATTAATATGTCTTATGCTCAACTGAAAACATTAATCTTCGCCTTTAAACGCAGGGACTAATAAATCTTTTAATTTTAAAAGATTTCAAACTCTAAAATCAAAATACATAAAAATAGAAAAAGCTTTAAAAACAAAATAAAATAAAATAATGAAAGCCCAAACAGCTATAATGTTCAAGCCTTATTTTTAGCCCCATCCTGGAACCCATCAAAGGGGTGATTTTAAAAAGGGCGAAAGTTTAATAAAATGCAAATAAAGCAACTTCGTTGAATTTCGGAATCAAACCCAAATTTGGAACTGAGCAAAATAAATACACCTTCGCAATTTTTTCCACTTCCGACCTCGCATGACATGTGAAAGGAAATAGAATATAACTGAAGCGGACGTCGGGTTCAGAAAGGCATTGTTGACATAGCAAAAGAAATGTCTAGTTCAGAAATATTCCCGACTTCGCTTCCCAAGACGGAAGGAGAATAAAATGCATGTAAACAAGGGCGAGTAAAAAAAATAATAAATGCTCGACCGGAGTAGGTTACATTCCCAATCCCGCACAGGAAAGGCTTAGGTAGTTCCTTCGGACTTGGGTCGTGGATTCAATGAGAGAAAATAGCATACCAGAATAAATATTCATGTCCAGGATTTGTTCTGCCTTCACGCTTCGCACAATCGGATTTCGGACTCGGGATGTAACTTGGAACCGGGGTAATAAAAGTGTACATGTTCTGGTACAATTCCGATCCTACGAATACAAAACCCTACGCAATGCATGTCTCTGATCCCGCCAATCAAAAGAGGAAATAAGGCACATGAACTGCTCGACAGTTTTCTTATGAAAATGTGATTTCATGGAGGATGCTATGAAAGCAAGATTATGCATCAAATGAATTTGTTGAAAACTTAAAAAATTTCCAAATAAATGCAATTATCAGGTGTTAAGCCACGCCTCAAGGAGATCACGCTTGGAAAATTTACATCCTTTGCTAGCATCTTTCCCGACCGTGCAAAATGGGAGCATGGACATGGCACACACTATCCCACATAATGTCTCAAAGAAACATCATCTCATGGAATAAAATGATTGCAGAACACACACAAAATGGATTTGTTGAAAAGGCAATAGAAACTTTTTGAATGAATGCCTATAAAATATGGAAGCGACACACAAGGTAGCAAAAAATTTGATAGAATGCCTCAAAGGAATGTCATCTCATGAAATGCAATGTTCACGGGATATGCACAAGATGTATATGTTGAAGTGGTTGCTTGACGCTTCCAAAGCATTTGCACTTGGTAAATGTAAAGCAAAAATGCAAAATGTGGGATCATAGACATAGGCAATTGAAACTTTCAAGTGAATGCTTCAAAGAAGTGTCGTTTCATAGACAAGAATGGAAGCGAATAGGTTAGAACACCCATCATGAGCAAAGACAAAGCAAATGAAGTGTTTGATAGAATTCTCCACAGAGTTGTCGCCTCATGGAATGCCACCATTACAAGATATGCACAGGACTTCAAAACAGAAGCGAAGGCAATGAGAACATAATAAAGTTGTTGAAATTGCCCTGATAGATAGGCGTTGCCAATGGAAGCATAGACAATGCACGATAATTGTTCAATAGAGCGCTTCAACGAGATATCATCTCATGAGTGTTGTGATTGCTAGACATGCACAAATCGATATATTGAAAAGACATTAGAGACCTCTTATCAAGTTGCAAAGGCAACTGCCCTGGTAAACATGCTGCACCAGATGGGGGAGCATCGACTAGGTACATGAATTGTTTGCCAAAATTCTTCCAAGGAATGCAATCTCACGGTGTGCGATGATTGCGAGGCATAGGTGCAGAATGGAACGTTTTGTAAAAGGACTCTAAAAGCTATCAAGAAAACGCATGTCATAGAGGGCGTTGGTTGCACTGAAATACATTTTTTTCTTTATTGTTCAAAATACAAATGCCTTGATCAACATACATGCAAAATGTGGAGGTCGATCAAGGCAGTGAATCACCAACAGAATGCCTTGAAGTAATGTGGTCTCATGAAGCACATTGATTGCAAGGTGGACAAAATTGGATTTTTTGAATCTCTTCGCAAGAAAATGCATGCTAAATATGCATAAACAAAGCACGGGAACTATCTACAGGATATGCCCAAAATGGACTTTGTGAAAAGAATTTAAAAACTTCTAAACAAGTAAATCTTGTTTAAGGACCTCTGCTAATTTCTTCTCTTAAGTAAGAGCTTCAGGATATAGCGTATTGACATCCATCAAAAGCATAGAAATGAAAGCAGGTTTTGTCAAAATGTTGATGTTCCAACTTCCTCACTTGAAATGCATGTTAAATGTGGAAGCACAGACACGGCTCTAAACTCTTCGATCGAATGCCCCGAAAGAAACTCATAAACTGAAATGATTGCAAGATATAGAAATTTTTTTTTGAGAAGGCTTTTGAAGTTTCAAATAAAATACCTCAAAGAGAAATGGAAGATATGCCATGGTTTGGTCATGAAGGTGAAAGTCGGTGGTAACATTTACTGGGATGGAAATTAAAAGGTTTGGGCTTCAAAATAGATAAAAGAGTTTATATTAGTACTCGAAGAGAAAGGAAAATAGATTATAATGGTTTTTTTGGTTCAAGGCGTAGGCAATGCAGGCCATGCATTTGTCATTCATACTGTGAACCTGTTAACAGAAGAATCATATGTTAAAGTTGTAAAAGGCATTGTTAAGGAAGAAACACTTGTAATTCCAAATGCCTTGGTTGAAATAGAGACAAAATGTGGAAGTTTGGACTTCAATCAAAATGTGGAGGAATCGGGATTTTGTCAGATGTTAATTCTTAAATGTTGAATCCATAATTGCTTTGGGAAAATATGAATTAATTTATTGAATAAGTGAATAAATAAATTCATTAATTTAGTGAAAATTAATTGATTCATGTGTTTTAATTCTCGCAAATAAGTGAAGTAATTATGCCTTTTTATGATTTACAAGTATCTTTGGGATCAAATGAGGCAAAGCATTAATTTGATGTTACATTCAATTCAAAAGGGGGTTTTATTTATTTCAATCATAAAATTTATGTTCATTTACGTTTAATTGAAATAAATTGGAATAATTAATTTATTTCAAAAATTGATTATTATAAATCAATGAATACACGTTTATGTTTTACAGGTGATTTTCATGGATTGGAGTGGATCACAATGAAGATGATTTGCAAAGCTAATGTGCAAAGGAGATTTTCTCAAAGAATCATCAAACTAGAGAAAATTGAATGCTTGGTGGTCCTCGTTTGGAGTTATTTTTGGAGAAAGATATTTCTTTACATGGTGCAAGATGGAGAACTCTGAGTCAAGCTGAAAGTTGCAAATTTTGAACTCAAGCTGACTAAAACCAACTAGAGTAAAAAAGAAGTTGAAACAGAAAGTTATCTTTGTGAAGAATTGCATGCACACAAAAGCTACAACTTTTGATGTTAGTTTTTGGTAGGAATCATGTAATTTGTGAGCTATATATAGTAAAATTTACTCATTTTAAAAGGGGGTTAGACTTTTAGGAAATGAGTGGGATAAGACCATTTTTTAGTTAGAAATTTTTCAACAGTTTTGCAGTAGGATAGATGGTAGATTTTTCTTATATTCTTAGCATTAGTGGAGTTGCTTTGAAGCCATTGGTTTATGTACACTAGTGAATTTTTCCATAATTGTAAATGTTTCTTATTTGTTTCAATGTAGTAGAAGCAACTAGACTAAAATCTACTTTAAATTGTACTTTGGAGTGGTATTTGTTCTATTAATCATTTTATCTAAATTTCTTCAAGGAATTAATGAAGTTTTATCTTTTCTTTTGTTTGAATTGTGATTTACAATCTATTATTAATATTTGCACTGTGAATGAATGTGACTGTGTATTGGTTGCAGGTTGATTTGTTGTACAGTTTAAGTTAGGAATTCCTTGAAGAAAAAAATGAGCCTGGTTAATTGGATGAATCAACATTCTTTACTCTCTTGCATCCTTGATCTATCTTTTTCTTTTCTTTATCATTCAGTTAGAGTAGGTTTAGATAGGAATTTGATCTTGTAGCAACCAAGAAGCTCAATAACCAGTAGACCCCTTGAACATTATAGCCCCATTGAGCACTCAACAAAACAACAACGTTGTGACCCAACATCCAAGGCCTTGGAAGGTGATTGATTTAACGATCATTTGTATTTTTCAAGAGAGGTAAGGTGATTACATCTTGCTTGCATGTTGTGTCAATTTGGTCATCAATAGAATTAGCGCTAGAAGGAGGGCCTTTGAGAAATTTCCATTTGTTGTGTGTTGGAGAAGGTTGGATCTTAAGAAAACACAACTTCGATGGATAACCCTTTGTATATCCGCTAGATTATTCATGAAATTCCACCTCACATGCATAATAGAATTCCTTTATTCTTTTCCAACAAAAGATATATTGCTTCAAATCATGTTAAGATTTGCAAGGATTTAATAACTTCTCTCATTATTCATCATGAAGATATCGCTTGTCAATTGTTCATCAAAACAATTCAAGGTAGAGCGCAACAATGGTATGATAATCTTTCCCCAAATACTATTTGTTCATGGATGGAGTTAGAAGTCTTATTCTTAGATCGGTTTGATTCTTTTGCGCGTATGTGAAATCCATCACTTCAATTTTCAGTTGTGAAAAGAGCACCACATGAATCAATTATGCAGTTTAATCACAGGTTCCTTCTCATGTTTAAGCAAGTTGTAGATTTAGATTTGGTTATTGATGATTATGCGATAAAAGAACATTATTATTTGGGTTTGAATACTTTATTGGTAGCAAGGATCAAACATTGAGGTGAAGTTAACACCTTATGGGATGCATTTAACAAAGCTCTCTTGTTGGCACAATCTAGAAAAGATGTTAGAAACATCAATTATCAAAGAAATAATTATAATGATCTTGTACTCACAAACTACCACCCTTCACATCTTTGCACGAGTTTACCCACTACACTTACCCATATGAAAAGTCGGGCTTTGGAAAAGCCAACCACGGAGGTAAGTTTTGATGAATTTGTGACTGTATCGTCTTTTTTCAGTCATACTCCAACATACTATGCATTAGATCATGATGAAGTGTTAAGCGAAATATTTGATGAGCAAATATATCATTTTTATGTTTTATTCGAGGAGCATGAAATAGATTTAAATTCGGAACATAAAAAAAAAATCGAGTTAGAATCTGATTTAATTGAAGATGTTAATGTAAATGACAACAGTAAGGAAGGTGAAGTATCAACACAAAATTGTTGTCGTGAGAAGTCAACAACTAAAGAGTCTCCTCCCAATGATTTAAACAACTCTTTTGAGCAAGATGGGAATTAGTGTGATGAAGAAACAACACATCATGGTTCATGTTGGATAGATATCCCATGTGTGCAAAATTGATTAAGGGAGAAATTGGAAGAATTAGGATATTCAAAGCTATCAAAACTTGTTAGGCCAAATGGATGTAGGATATATCAGACATTCTCATATGGATTGCCATGTTTTCCTTGGTAGGATGGAATTATATTTCAAACAGCTAATCATTGTCAAAGAAATACTTATGGAAGATCCTTGGAATACCTATCCACTAAATGAAGAAGATGAAATAGCTAGCATACATGAAAATAATGACTCCATGTGAAACAATGAGAGTAACTATGAGAAGTTATTTTTCTCTTCCCCATCATCTAATAACCTCAATCCTTATGTTGAAATGGAATCTATGACTGGTAAAGTTTCCCTACCTTGCACAGATTTGTTGGATATGGAAAGTGAATTTATTGATACGTTCATAGACTTTCATGATCATTAACAATGAAGAAACATCTATTAATGAGTTAACACCAGAAAGTGACTCTACTGATTTGAATAATGAACGGATTGAAATAGAGAACAAGATACTTCCGGATAATATTGCACACGAACCTTGTAGTCAAGGATAAGGATTTGAATTCCAAAATGATTCTTCAAAAGAAGAAATTCAAGGGGAGGTGTAGATTCACCAAATGTTACCTAATGATCAATTGGACTAGATTTACACATGTCAAGAAAGTAGATTGGATTTGAATGCTAATCAAAATATTGACATGGATGAGTTTAGTGTTTTATTGCAGCAAGTAATGCATGATCAAATTCAGCTGGATGAAATGGAGGAGGGTCAAATAGATGATCAGGGCTCAGCCTCAAAAATTGAATCACTCCAGCATGATGAAGAGAACGAAATAGGAGAGTATCCTCTTAGTTTTGATTATGTTTATTCAAATGTGTTGTTTGAAGAAAGTCCTTGCTTAGCATGCACTAGTGAATTTGATCTTAACAGTGATGAACTTGATGCTGAATTACATACTCTTGTTGATGATATGCAGGAAAATGAAGCAGGGAAGTACTTTCTTGGTTATGATTTTGTACATTTTAATGAGTTGTTTGAAGAAGATGTTGAAAGAAATGCTTCATCTAGAGAGGAAAATGGCTCACAGACTTCACCAGTTGACAATGGAGATGATTTGCTACTCAGTCCATTTGAGGAGATCAAAGGGGTCTGGGACTCCGCATCTGAGTGGAATACAAGATATTGGTACATCAATATTCGAGCTGGATAACAAACCTCACTTTAGGTGATCCATGTAAGATTCATTATTTTGGTTCTCCTTTTGAGGTAAGTTGCTCTGATTTCTTATCAGCTAGGAAGGCTGCCATAATGGGTAAGGAAAAGGTTGAAAATATTGATTTAAAGGTTTAGGAAGTTGACCATGTAACTAATAAAGCCTATGCTATGGAGTATGTGATTGAGGTTGATAATCCTAGTGAAGTCAAATACACTAGTTTTTTGTTTGAGGTTACTGTTGATTGTCATAAAGATATGCATGAAATTTTTGAACTAGGTTTGGATGTCTTCAATGATAATGAAACATTGCTAACGGATGTCCTTTATGTTGACATGCATGTGTCAAAGCACAATGGAGTGGCATTCCATGAGTTGATACCTTGCGAGAAGTCGTACAACACAAGTCTGCATCAACAACTGAAGATCTTCTAAAACAGGTGGTTTATTTTCATCATCCTATGTATTTTGATAATTTTCAGTTTGATTATGATGCTGGGGATAATAAAATGTGTTTATGGATAAATCATGAGAAGGCTGAGAACCCACAACTATTAATATTTCAAACTTTATATCCTTAGAATGAATGTATTGCACATAAACTTTACATTTCTGAGTATGTTGGTTAACAAATTGGGCACCTTGAGATTCTACAATTGAATGCCCACAAGGTGCAAAAAATTTAACCTAACAACTCTAAATATTAATCTTTGAACAAGATGAATATTCTCTAAAAAAATTCATGGTACAGCTCCCTCACATGATTTTCAATGAATTGAAGAACAAGAAAAATAAAACAGCATGTATTCTTTTAACTAGAAGGTAGAAAAGGTATACCCAATATCAGAAAAAATTTCAAATATGAGGGCATAATGTAGTGGATAAGAAGTATTAGTACAAATATTAATTAACCATCAGAAACAAAACATTCACTCAATACCATATGAGAAATGAAATCAGTTATAAGAATTGCATTGCTCATACCAAGATAAGACATGCATAAGATATTCTTAAACACAAAGATTTAAGAAATCATATTAACTCCACCAAATTGCACACAAACAAAATAGTAATTCATTCATCAATAGTACTGAGCAAAACTTGCAAAAAGATGTCTAGAGAGAGCATATGAAGATAGATACATTTTCTATAAGCGGTTGAGTCCCACCTCTTCATGTCCATAGCAAATTGAACACACATAAAAGAAATAAAAAGGATCCATGTCGTTATGACGGTGTCGCTTCATTTCCAGCTTCCTGGACCTCCAAAGGTTTCTCTGCCACGCTTGGAATGCCTGAAGGATGTGTATCAGGTCCTTATGTTGGGGAATGGTTACATTTATCATCCTTACCTTCCATGTCAAATGAATATCTTTAGTCATTTCCATGTGTTGCTCGCAAGCCTTCATAAGATTCATTGCTTGAGATAATAGCAAGTGCAATTCACTTAGTTTTTGTAAGTGTTCAACATTAGGTGTGGGTAAGTCAAGAGCTTCTTTGACCGTTTTCTTGAAATTAACTATCAAGCTTCTAACATCTACATCATCTCTTATTCCATCTTTATCTTGAAGTAGACCAAGAGCCACTAAGGTGCTCAGTGCTTCATCTAAAATGGTAGTGCATTCATTGATGATCTCTTTAAGCTTTTGCAAACTTTGTTTGGAAACCTGCAACTTCCACTCTACTCCTTTAGTCCATGACAGGTAGTGAGTATCTGAAGCATTAGGTATGACTTGATCTATAACTAATTTTTCCATATCCGAGCTCATCAATAACTTCAATTTAGTTTGATAATTAACCCATAATTCCTCTTCTTTTTCAATTGCAATGGCTTCATCCCCTAGTGTGGCTTTCAAAGAATTTTCCTCTTGGAAGTGTTTAAAGGATTCAGTGATGACAAGGCTTCCCTTCTTGATGAGGGATTCATTCCAATCACCTACAACCCAACTTAAACTTTGATAAATTTTAATTTTAGTTAGGTCTTCTTGTCCAACTACAGTAAGAAATTCAAAAGAAGAATCTACCTGAGAGATAGGTTGTGGGACAACTTCAAAATTAGACTTTAGACAATTGGTCAAGTTTTGAACCTAGGATTTCAATTCATCTTTACTTTCCTTATCTTTCTTTCATCTCTCAACCATCCTGGCTGCTGACACTTGAAAAATCTGAACATCCCCATCCCTGCTAGGAGGACCGAGGTCGACCCTATTCACTTCAAAGTCACTTGTTGCTGCTTGAGATACATCTCTCTGTACTGAAGGGTGTGCTATTTCTAACTAGAGTGTCCCTGATTCTGTGTCATCTATAAGCCTAGCAATAGTCTTTAACTTCTTAGGTTTAGGAGTAGAAGTCCTCTGTAACAACTGACCTACTATGTCTTGCTTAGGAAAGTTGGGTTGTATAGATTTCCTTTTTTGTGATAGTGAATCTTCCAACCGGGTTGGGGTTACTATGACCTTAGTTGTCTTAAAACTTGGGGACTCAAACAACGTCCGAGTGACTAGAGGAGTATCTCCTATAGGTGCAATTTTTCCTGGCCCCTGAGAGGTGCTTACTTATCTGACAGGTGATTCATCTCGAGAGGGAAGGGAATCAACATTCAAGTTTTCTAATCCTTCCTCTTCCTCCTCTCCTTCATTATCCTTCTCTAGAGTGGACAGGTTGAAAATATCATCTCCACAGGTTTGTGAATACACATTCTTTTCTGGTGGGTCTCCATCACCACCCCCTTGGGCACTTGATGATAAGGACTAAAGAGCATTACCAGTTGATGTCCTACTAGCAGAGGCTTGGGAGGTAGTTGTTGATGCCAAAAATTGGTAAGGTAACAGCCCTTTGTAGGAAACTTGGTTTATGGGGGACCTATTGCACTAAACTAAGCGACCTTCGGGTTTTTAAAGACGTCGACTTCTTCTATAATTGGTGTTTGGAAAGGAAAAAGGAAGTAGATATAAAAATAAAGGATCTAACTAAGGCGATGCACCAGAATTTAGATAAATGGCACGATAAATATATCTTTTGGATATGATCTAAGGGTCCATTTAGCAATTTTCTATGTCCTAGAATGACAAAAATTAAAGATTGAAGCATGAATAGTGTATTCAATGACATAAAATAATGTTCACACCCATTTACTGAAAAGAGGAGCCAAAAGACATGATCTAAACTAGCAAACTTGCATTAAAATTATAGAATTTATGCAAATGAACCATTCAAATAATAATGGCATAGTATAAAGTTAATCAAATAGCTTAAGAAAAATAGAAAGGTCGAACAATGGCCCAGTATGTGAGTTTTTCTGCAATAATCTAATAACAATAAAAAGGCCTGGTGTCTTTCTAAATTTCTATATTTTTTGCCAGTCTCGAACTCGTGGAACCCCTCTTCAGAAGCAAAGAGCAATATATATAGTGAGCATTCCCACTACTTGGCGAGCAGTAACTGAAAATATTTGGTATCTTGAGCACTGATGTAGTAGCAATGATTCCCCTCAGCCGTTGTAATAGAAAAAGATTCGGGCCATAGCATGTGGTCACTCCCCATCCAGGTGCATCCCCTATGAATGATGGTAGTGGTCCTGGCATAGTCCCGTACAAACAAGTGTCACCACCCAGTATAGGTAGTTAGAACACATTGCAACATATCGTAGCCCATAGTTCGCTCCATCCTTTGCTTTGAAGAAGTACTTGCCGAAGAGATGCATGGTGGTATTTCGCAGCCTGTGATTCATTCCTCCTCCTCGCCATTGAAGGCTTGCGCTAGGAAAACACGCACAGAAATGTGCTTTTCCATTGGCACCGACTATGGGGTCCGCCAAAGCATATGCGGATGAAGGCTACGTGGCACACGGTCGGGGCCCGACCCAAAAGTGAAGGGAAGCAACCTTTAAGTGTGTGCAGCGACGACATGTGGAAACATGGCGAGGGCTGTTTGAAAAGCAAAGGGAAGAATCCCTTTGAAAAGCGCTAAGAGGACATGTGGCGAAGTTCGACGGTCATTTATCAAAAGGGGTAGATGATGTTCATTTGAGGCATGGGTCGATACTTAACAAAAAATAAAACCCAAAGGGAGCTTGATGAATTTTATATTCATAGATTTTGGCAACTACCAGGGGTATTTCACTTGAGGAACAAGGAACCTAAAATTTTCCCTGGCTTGAAGACCAAAGCCTGCCTCCATTGGGCAACAATGTTAGAGCTTAGAAAGAGAGGCCTCTAGAGGCAGCCAGTCAGCCTCAGATGGTCTAGATATATCATGTAGATTCTCTTGCGCTCTGCTTAGATTGAGAATTTCTTTATAAGGAAACACCTTATGTAAACCCGCCCCAAACTCACATTGGAAAAGTAGTCGTGCTATCAGATGAATGATGCCCTCGATATCTGTTGCGATAGGAGGCTGGCTGAAACTCTAGAAAGTGGTTGGGTCCTGCTCCTGCTCAATTTTCTCTGCAATTTTCTTAGTTGTGGTGACTGACTCATCTTCAAGAAATGGGGACAACATGCCCATCTCAATTAGCCAAGAGAAATTTTCCCACATGATATCCATAGTCTGGTTCAAGGTAGCTACGCAAGCGTTAGTATGTTGGATGGTCACGTGGAAGTGGATGAATTTGTTTGTCGTCTTGGTAGCAACATTTTGATCCTCAATCCTTTCCTTTGCTAAGTTTTCATTAGAGACCATGTATAGCTTACTTAGCAAACTCTTTGCCTTAGGAACCCTTTTCGTGATGAACCTCAGGAACTGCTCAATTGTTCTGTGAACATGAAGGCCTTAGTGTTAGGCAGAAGTCTCTAATTTTGTTGCCTCTGACATGAGTCAGAGCATTCGCTATAGTGTTAGGCAGAAGGCCTTAACCTTTTCCCAGTATGAAATATATAGCTGTTGAGCTACTGGGATGATGTCCGGCTGAGCAGCAGGGGCCTGGGGAGCATTCCTTAGAAGGGAAATCTTTTCATCCTTCGAGGTGACATCCTCTGTCAATTATGCAATTCTATTGTTTGCAGATGCAAGTCTTCGCTCGATGTTCCTTAGCTCTTTAGACCAGTTTTCCTCAGCTCAGATGTAGTTTGTGAACTTTGTGTCAAGAGAAGACTTTGTCTCTTGGAGCTCCTTTTCCAATTGGGCCTTTCAGGCCTCAAAGTCTACCTCTTTCTCTTGCATCTTTTGCTCAAATTGAGCACTCTGTTCAAACTCTTTATCCTTTTGTTGTGCCACCTATTCCACCAGAGTTAATTGGCTCTGATATTCTTAGTTCTTTGTCCACAACTTGTTGATTAGGGTGGGATCAATGGATTGGGACTTCGTGAGTTCCTCTTGGAGTTTATTCCACTCCAAATCTACTACCTCCGCTTTCTTTGATAAGCGTGCAACTTCTACTTCCAACAATTTATCCCTCATCTCTAGGAAACTGACCATTTCCTTCACAAGCTTCAGCTGCTCCTCCCTTTTCTTTAGCTGGCAGTCGAACCAAAGGAATTCAATCATCAACACCCGTTGCATTTCCTCCATGAGCTCTACCTTGTCTTGTGGCAGGGTTGTTTTCATAGCAAGTCCCACAACATACATGTTGTAATCCTCCGATAGCATCTCCCCTTGCGGTTTGACCACATTCGGATGCATGGTTGCAAAGTTCAATGTTCCCTAAGCTTCATTGTAAACTGTATAAACCTTTGGCTCTGCTGGCTTCTTGTCATCCTTAGCCTTTTTCTTTTGCATTCTAAGATCTCGCGCTTGTTTTGTGGCTTCTCCTTGGGCTATGAATTGGTCTAGCGATTGAACTAGCCCACCTACAAAAGGTGCACCAGGAGGTAGGGCAAAAGGGAACGTAAGTGTAGCAGGCCCGGGCGTTTTGCTCTTCTGGAGAGTAACAGTCTTCGAGGAGAAATAAGGAACATGCCAAAGTTTGGTTTGCGAACTGGTGGAAGGGCTCAACAATTGTTGTAGTGATGGGGTAGTCATTGTAGAGTTCGTTTGCTGGCATAGTGATTCGGACCTGAGGTAGTAGTAACAATAGGGGTACCAATGGCAGTTGAGCTTGCAGAAAGAGAGGCGAGGAGAGATTAGGTAGTGGCGGTTGGTGTCAGGGTTCGTGGAGGCATTAAGATAAATGGCCCTTTCTGGGCGAATTGGGAGAAACCCTCTGCTACCATTGTGGCAGATGTGGAAAAGGAAAGGCTAACAGTTGTAGTGAGGGGCATCGTGGAAATAGTAGAGGATACTAAAGATTGAGAAGTAAGAAAACAAGGAGCAAATGTTACCTGTTGACTAGATGATGGTGGTTCTTCACTTGTTGTTGGCTCCTCACTTACTTCAAACTCCTAGCTCACTACGAGCACCTAGCTTGCGGTGGGTTCTTGTGAACCTTCTCCCATAATAGTTTATGTGCACTATCATTTAGTGGGCGGGGAGTCCCCCATCTCTACAGTCTTTGGTTGTTGTTGCTGGGACACTCTTGTTATTTTTGAGGCTCAAGTAAGTGTCTGCAAGGCTCTTAATATATTCAATCACACATTTGAAGCGACATAGGTAGGTTTCCCTATGGACTTTCTCCTTTGTTGAGAGGAGGACATCAATGTCTCGGCTTCCTCTTCCGCCTACTCTTTGGATTCCTCATGGAATTCATTGCCCCCGCTAGCGCTCGGGTCAAAATCCAGATGCTCATCATCCCACATCTTATAAACTGTTCATCATCCTTCACACTACCATAAGGGGCATCAAGCTATTTTGTCTCTTGGTGATACACCCAAAAGGCTTTGATTATTTCCACACTCCATTCTTCTTCTTTTCTTAACTTATTGAACAGGGTGGCTCCCATTTTGTGCTTCTCATCATAATTCGCCGCAACGAAGTAGAACTTATTCCATGGTAGCCTGTTGTCATCAATAGGAATGTGAATCAGTTCAACCAATAATTCATCTTCATCCTCCAGTGGGCTGCACCTCTTTTCCCAGTAAGGCCGAGAACTGTGAGTTACTTTGATATGTTCATATGGTAGATCATTGAAAGGGTTGTAACTCCATTTTTCATAGATCATTACCAACCCTAGATGAGCCAGCTTATCTTGCAATAGCAGGTGCGTCTACTTCTTTTTCACGACCACTATTTTAAAGCTTATCAAACAGGTGAAAAATCCCTTATTCTTGGGTTTTCCTCTGCTGAAGGTAACATCAATAATGCATGTATGCCAAAACATTTCAAGGGCTAGCACTCGATTTGTAATGCATGTCAGAAAATGGAATGGTTGCTTGGTGAAGCATCACATCCAAATGAATGTGAAATCCGCTTTGAAAACCAGTCACATCTGGCAATGAAGTTCTGCATATACCCTATCTGAAGCTTAGTGAGCCAATTAATACCATCCTCTCCTTACAAATATTGCAAAATCAGAGTCAAGAAATAATCCAAAAATTCATAATAGTCATAAGTGGAAGAGAGGAGGGGAGTCTAGATAGAAACCAGCTTCCTTCTTCACCTTTCATCAAAATAAGCCAACTTCACACGCTTATCAAAGAAATCAGGGTTCTAATGCAAAAACATATGGGCAAGAAAGGAAGGAAACCTGAACTTTCGTTCAGTTTGGTAATCCTTTATTTGCCTTATCATCTCCTCAATGAGGTATTCTACAAAATCATATCAAAAGAAAGAGTTTTTCTTGTGAATTTGAATCCCAAGCCCAACTGAAATGCGTGTACTTCCTTGTCGGTGTCTAGACCGCAAACAAATGCCAACATTGAAAAGGCCTCTTGCAAGTCTACATTGAAAGCACCGTGTTGCACTGAGATCTTTGGTGGATTTAGGTGGTCTTCCTCAATCCTTTTGGTTTCTTTGTTATAAAAGTCCAGAGCCTTTTCCCTTCCTTTCCATATATTTTCCCCCTTTGTAGGAGTGAATATCTCTATTTCTTCCTTTCTGCAACTTTGATTAGAGATGCACAACATACTCCAGATAGCTCTCGGGTTGATATTAACCCTCAGAGTCTGGCCCTCGATAGTGTTGGTGCTTGGGTTGAAATGTTTGATGGCCACATCGACTAATTCTGGGCAATAGTTCACAGATGGGACCATATATTGTGGGAGCCGGTTGAGCCATATCTTATGTACCGTTGACAACGAGTGTTTGGATACCTTCATCCTTTCACAGGATGCTTCCCTTAAAGACTTAGGGTTCTTTGCAAGATTTGGATCATGAATATTATCCCAATCCTCCTTGATTAGGGCTTGGTGTCTATGGTTTTTGGGTTTTTCTAGTTCCTGTGTGTTCGCCCACTTTGGCTTATCTAGAATACTATGCATGGCATAAGAAATTCCATCAAAGACATTGACGGCTTGTGTTGCTCGCATAGCTTTAAATAAGATTTTGCATCTGGTTAAAGAAATTTTTCCAAAGAAGTACTTGAACGGCCTCGGAGAGGTAGTGGCGAATGTTGCATTTAGTGGAGGCATTCCAACCACAAGCAACCTCAGAAGATCCATTGAAGAGGGCGCGGTCGTATCGTGGCTGTCATTCTTGAGTGGCTTTCGCCTCCAATTGCAGAATGAACACCACCAAAGGGTCACTCATGCATGTCACTTCCTCTTCCGCATATACAGCATGGTGCCATTCTATCATATTGACTGGTACATGGATTTCAGGAACCTGGTGTTCCCTCCGCAGCCGGCCATTGCTCCTATGAACGATGTTGCTACTCCTGGTGATGCCCTCATTGATGAAGAAATTATGGATGTTTTTGTTGATGCATCTATTGTTGTTGCTCATGCTATGGATTGAAGACCTTTTTTTTTCTTTTTACTTTTAAAAACTCATATTAGTCAGTCCATTTTTTGTATATATGCCTGAAAAAAGGCTTTACGATAGAATATATGAAACGGAAGTAGAATATAGCTATATACTTTAGAAGCATGTCCCTTGAGCCATTTTGTCAATGTAAATACTAAAGCATATATATAATCAAAATATAGCTTTATATAGTCGTCTTGTTTTATTTGCTTCTGGATTCTATAATGTGGGTTATCTTTTCTTTTTCAGCATATATGTGTTCAATTTAATTCTGCATGTAGGTGTTTGATTCTTTCTATCCTTTGAGCTATGAATTTATTTCCCCTGCTCTCTACAATAATGGGTTACCTATTGTTCTCCACCTCGAACCATAGAATAAAAAAGACTAGCCAACAAAGACAAAAGGGAAAGAAAAGAAAAGAAACACTATAAACATATTTACATCGATAGGATATGTAAGCTTAATTAAATAATTTAAGGTGAATTTTGTTGACCAGAATTTCCAGTGCTTCTTTTTCCATGTCTTCTAACTCAAATGCATTATGTTCCTTGCATTGAATTATTTTGAATGGGTCTTCCCAAAGGCTGTCAAACTTCCCGTGTTGACCCGCCTTCGCAACCCTTTCATTAAACTTTAGCACTAAGTCTCTGCACATTAGACCTTGGTCAAAAAATTTCTTTTCAAACCACCGTTTAACCACCTATTGGTGGTTAGTCATAGCTATTAGGGACTTTTACCTTTTCTCTTGCACTTCTAGCAACTCGGCCAGCCAGACTTTCAAGGCATTGTTTTGTTCCACCTCAAGAGATTTTAGCAATTGTAGCGTTGGAATCTCCATGGAGATAGGAAATAGCACCTCTTTTCCATATACTAGCTCATACGGTGAAGTCTTGAGGACTTGCTTACGAGTTATGTGGTCTGCCCAGAGTACTACTCAGAGGTTTTTATTTCATTCCATTTGGTGCTCCAACCCAATCCTTTTGAGGAGTCGGATTAGATTCTTGTTCGTCGACTCAGCTAAGTCATTCCCCTACGAGTAGTAGTTTGATGATGTTTTAAGGAATATGTCATACATAAGTGTGAATTGACATATCTTAGAGCCTAGGAAAGCTTTGGAATTGTCAAAGATGATGGTTTTGGGTGGCTCAAATCTTGTCACCAGTTCCTAAAGGAAATCCACTATCTCTACCTCTATCGCATTCTTCAATGGTACGGCTTTGGTCCACCTAGTGAAGTAGTTAGTGGCCGTCAAAATCCACTTGTGTCCTATGTTGGAGGTCAGGTTGATCATTCCAATGAATTCCAAGCCCCACTGCACGAATGGCTCGTCAACCACTATCAGATTGAGAGGCATTGTAGAGTTATTTCTTTTTCCTGTGAAGAACTGGCATTCCTTGCAAGCTTTTACCAAGGAATAGGAGTCATTGAATAGTGTTGGCCAGAAGTACCCTACACACATGATTTTGATGGTGGTGGTTTTTGCGGAGAAGTTCCTTCCTACGACACTGTTGTTGTAAGTGTCTAGGATTCTAGGATTCTTTTTTCTTGCTCTGTAGTGACACACCTCAATAGGACGCCATTGAAATTCCTTTTGAACAGAGTCCCTTCGATGAGCATGTATTTGTTGTTTTGCAGTCGATAGAATCTCCTCTTCTGAGAAGGAAGGCCTGGCGGATATTTTCTTGTGTGCATAAATCTCACTCTGTCTGCCATCCAACAACCTTCGAAGTCCAACTCATTTGTTGAGACTAGCTTCGGTTGCCCTTCTTTGGTGGCCATTTCTTCATCGTGCACAAGATATTCGCATAGTCCTCTTCCTCGAACGATCTTTGTAGGCTTGACCTCAATATCGTATTCAAGGATCTTGGTAATCCAATTGGCTCTTTTCTTGGTGATTTCTCCTTCCATGATTTATTCATGTACACTAGAATGCACAACATAAACAATCACCTTATTGCAAGATATTAGGTGGCGAAACTTCTTGAGTCCCTTTACTATTGCAAATGCTTGCCTCTCTACAAAGTTGTAGTTTATCTCATATTCCTTCAAGGTTCGAGAGTGAAATGTTATCGGCTGTTCTCCCTTGCCCTCATCATCTTTCTAAGTTAAGATAGTAGCAATGTTTGACTCACTACTGAATACATACATTATTGAGTCCTTTGATAAGTCTAGGCTGACCAGCACAGGAGTGGAGGAAATGGCATCCTTGACTTTCTTAAAGGCTTCTCTAGCTTCTTTTGTCCATTTAAATGTTTGATCCTTTTTCAACATCAGGGTGATTGGCCTAATTATTCCTGCAAAGTAAGAAATAAATTTTCTAACAAAATTTACCTTTCCAAAGAAGGACTGGATGCCTTTCTTATTGACTAGAAGGGGAAGCTCTTTGATTGCTTTCACCCACTTGGGATTAATTGAAATTCCTTCTTTGGACACTACGTGTCCCAATAGCTTGCCTTGCGGCACTCCGAAGACACATTTTTTGGGTTCAAGGATATCCTGAACTCCTGGCATTTCTTGAACACCATTTGAAGGTAATCAAAATGATCATCCTTGGACTTGGAGAACACCGTCAAATCATCCAAATAGATTAGGATGATCATGTTGATCAGTTTACTAAAAGTGATATTCATTGCCCGCTGGAAGGTGGCTCCTGCATTTGAGAGGCTAAAAGGAATCTTAGCATATGTTAACGTTCCCCACTTTGTAGTGAGTGTTGTTTTATGTTTGTTTACCTCTTTGACCTAGATTTGATTATAACTGGAGAAGCCATCTAGTAGAGAAAACATTTCTGTTACCTACCACTGTCTGCAGGATGGACTCCATAGAAGGTAGCGGGTAATGATCCTTCAGGGATGCTCTGTTCAGGTCTTGAAAGTCCACACATAGACATATATCTCCATTCTTCTTTCAGACCAGGACCAAATTGGATACCCATGTGCTATGCTTGATTGAGAATACAATCTGCGATTGAATTAGTTTTGTTAATTCTTGCTCCATTAGTGTTTCAATCTTGGGATTCACTAGCCTTTGTTTTTGGCGAACCAGTTTTGCACCTTCCACCAACTCTATTATATGTTGGATGATATCAGAATCATATCCCCTGAGGTCATCATATGACCAGGCCACCACTCCTTCCTACCTTTTACAGAAGTCAATGAGCCTTTCTTTATCATGGTGTGTGATGTTTTTCCTGACTTTGAGCTTTCTTCCATCTCTGACCTGAAGATTTGCATAGTCACTTTTGTCTACTACAAACTTCCTCTTGTCATTTCTTGCATCATCACAGTCGAAAATATTTTTGAGAGTGACCAATCCCTTTGGAAGCTTGTTGTATTTCAGTTGAATGATTTATCCTTCATAAGTTTCAGCGATCTTCGGTTGGAGCTGGTTGGAAAATTCTCCTAACTGCTGGATGAATGAGGCAATGTGTTCATCACTGTCGAATACTTGTCAGCTTTGGTCATTGTCTAGAATGGTTGGTTGGACTATCACTCGTACGAAGTGTTTTTTGTGAATGAGGTTAGAGGCAGGGTCAAACTAGGATTCGATTGCTGCCATGCGATCTGCATCTGTATTTTGTTCTTTGGGCACCGTTTGAATGTTGAAGGCTTCAAAGCCCTCTGTCAGGTCCCAAACTTGGTGTCTATAGGATCTCATGCGAACATTCTTGGCTGCAGAAATTCCCCGGACTTGATTGACTATTAGTTTGGAATCTCTGAACACCATTATATGCCTAATGCCCATTCGTTCTGCAAGGCTTAAACTTTGCACTAGTCCTTCGTATTCAGCTTCATTGTTCAAGCAAGCAAACTGGAAGTGGAAAGACCTCAATGTCTTTTCATTGTGTGGGGATATTAAACATATCCCAACTCCTGCGCCAACCTTGCATCTTGCTCCGTTGAAGTGCAACATCCATAGCTCTGAAGCTTGATCACTTTTCAATTTTTTGACAACCTTCGGGAGTACTTGATCTTCATCGTAGATGACATAGGTGCCCAACTCGGTAGCATGGTAGTTTCCAAAAGGATCAGTATTTATATGTTCGCTCAAGATATCTTCTTGATCGTCTAATCCCTGGTCACTTTTTCATCTTTCAGTAGCTCAGTGCAATACATTACTTGCTTGGTGATAGAGGTATGAGCAACCTCAAATTTGATCATGGCTTCATCAGCCACATGTTTCGAATGTAGAGCTTCAGATTCTATCTTCATTTTCACACCGCACTTGGTCCTGAGGATCATGTGTGACCAATCCAGGGACAGGTATAGATGCCTATCTTCAAAGTAAATTCTTGGGATAGACAAAGGCCGAACATGGAGGGAACATTTATGATTACAGTATCTTGCAGTACATTGATGCTAGGGCAGGTGAATAGAGTTAAGGGAAGGCCCTTGATTAGACTGACAATTTTGACTTTGTTTCCATCGAGCTGCATCACTCCTCTTTTTAAAGTTTTATAGCTGAGCCCTAAAGCTTCAACTATCTATTTTAGCATAATTGTGATGCTAGCACCGAAGCCAATCATGGCATTATGTAATAACTTCTCTCCCACAATAAGAGTTACGAAGAAGGGTTTGGGCTTTGGATTATCCTTAACCTCGGAAGAGGCTGCCTCCATGCCATTTGTGAGAACTTTGGCATGTGGTGATGGATTGACGACCTTTCCCTTGAGAAACTACTTTGTTGGCTTTGCATTCGCGTCCTCTTGGAGAGGCTACTGTAGTAATGTCTTTTGCTCCAGAATAGCTAATATATCCCAAAGAGACACATTAGCGGATGATTTTTTCAATTGTTCCACCACATTGAATGGTGATGGGTTGAGAGGCTTCTTCTCCTTAACTTTGGTTATAACAATTTCCTTCCACGACGAAAATTGTTGTATTACTACGGAGGTGTTGGATATCTGGTCGGAAGAACCTTTTGGCTACGAACTGACTGGTTCGCCTGTGAATCTCCTCTTCGAGCAGGTGTTGTAATCGGACTGCACTTGCAATGTTTTTGATGTGGATGCATCATTTGTGAACACTGCCAATGAGCACCATGTTTTCCATTTATGAAGAGGTATACACATAGCTTCCAGGATTTGACATTGCACCTTGGCTACGTTGCTCCACCACCTTTTGTTGTAGATTACCACGTGGAAAATTTTGGGGCATATATGTGTCACCGCAAGGGAAGCACCAGGGGTTGGTGTCATCAATTAAATTATTTTTCCCCATAGTTAGCTCTTTGTTCAAGCTTAGGTTAGCACTCTGCTGTGGAGAAGGAATCAGTACTATTTGATTTGTTGTTTGCACCTATGGATTCATGCGAGCACCTCCTTGGAACTGGTTTTGTTGTGAAGAATACCTTCTACCTTGATAATTTTGATAATTTGGTTTTAGAGGCGCTACCTGGTTTCGCTTGATGATAGTTATTTCATTGGTGATGATTTGCAATATTTCCTTGAAATCGCTCATCTCTTCCTTTGAAGAGCCAAATGTAGAAGCAATGTTATGTGGCACATTTGGATATGTGTACATAGATTGAGGAGAAGTTGATGCACTGGTAGAAGGAATCTCCTAAGCAGGAACTAATATTTCTAGAAATATAGGAATGATGGGTCGAGGTGGCAACTTCTTGACATCTATCAAATTGTTCTTTGCTTTGACAGGGACATTGTAAGCGCTTGGTAGTGTGGTCCCGCCCAAAGATTGGATCATCATGGAGATATCGAGGTTGATAGATTTCAAGTAGAACATGAAAGCCAGCTTCGACAACGGACATATATCAACTTGGATTCTCTGCTAGCTTGTATGGAATCGGGCATTGAATTCAGTCATGGCTTCGTGCAGGGTCTGACTTACGGTAGAAAATTGATAATATAGTGAGGACCAGTCTCCTTCGTTCAAAAATTTTTGATAGAAAGGATCTCCAAGCTCATCCCAAGTATTGGGTGATCCCACAAAGCTGGTTTACAATTTCTGGGAGGAATTGAATTTTGCTGAAATCACATATTTTTAGAAAATATAATGATTTAAGCCTTAAAAGGTTCCATTTCAAAAATTCCAATTGAATAGGGTTTGATCAAACTACCTTAAATAAAACCCCCTTGGATAGAACTTTGCTACTTTTAAACCATGCCTATAATGGAATCTCCTTTACACCTATCAAAGTGCTGATAAAAACCCACTTTTGATTTACCTTTTGGGGGATCAAATGAATTCATTTAAAATTTATTTTTTGTAAGTATGTAGTCCTTATTATAAGCTTCCCAAAAAGTATAATTTTAAATAAATTTAATTTAATTATTATATTTATTTTTTATTTCTCGTGAATGTAGGTTTTTCACTGAAAATCAAGCTCTTTGTTTTGCACATGTAGAAAAATAGCAGATTATTAAAAAATAAATTAAAAAATATTAGTGCACTAGATATTAAATTCCTTGATCCAACAAATAAATAAAAAATGAATTTTTGATACATCCAAAAAAAGTTACGCATTATACGATCGCAATATGTCTGAATTATAATTGTTTTGAATTCGAAACTTGATTAAAGAAAAAAAAATTCAATAAAAAACTATCTAACCAAGTGGAAGCCTTAGATATCAGAGATACAAATCTAAATTCAAAATAATTAGAATTTTATCCTTCATGGAAAAAAATTTATGTGTTATACGGTGAGCATCACTTTTTAAAAATGTTGTTTTCTGAAAAAAACTAGTTTTCGAGGGAGATGGAAAAAGAAGTGCAATCTGATTCCAAAAAATTTCAAAAAAATATATTTAGAATCTATAGACAAAATTTCACGAAACTCTAGTTTGCGTCATCTTCAAATTCCTCAAGGTTTAGCCGCTATAGGTGCCCGAAAGTGAAGATTTAGTTTTAAAAAATTATTTTAGTGTCCAGTTTGGCCAAAAATTGTAAACCACTATTGTGGGATCACCCTACTGATAGAATTTTTTGGCAATGTGTGGTACCAATCCAACACCTTGCCTCTGAAGGAGGTTGTAAGCAAACTTATAACTACATTTTGGGTTGTCACTCCATGCACTAGACATACATCTACAACATCTTCCAGATGTTCGGACGGCGTTCTTGAGTCATCTCCGATTAATTTAGGTATGGCTTTTAGAGTAGAGGCTAGGATAGTGGCCCAAACAACAGGTGCTTCTAGTGCAACAAGAGGA
This sequence comes from Sequoia sempervirens, assembly GCA_007258455.2. Lineage (NCBI taxonomy): Eukaryota > Viridiplantae > Streptophyta > Pinopsida > Cupressales > Cupressaceae > Sequoia > Sequoia sempervirens. The sequence continues at coordinate 240,522,183 of VDFB02058242.1, read as the reverse complement.
ATTTTAGCATCCCATGCCACATAATTTATGTTAGCATCGGGCAACATGGCTAGCAGAAAGGGCAGAGGAAGTGGAACATTTACTAATTGGGTCGCAGCCTGTATTGTTCCTAGTGGTGGCACTAGTAAACCAGGGTTATTTGATGTTTGGGATCTAGTTACAGGCTAATGGCTATACACCCTCCTTAAAATTAGGCTCATTTAAGCTTGGTCACACCGGGCGAGCCAAAAAAAAAACTGTTGATGCCAAAAATTGGCAAGGTAACAACCCTTTGTGGGAAACATAGTTTATGGGGGACCTATTGCGCTAAACAGAGTGACCTTCAGGTTTTTAAAGAAGCTGACTTCTTTTGTAATTGGGGTTTGGAAAGGGAAAATGAAGTAGATATAAAAATAAAGGATCTAACTAAGGCAATGAGCCAAAATTTAGATAAAAGGCACAATAAATCTATCTTTTGGATACGATCTAAGGGCCTGTTCAACAATTTTCTATGTCCTAGAATGACATAAATTAAAGATTGAAGCATGAAAAGTGCATTCAATGACATAAAATAATTTTCACACCCATTTACTGAAAAGAGGAGTCAAAAGACATCATCTAAACCAGCAAACTTGCATTTAAATTATAGAAGTTCTGCAAATGAACCATTCAAACAATAATGGCATAGTATAAAGTTAATCAAATAGCTTAAGAAAAATAGAAAGGTCAAACAATTGCACAATCTGTGAGTCTTTCTACAATAATCTAATAAAAATAAAAAGGCCTGGTGTCTTTCTAAAATTATGTATTTTATGCCATTCTCGAACTCGTGGAACCCCTCTTCAGAAGCAAAGAGAAGTATATATAGTGAGCATTCCCAATGCTTGGAGAGAAGTAACTGAAAAGATTTGGTATCCTGAGCAATGATGCAGTAGCAATGATTCCCCTTGGTCGTCGTAACAGAAAAATATTTGGGCCATAGCATGTGGTCGCTCCCCATCCAGGTGCATCCCCTATGAATGATGGTAGTGGTCCAGGCATAGTCCCGTGTAAACAAGTGTCACCACCCAGTATAGGTAGTTAGAACACGTGGTAGCATATCACAGCCCATAGTTCACTCCATCCTTTGCTTTGAAGAAGTACTCAACAAAGATATGCATGGTGGCGTTTTACAGCCCGTGGTTCATTCCTCCTCCTCGTCGTTGAAGGCTTGCACTAGGAAGACATGTGGAAGTGTGATTTTTTATTGGCACCAATTGTGGGGTCTTCCAAAGCATATGTGAATGAAGGTTGTGTGGCACACGATTGGGGCCCGACCCAAAAGTGAAGGGAAGCAGCCTTTAAGCATGTGCGGTGACAACACATGAAAACATGGTGAGGTTCGTTTGAAAAGTGAAGGGAAGAATCCATTCGGAAAGTGTTGAGTAGACACGTGGCAGAGGTCGACATTCATTATCAAAAGGGGTCGATGATGTTCATTTAAGGCATGGGCCAGTACTTAACAAAAAATAAAACTCGAAGGGAGCTTGATGGATTTTATAGTCATATTACCTTCAATAGATCGTGAGTCTTTGGATCTAGTACAAGGGCGGGATTGCTCAATTTTCTTTTTAGTCACCCATTCTCTGGTTCTGGTCAAAACATCAACAATTCTAGCTTCAATGGTTTCCTTTTGTTTAAAATTCCAATCCATGGCAAGAATGGGTCGGTTTTCTATTAATTCAATATATATTGGATCAACCATGTTAGACCCATCTTCAACAATGCCTTCCAAATCCCATTTCAAATCGTAAATGATGATTTGTTCTACTGTTAATCTCATCTAGCTTCTTATCCTTACCTCATATTCATTGAAGCAATCGGCCCAATAATCCTCAAGGTTGGGTTAGTGATTGAAGGTAGGACCCAATTTCAGATTGTTCTTAATATAATCTTTAAGATCAAAAGAAACACACTCCTCATATGAGGGCATGTTATACCTGGAGAATTATTTCTCAATATTCAAAGCATCAAGCATTGATTGGCATCTATATGCACTAAAACCAAATGGAAAACTAGTTGTCAATCTTCTTCTACCTTGACACAGTCTATTAACATCGTCCAAATGTCTACTCACCTCAATAATCACCCATTTTTCTTCAGGATACTTGGGTAATTTTATAGGGAAACCATCATATCCACGCACTCTTATGTATGAAAAACTCTAAAATTGAATAAAGTGGCTGTCATAAAAATCAACAAACTGCATTACCTCCGGAGATAATCTCATTGCAAAATGCCCCTACAATTCCTTGACCATCCTCATGGTAAAAGTGTCAGCAATTCATCTGAAATACAAGAAGCTTTTATGAAGTTGGAGTTTGTTAATGTAATCATAAATTGGTACTTTTTCTAGAGGCAAATCACTCAGCCTTAATCCAGGCCAGGGTCGAGTGCTAGCAAGGGAATATATCAAATATGATGACATAAAGAAGAATCTATTCAGAGTGAAGAATGACATCAAATCATGTAGATGGTCACTAATAATCTTCGCCCAGTCCAAGAATTTCTCCCCACTTAATATGATTTGGATGAATAAATACATCCATTCTTCTTGAAAAACTGTGAACATTTTCATTTCCCCTAACCTTGTGCAACAACACTACAATATCAGCCACCTCATCTACAAAATGGTTCCTATGTATGTTGTGAGGTAATTGAGACTTTCCCTTCTTCAATTTGACCAGGTAGTTCTTTGCTATCACATTCATGTAAACCCCTTTCTTGGCAGTGAAATCAATCTGAGAGCTTGTCATGTCCATTGGTGAGTATTCATTCCTTTTTGGAGTTCTCAAAAAAGACACGAAGGTAGACCTTTGAATTTTTAGAACAAGTCTATTTTCCTTCGTCCTAACTTCCCATGTCTGTGAATTATAGTGTCTGATACATTCCAACACTAGCTCAAGACATTGCACAGTTATTGGAAATGCGGCAGCTTCAATCAACACACTGCTCACTACTCTCTCAATGATAGGTGGAGGGTTAGGTTTGTTAAATTTATTCCACAATTCATCTAGATTAATGGGCCCTAGCAAAGTATCACCAATTTTAGGTCCTTTGTAGGTTAACCTAAACACATACTCATAGTCTGCGTATTTAACCCTTGCCATGTGCACCAATGGCTTTTGACAATATATGTTTTCTTCAATGCAATAGTAAATAATTCAAAAAATAGCTTGCAATGAATGGAAACTGAAAATACCTCTAATGGCGAACCCTGTAATATTGTTTAGCTCATCCTCAAAAATTGCCTCAATAAGAATGTTTTCCTATCCTTTTATTTCATCAAACTCAGCTTCACGAAAAAAACATGGAAGTAGATGGACATTAATGTCTTAATTTTGCATTATGACATGTGGTAGTTAGATCGCTTTCACTATTTCCCACATAACCATCTTTCAAAAATTTAAAAACAAACATCTATGGGTGGTAACAAAAGAGGTTCAAAGAACCCTATAAATATGCGCCCGAGTTCAAATGTCTCGATGAAATATCGCCCAAGCTAATAATCACCATGCCAACAATAGGGTTCGAAAAGACATACAAAACACTGCCTAGTTTGAACATATGAAGGAGATAAAAAGGCCTGGGTGGTAAAGTGGGAGGTTTGATGAACTTAAGAAAACACCGCCCACGTTAAAATGAGATGTTTTCAAACAAGCAAATGACTCAATGAGGTGGGGGACAAAATAATAGTAACAAAGTATAAAGATAAGCTTGCTAGGTTCAGAACCATACCTAGCAAATTAAGACTTTTGCACATAATGAAAAATCAATCGAGTGAATGTACAAATTTTCATAGTTTTATGCTTATAAAGCTCAGTTTTGGAGTTAGTTTAGGATTAGGATTGGTTAGTGTCAACTTTTAGTTTAGTTGGTTTTCTTTTTGTTTTGGTTTCTTTCATCGGTTTTGGTTTCTTTTCTTTCATTTTGTTGTTTTTTCCTTTTTTTGTGTCCTCTTATTTTTGTTTTGTTTATGGGTTTTTTGTTTTCTTTTGTTCTTGTCTTTGGTTGTTTGTTTGTTGGTTTTTGTTCTTGTTTTTTGTTTGCTTTCGTTGGTTCATCGTGCTTATGTGTTCTTTTCTTCTGCTCCTCTCTTTCCTTGTTCTTTTCTTTTCTCTTTCTTCCAGGGGTTCATGTCATTGACAATAGAAACTGAGTTGTATGCAAGCTATACTGAGGGGTGAATCTATTGAGAATTTTTTGTCTATATTTTCAAACACTTGATTAGTCAGTTGCTTTGAAGACTTTGATTTACCTTCATCCATTTCAAACTGGGGAATGTTAGTATGAATTAGGACTTGGTGCATTATGAATTTTTTGGCAAGTTGTTGAAAGTCTATCACGCTTTGCACATCTTAAGAAATCCATCAGTTAGTTTACATCGAGTGGGGTAGCTCTCTTCCAAGTGAAAAATTTAAAGGGTTACATTCCTTTCACAATGTCTACTATGGTTCTCAACCTGCTACTTAAGCTTCACTACTAGAGGATTGAGGTAGAACAAAAAAATACACTTCAAAAGAATCAACACCTGAGAAAAAGAGAAAAGAAAGGAAATATGAAAATGAACTCAATTAGAAAGGGTGATTAGAGTATCTCTACCGAGGCTATAGACACCTGGCTGGCAGTAGAGCAATGCTTAAAGAGAATCAGAGGTATCTCTGTTGGGGCTATAGATGCCTGCCTAGCAGTAGAGCTATGCCTAGGATATCATTGCACGTTGGAAATGTAACTCACAACTATATAGCTTGGGTAGAGTCTATTCCTATCACAAAAATGCTTATGGAGTGGAATGAATCATTTACACACACAAATAGATTTTAGTTTCGTCTCAAACCTCTGTCGTGTCCTAGTTTTGATTGTCTTTGCACTTCTTAGATTTCCTTGAATAAGTGTAAACCAGAGATTTTGGGTATTTGAAGGGTTGCATGTCTTAAAATGTTTAGAGCATTTTCCCAATCAAGTCACCATTTGTTATGCCCTGCATACACACCCCAACTTTTTTCTTGGAAAAGTTGGGGACCCCCTCTATTTTATTTCGTTTTGCTAGTTTGTTTCGGTGTGTTCTGCAATTTGTTGTTCTCATTTCATCTTTTCCCTCTTTGCTTGTTTTGATTTTTGTCTCTCATTTTTTGTTTGTCGTTGTTCTAGTCTTGTCATGGAGTTGTTCATAACCCCCAAACCTTGCTTGTTTTCCTTTTTCGGGCTCAGGTTTTGAAAGGAAACTTGAACTTGTCCTTGAGAGAGTGTTCAAGTTCCAGGTGTTGTTCTGAATCCGTTCTCTGCTTACTTGTTGTCTTTGTTTTGTTGGAATGGGTTTCATAATGGAATTGGTACCTGACACCTTTCAAGGTTTCCAATTCTGGTTCTATCCCGACTGTGATCTTTGTTTCCTTGTTTTTTTCTTGTCTTGTTTAGAATCGAGTATCAAACCGGAATCAGAACCAAGGATAGTTCCAAGGTTCCTATTCTTGGTTCTGTCTCGATCTTGATTCCCACATCCATTGTGCTTTTTCCTATCAGGTTTAGGTTTTAGAAATTTCTAAGAACCTTGCACTCTTTTAAGGTTCTTGTGTCTGGTCTATTCCTAATCCCGATCTCCAACTTGTTTTGCTTTGTCTCATCTTCGATCGTTGCATCGTTCATTTGTTTTGGTCATTTTCGTTCATCTTCATCCTCATCTTGTCATGCCGTTTGTTTCTAGTTTGTTGTTTGTTAGTTTCTATCTTCTTCGTTTGTCCGTTTTTGGTTTTGCGTTGTTCATCTTGATCTTTCATCGTTTCTTTGTCTTTTAGTTTTTGTGTCTATTCTCGCTTTTGAGTCCGAAAATACAAAAAAAATTGAAAATTGAAAATTTAGAAAATACAAAAAAAAAAAATATAAAATTTTAAATAAAAGAAATAAATAAATTTTAAATTTTAAATAAAATAAGTCTTTTAATTTAAAAGATTTATAAAGTTTAAATTTAAAATAAATGAATTAAAAATATTTAAAAATTTAAATAAAAGTAAAATAAAAAATTGATCTTTTAAATTTAAAATAAATGAATCTTTTTATTTAAAAGATTTATGTTTAAAGTGTAAAAATTATAAAAATAGAAAAAAATCATAAAAAAAAAAATCTTTAAAAAAATAAAAAAATCTTTTAATTTTAAAAGATTTAAAACTCTAAAATCAAATACATAAAAATAGAAAAAGCTTTAAAAACAAAACAAAATAAAATAATGAAAGCCCAAATAGCTATGATGTTTAAGGCTTATTTTCAGCCTGACACTGAAACTCGTTAAAGGGGTGATTTTAAAAAGGGTGAAAGTTTAATAAAATGCAAATAAAGCAACTCCATCAGATTTCAGAATCAGGCCCAAACTTGGAACTGGGAAAAATAAATAGTCACCTTCGGAATTTGTTCTGCTCCCTACCCCGCACGACATGTAAAAGGAAATAGAATATAAGTGAAGCGGACGTCGAGTTCGAAAAGGCATTGTTGTCATAGTGAAAGAAAATTCTGGTTCAGAAATATTCTTAACTCTGCTTCCCGAGACGGAAGGAGAATAAAATGTATGTAAACAGAAGAAGTAAAAATAATAATAAATGCTAGACTACAACAGGTTACATTCCTGATCCCGCATGGTAAAGGCTTATGTAGTTCCTTCGGACTCAGGTCTTGGATTTGATGAGAGAACTTAGTGTACCAAAATAAATATTCATGTCCAAGATTTGTTCAGCCTTCGCACTCTGCACAGTCGGATTTCAAACTCAGGATGTAACTTGGAACCCGGGGAATAAAAGTGTACATGTTCTGGTGCAATTCCGATCCCGCGAATACAAAACCCTGCGCAATGCACATCACCGATTCTGCCAGTCAAAAGAGGAAATAAGGCACGTGAACTACTCGACAGTTTTCTTATGAAAACGTGATTTCATGGAGGATGCTAGGAAAGCAGGATTATGCACCAAATGAATTTGTTGAAAACTTTGGAAATTTCAAAATAAGTGCAATTATTAGGTGTTAAGCCACACCTCAAGGAGATCTCGCTTGGAAAATTTACAACCCTTTCTAGCATCTCCCCCGTCTGTGCAGAATGGGAACATGGACATGGCACAAGTTGTCCCACAAAATGTCTCAAAGAAACCTCATCTCATGGAATAAAATGATTGCAAAACACACACAAAATGGATTTGTTGAAAAGGCAATAGAAACTTTTTGAATGAATGCCTGTAAAATATGGAAGTGATGCACAAGGCAACAAAATATTTGACAGAATGCCTCAAAGAAATGTCATCTTGTGAAATGCAATGTTCACGGGATATGCAAAAGATATATGTTGAAATGGCCGCTTGACTCTTCCAAAGCATTTGCACCTGGAAAATGTAAAGCAAAAATGCAAAATGTGGGATCATAGACATAGGCAATTGAAACTTTCAAGCAAATGCTTCAAAGAAGTGTCGTTTCATATTCAAAAATGGAAGTGAACGGGTTAGAACACCCATCACGAGCAAAGAAAAAGAAAATGAACTGTTTGAAAGAATGCTCTAGAGAGTTTTCGCCTCATGGAACACTGCCATTATAGGATATGCACAAGACTTCAAAATAGAAGCGAAGGCAATGAGAACATAATAGAGTTGTTTAAACTACCCTGATAGATAGGCGTGCTAATGGAAGCGTAGATAATGCACGATAACTGTTCAATAGAGCGCTTCAACGAGATATCATCTCATGATTGTCGTGATTACTGGACATGCACAAATCAATATATTGAAAAGGAGTTAGAGACCTCTTAGCAAGTTGCAAAGGCAACCGCCTTGGTAAACATGTTGCACCAGATGGGGAAGAATCCACTAGGTATGTGAACTGTTTGCCAAAATGCTTCCAAGGAATGCAATCTCATGGTGTGCGATGATTGCAGGGCATAGGTGCAAAATGGAACATTTTGTCAAAGGACTCTAAAATCTCTCAAGCTAATGCATGTCATAGAGGGCGTTGGTTGCACTGAAATACATATTTTTCTTTATTGTTCAAATTACAAATGCCCTGATCAACATACATGCAAAATGTGGAGGCCGATCAAGGCAGCGAATCGCCAATAGAATGTCTCAAAGTAAGGTGGTCTCATGAAGCACGTTGGTTGCAAGAAGGTGGAAGAAATTGGATTTTTTGAATCTCTTCACAAGAAAATGCATGCAAAATACACATAAACAAAGCACGGGAACTATCTGTAGGATATGCCCAAAATGGACTTCGTGAAAAGAATTTAAAAACTTCTAAACAAGTAAATCTTGTGGTGTAAGGCCATATTCCACAACCTCCGCCAGTTTCTTCTCTTAAGTGAGAGTTTCAGGATATATCGTATGGACATCCATCAAAAGCGTAGCAATGAAAGCATGTTTTGTCAAAATGTTGAAGTTCCAACTGCCTCTCTAGACACGCATGTTAAATGTGGAAGCACAGACACGACTGTGAACTCTTTGACTGAATGCCTCGAAAGAAACTCATAAAATGAAATGATTTCAATATATGCATAGAATTTGTTTGAAAAGGTTTTTGAAGTTTCAAATAAAATACCTCAAAGAGAAATGGAAGATATGCCATGGTCTAGTCATGAAGGTGAAAGTAGGTGGTAACAAACTGGGATGGAAATTAAAAGGTTTGGGCTTCAAAATAGAGTAAAAGAGTCTATTTTAGTACTCGAAGAGAAAGGAAAATAGATTATAATGGTTGTTTTGGTCCAAGGGGTAAGCAATGCAGGCTATGCATTTTTCATTCATATTGTGTTCACCTGTCAACAAAAGACTCGTATGCTGAAGTTTAGAAGGCATTGTTAAGGAAGAAACACTTGTAATTTTAGTTGCCCTGGTTGAAATAAAGACAAAATGTGGAAGCTTGGACTTCAGTCAAAATGTTGAGGAATCACGATTTTGTTAGATGTTGAATTCTTAAATTTTGAATCCATAATTGTTTTGGGAAAATATGAATTAATTGATTTAATAAGTGAATAACTAAATTCATTATTTTAGAAAAAATTAATTGATTCATGTGTTTTAATTCTTGCAAATAAGTGAAGTAATTTTGCCTTTTGTGATTTGAGGTATCTTTGGGATCAAATGAGGCACAACATTAATTTAATGTTACATTCAATTCAAAAGGGGGTTTTATTTATTTTAATCATGAAATTTATGTTCATTTACATTTAATTGAAATAAATTGGAACAGTTAATTGATTTCAAAAACTAATTATTATAAATCAATTAATACAACATTTATGTTTTGCAGGTACTTTTCATGGATTGGAGTGGATCACAATGAAGATGATTTGCAAAGCTAATGTGCAAACAAGATTTTTTGAAAGAATCATCAAACTAGAGAAAACTGAATGCTTGGTGGTCCCCATTTGGAGTTATTTCGGGAGAAATATATTTCTTTACATCGTGCAAGATGGAGAACTCTGAGTCAAGCTAAAAGTTGCAACTTTTGTACTGAAGTTCACTGAAACCAACTAGAGTCAAACAAAAGCTGAAATAGAAAGTTGTCTTTGTGAATAATTGCATGCACACAAAAGCTACAACTTTTGATATTAGTTTTTGGAAGGAATCATGTAATTTGTGAGTTATATATCATAAAATTTGCTCATTTTAAAAGGGGGTTAGATTTTTAGGAAATTACTAGGATAGGACAATGTTTTAGTTATAAGTTTTTCAATAGTTTAGCAGTAGAATAGATTCTAGATTTTTCTTGTATTCTTAGCATTAGTGGAGTTGATTTGAAGCCATTGGTTTCTGTACACTAGTGAAGTTTTCCATAATTGTAAATGTTGCTTATCTATTTCACTGCAGTAGAAGCAACCAGACTAAAACCTGCTTTAAATTCTACTCTAGAGTGGTATTTGTTATGTTAATCATTTGATTTGAATTTTTTTGAGGAATTAATGAAGTTTATCTTTTCTTTTGTTTGAATTATGATTTGCAATCTGTTGTTAATATTTTCATTATGAATGAATGTGACTGCGTATTGGTTACAGGTTGATTTGTTGTGTAGTTTAAGTTAGGAATTCATTGAAGAAATAAACGAGTCTAGTTAATTGGATGAATCAACATTATTTTCTCTCTTGCGTCCTTGATCTATCTTTTTCTTTTCTTTATCATTTGGTTAGAGTAGGTTTAGATAAGAGTTCGATATTGCAACAACCAAGAAGCTCAATAACCAACATGCCCCTTGAACATTACAGCATCATTGACCACTTAGCAGAACAACAATGTTTTGACCCAACATCTAGGACCTTCGAAGGTGATTAATTTAATGATCATTTGTCTTTTTCAAGAGAGGTAAGGTGACTACATCTTGTCTGCATGTCATTGTGTCTATTTGGCCATCAATAGAATTGAAACTAACTAAAAGGAGGGCATTTGAGAAATTTTGGTTTGTCGTGTTGGAGTGGTTTGGATCTTAGGAAAACCCAACTTTGATGGACAACCCTTTGTATATCCCCAAGATTATTCATGAAATTCCACCTCAAATGCATAACAAGGTTCCTTTATTCTTTTTTGACAATGGACAGATTGCTTCATATCATGTTAATATTTGCAAGGATTTAATAACTCTTCTCAGTATTCAACATGAAGATATCGCTTGTCAACTGTTCGTCAAAACATTTCAAGGTAGAGCACAGCAATGGTATGTTAATCTTTCCTCAAATACTATTCGTTCATAGATGGAGTTAGAAGTCTTATTCTTAGATCGGTTTGATCCTTTTGTGCGTATGTGAAATCCATCACTTGAATTTACAACCGTGAAAAGAGCACCACATGAATCAATTATGTAGTTTAATCGCAGGTTCCTTCTCATGTTTAAGTGATTTGTACATTCAGATCTGGTTATTAATGATTATGTAGTAAAAGAACATTATTATTATTGTTTGAATACTTTATTGGTAGCAAGGATAAAATGTTGTGGTGAAGTTACCACCTTATGGGATGCATTTAGCAAAGTTCTCTTGTTGGCACAATCTGGACAAGACATTAGAAACATTAGTAATCCAAGAAAGAACTATAATGATCTTGTACTCACAAACTGCCACCCTTCACATCTTTGCACGAGTTTACCCACTACACTTACCCACATGAAAAGTTAGGCTTTTCAAAAGCCAACCACAAAGGTAAGCTCTGATGAAGTTGTGACTATATCATCTATTTTCAGTCATACTCTAACATATGATGCATTAGATCATGATGAAGTGGTAAGAGAAATATTTGATGAGAAAATATATCATTTTGATGTTTTATTCAAGAAGGAGCATGAAATAGATTTAAATTTGGAACATAACAGAAAGATTGAGTTAGAATCTGATTTAATTGAAGATGTTAATGTAAATGACAACAATAAGGAAGGCGGAGTATCAACACAAAACTATTGTCATGAGAAGCCAGCAACTAAAGAGTCTCCTCCCAATGATTTAAACAACTCTTCTAAGCAAGATGAGAATTAGTATGATGAAGAAACAAGATGTCATGGTTCATGTAACTGGATAGATATCCCATGTGTGCAAAATCAATTAAGGGAGGAATTGGAAGAATTAGGAGATCCGAAGTTATTAGAAATTGTTAGGCCAAATGGATGTAGGATACATCGAAAAAATCAACATTCTTAGATGGATTGCCATGTTTTCCTTGGTAGGAAAGAATTATATTTCAAACAACTAATCGTTGTCAAAGAAATACTTATGGAAGATCCTTGGAATACTTGTCCACTCAATGAAGAAGATGAAATAGCTAACATACATGAAAATGATAATGACTCCATGCAAAACAATGAGAGTAACTAGAAGAAGATGTTTTGCTCTTCCCCATCATCTGATAACCTCGATCCTTGCATTGAAATGGACTCTATGACTAATAAAGTTTCCCTACCTTATGTAGATTTTTTGGATATGGAGAGTGAATTTATTGATACATTCATAGGCTCTTTCATGATCATTAATAACAAAGAAACATTTGTTAATGAGTTAACACCAGAAAGTGACTTTGCTAATTTGAATAATGAACGGATTAAAATAGAGAACAACATACTTCTAGATAAGATTGCACATGAATCTTGTGGTCAAGGACAAGGATTTGAATGCCAAAATGATTCCTCAAAAGAAGAAAGTCAAGGGGATGTGCCAGATTCACCAAATGTTACCTGATGATCAATTGGACCAAATATACACATGTCAGGAAAGTAGATTGGATTTGAATGCTAATCAAAATATTGACATGGATGAGTTTAGTGTTTTACTACAGTAAGGAATGCATGATGAAATTAAGTTGGATGAAATAAAGGAGGGTCAAATAGATGATCAAGGGGCAGTCTCAGAAATTGAATCACTCCAACATGATGAAGAGAACGAAATGGGAGAGTATCTAGGTCTTAGTTTTGATTTTGTTTATTCAAACACATTGTTTGAAGAAATTCCTTGCTTAGCATGCACTAATGAATTTGATCTTAATAGTGATGAACTTGATGCTGAATTACATACTCTTGTTGATGATATGCAAGAACATAAAGCGGGGAAGTAATTTCCTAGGTATGATTTTGTACATTTTAATGATTTGTTTGAAGATGTTGAAAGAAATGCTTCATATCAAGAGGAAAAGAGTTCACAGACTTCACCAGTTGACAATGGAGATAATTTGCTACTCACTCCATTTGAGGAGGTCGAAGGGATTATGGACTCTACATCCGAGTGGAATATAGAAATGTTGGTACATCCATATTTGAGTTGTATAACGAACCTCACTTTAGGTGATCCATGTAAGATTCATTATTTTGGTTCTCCTTCTGAGGTAAGTTGCTCTGATTTCTTATCAGCTAGGAAGGCTACCATAATGGGTAAGGCAAATGTTGAAAAGATTGATTTAAAGGTTGAGGAAGTTGACCATGTAACTGGTAAAGTGTATGTTGTGGAGGACATGATTGAGGTTGATAATCCTAGTGAAGTCAAATACACTAGTTTGTTGTGTAAGGCTAGTGTTGATTGTGATAAGGATATGCATGAAATTTTTGAACTAGGTTTGGATGTCTTGAATGCTAACGACACATCGCTAACCAATGTCCTTTATGTTGACATGCATGTATTAGAGCGGAATGGAGTGGTATTCGATGAGTTGAGACCTTGCAAGAAGGAAGTCGTACAACACGAGTCTGCATCAACAACTAAAGATCTTCTAAAACAAGTGGTTTCTTTTCATCATCTTATGTATTTTGATAATTTTTAGTTTGATTATGATGTTGGGGATAATAAAATGTGTTTATGGGTAAATCATGAAAAGGCTGAGAACGGTCCGCAACTATTAAACAAAATTTATACCCTCATAATGAATTTATTGCACATAAACTTTACATTTCTAAGTATAAAGATAAGCTTGCTACATTCAAAACCATACCTAGCAAATTAAGAATTCTGCACATAATGAAGGATCAGTCGGGTGAATGTAAAAAATTTCACAGTTTTATGTTTGTAGAGCTTATTTTTGGAGTTAGTTTAGGATTAGGATTTGTTAGTGTCAGATTTTAGTTTAGTTGGTTTTCTTTTTGCTTTGGTTTCTTTCATCAGTTCTGGTTTCTTTTCTTTTGTTATGTTGTTTTTCTTTTTTTGTGTCCTCTTGTTTTTGTTTTGTTTCTGGGTTTGTTGTTTTCTTTTGTTCTTGCCTTTGGTTGTTTGTTTGCTGGTTTTTGTTCTCGCTTTTTGTTTGGTTTCCCTAGTTCGTCATGCTTGTTTGTTCTTTTCTTCTGCTCCTCTCTTTCCTTGTTCTTTTTTTTTGTCTTTCTTCTGGGGGTTCCTATCATTAATAGTAGAAACTAAGTTGTTGTATGCAAGCTATACCGAGGGGTGAGTTTGCTAAGAGTTTGTTGTCTATTTTTTAAAACACTTGATTAGTCAATTGCTTTGAATACTTTGATTTACCTTCATCCATTTCAAATTGGGGAATGTTAGCATGAATTAGGACTTGGTGCATTATGAATTTTTTGGGAAGTTGTTGAAATTCTATCATGCTTTCCACATCTTAAGAAATCCATCAATTAGTTTACATCAAGTGGGGTAGCTCTATTCCAAGTGAAAATTCTAAAGGGTTACATTCCTTTCATGATGTCCACCATGGTTCTCAACCTGCTACTTAAGCTTCAATGCTGGAGGATTGAGGGAGAACAAGAAAATACACTTCAAAAGAATCAACACCTAAGAAAATGAGAAAAGAAAGGAAATCTAAAAATGAACTCGATTAGCAAGGGTGATTCGAGTATCTCTACTAGAGCTATAGACACCTAGCTGGTAGTAGAGCAATGCTTACAGAGAATCAAAGGTATCTCTGTCGAGGCTATAGATGCCTACCTGGCAGCAGAGCTATGCTTAGGATATCATTGCACATTGGAAATGTAACTCACAACTACGTTACTTGGGTAGAGTTTATTCCACTTTGACCACAACAACATTTAAATGGAGGGAAATGAATCATTTGCACACACAAATAAATTTTAGTTTCATCCCAGACCTCTTTCATGTCCTAGTTTTGATTGTCTTTGCACTTCTGAGATTGCCTTGAATGAGCGTAAACCAGAGATTTTGGGTATTTGGAGGGTTGCATGTCTTAAAATGTTTAGAGCATTTTCCCAGCCAAGTCACCATTTGTTATGCCTTGCATACACACCCCAACTTTTTTCTTGGTAAAGTTGGGGACCCCTTTGTTTTCTTTCATCTTGTTGGTTTGTTTCAATGTGTTCTACGCTTTAGTGTTCTCATTTCATCTTTTCCCTCTTCATTTGTTTCAGTTTTTGTCTCTCATTTTTTGTTTTCTATCATTCTAGTCTTGTCCCAGAGTTGTTCACAACTCCTAGACCTTGCTTGTTTTCCTTTGTCAGGCTCAAGTTTCAAAATGAAACCTGAACTTGTCCTCAAGAGAGTGTTCAGGTTCTAGGTGTTGTTTTGAATCCAATCTCCGCTTGCTTATCATCTTTGATTTGTCAAAATTAGGTTTTAGAATGCAATTAGCAGTTGACACATGTCGGGGTTTCAAGTTTTGGTTCCATCCTAACTCAGATCTCCATTTCCTTTTTTCTTTTCTTTTCTGGTTCAGAATCGGGTATTGAATCGAAACTAGAACCAGGGACCTTTCCAAGGTTCCTATTCTTGGTTTCATCTCGATCCCGATTCCCACATCTGTTGTGTTGTTTCCTGTCAGGTTCAGGTTTTGAAACTTTCTCAAAACCTTGCACTCTTTGAAGGATCCTGTGTCTAATCTGTTCTTGATCCCGATCTCTAGCCCATTTTGCTTCATCTCGTCTTCGTTTGTTGTGTCCTTTGTTTTTTTTGGTCATTTTCATTCATCTTTGTTCTTGTCTCGTCATGTTGTTTGTTTTTGGTTTGTTGTTTGTTCATTTTTGTCTTCTTCATTTCTCCTTCTTTTGGTTTTGCGTCGTTCATTTTGATCTTTTGGATTTTGTGTCTTTTCTCGCCTTTGAGTCTGAAAATACAAGAAAATTTGAAAATTGAAAATTTAGAAAATAAAAATATATATATATAAAAAAAATTTAAAAAGCCAAAAAATAAAATTTAGAAAATTTAAAATAAAAGAAATAAATAAATTTTAAATTTTAAATAAAATAAATCTTTCTAATTTTAAAAAAGATTTATAAAGTTTAAATTTAAAAATAAATGAATTTTAAAAGATTTAAAAATTGAAATAAAAGTAATATAAACATTGAGTTTATGTGTACTCAAACTTGATGTTCATCACATTGAGATTGGGCTAAACACAAAACATTCTAACATACAAGAGAAAGTAGAAACACATTGAGTATATGTACTCAAACCTTATGTATGTGCATCACATTGAGATTTTGGTAAACACAAAACATTCTAACATATCAGAGAAACATTGAGTTTATGTACTCAATTTGTTGTTATGAGACCTAAAATTAAAATCTGATTTGACATGTTCGTTAGTATATTAGACATATCCATTCACAGGAATTTTCATGTATATGGATAAACAAAGAGTCTAGAACATTGACCCAAAAAATCCTGTGACGTTTTAGGTTTTGTATATTAAGTCAGGATGTCACTGTCATAATCAAACATACAAATGCCAAACACCACAGAGGCTATTTGGATTTGGAATTTGACTGTAGCTCCTAGTGATGGTAGACTAGATTGGATGTATTATAAAAAATTATAGTTCAATTCATTCTTTGTCTCAAAATTTTCCTTCAGATTCTATTCTTAACTTCAATTTTAAAGAGACAAACTAACTAATTTATCTTTTATCAATAAATTTTTTAAATAAAATATATTTCTCTTTTAATTTTATTAACCAATTTGATTACCAAAAAACAATAATATACAAATTTAGGATGGCACATTTAGAAACAAAATATAATGGTATCTCGTGACAACTATGGCTATTACAATATAGCTAAATCCAATCATATGAAATTGGGAATTTATTAAATAGCTTTCAAGTTAATCCCACATAATACTGAAACATCCAGATATGTTTTGAAACTTTGCTAATTGATATCATTATATTAATATTTACAAACTTTATGGAGCTCTTGGTGGGAAGAAATTTTTTGAATAGGCATTAAGCGGGAACAAGAACTGCTAGGGTGCTACAAACGATTAAGGAAAAGAAGAGGATGGGGAGGATGATGGAGAGGGTGGTGTCATTGATGATCCAAAAGATGAATGGAATGAACCTTAATTATGAAGAGATTGATGAATGCCTTATCAACAATTGGTGGAAGGCATGTCGGTCTGTTGGCTCGAACTCAAAGCTTGTTCAGGTTGTTTCATCTCCTAACCTTTCTAGTCCTACTGTAGAGGATGGATTTGTTCCTATCATGGGGAAGAATCTGAGTGTCTCTATTTTTGTAGGTAAAGGGTTGCATAAAGTGTTTATCTTCTCCCTTTTTCCCTCAGGGTATTTCTCTTCTCCCCCTATCCTTCAAAGGTTACAAGAGAGCAGGTAGGAGCAGATCGTCGAGGTTGAGGCATTTCCTTCCCCCTGTGCATTGTCAGAGGATAGGGTGGTGCTAGTGTTGAGTGTGATGCTCTACAAGACGTTAGATCCCCATCTGCTCTTGACTTGGAGGTTGAGATAGCGAGGCATGATAACCCTTTATGCCTTTGCTATTCTCTTGATTGCTTTGTTAGTTCCCCAATGGGTACTCTTGATGTGTACTCTCAATGTGGAGGTTGAGGACGTCATTGTCTTTAGGGGCACCACGTGTTCTAAGGAATGATTCTAATAACTAATGTGTGCACTGAAAGAAGCCTTAGGCAGTAATTATCAAATGTTTGGGCTTAGTGTCTCTAATGCCACTATTAAACAAGCGTCCTTCAAGTTAGGGAGTTCTCTTATAGGAATTTTTTTAAGGGCTATGTATAATATTAATGCTTTCCAAAAATGCACTGAGAGGAATTGGAAACTTCATGGGCAATTGGAGATCTCGGCTATGTCAAAGGGATTATTTATGATCTCCTCCTCATTGCATGAAGATTGTGTTCGGACCCTCTTGGGTGGTGTTAGTTTTAGACTAGAAATGAAGATAAGCATAAATACAAAACAATGAACAACAAAACACAGCAAAATACCTTGGGAAATCCCTCCTCGAGGGAGAATAACCCAACAAAATATATCCCTTATATATTGAATAAATAAGAGCAGAAATTTGCTTACAAGTTAGGACCTACACAAGGCCAAATTAATACAATGAATAACAACAGCTCTCCTTGATGCAAAGATATAAATGAATATGTTTCTCCTTGAATTCAATCTGTTGCTATAAAATGATGATCTATTGCTGCAAGTGCGAACTTTTTCTTGAAAGTGTGAATTGAATTGAGAATGAATTGATGATGAAATGAACGATCTTCACCTTGCTTATATACAAGTCTAGGTGACTTCTTATCTAGGTCGGCCTCTCAGAGAAAAATAAAAAATAAAATATCATTTGTAACTCAAGGCCGACCTGCCTTGGAAAACATTTATTTGATTTTTAATTAGGAGAAAAATATCTCCCAATGCTACAAACACTAACATTCCCTCTTAGCTGGGGAGGTATTTTCCAAATATCCTTGTCATGGAGTCTCTCAACATGACACCCACAATGGATACACTCAAAAAAAGGTTCATCACGGAGTCTCTCAATGTGATTTCATCATGGAGTCTCTCAACATGACATCCACCATTGCTACTCCCATGTGTGGAAAGAAACACACGTACAAGTGTCCATCACGGAGTCTCTCAACGTTTTGTCATCATGGAGTCTCTCAACATGACGTCCACCATGGCTACTCCCATGTGTGGAAAAATGCAAGTACAAAGGGCTTTCACCTCATATTTCTCTGTCTCAAGGAAATATACGCTACAAGGGCTTTCACCTCATATTTCTCTGTCTCAGAGAAATATACACTACAAGGGCTTTCACCTCATATTTCTCCGTCTCAGAGAAATATACACTACAAGGGCTTTCACCTCATATTTCTTCATCTCAGAGAAATATACACTACAAGGGCTTTCACCTTATATTTCTCCATCTCAAAGAAATATACACTACAAGGGCTTTCACCTCATATTTCTCCATCTCAAAGAAATATACATTACAACAAATCTTCATGATGATGTGACTCCCTCTGAAGCTCCAAGTACTTGCACGAACCTCCTGATCTCCTTGTCCAAGATTGTCTGCAATGCTTTAGAGGAATGGTTTACACCTTCGGCACTACTGACTTGCAAGAGTTCAAGACTGTCCTTCTCGACCTCATCCCATATCACCCTATTCTGAACAGGTTTGCGGAGCTACCAATGTCAAATCCAAATTGTCTGACTTGTGCAATTATGTTCTCTACAACTGAAGAGGTCTTCCAACCACCACAACCCACTTAGTTGACACCTTCACTTCTTCTCAGTGAGTCACAGAACTCCCTCTTGATCCCTACCTTAGAGATTGCAAAGAAATACTCTGGAAGTGAAGTCCCCTCCATAGACTGATCTCAGAACCTTAATCCTTTTCTCGGACATGCTCTCAACCTGTGCCTTGAATTCTCAGAATTTAACTCCCTCTAAATTTTATTTCCTCCTCTTCAAAGAAACTGATCACAATGATAATCTGTATAGGTTCTTCCTCTTCAAGAGATGTCTCCAGTGAAGTTATGTGCCACCAACTCAATCCCATGGCTACAAGCTATGTCTCCATGTTTGTTCATTTCTCTAGTCCGCATAACTCCCTCATAGGATGCATCAAGCTCTTTCTCCCTTGAATTCCTTATGCAATCTCTCATTATCCTTTTGTTCCTCGATCCGTCCTAGAAGCATTTTAGAGAGATTAATAATATTTCATAGAATTAAACTATACTGAAGAGAAATACCAATGCTAGAAGCATACATGATTCACTATTACCAATTGCATGAATTATTATTAACTACATAAAATTTATTCAAGATACAAGCATAAAATACTTATCTCTTTATGTTGGTACACCATTGAGCTATACCTCAATTTTTTTCTCAACCTCCAATATCTTTCCAGATAGTCACTTAATAAGGAAGACCACAATGCCCGAGCAGATGTGATGCTTCCTCCAAATAGATAGCCTTGCTAATGAAACAAATAGGGAAAGGCAATTGATTTAATATAGTTTAATATCTCCAATTACTGCTTATTGCTTTAATTTCCTTCACTGGAATATTCAATCAGTGATGCCTTTCAAATTTTGATCTCCATAACTTTCCCTCTAATTTATTACTCACACACAACCATCACCAAATGAAGGTATACACTTAGCAATCATCACAGCTCCATTACGGTTTCTCCTTTAGACTCACTCATAGTTCTAGAGTGATAGACTTTTAATTCAAAGTCTTTTAATCCAATGATCTTTGTAGCAAAACACATTGTTGGAAACATCAGAGTGAGACATGTAGGGGGGTGAATATTGATTCATTGTGATCTCTTTTGCAAGACTAAATGCTAGTATTCCAAGGCCAATATATATTTATCTACAATCCAATCAGACACTCAGCAGAAACAATTGTAAACCAATATGCCTGAGAATTCCATGAAGTGTGACTCTTTCCAATCTATCAATACCTCCCTTGCAACAAAGATGCAACTGGTATTATCCCATCCAAACCCTTGTGCAGATTTGATGTCAATCCCATGTGATCATATAAACACAACAACCAAGCTTATAATTCCTTCTTTTGTTAATTTGTCTGGATGGGTGAGAGGGAGGCGAATATCTCCAAGGATGTTGAATTCTACTGCTTACACAAATCTCATCAGGTCTTGTCTTAAACCCGCTCTGATACCATGTTAGTTTTAGACCAGAAATGAAGATAAGCAGAAATACGAAACAATGAACAACATAACACAGCAAAATACCCTAGGAAAACCTCCTTCTTGAGGGAGAAAAACCCAACAAAATATATCCCTTATATATTGAATAAATAAGAGCAGAAATCTACTTACAAGTTAGGCCCTACACAAGGCCGAATTAATACAATGAATAACAACACCTCTCCTTGATGCAAAGATATAAATGAATATGTTTCTCCTTGAATTTGATCTACTGCTATAAAATGATGATTTGGTGCTATAAAATGATGATCTGCTGCTGCAAGTGTGAACTTCTTCTTGAAAGTGCGAATTGAATTGAGAATGAATTGATGATGAAATGAATGATCTTCACCTTGCTTATATACAAGTCTAGGTGACTTCTTATCTAGGCCAGCCTCTTAGAGAAAAATAAAAAATAAAATATCATTTGTAACTAAAGGCCGACTTGGCTTGGAGAACATTTATTTTATTTTTAATTAGGAGAAAATTATCTCCCAATACTACAAACACTAACAGGTGATTTGTTGTTTCTCGGCAATTCTGGCCTCTTCCTTAAAAAGTGGAGTTCCTTACTTTTTTATCCAAAGAAGGAAAGCATTAGCAGAGTCTCAATTTGGGTTAAACTCTCCCTTTTATTTAATTTGGGAGGAAGTATTGTCAAAGTATTGCTAGCTCTTTCAATCAATTCATTGCTAAAAGCAAGTCCTTATACAACTGCTTAGTGTAGGTTCTTGCGTCTACTAGCTTATTTTGGTTAGCAGTCACTGCTCAACATTTTAAGGAGTATTTTGAGGAGTTTGTGGCCCTATGACTACTCATTTTTTCTGCTTAAATATAGAAAAGGAGGCAAAGTAAATATAAAATTAGAGGGAAAAAATGAAGTAAATATAAAAAAGGAGGCAAAGTAATTTGTGGAGCCACATGGCATTTGTTTCCATTTGCAATAGCTGCTTATTTTCAGCCCCCCAATTTTTGCACAGCCTATTTTTAATTTTTAAGCAATTGTTGCTCCAGGAAAATAGGAAAAGATTCCAAATTATCCTATTCTCATAAATAAAAAATTCATGAGGACACTTAACTGCTTAATTTTAAGCAAAAAATGGGCTTAAATAGCAGCATGGGGACATGGGTTAGCTTATTTTGGCTAGCAACCACTACTCAACTTATTTAGGAATTATTTGTGGAGCTAGTGGCCCCATAAATATTAGATTTTTCTGCTTATTTTTAAGCTGGGTAAACTTAAATTTGTTTTTATAGTATTAATAATGATAGTGCAATAAAAAAAATAGAAAAAAAAAATTGAAAGCAAATATTAAAAAAGAGGGAAAGAAACTTGTGGAGCCATGTGGATTTTTGGCAATATGCAATTGTGCTTATTTTCAGCCCCTCCTTTTTTTCATGGCTTATTTTCAACTCCTAAGTAGTAGTTGCTCCATTAAAATAGGGAAAGATTTCAAATTATCCTTTTCCCATAGTAAAATTTATGCATGAGAATACTCCACTTGCTTAAATTTGAACAAAAAACACATTTAAGTAGCAGCACGAAGACATGGGTAATGGAACAAATCTCCTAGTGTTAATTTTGATGTGGATAAGGTGCTCACCCTTTGATCACCTTTTCCTCCAAATCAAGCAAATGGGTGCAAGAGATTGTTTACGAAGGCTCCCTGGTGATGTGTCATAAATGCCATAGGGCTAGTCACATAATTTTATTAGAGCACGTAATTTTTTTGGAAGAAAAAGGCTTAGACGGAGTCTCCTCTTCCTCAAGTTGTGGATGCAATGCCCTTGAATGGTAGTGATGCAGTGGTCCTTAATATATCTTTTTTTGTAAAAGAGGTAGGTCCTTTCAAAACCCAACTCATCACCCTTATAAAAAAGTTCTAAAATTAATGCTCACATAAACCTCATGCCTTCGCAACCTAGATAGTACACGCGGGTTAGAGAAGAGATTTCTTTAAGAGGTCATCAAGATGCAGAGAATTTGTGCAACACACTAGTCTAGAAAAAACTAAAGCAACTTTCCCTTGAGAAATAGGAGGGAAGGCTCGATATAGAAAGAGCAAGCTAAATCCCAAACAAAAGATGTAGCAAACAAAGCCCAACAACATTTACTTAAGAAATGAATAAGTGCATTTTGTGAAAAGGAAATCTTTCCACACACAAAATTAAGTAGTGTATTTTGTATACGAAGTGCAATTAAAACTTAAAATACAAACTACACTACAATTTTGTACAATTTATTAATAAGTTTTACAATAACAATCATATATACATATATATACTATCTTGTGCACTAAGTTTTAAAGGCAGAATTTTTAATAGTTGCATGAAAATTAAATATAAATATTATTAAAAAATTTAAAAATAATTAAATACTTATAGATATAAGAAACATGATATTTCCAGTCCATAATAATGAACGACAGTGATAGATACAGAGAGTTGTTCCACCCACTTTAAGCATCCTGGTTGTTTACAATGTACCATCTATTTAAACATTTGTGTTGCTCAGTCCTCAATTTTTTCTAAAAACTTCATTGAAGTGAAAATAAAATCTCCCTTACAATGACTAATAAAATGTTAGATTGTCCTTTCAGAAATTTTAGTGAAATATGCAAATTAATGACAAAGATCTTGATAGTTTTTTAGGCCTTTCAGAAGGTCGAGTTCTATTCCTTTCTATATGTATTGAAGAATGTACTGTAGTTCTTTTTGGTATGGAAAAGGGCCCAATAGATTGCTTCACTCAAGGATAAAAAATAATAGAAATTTTGAAAAAAGAAAATCAAAGAAAATAGCAAGGAAAAAAAATGTTAGTCTAAATCCCAAAAAATAACTGAATTTTTTCCCTAAAAAATGAGAATTCAAACCCTCATATTCGAAGGACCCATGATTTTTCAAAAACAACTTATTTTTCCAAACAAAGTTAAAAATTCACCACAGCCAAAATTAAAGAATTTGAGGAAAGGGAATTAAAAATCCAACCTTCCCATTACCATTTTATGGCAGATGACGTGCTTCAAACTTGCAACCTGCACCATGGACTGTTGCACGAGTGATGACGTCTTCAGTGATTTTCCCCCTCATCACCTACACTGACGCCTATAGACTCCACCTAATCTTGACTCCCCACGCCGCTCTCCACAGCCATGAATTTTGATGGAATTTTAAGATGCATGATACTCCTGGGCATCTTGAATGACGCAAAAGGAGAGTTTGTGGTAGGTTTGACTTAGTGACGGGTTTGAGGCGTCTTGGGTAGTAGGGAAGTGACGAAGACCTTGACGCCCATGGCGGAGCATGAAAGTGTGTTGTAAAGAACCCATGAGTGTAACTGCGACGAGTCATCCGATGTTGTTTGCCATGTTTTGTAGACAGTAGAAGCAGAGAGCAGGTCTTGTGAGGACTCAATCCTACGTACCACATTGATTACGATGTCCATTTCTTGTAGAGTTGTGGCCTTAGGCAATGATGGCTCTGTCATTTCGCTATTCTCGTAAGTAGATGCTCTCTCATACATTATTTGTTCTATGTTTGAGAACACTCCTTACGGCTGGGCGTAAATAGGCATAAAGCTACAACAACGTCTATTTAAATATCCCGGTTGTTTACAATGTACCATATATTTAAAGTTGCTCAGTCCTCAATTTTTTCCAAAAACTTGATTGAGGTGAAAATAAAATCTCCCTTACAGTGACAAATAAAATGTTAGATTGTCCTTTCAAAAGTTTTAGTGAAATATGTAGATTAATGACAAAAATATTAATAGTTTTTTAGGCCTTTTGGAAGGCCGAGTTCTATTCCTTTCTATATGTATTGAAGAATGTATTTAGTTATTTTTGGTATGGAAAAGGGCCCAATAGATTGCTTTACTCAAGGATAAAAAATAATAGAAATTTAAAAAAAAAGAAAATCAAGGAAAAT
>VDFB02058242.1:240455875-240497768 GCA_007258455.2 Sequoia sempervirens | reverse complement strand
AGGATGAAGATGAATTATTGGTTGAACTGATTCACATTCCTATTGATGACAACAGGCTACCATGGAATAAGTTCTACTTCGTTGCGGCGAATTATGATGAGAAGCACAAAATGGGAGCCACCCTGTTCAATAAGTTAAGAAAAGAAGAAGAATGGAGTGTGGAAATAATCAAAGCCTTTTGGGTGTATCACCAAGAGACAAAATAGCTTGATGCCCCTTATGGTAGTGTGAAGGATGATGAACAGTTTATAAGATGTGGGATGATGAGCATCTGGATTTTGACCCGAGCGCTAGCGGGGGCAATGAATTCCATGAGGAATCCAAAGAGTAGGCGGAAGAGGAAGCCGAGACATTGATGTCCTCCTCTCAACAAAGGAGAAAGTCCATAGGGAAACCTACCTATGTCGCTTCAAATGTGTGATTGAATATATTAAGAGCCTTGCAGACACTTACTTGAGCCTCAAAAATAACAAGAGTGTCCCAGCAACAACAACCAAAGACTGTAGAGATGGGGGACTCCCCGCCCACTAAATGATAGTGCACATAAACTATTATGGGAGAAGGTTCACAAGAACCCACCGCAAGCTAGGTGCTCGTAGTGAGCTAGGAGTTTGAAGTAAGTGAGGAGCCAACAACAAGTGAAGAACCACCATCATCTAGTCAACAGGTAACATTTGCTCCTTGTTTTCTTACTTCTCAATCTTTAGTATCCTCTACTATTTCCACGATGCCCCTCACTACAACTGTTAGCCTTTCCTTTTCCACATCTGCCACAATGGTAGCAGAGGGTTTCTCCCAATTCGCCCAGAAAGGGCCATTTATCTTAATGCCTCCACGAACCCTGACACCAACCGCCACTACCTAATCTCTCCTCGCCTCTCTTTCTGCAAGCTCAACTGCCATTGGTACCCCTATTGTTACTACTACCTCAGGTCCGAATCACTATGCCAGCAAACGAACTCTACAATGACTACCCCATCACTACAACAATTGTTGAGCCCTTCCACCAGTTCGCAAACCAAACTTTGGCATGTTCCTTATTTCTCCTCGAAGACTGTTACTCTCCAGAAGAGCAAAACGCCCGGGCCTGCTACACTTACGTTCCCTTTTGCCCTACCTCCTGGTGCACCTTTTGTAGGTGGGCTAGTTCAATCGCTAGACCAATTCATAGCCCAAGGAGAAGCCACAAAACAAGCGCGAGATCTTAGAATGCAAAAGAAAAAGGCTAAGGATGACAAGAAGCCAGCAGAGCCAAAGGTTTATACAGTTTACAATGAAGCTTAGGGAACATTGAACTTTGCAACCATGCATCCGAATGTGGTCAAACCGCAAGGGGAGATGCTATCGGAGGATTACAACATGTATGTTGTGGGACTTGCTATGAAAACAACCCTGCCACAAGACAAGGTAGAGCTCATGGAGGAAATGCAACGGGTGTTGATGATTGAATTCCTTTGGTTCGACTGCCAGCTAAAGAAAAGGGAGGAGCAGCTGAAGCTTGTGAAGGAAATGGTCAGTTTCCTAGAGATGAGGGATAAATTGTTGGAAGTAGAAGTTGCACGCTTATCAAAGAAAGCGGAGGTAGTAGATTTGGAGTGGAATAAACTCCAAGAGGAACTCACGAAGTCCCAATCCATTGATCCCACCCTAATCAACAAGTTGTGGACAAAGAACTAAGAATATCAGAGCCAATTAACTCTGGTGGAATAGGTGGCACAACAAAAGGATAAAGAGTTTGAACAGAGTGCTCAATTTGAGCAAAAGATGCAAGAGAAAGAGGTAGACTTTGAGGCCTGAAAGGCCCAATTGGAAAAGGAGCTCCAAGAGACAAAGTCTTCTCTTGACACAAAGTTCACAAACTACATCTGAGCTGAGGAAAACTGGTCTAAAGAGCTAAGGAACATCGAGCGAAGACTTGCATCTGCAAACAATAGAATTGCATAATTGACAGAGGATGTCACCTCGAAGGATGAAAAGATTTCCCTTCTAAGGAATGCTCCCCAGGCCCCTGCTGCTCAGCCGGACATCATCCCAGTAGCTCAACAGCTATATATTTCATACTGGGAAAAGGTTAAGGCCTTCTGCCTAACACTATAGCGAATGCTCTGACTCATGTCAGAGGCAACAAAATTAGAGACTTCTGCCTAACACTAAGGCCTTCATGTTCACAGAACAATTGAGCAGTTCCTGAGGTTCATCACGAAAAGGGTTCCTAAGGCAAAGAGTTTGCTAAGTAAGCTATACATGGTCTCTAATGAAAACTTAGCAAAGGAAAGGATTGAGGATCAAAATGTTGCTACCAAGACGACAAACAAATTCATCCACTTCCACGTGACCATCCAACATACTAACGCTTGCGTAGCTACCTTGAACCAGACTATGGATATCATGTGGGAAAATTTCTCTTGGCTAATTGAGATGGGCATGTTGTCCCCATTTCTTGAAGATGAGTCAGTCACCACAACTAAGAAAATTGCAGAGAAAATTGAGCAGGAGCAGGACCCAACCACTTTCTAGAGTTTCAGCCAGCCTCCTATCGCAACAGATATCGAGGGCATCATTCATCTGATAGCACGACTACTTTTCCAATGTGAGTTTGGGGCGGGTTTACATAAGGTGTTTCCTTATAAAGAAATTCTCAATCTAAGCAGAGCGCAAGAGAATCTACATGATATATCTAGACCATCTGAGGCTGACTGGCTGCCTCTAGAGGCCTCTCTTTCTAAGCTCTAACATTGTTGCCCAATGGAGGCAGGCTTTGGTCTTCAAGCCAGGGAAAATTTTAGGTTCCTTGTTCCTCAAGTGAAATACCCCTGGTAGTTGCCAAAATCTATGAATATAAAATTCATCAAGCTCCCTTTGGGTTTTATTTTTTGTTAAGTATCGACCCATGCCTCAAATGAACATCATCTACCCCTTTTGATAAATGACCGTCGAACTTCGCCACATGTCCTCTTAGCGCTTTTCAAAGGGATTCTTCCCTTTGCTTTTCAAACAGCCCTCGCCATGTTTCCACATGTCGTCGCTGCACACACTTAAAGGTTGCTTCCCTTCACTTTTGGGTCGGGCCCCGACCGTGTGCCACGTAGCCTTCATCCGCATATGCTTTGGCGGACCCCATAGTCGGTGCCAATGGAAAAGCACATTTCTGTGCGTGTTTTCCTAGCGCAAGCCTTCAATGGCGAGGAGGAGGAATGAATCACAGGCTGCGAAATACCACCATGCATCTCTTCGGCAAGTACTTCTTCAAAGCAAAGGATGGAGCGAACTATGGGCTACGATATGTTGCAATGTGTTCTAACTACCTATACTGGGTGGTGACACTTGTTTGTACGGGACTATGCCAGGACCACTACCATCATTCATAGGGGATGCACCTGGATGGGGAGTGACCACATGCTATGGCCCGAATCTTTTTCTATTACAACGGCTGAGGGGAATCATTGCTACTACATCAGTGCTCAAGATACCAAATATTTTCAGTTACTGCTCGCCAAGTAGTGGGAATGCTCACTATATATATTGCTCTTTGCTTCTGAAGAGGGGTTCCACGAGTTCGAGACTGGCAAAAAATATAGAAATTTAGAAAGACACCAGGCCTTTTTATTGTTATTAGATTATTGCAGAAAAACTCACATACTGGGCCATTGTTCGACCTTTCTATTTTTCTTAAGCTATTTGATTAACTTTATACTATGCCATTATTATTTGAATGGTTCATTTGCATAAATTCTATAATTTTAATGCAAGTTTGCTAGTTTAGATCATGTCTTTTGGCTCCTCTTTTCAGTAAATGGGTGTGAACATTATTTTATGTCATTGAATACACTATTCATGCTTCAATCTTTAATTTTTGTCATTCTAGGACATAGAAAATTGCTAAATGGACCCTTAGATCATATCCAAAAGATATATTTATCGTGCCATTTATCTAAATTCTGGTGCATCGCCTTAGTTAGATCCTTTATTTTTATATCTACTTCCTTTTTCCTTTCCAAACACCAATTATAGAAGAAGTCGACGTCTTTAAAAACCCGAAGGTCGCTTAGTTTAGTGCAATAGGTCCCCCATAAACCAAGTTTCCTACAAAGGGCTGTTACCTTACCAATTTTTGGCATCAACAACTACCTCCCAAGCCTCTGCTAGTAGGACATCAACTGGTAATGCTCTTTAGTCCTTATCATCAAGTGCCCAAGGGGGTGGTGATGGAGACCCACCAGAAAAGAATGTGTATTCACAAACCTGTGGAGATGATATTTTCAACCTGTCCACTCTAGAGAAGGATAATGAAGGAGAGGAGGAAGAGGAAGGATTAGAAAACTTGAATGTTGATTCCCTTCCCTCTCGAGATGAATCACCTGTCAGATAAGTAAGCACCTCTCAGGGGCCAGGAAAAATTGCACCTATAGGAGATACTCCTCTAGTCACTCGGACGTTGTTTGAGTCCCCAAGTTTTAAGACAACTAAGGTCATAGTAACCCCAACCCGGTTGGAAGATTCACTATCACAAAAAAGGAAATCTATACAACCCAACTTTCCTAAGCAAGACATAGTAGGTCAGTTGTTACAGAGGACTTCTACTCCTAAACCTAAGAAGTTAAAGACTATTGCTAGGCTTATAGATGACACAGAATCAGGGACACTCTAGTTAGAAATAGCACACCCTTCAGTACAGAGAGATGTATCTCAAGCAGCAACAAGTGACTTTGAAGTGAATAGGGTCGACCTCGGTCCTCCTAGCAGGGATGGGGATGTTCAGATTTTTCAAGTGTCAGCAGCCAGGATGGTTGAGAGATGAAAGAAAGATAAGGAAAGTAAAGATGAATTGAAATCCTAGGTTCAAAACTTGACCAATTGTCTAAAGTCTAATTTTGAAGTTGTCCCACAACCTATCTCTCAGGTAGATTCTTCTTTTGAATTTCTTACTGTAGTTGGACAAGAAGACCTAACTAAAATTAAAATTTATCAAAGTTTAAGTTGGGTTGTAGGTGATTGGAATGAATCCCTCATCAAGAAGGGAAGCCTTGTCATCACTGAATCCTTTAAACACTTCCAAGAGGAAAATTCTTTGAAAGCCACACTAGGGGATGAAGCCATTGCAATTGAAAAAGAAGAGGAATTATGGGTTAATTATCAAACTAAATTGAAGTTATTGATGAGCTCGGATATGGAAAAATTAGTTATAGATCAAGTCATACCTAATGCTTCAGATACTCACTACCTGTCATGGACTAAAGGAGTAGAGTGGAAGTTGCAGGTTTCCAAACAAAGTTTGCAAAAGCTTAAAGAGATCATCAATGAATGCACTACCATTTTAGATGAAGCACTGAGCACCTTAGTGGCTCTTGGTCTACTTCAAGATAAAGATGGAATAAGAGATGATGTAGATGTTAGAAGCTTGATAGTTAATTTCAAGAAAACGGTCAAAGAAGCTCTTGACTTACCCACACCTAATGTTGAACACTTACAAAAACTAAGTGAATTGCACTTGCTATTATCTCAAGCAATGAATCTTATGAAGGCTTGCGAGCAACACATGGAAATGACTAAAGATATTCATTTGACATGGAAGGTAAGGATGATAAATGTAACCATTCCCCAACATAAGGACCTGATACACATCCTTCAGGCATTCCAAGCGTGGCAGAGAAACCTTTGGAGGTCCAGGAAGCTGGAAATGAAGCGACACCGTCATAACGACATGGATCCTTTTTATTTCTTTTATGTGTGTTCAATTTGCTATGGACATGAAGAGGTGGGACTCAACCGCTTATAGAAAATGTATCTATCTTCATATGCTCTCTCTAGACATCTTTTTGCAAGTTTTGCTCAGTACTATTGATGAATGAATTACTATTTTGTTTGTGTGCAATTTGGTGGAGTTAATATGATTTCTTAAATCTTTGTGTTTAAGAATATCTTATGCATGTCTTATCTTGGTATGAGCAATGCAATTCTTATAACTGATTTCATTTCTCATATGGTATTGAGTGAATGTTTTGTTTCTGATGGTTAATTAATATTTGTACTAATACTTCTTATCCACTACATTATGCCCTCATATTTGAAATTTTTTCTGATATTGGGTATACCTTTTCTACCTTCTAGTTAAAAGAATACATGCTGTTTTATTTTTCTTGTTCTTCAATTCATTGAAAATCATGTGAGGGAGCTGTACCATGAATTTTTTTAGAGAATATTCATCTTGTTCAAAGATTAATATTTAGAGTTGTTAGGTTAAATTTTTTGCACCTTGTGGGCATTCAATTGTAGAATCTCAAGGTGCCCAATTTGTTAACCAACATACTCAGAAATGTAAAGTTTATGTGCAATACATTCATTCTAAGGATATAAAGTTTGAAATATTAATAGTTGTGGGTTCTCAGCCTTCTCATGATTTATCCATAAACACATTTTATTATCCCCAGCATCATAATCAAACTGAAAATTATCAAAATACATAGGATGATGAAAATAAACCACCTGTTTTAGAAGATCTTCAGTTGTTGATGCAGACTTGTGTTGTACGACTTCTCGCAAGGTATCAACTCATGGAATGCCACTCCATTGTGCTTTGACACATGCATGTCAACATAAAGGACATCCGTTAGCAATGTTTCATTATCATTGAAGACATCCAAACCTAGTTCAAAAATTTCATGCATATCTTTATGACAATCAACAGTAACCTCAAACAAAAAACTAGTGTATTTGACTTCACTAGGATTATCAACCTCAATCACATACTCCATAGCATAGGCTTTATTAGTTACATGGTCAACTTCCTAAACCTTTAAATCAATATTTTCAACCTTTTCCTTACCCATTATGGCAGCCTTCCTAGCTGATAAGAAATCAGAGCAACTTACCTCAAAAGGAGAACCAAAATAATGAATCTTACATGGATCACCTAAAGTGAGGTTTGTTATCCAGCTCGAATATTGATGTACCAATATCTTGTATTCCACTCAGATGCGGAGTCCCAGACCCCTTTGATCTCCTCAAATGGACTGAGTAGCAAATCATCTCCATTGTCAACTGGTGAAGTCTGTGAGCCATTTTCCTCTCTAGATGAAGCATTTCTTTCAACATCTTCTTCAAACAACTCATTAAAATGTACAAAATCATAACCAAGAAAGTACTTCCCTGCTTCATTTTCCTGCATATCATCAACAAGAGTATGTAATTCAGCATCAAGTTCATCACTGTTAAGATCAAATTCACTAGTGCATGCTAAGCAAGGACTTTCTTCAAACAACACATTTGAATAAACATAATCAAAACTAAGAGGATACTCTCCTATTTCGTTCTCTTCATCATGCTGGAGTGATTCAATTTTTGAGGCTGAGCCCTGATCATCTATTTGACCCTCCATTTCATCCAGCTGAATTTGATCATGCATTCCTTGCTGCAATAAAACACTAAACTCATCCATGTCAATATTTTGATTAGCATTCAAATCCAATCTACTTTCTTGACATGTGTAAATCTAGTCCAATTGATCATTAGGTAACATTTGGTGAATCTACACCTCCCCTTGAATTTCTTCTTTTGAAGAATCATTTTGGAATTCAAATCCTTATCCTTGACTACAAGGTTCGTGTGCAATATTATCCGGAAGTATCTTGTTCTCTATTTCAATCCGTTCATTATTCAAATCAGTAGAGTCACTTTCTGGTGTTAACTCATTAATAGATGTTTCTTCATTGTTAATGATCATGAAAGTCTATGAACGTATCAATAAATTCACTTTCCATATCCAACAAATCTGTGCAAGGTAGGGAAACTTTACCAGTCATAGATTCCATTTCAACATAAGGATTGAGGTTATTAGATGATGGGGAAGAGAAAAATAACTTCTCATAGTTACTCTCATTGTTTCACATGGAGTCATTATTTTCATGTATGCTAGCTATTTCATCTTCTTCATTTAGTGGATAGGTATTCCAAGGATCTTCCATAAGTATTTCTTTGACAATGATTAGCTGTTTGAAATATAATTCCATCCTACCAAGGAAAACATGGCAATCCATATGAGAATGTCTGATATATCCTACATCCATTTGGCCTAACAAGTTTTGATAGCTTTGAATATCCTAATTCTTCCAATTTCTCCCTTAATCAATTTTGCACACATGGGATATCTATCCAACATGAACCATGATGTGTTGTTTCTTCATCACACTAATTCCCATCTTGCTCAAAAGAGTTGTTTAAATCATTGGGAGGAGACTCTTTAGTTGTTGACTTCTCACGACAACAATTTTGTGTTGATACTTCACCTTCCTTACTGTTGTCATTTACATTAACATCTTCAAATAAATCAGATTCTAACTCGATCTTTTTTTTATGTTCCGAATTTAAATCTATTTCATGCTCCTCGAATAAAACATAAAAATGATATATTTGCTCATCAAATATTTCGCTTAACACTTCATCATGATCTAATGCATAGTATGTTGGAGTATGACTGAAAAAAGACGATACAGTCACAAATTCATCAAAACTTACCTCCGTGGTTGGCTTTTCCAAAGCCCGAATTTTCATATGGGTAAGTGTAGTGGGTAAACTCGTGCAAAGATGTGAAGGGTGGTAGTTTGTGAGTACAAGATCATTATAATTATTTCTTTGATAATTGATGTTTCTAACATCTTTTCTAGATTGTGCCAACAAGAGAGCTTTGTTAAATGCATCCCATAAGGTGTTAACTTCACCTCAATGTTTGATCCTTGCTACCAATAAAGTATTCAAACCCAAATAATAATGTTCTTTTATCGCATAATCATCAATAACCAAATCTAAATCTACAACTTGCTTAAACATGAGAAGGAACCTGTGATTAAACTGCATAATTGATTCATGTGGTGCTCTTTTCACAACTGAAAATTGAAGTGATGGATTTCACATACGCGCAAAAGAATCAAACCGATCTAAGAATAAGACTTCTAACTCCATCCATGAACAAATAGTATTTGGGGAAAGATTATCATACCATTGTTGCGCTCTACCTTGAATTGTTTTGATGAACAATTGACAAGCGATATCTTCATGATGAATAATGAGAGAAGTTATTAAATCCTTGCAAATCTTAACATGATTTGAAGCAATATATCTTTTGTTGGAAAAGAATAAAGGAATTCTATTATGCATGTGAGGTGGAATTTCATGAATAATCTAGTGGATATACAAAGGGTTGTCCATCGAAGTTGTGTTTTCTTAAGATCCAACCTTCTCCAACACACAACAAATGGAAATTTCTCAAAGGCCCTCCTTCTAGCGCTAATTCTATTGATGACCAAATTGACACAACATGCAAGCAAGATGTAATCACCTTACCTCTCTTGAAAAATACAAATGATCGTTAAATCAATCACCTTCCAAGGCCCTGGATGTTGGGTCACAACGTTGTTGTTTTGTTGAGTGCTCAATGGGGCTATAATGTTCAAGGGGTCTACTGGTTATTGAGCTTCTTGGTTGCTACAAGATCAAATTCCTATCTAAACCTACTCTAACTGAATGATAAAGAAAAGAAAAAGATAGATCAAGGATGCAAGAGAGTAAAGAATGTTGATTCATCCAATTAACCAGGCTCATTTTTTTCTTCAAGGAATTCCTAACTTAAACTGTACAACAAATCAACCTGTAACCAATACACAGTCACATTCATTCACAGTGCAAATATTAATAGTAGATTGTAAATCACAATTCAAACAAAAGAAAAGATAAAACTTCATTAATTCCTTGAAGAAATTTAGATAAAATGATTAATAGAACAAATACCACTCCAAAGTACAATTTAAAGTAGATTTTAGTCTAGTTGCTTCTACTACATTGAAACAAATAAGAAACATTTACAATTATGGAAAAATTCACTAGTGTACATAAACCAATGGCTTCAAAGCAACTCCACTAATGCTAAGAATATAAGAAAAATCTACCATCTATCCTACTGCAAAACTGTTGAAAAATTTCTAACTAAAAAATGGTCTTATCCCACTCATTTCCTAAAAGTCTAACCCCCTTTTAAAATGAGTAAATTTTACTATATATAGCTCACAAATTACATGATTCCTACCAAAAACTAACATCAAAAGTTGTAGCTTTTGTGTGCATGCAATTCTTCACAAAGATAACTTTCTGTTTCAACTTCTTTTTTACTCTAGTTGGTTTTAGTCAGCTTGAGTTCAAAATTTGCAACTTTCAGCTTGACTCAGAGTTCTCCATCTTGCACCATGTAAAGAAATATCTTTCTCCAAAAATAACTCCAAACGAGGACCACCAAGCATTCAATTTTCTCTAGTTTGATGATTCTTTGAGAAAATCTCCTTTGCACATTAGCTTTGCAAATCATCTTCATTGTGATCCACTCCAATCCATGAAAATCACCTGTAAAACATAAACGTGTATTCATTGATTTATAATAATCAATTTTTGAAATAAATTAATTATTCCAATTTATTTCAATTAAACGTAAATGAACATAAATTTTATGATTGAAATAAATAAAACCCCCTTTTGAATTGAATGTAACATCAAATTAATGCTTTGCCTCATTTGATCCCAAAGATACTTGTAAATCATAAAAAGGCATAATTACTTCACTTATTTGCGAGAATTAAAACACATGAATCAATTAATTTTCACTAAATTAATGAATTTATTTATTCACTTATTCAATAAATTAATTCATATTTTCCCAAAGCAATTATGGATTCAACATTTAAGAATTAACATCTGACAAAATCCCGATTCCTCCACATTTTGATTGAAGTCCAAACTTCCACATTTTGTCTCTATTTCAACCAAGGCAATTGGAATTACAATTGTTTCTTCCTTAACAATGCCTTTTACAACTTTAACATATGATTCTTCTGTTAACAGGTTCACAATATGAATGACAAATGCATGGCCTGCATTGCCTACGCCTTGAACCAAAAAAACCATTATAATCTATTTTCCTTTCTCTTCGAGTACTAATATAAACTCTTTTATCTATTTTGAAGCCCAAACCTTTTAATTTCCATCCCAGTAAATGTTACCACCGACTTTCACCTTCATGACCAAACCATGGCATATCTTCCATTTCTCTTTGAGGTATTTTATTTGAAACTTCAAAAGCCTTTTCAAAAAAAAATTTCTATATCTTGCAATCATTTCAGTTTATGAGTTTCTTTCGGGGCATTCGATCAAAGAGTTTAGAGCCGTGTCTGTGCTTCCACATTTAACATGCATTTCAAGTGAGGAAGTTGGAACATCAACATTTTGACAAAACCTGCTTTCATTTCTATGCTTTTGATGGATGTCAATACGCTATATCCTGAAGCTCTTACTTAAGAGAAGAAATTAGCAGAGGTCCTTAAACAAGATTTACTTGTTTAGAAGTTTTTAAATTCTTTTCACAAAGTCCATTTTGGGCATATCCTGTAGATAGTTCCCGTGCTTTGTTTATGCATATTTAGCATGCATTTTCTTGCGAAGAGATTCAAAAAATCCAATTTTGTCCACCTTGCAATCAATGTGCTTCATGAGACCACATTACTTCAAGGCATTCTGTTGGTGATTCACTGCCTTGATCGACCTCCACATTTTGCATGTATGTTGATCAAGGCATTTGTATTTTGAACAATAAAGAAAAAAATGTATTTCAGTGCAACCAACGCCCTCTATGACATGCGTTTTCTTGATAGCTTTTAGAGTCCTTTTACAAAACGTTCCATTCTGCACCTATGCCTCGCAATCATCGCACACCGTGAGATTGCATTCCTTGGAAGAATTTTGGCAAACAATTCATGTACCTAGTCGATGCTCCCCCATCTGGTGCAGCATGTTTACCAGGGCAGTTGCCTTTGCAACTTGATAAGAGGTCTCTAATGCCTTTTCAATATATCGATTTGTGCATGTCTAGCAATCACAACACTCATGAGATGATATCTCGTTGAAGCGCTCTATTGAACAATTATCGTGCATTGTCTATGCTTCCATTGGCAACGCCTATCTATCAGGGCAATTTCAACAACTTTATTATGTTCTCATTGCCTTCGCTTCTGTTTTGAAGTCCTGTGCATATCTTGTAATGGTGGCATTCCATGAGGCGACAACTCTGTGGAGAATTCTATCAAACACTTCATTTGCTTTGTCTTTGCTCATGATGGGTGTTCTAACCTATTCGCTTCCATTTTTGTCTATGAAACGACACTTCTTTGAAGCATTCACTTGAAAGTTTCAATTGCCTATGTCTATGATCCCACATTTTTGCATTTTTGCTTTACATTTACCAAGTGCAAATGCTTTGGAAGCGTCAAGCAACCATTTCAACATATACATCTTGTGCATATCCTGTGAACATTGCATTTCATGAGATGACATTCCTTTGAGGCATTCTATCAAATTTTTTGCTACCTTGTGTGTCGCTTCCATATTTTATAGGCATTCATTCAAAAAGTTTCTATTGCCTTTTCAACAAATCCATTTTGTGTGTGTTCTGCAATCATTTTATTCCATGAGATGATGTTTCTTTGAGACATTATGTGGGATAGTGTGTGCCATGTCCATGCTCCCATTTTGCACGGTCGGGAAAGATGCTAGCAAAGGATGTAAATTTTCCAAGCGAGATCTCCTTGAGGCGTGGCTTAACACCTGATAATTGCATTTATTTGGAAATTTTTTAAGTTTTCAACAAATTCATTTGATGCATAATCTTGCTTTCATAGCATCCTCCATGAAATCACATTTTCATAAGAAAACTGTCGAGCAGTTCATGTGCCTTATTTCCTCTTTTGATTGGCGGGATCAGAGACATGCATTGCGTAGGGTTTTGTATTCGTAGGATCGGAATTGTACCAGAACATGTACACTTTTATTACCCCGGTTCCAAGTTACATCCCGAGTCCGAAATCCGATTGTGCGAAGCGTGAAGGCAGAACAAATCCTGGACATGAATATTTATTCTGGTATGCTATTTTCTCTCATTGAATCCACGACCCAAGTCCGAAGGAACTACCTAAGCCTTTCCTGTGCGGGATTGGGAATGTAACCTACTCCGGTCGAGCATTTATTATTTTTTTTACTCGCCCTTGTTTACATGCATTTTATTCTCCTTCCGTCTTGGGAAGCGAAGTCGGGAATATTTCTGAACTAGACATTTCTTTTGCTATGTCAACAATGCCTTTCTGAACCCGACGTCCGCTTCAGTTATATTCTATTTCCTTTCACATGTCATGCGAGGTCGGAAGTGGAAAAAATTGCGAAGGTGTATTTATTTTGCTCAGTTCCAAATTTGGGTTTGATTCCGAAATTCAACGAAGTTGCTTTATTTGCATTTTATTAAACTTTCGCCCTTTTTAAAATCACCCCTTTGATGGGTTTCAGGATGGGGCTAAAAATAAGGCTTGAACATTATAGCTGTTTGGGCTTTCATTATTTTATTTTATTTTGTTTTTAAAGCTTTTTCTATTTTTATGTATTTTGATTTTAGAGTTTGAAATCTTTTAAAATTAAAAGATTTATTTTATTTGTTTTAAATTCTTTTTTATTTTTATGATTTTTTCTATTTTTATGATTTTTACACTTTAAACATAAATCTTTTAAATAAGATTCTTTTAAATAAAAGATCGATTTTTTATTTTACTTTTATTTAAATTTAAAATCTTCTAAAATCCATTTACTTTTAAATTTAAACTTTATAAATCTTTTCAAAATTAAAGACTTATTTTATTTAAAATTTAAAATTTGTTTATTTCTTTTATTTTAAATTTTCTAATTTTTTATTTTTTGATTTTTTAAATTTATATATTTTTTTATTTTCAAATTTTGATTTTTTTTGTATTTTCATACTTAAAGGCGAGAACATATAGAAAAATTGAAAGATAAAGAAACGATGCAAAACCAAAAAATGAAAAAACAAAGAAGACGGAAACGAGCAAACAACAAACCAAAAACAAATGACATGATGAGACGAGGATGAAGACAAAAGAAAACAACCAAAACAAACAAATGACGCAACGACCGAAGACAAGATGAAGCAAAACGGGCCAGAGATCGGGATCGAGAATGGACCGGACACAAGAACCTTCAAAGAGTGCAAGGTTCTAAGAAAGTTCTGAAAGCCGAATCCAACAGGAAAAAGCACAACAGACATGTGAATTGGGATTGAGACAGAACTAGGAATAGGAACCTTGGAAAGGTCCCTAGTTTCAGTTCCGGTCCGATACTCGATTTTGAACCAGACAAGAAAAAAACAAGGAAAAGGAGATCAGAGTTGGGATGGAACTAGAACTTGAGACCCTGAAAGGTGTCAACTGCCAATTCCATTCTGAAACCCAATTCTGACAAAACAAAGACGACAAGCAAGCAAAGATCGGATTCAAAACAACACCCGAAACCTGAACACTCTCTCAAGGACAAGTTCAAGTTTCGTTCTAAAACTCGAGCCCAACAAAGGACAACAAGCAAGGTTTGGGGGTTTTGAACAACTCTAGGACAATACCAAAATGACAACAAACACAAAACGAGAGACGAAAACTGAAACAAGCGAAGAGGGAAAAGATGAAACGAGAACAACAAAGCGCAGAACACACCGAAAAAAACTAGCGAAATGAAAGAAAACAGATGGGGTCCCCAACTTTGCCAAGCAAAAATTTGGGGTGTGTATGCAGGGCATAACAATACCTTTCACCTTGTTGACTCCTTATCCTTGTAGGTACACATAGATCAGTGTGGATAAGATCTAATGGCATCAAATAAAGCACTCTTTTATTTTGAAACTAGTCTTTGTTTGCTTTCCCATTTGACATTCTTTGCATAAGTATTTGCAGCCTTTGTCATTCTAAGCATATCTCTCATTGCATGAGAGGAATTGATCTTCACAATGTTGTTAAATTTGATGTGCCCCATCCTTTTGTGCCACATCCAACATTCTTTGAGCTAAGCCAATAAGAAAATTCTTCCATTAGCCTAATTTAAATGATAGACATTACCATTTATTCTTGTTCCTTCAGCAATAAGCCTTCTAGAACCTTCCTTTCTAATCTCACATCCATTAGCATGAAAATTAAGATTATATGCTTTGTTGCATATTTGTATGACACTTAGAATATTATGTTTCAAACCTTTGACATAAAGGACATCTTCAATTCTATTCTTTCCATCAATTTTTATATCACTTTTTTCACAAATTCGTGTTGACTTGTCAACACCAAACTTAACAGCTCCACCATGGACCTTCTTAAGACTAATGAAATTACTTATGTCACCCGTCATGTGGTGAGAACACCCACTATCAATCACCCAAGCATTTGCCTCTTCCTTTGCATGAAAGGCAATCTATACTACCATTGATCTTTCATTAACCTTACTAGAACTAGCAAGATACCAAACCTTTTACATTCTCCAATATTGTTCTTTTTGCCTTCCAGAGCCATGAATAGATTTTCATCATTTGAATCATTATCTTCATCTTTAGAGGATTAGCCACTCTCCTTAGAATAGAATCCTCTTTTGATTTTCTCTCTTTTGTTATCATCAATAGATTCTTTATAGGGACATTTAGATGCAAAATGACCAATCCTTCCACAAGTGAAACATTTGAAAGGTAACTTACCTTTGTACTTTCCAATTCCTTTCTACAATACTCTTACAAAGTTAGCTTCAACTTCATCAAGGTCATTATTTTGATCAGCAACTTCATCTTCAATCTTTTTATTGACTTTGAATTCAACTTCCCTTTTTGGAACATCTTGATCAAACTCTCATTTCAAAGGCAGTAAGATCACTAAACATTTCATCAACAGATTACTAATCCAAGTCTTTAGATTCTTCAATAGCAGACACCTTATGACTATAATTTCTAGGGAGAGATCTCAAAACCTTCTTCACAATCTCACTTTCTTTAACTTCTCCACCAAGACCAGCGATGCCAGAGACAACTTCTTGTACCCGAAGAATGTAACTTGCAATGTTTTCATCTTCTATCATCTTTAGAGTCTCAAGTCTACTTTTAAAGATTTTCATCTTAGCTTGCTTCACTTTTGTATCACCTTCATAGATGCTACTAATCCTTTCCCAAAAATCTTTAGCAGAACTACAATTCATCAACTTTAAGAGCTATGAATTAGCTAATCCACATAAGAGAGCATTCTTAGCTTTGGAATTATATTCATATAATTTTATTTCAACAGGATTTGTTGGAGGAGTAGAAGGAGCAATATAACCATCTTTGATCAATCACCAAACACCAAACCACAGGGAGTTTAGATGTCCTTCCATTCTCAATTTCTAGAAAGCATAATTAGTCCCATCAAACCTAGGACCCTTGTATGAATTATCATATGTCATCCTAGATCTTTACTTAAAGCTATTAGGCTTCTTCAGAGGAACTTAGCTCTGATACCAATTATTGAACACACCCAGAGACTGAGAGGGGGGTGAATCAGTCTACTAAAAAACTTAAGCTCTTCCGCACCTTAAATTTTTTAGCATAATATAACTCTCTTATTGAAACCCTTAAACATATATATAGCAGTTTAAACCCTCAGTATGATCACTAATCCTAGTAATGAAAGATATAGCAGTTATACTTCTAATTATATCAGTAGCAAAGAAAGATAAATCAAAGAACACACATGCACATGAGAAAACCAGATTTACATGGAAATCCCAATGAGGGAAAAACCATGATGAGAGTTAACTCACAATATAAAGGATCACTGCCAAAAAGAATTGCAAGAAATCTCACTACCTTAGAGAAAGATACAAAGAACTTGTAGGACTGAAGTACCAACCAACTCTAGGAGTAAGATACAAAGGACCTGATACTATCTCATATGAAGATACAATTTTTTTATAAGAGATTACAATGTTTGTCAACAATTCACTCTACTGACTAAGGCATTAAAGCACAACTGCTCTTTCCTTTCACACACTTTAGCACTATCTCTACTAGATATTTAATACAATTTGCACACACACTTCTTCACACTTGTACACTTCTCCATCATGTTGCATCTAAAATGATCTTGCAATTTATATCCGCCACAACTCTTCAAAACTTTAATTAGGTTGGCCAAAAGAAGATAAACAATAAACTCAACAAGTTGGAAACTAAAACATAATGCGGTCCTATCCCAAAGATAGAGAGGACCAAAAACAAGCTTATTTCATCTTCCAATGTAATCCAAAATAATTCACATGCTAGCGCACAACAATCTAAGTCGGTATCAAGGGGAACGTGTAGATGGAACATGAAGCGCATAACCTGTCAACTCAAAATCATTCTTCCAATTGAATTTGCTCAAGGTGGTTATGACTAAGGATGGGGTAAATCATCTTGAAGTGCACTTTTAGGAGATAAATCAAAAATACCAAATGAATGCAATGATGCAATGTAACACATGAAACATCTAATTTAAACCTTAAGCTGATAGAATCTAGAAATTTTTAGTAGATCTGAGAAGGATGTGATTTTATGCACTTGTCACAAAAAGCTTGTGTTGAGTGTCCTTTTGGGACTCATTTTCCCAAGGGAGAATGGGTCTTGCTACATGGGTTCAAAATATGCTTTTATAGTCCTCTACTCCTAGGTCTGCACTCTTGATTCCTCAGGGTTTCACATTCAAAAATTTGGAATTAAATTCTGAAAGTGAGTTTATGTGGCTTGATGACAATGTTAACAACTTTGACAACTTTGCAAAATTGCACTTTTGATGAATCTTCAATAATTCTTCAACCTAAGATCTGCAACACACACACAAGAGGGATTTTTTATTTATTTTGGTGAATGGGGTTTTTCCTTGGTCAAACCCTGTTTTGGTAATTAAACCTTGAAATGAAATAATGGAACATGAAAGGAATGATGAATGAACACTTGCTATGTTGCAACTCGCCAAACCCTTGAATTGAGATCCTTAAAGGACTAAAACTTAACACATCTCTCCAAGGTCTTGATCTTGCATGAAATGGCTTGATTGGATGTGATCTTGATGCTTGAAATTTGACTTGAATGCTTGAAACCTACATCACATTGTTAGCTCCAAAAACATGCATGAATGAAGACAACTTTGACATGATGTTTGAGATCTTGAATTCTGCAACAAATAATTGAGAAATCTTCTCTTGAACACCTTTGAAAATAATCTTCACTATTGTGCAATTTTCCTTCTTGATTCAAGGATTTGAATTGATAAAAAGACCTTGTATCTATAGGTAATTTTCTAATTTCCCAAAAATTTAAAACATTACAAGCTGACATTTGAAATTTTAATTTGGATCATAAAGAGGTTGTCAAAAACAAATTAAAATTTTGAATTTAGCAACTAAAGGGGACCCATTCGCCCAAGGGCGAATGGGTCTTGACCTAAATTGCTAGGACCTATTCATTTCAGGGTGTTAAAAATGATAATTGCATTAATTAAATAATGATCCCCCTTTCAAAAATTGTAGTTAATTAGGCTTGTAGATGCATAATTGGGCCAATTAGAGGCTTAATTAAGGGACCCAAACATAGTGTGAAAATGTAAAGAAGTACATTTTCTGACACTACATTTAGCCCCCACTCTAGTGAGAGGATGAGCCCTACATCAAACTCACACTAAAGTAGTAAAAAAAGCGTCAAGAGAGGTCTAATTGTACAACTGTTGGAAAGGTAATACAACAAAGGTCAAGGAGGATGATCAAGTCCCCAAGATCTAAGATCTCATGGAAAACCAACAAAGGAACAAAGAGACACATGCCTATGTTAAATATGCAGTAGCAAGACAAGATACACAAACATACAATGTCAAAATTAATGAGAAGAGAAAGAGGGGTGGATCAAGCCTCAACTATTTGTCTAATCAGTATGGATCAAGCCTTAGTTTTTTTTTTTCTAGAAACATTTACAAGTGGAAACCTGTTGTCCACTATGTACACAAAATGTACTCACACGAGCTAGTGAAATTTGTTGTCCACTAGGTGAGCCCCAAAAAGTGGCAAATGGGAAAGTCATGCTAGGTCTATAGGCTCCCATTGTACTAACCATACCAAAGTTATACCTCTTGATAACTTTGATAAGGTGCCATAGAAATGGTCATAAGGATAGCAAGTTGCATTATGCTAGGTACTCATGAAAAAGGCTATGCTGGCAAGCAAGTTGTGTTATGCTTGGTGGCCTTGATACATGCAATAAGATATTCAAAGGGTTTTTTCTTACTTCATGAAAGGTATCACCTTAGGGAACATTGTGCCTAATGTCTCCAAGAGAGGACTAGTCAAGGATAAAAGATTCACAACTTAGGGCATGCAATTCGTAGCATCACCACTAAGAGGAATGTGATATGCCAAGAAAGGTCACAATGTTGAAGGACATTGAACCCAATGACACCACCAAGAAGACACATCATGTGAAGTAAGAATACCACACTTTGAAGCAAAAAATGAGCGGGGACACGTATGTCCCCACTTTAAAGAAATTTCTAAACACCATGTTGTGAGCAATTACTTTAAAGTAGAATATAAAAAATTCCTAT
This sequence comes from Sequoia sempervirens, assembly GCA_007258455.2. Classification (NCBI taxonomy): domain Eukaryota; kingdom Viridiplantae; phylum Streptophyta; class Pinopsida; order Cupressales; family Cupressaceae; genus Sequoia; species Sequoia sempervirens. The sequence continues at coordinate 240,478,269 of VDFB02058242.1, read as the reverse complement.
ACATGAGAGATTTATTTAGAAATCCCTATGTAAAATATATGTTTTTGAGTAGAGCAATGTCATGGAAAGGAGGGTGTCCCCCCATATGCAATCCTAAGATAACACATAATGGATCCATGGATATGGAGTCAATATTTTTCATTGGTGTAGTGATACAATCAAGCTCAAAACTGTCATCATTACCCAAATGACTCATGTAACAATGAGCACAAAGGAAGAATGACACATAGAGAGAGAAAAAAAGAGAAGCTTTTGGATTAACATGGAAGAGACCTAAATGTCTTGACGCCTTGCGTCATCCCCAAAAGGAAAACACAAGATAGAAGATTAAGACCGATAGAAGAATGTAGATACAAAAGGAAGAATGTCACAAAAAATTCGCTTCCTTTGTATCCTTGCACCAACAAAGTGACAAGGGTCATCCAAAGTAGGATCACAAACATATAAATACATTCCAAGTAGCATTGTCTGAGGGATCACATTATGCGCATGCAATCACCAATAACACAAAGAGAAGACTAGTATGGAACATGTGAGTCAACCTATAGAAGGTCATCCACATCCCAATCTTGTTCATCATATGCAGAAGGTGAAAAACTAGCCAAAGGGACAACAAAAAGTGTTGTACTAGGAGTATCACCAGGCTCAACGCGTCCAGCACCAGTGAATCATTCTTGTTAGCATGATCATCACAGTTGTTATCATTTAAGCTCATGGAAGAGGAAAACAATAAATTCAACTCATTATGCACTTCCTCATCACTTTTAGCAATCTCATCATCATCCAAGTTAATCACAACTAGAGGCCTAATGACAATGTCCATTCAAGTTTCTTGTTGTTTTTGTTGTGGTGAAGGTGGAGGATCATCATGATTTGCTTCAATTTGTGTTTGATCTTGATTTCCTATTTATTTTCTTCTTTTAATCTATGAGAAATAACACGACGTCTACACCTATGTTCTTTAACATTTCTTTTTTTTGTACATTTTTCAAGTTGTGATTGTGTAGGAGCAGGTTTATCAACCATAGGTTTCTTTTCTTCCAACAAGGGAGGAATGGAAGGAACCATGGGAGGTTGTTCAACCACTTTCTTTTCAGCTTTATAAACTTTTTTGATCTTAGGAGGGAAAATAGGACTTATTTGGTGATCTCTTGGTCTTTAATAGGAAATAGGCGAAGGATTTTTCATGGGTTGGTCTTGGTTACTTGGAAGGGAATTTTATTTAATCATGGTTTCATCAATAATAGGAGGCTCAATCATGGGTTGAGGCATGTTGCTAAGGGATAATTTTTCTATGCACTTTGCCTTAAACTTTTGATAGGATTTGAAAAAGAAGTCCTCACGAGGCTTAATAGGTTATGTAGGTTTAGGCCAAAATAAATCCAATGAAAATTCCCATGGGAAGACAAAGGATTAAAGCCACTATGATGCACAGTAAATATCTCATTGCAAAATTAAAACTTTAAGCATTTATGCACTACTGACGGGACGACATCCATGGAGTGTAGCCATATGATGAGGGCTACACCACCCAAACCTACAAAACACAACAATAGATACCAACAAAAAAGATGTGAAACATAAATTAACCCACTTTCAATTATTTTTAGAAAATAAAATTACAAATTCAAACTTACATGCTAATGCCTCATGGGCTTGATTCATTACAACAAAATAAACTCTAAAAAAAAACTATTATTTAGAGCTACAAGTTGCACTAATGGAGCTACCTTCTACAACCCCCTTATAACCCTTTTTATTTTACCCAACAACCGCCCTAGAATGTTCTAAAAAGTGCAACTTTCCCTTCTTTTTTTTTGCGCCAAAAGTCCTGTCGTTTGATTTTTTTGGCCTAGGAAGAAATTTTAATGAAATTCACTTTTTAGAGGGGCAACTTCGTGGGGCCATAAATTTTAATCTGGGTGTCTGATTTTCTATTATTGCATATCATTGGAAATATCTCGAAGAGATCTACAACAATGAACCCATCGTAGGTTGGTTCATCCACTTTTCAAGTTGTTTTGGTTCCTCTAAAGTTTTATATTTGAATTTGAAGTTGCATCGGAGAAATTTCTTGGGACAAAAAATTTAATTTCTCCCAAACCATTCAAGGTATTGAGGCGATTCTTTCGCGACCAAAATTTTTTTTCAGCTCTGCTCCTTCAGGTAAATTTTTAGGTCCATATGAGCCTATTTAGGTTGACTTACTAAAAATAGTAAGTGATCATTTTTCTCTATTTTTGACTTCTGACTGTCTTATACCTCTTAAGTGCCATCATGGGATTAAAAACAACTAAATAAAATAAAGAAAACATTTTTTTTGGGTGATGCAAGATTGCCCTACACCACTGGATGCTCTTACATCAGACACCCATGGTAATTTGAAAAGTGACCATGTCACTTCTCGGGAGTTAAAGGGAAACCAAGACGGTTAACCTTAGCCTTAGACAACCATTATGAATCTTCAACAAGCCTTCCTTTCCATGTAACTAGATATTCTTCATACTGCCTGTTCCTTGTACTTTTTCTCACATGGCTATCCAAGATTTCTTCTATCTCCTCCTTTTCTGAAGTAGGTGCTAGGATATTCCACTTTGCTTCTATTACTTCTTCATCAATTCCTCCTTCATGGTATTCTATTAAATCTAAAATTTTAAACATAGGTGAAATATGAATTTCATCAAGCAACTCTACCTCATGCATTTCTTGAATCGTGTTTCTTCAGGATCTTGCATGGTCCAAAATTCATCTTTAACTTGTTGTATGTACCAATTGGAAACCTCTCCTTTCACAAATGAACCATGACTTCATCTCCTACTTGGAACTCCTTATGCCTCATTTTCTGATCTTCCTTAGCCTTATATTGAGTTCATCTTATTGATATGTTTTATCATCTCTTCATGCAAATTCTTCAGGTGCTCAACAAAATCTTCAGCCTCAGCACTACTCTTCTCCCCCTTATCCATTTTCCTCAGTTCATAAGTAGTTCTTGGACTACTCCTATACACAATCTAGAATGGTGGTTTACCAGTGCTCCTATTGGTAGAATTGTTGTAAGAAAATTTTTCCTGTGGTATAATCAAATCCCATCCCTTGGGCTTATCTCCTACTAAGAATCTTAACAGGTTACCCAAACTCCTATTCACCACCTCTATTTTTCTATCATTCTATGGATGGTGTGCAAAACTGAACTTCAAATTTGTCTTCAACTTCTTCCATAATGTCCTCCAGAAATAACCAACAAATTTGGTATCTTTGTTTGAAACTATACTCTCCGGTAGACCATGTAGTCTCACCACCTCTCTAAAAAACAACTCTGCAATATGAACAACATCACTGGTCTTATGACATGGAATGAAATGTACCATCTTTGAAAATATATCCACCACTACAAATATGGAATCATTCCCTCTCTGTGTCCTTGGAAAGACAAGAACAAAATCCATGTTAATATCCTCCCATGGCCTCTCAGGTACAAGTAATGGCTGATACAATCAAGTATTCTAACTTGTTCCTTTCACCATCTGACATACTCTGCAACTTTGTACAAAATTATTCACATCTTGTTGTAACTATGGCCAATAATAATTCTCACTAACCAGAGCAATGGTCTTATCTCAATCGAAATGTCTAGCTAATCCTCCACTATGCTTCTCCTTGATTAGGTTCTCTCTCATAGAACTCCTTGGAATGCACAATTGGCTTCCTCTAAACAACATCCCATCTTGGATTAAGAAATCCAACCATCTTTTCCTATCCAATGTAACAGGTTCCAAACAAGCCTTCCAAGCTTCTACAAAGTCTGGATCTTCTGGATACAAACTCTTGAGTTCATTGAACCCAACAACCTCTATATTCATCTCTATCAACAATTTTTTCCTTCTACTTAAGGCATTTGCAACTCTATTTGACCTTACACTCCCGTGCTTCAAAACAAAAGTATAACTCTGCAAAAACTCAACCCATTTTAAGTGCCTTTGGTTTAACTTTCCTTGGCTATTGAGATACTGTAAATCCTGGTGATCAGTATATAAAACAAATTCTTTTGGCAACAAATAGTGTCTCCATTTCTTTAAAGCCTAAACTATATCATAAAACTCTTGATCATAGGAAAAATATTTCTTCTTAGAATCATTCAAATTCTCACTAAAATAGGAAATAGGCTTACCTTCTTAACTCAAAATATCTCCTATGGCACTGCCACTAGCATCACAATCTACCTGAAAGATCTTATTGAAATCTAGAAGTTCCAAAACAGGTTGCTTTGTAACTTTCTTCTTCAACATATCAAAAATTTTGGCTGCTCTTGTAGTCCACTTAAACTCTTTTCTATCCCCTCTCATTGCTTCAATTAGAGGTGCACAAATACTACTTAAATTCTTAATAAACTTTCTATAAAAGCTTGCTAAACCATGAAATGATCTTACTTCTGTAACACTCCTTGAGGTAGGCCATTCAATGATAGCTCTCACCTTCTTTGAATCCATTTTAAGACCCTCTGCTGAAACAACAAATCCCAGATACACCAACTCTCTCTTCACAAAACTACATTTCTTCAAATTAATCAACAAATTCTCCTCCCTTAGCTTCTCAAAAACTCTTTGGATATGCATCAAGTTCTTCTCCAATGTCTTACTGAAAATAACAATATTATCTAAACAAAAATTAACAAATTTTCCTAAAACTTATTTCAATACCTCATTCATAAGCCGCATAAATGTGCTTGGTGCATTGGTTAGCCCAAAAGGCATGACTAACCACTTGTACATACCCTCCTTGGTTTTAAAGGATATCTTCCATTCATCTCCTTCTCTAATCTGGATCTGGTGATATCCGCTCTTCAAATCTATCTTTGTGAAGTACTCAACTCCACTCAAACAATCCATAATGTCATCCATTCTCAACAAAGGAAATCTATACTTGACGGTTATCTTGTTGATGGCTCTAGAATTTGTACACATCCACCATTCCCCATCCTTCTTTGGTGCTATTACTGTAGGTATTGCACATGAACTCAAACTCTCTTTAATCAATCCCTTCCGCAAAAACTCTTACACTTGTTTGTTCAACTCTTCACTCTCTACTGGAGTCATATGATGAGCTTCCTTATTCAACAAATTGGCTCCAGGAATCAGGTCCATCTAATGACTAATCTTTCTTACTGGAGGAAAACCTTCGGGTATGTTATTAAAAATAATGGCCTGAAACTCATTCAACAAATCTAAAACCTTTGCAGGTACCTCATTAGTATCTACTTTATCAACTCTAGGGATCAATGCAAAACACATATGCTCATGCCTCATACCTTTTAGGAACTTTCTTCCATCAACCAAAAAAATTCTAGGATTACTGCATACCTTTCCTTTGCCTCTTTCAAGGGCTTCAACTTATGATGAACTCCATCCTTTGTCAAAGAATAGGTGTTGCCATGTCCATCATGTACTGCTCACCAATCAAACTGCCATGTTCTACCTTACAACATATGACAAACATCCATAGGCATAATATCACATAGTACCTCATCATGGTAATTTCCAATCTTGAACCTTACCAAAAATTGTTCATTTACCAAAGATTTATGGTCTTCTGCAACCAAGTAATCCAATATGGATTCAGATTCCTTCTTCTCTCCAATCGCAACTTACTAACCATCTCTTCTGAAACAAGGTTATCAGTACTACCTCCATCAATAATAACATTGCAAAATTTACCTTCACACTTACATCTGGTGCGAAATAAATTCTTCCTTTGAGTTGGCTCTTTCTCCTCATTCAACAAGGCACTTCTAGTAACAAGGACCTCTCCTCTTCTGCATCCTTAGAATGTGAAGACTTAACATCTTCATCTACATGTGAAACTCATGCATTACCCTCAGGTCTTCTATTTTTCCTTCCTTGATGTTGAGGACACTCATATGCCCTATGCCCTTCTTCTCCACATTGGAAATAGGTTCCACGAAACTCTCCTCTCCCTGGTTCTCATCTAGATCTTCCTCTTCCTCTTTGGTCTCCATTATTCCGATCATGAGGATGATAGGTATTATCTCCTTTCTGATTCTAGCTGCTATCGGATCCTTCGCCCTTCTTTTGATCTTCATTTCAACCTCCATATGACCGTTCACTAGTCTTTCCACCACGACCTCCACCTCTTTGCTTGCTTACAAACCTTCTGTTCAAATTTTCTTCTACCTTCAAAGCAAACTAATATGCATCTTCAATGGTAGACATTCTTACCAAACTCGGCTATTCTTTAATGCTCAACTTCAACCCATTTATGTAACAGGTAACTCTCTCCTTGTTGGCCTTAGAATGACTTGTTCTGATCAAAACTTGGTAGAATTATTTTGTATACTCCTTAATAGTTTTTCTTGCTTGTTTCAACCCTTGCATCTTCTTCAACAAATCCAACTCATAGTCAATAGGAATGAACAGTCTTTTCAAATTTTCCACCATCCAATCCCATCTTGTTATTTTCTCTTTTCCTCTTCTATTTCTTTCCAACTTGATTTCTTTCCACCATATGCTAGCATGGCCTTTCAATTTGGACTTTGTAAATTTTACCCTACCTGGGTCTTATATTTCCTCATACTCAAAATAATCTTCCATGTCATTGATCCAATTGATCAGCTCCTCCGGATTTAGGTTTCCAGAAAAATTAGAAACTTCTATCTTTAACCTCTTTCCAATCTTGGAAATGTCCCTAATTAGTCAGACTTCTCCAGGATCCATTACATCCTATGCTTCCTCTTCGAATGTATCCTCATCTTCAGCCTCATCCTCACTTTCATCTATTCTTCTGACATCAGCTCCTCTACACAATTCCTCCTACAGCGCTTGAACTTGTCTCTAGAGGGCTCTAAAACCCTCTTTTATTACCCCAACATTTCTTCCATCATGGTTTCTTCGTGGATGCATCTTTTCTCACAGACCCACAACCATAAGTCCTGGTGTAAACTGCCTCATGTTCGACAATCTGTCTACACACTCAAGAACTCTCGCTCTGATACCACTTGATGAGGGATACACTGCCCAAACCTGCAAAAAACAACAATAAATACCAACATAAAAGATGCGAAAAATAAATTAACCCACTTTCAATTATTTTCATAAAATCAAATTACAAATTCAAACTTGCATGCTATAGCCTCATGGGCTTGATTCATGACAACAAAATAAACTCTAAAAAAAAACTATTATTCAGAGCCACAATCTGCACTAATGGAGCCACCTTCTACAACCCCCTCATATCCATTTTTATTTTACCCAATAACCGCCCTAGAATGTTCTAGAAAGTGTAACTTTCCCTTTTTTTTGGCACCAAAAGCTCCGCCGTTTGATTTTTTTGGCCTAGGAAGAAATTTCAATGAAATTCACTTTTTAGAGGGGCAACTTCGCAAGACCATAACTTTTGATCCGAGTGTCTGATTTGCTATTATTTCATATCATTGGAAAGCACTCAAAGAGTTCTATAATGTGTGAACCCACCGTAGGTTGGTTCATCCACTTTTTGAGCTATTTCGGGGCCTCTAAAGTTTTATATTTGAATTTGAAGCTGCATTGGAGAAATTTCTTGGGATAGAAACTTTAATTTCTCCCAAACCAATCAGGTATTGAGGCGATTCTTTCACAACCATAAATGTTTTTCAACTCTGCTCCTTTAGGTAAATTTTCAGGTCCATACGAGCCTGTTTAGGATGACTTACTAAAAATAGTAAGTGACTGTTTTTCACTATTTTTGACTTCTGACTGTCTTATACCCCTGAAGTGCCATCATGGGACTCAAAACAACTAAAGAAAATAAAGAAAACATTCTTTTTGGGTGATGCAAGATTGTCCTACACCAATGGATGCTTCTGCATCACCATAGATAACCAAGCTTCACATGGAATTGGTCTAACGATAGGATGATGGAGAATGCGACATTCAATTGTTTCGGTCCAACTTTAAAGGAAGAGTGATCGAACCTATCGTAGGGCAAGAAAAACCATTATGCATTTTGATCCACGCTTTCAATTTTTTATAGGAATCTTGATAAAGTTCATGCACAAATAAGAATTCCTCGGTGATCACATTCTCTACACACACGGGATCAATTAATATCTCATTAGTAGGCTTGTCATTGATTCTTTTGGCAATGTAAAGAGGACCATCAGGTGCACGTCTAATTATGTGAGCAAGCAATGTCAAGGGGCATTTTGGTTTGGCCCTTATGAGGTTGAACGTCAATGAAGCCGATCACACATTTTAAGTCTCCTTCATTTTCATTTAATTTGTCATTATTTGTATCTTCAAGCTTGTCAACATTTATCACATCATTCTTCACATCACTAGCTTTCACAAAAGAGATGTTATGATTTGGCATGGGGTTGGTAAATATTTACAAACTTTGGTTGGGTGGGGCAATGGAATTATTTCCTTGATCATTAACACCACCAATCTGGATGTGATTAGAATCAATGAGGTCTTGCACAATATGTTTAAGACACATTATTTTTCATCGTGTCTATTTTGTCGGTGATAATGGCAAAAGGCATTGGAGTTAATGTTTGGAGGTAAGGGCTTACTTGTATCAATTTCTATAACAGGAGGTAAGGTAACTAAGTTCTTACCTATAAGTTGCAACATGATGGAGTGAAGGGTATCAGGTAACAGGGTAAACTATCTAGTCCTTTCCCTAAATGGATATGGATTTGTCATTTTTATAGCAGCAAATTGGGTGTTAACATGTTGACTTGTTTGAGGTGTGTTTATTTGTAAGAATCCCTTATTTTGTTTCTTGAAAGGTTGGAAATTGTTATGGGGTGCGAATTTGGACTTTTCGGGATGGTTAGGAGGAGTTTTTTCTTCATGATGACTAATTGAATTATGATAATCACGAAGGGTTGTGCACAAGTGTGTAAAGGAGGGAAATTTCAACATCTCAAGTTTAGCTTGAATATTGGTATGCAAATTGGTAATAAACATTCTTTGAAGTTCAACATCAGGAATCTTAATGTTTATTTGTGAGTAAAGCAATTGGAATCGTGTTATGAAATCAATGACCTTTTCATCTTTGTTTTGTTTAAATCAACTAAGCTCATCTTCGGACCCATGTGCACTTGGAAATGGTTAAGAAAGCCATCAAAAATTTCATTGAATGAACAAATTGAGTTATTCGATAGAGAACAAAACCATTCCAAGGAAATGTCTTTCAAGGATCTAGGGAAAAGTTTAGACAAGAGCTTGTCTTCAAAAATGAAGTCACTACATAAGGTTGTGTATGTTGAGACATGGTTACTGGGGTCTCCTTTTCCACCATATTTCTCAAATCTAGGAATCTTTATGTCTTGTGTCATTTGTGCTCTTAATATCTCCAAGGATAAAGGGTTTCTTTTGACATATTGTGAAGGTTGTCCATTTTGACTTTGGTTCAATGTGGAAATTTTTTGGAGGGATGAAACATTTTATAGGAGTTGGTTAAGGGTAGAATCATTGGTTGTGTTGTGAGATGGAGGTGAATAAGGTGGAGGTGTATATGTATTCAGAGGACAAGTGAATTGTAAGTTTGTGAGGGGAAATGGATTAGGAGATATGAGATTTGAATGTAGAAAGCTAAAGGGATTCCCAATGGAAATACCTAAGGTGGTATTGACATTGCTAGTTGGTTGTTTTGTTGTTGTAACATTTGGATTAGTGTATGTAGGAATAGAGGCCATAGTTATGGAAGGAGGAATTGTATTTCCACCTTGAATTTGAGTATACCCCAAATTTTGAGCACAACTAGCTATGCTAGGAACTGTTTATTAATAATGTGAGCTAGGCTATGCACAATCTCTATTCCTTGTTCATTATCAAGCATTTTCCTCATGTTATCTATGACAGGAATTGCAGTACCAACAATGTATTTAGAACTCGCAAAGTTTTACAATTTATCTAAATCTTCATCCATTTTTTTAGCTCTTCTTGAGGTGCATTAACAACCATTGTGTCAAAATCAATCACATTGTTTATGGGTAGGGTGGTCATGGGAAATGAAGTATTAAAGCTATGGTCCATAGTGGGTTGACTAGTATCAACACTATGAGTGAAAGAGTTGGAAAACTTGAGATCTACAACAAGTGTAGTAGCACAGGATGACATGAGTCTCAAACTACATCTCACTACAGTATTGGTAATAGGACATCAAGTTGTAAAGCTCATACAAGTTTCACCAAACCTAGGTGCACCCAAAATGGAGAACAAGCACTAGATAAATGTAATCAAACACCCTAGAATATGAAGTGCAATGCAAGTATGTAAAAATCGAGCAATTTTTAGATTTAAAACAAGATAATTTACTAATTATGCTATGCAAAAACCTGAAAATGATGTCTTTTAATGCCAATTTTGATTTTCAAATAATGTACTCAATTTGACCAATTAAACCTAATGCAAATAATGACAAATTTTTCTGATTTCTAAAAGTGAAACCCAGATTTAACAACAGATCAAAATGAAGTACACAAAGACAAATCATTGCCCATAATTTTGAAACAAAACCTATAGAGGGATTGATTCACCCTAGCGTGAATGGGTCTTAGCACAAGAGTTGCAAAAATTTAAATCTGAGTCTAAATTTGAATGCTAGGGTTTCCTGTTTCAGACGACAAATTATGGTTTCAGTGATTGATTTTTCCATATTTTGATGTCTAAATGAAAGTGAAATGAATGAAAAATAATGAACAATATTACACTTTTTGAAATGAAATTGACCCAGATTTTGAGTGTAAGTGATTTAACATACACTAATATGCAAGTACTATGCAAAATCAATGTAATATGCATGCAATTTTTTTTTTTAAATAGATTTTAAAGGATGAAAAATAAAAACCTAAAACTCTAAATGAGATGCAAACTAATACAATTTAAAAAACCCTAAATGAAATGCAAATTAATGTAAATCCTATGTCTAGGATTTCAATGGACTCCAATTTCAAAAAAAATTGATGTACAATGTCAGGTTCATTAAAATGAAACAAGGGAAAATGTGGGTGATAGGTTTTGAATGGGGGTAATGCACCTACACTTACCTTCCCTATTTCATTAGGAAAAAGAGATCCCCTAGGGAAAGATTGACTTTCATCCCTTAGGTGAGTCAACCTTGATGGGGGTCTTGTTGTTTTCCTTATGAATGAGGATGGACTAAGGACGGGGTAAATCAACCTGAAGTGCACTTTTGGTAGATAAATCAAAAATACCAAATGAATTCAATAAAGCAATATAAAAAATGAATAATCTAATTTAAACCTTAATCTGAAAAAATCCAGAAAGTTTCAGCAGATCTGAGAAGGATGTGATTTTATGCACCTGTCACAAAAAGCCTGTTTTGAGTGTTCTCCTAAGACTCATTCGCCCAAGGGAGAATGGGTCTTGCTACAGGGGTTCAAAATATGCTTTTACAATCCTTTGCTCCTAGGTCTGCACTCCTGATTCCTTTGGGTTTCGCAACTAGAAATTTGGAATTAAATTATAAAAGTGAGTTTCCATGGCTTGATGACAATGTTGACAACTTTGACAACTTTACAAAATTTCACTTCTGATGAATCTTCAATCCTTCTTCAACCTAATATCTACAACACACACACAAGAGGGAAAAAATGTTTGTTTTTGGTGAAGGGGGTTTTTCTTGGTCAAACCCTATTTTGGTAATTAAACCTTGAAATGAAATAATGAAACATGAAAGGAATGATGAATGAAAACTTGCTATGTTGCAACTGACCAAACCCTTGAATTGAGATCCTTGAAGGATTGAAACTTAACACATCTCTCCAAGGTCTTGATCTTTCATGAAATTGCTTGATTGGATGTGATCTTGATGATTAAAATTTGACTTGAATGCTTGAAACCTACATCACAATGTTAGCTCCAAAAACATGCATGAATGAAGATAACTTTGACATGATGTTTGAGATTTTGAATGCTACAACAAATGATTGAGAAATATTCTCTTAAACACCTTTGACAATAGTCTTTTCTCTTGTGAAATTTTCTTTCTTGATTCTAGGATTTGAATTGATAAAAAGACCTTGCATTTATAGGTAATTTTCTAATTTCCTGAAAATTAAACATTACAAGCCGACATTTGAAATTTAAATTTGGATCATAAAAAGGCCACCAAAAACATATTAAAATTTTGAATTTAGCAACTAAAGGGGACCCATTCTCCCAAGGGTGAATGGGTCCTGACCTAAATTGCTAGGACCTATTCATTTCGGGGTGTTAAAAATGATTATCACATTAATTAAATACTGATTCCCCTTTCAGAAATTGTAATTAATTAGGCTTGTAGATGCATAATTGGGCCAATTAGAGGCTTAATTAAGTTCAATTAATTAAGGGACCCAAACATAGTGTGAAAATGTAAAGGATTACATTTTTTGACACTACAGGTTCTAACCAAGATAGGTCAAGGCCCAAATCTAACTTACCACATCTTCAATTATTGGCTAGACCCCCAATCACATGGTGCAAGCAAATGAATATGCCCTGTCGGCTAGATATCTAAAAATAACCAAGAAAGTCAACTCATGACCTAATGCAACACCAAGGTGGCCAAATAGAAACGTGCAGATCACATTGGGATGTTCTCTAAACATCCAACAACACTTCCATACACTTCTTTCATACTATCATGCCATCAACAGCTACCACAGAACAAATAGGAATGGAAAACTATATTTAGGAAGCATATAATTCATGAACATGAGAAATGAAATTAACATAATAAATTGTGGACCACTTCATCACATGAATTTGGAACTGAGACACTACATAGACAATAGGATTACATTCACCAACCACAGGAGTCGAGACATAAATATGGAGAAATGTGGAGCATTTCTCGGTCTAGTCTAGACAACCAACAATACTACCAACCTTATACAATTGATAGAAACCTCCTCGGCAACACAGGTGACCTGAAAAGATAGGAGTGCAATGTCCATAAAGCACAAACATTGAATCCAAAACTACAAGGCAAAATCTTCATCAGCAAAGGAATGCATAACATTATCCTAGACAAACTTCAATGCAACTTCTTGAATCAGAAACACTTAGGCACCTTGAAGAGGCAAGATCTTTCTTTCAGTAACACATGCTTCATCAAGAACATTAGGAGAGAATCTAAGACATACTGTAGACCTTAAGAAACATCTCTCCATTTTCAGCATAACTTCTTAATGCTTCTAATCCTCATCTTAATATATCATTATGAAACTAACTCTGCTAATAGAAATCATACTCAATGACATCCAACCATAAACTTTAGCAAGCATAAGATAAGGCATGAAAATCAGTCATGAACTTCAACAACTCTTCTTAGATAAGGCATGACATCCAACCATGAACTTTAACAACCCTTCCATACATCAATGTTGGCCCACATTGAAAGTTGTCAACAATGACAACCAAGGCCAACTGCAATGAGGACATCAATACCAACTAATTCTGGAATAAACTCCCAAGCATGACAACCAACTTCCAACAATCTCACATTAAATCTCCTCAAGTTTTTACATCAATGACAACCAACAATCAATGTTGACATCAATGACAACAACTATCAACACATTATTCCTAAGCAACCTAGTTATCACATGGTATTGTTGGAGTTTTATTGATAGGCATTCAATGTTCATTTCATGTTGAAGGAGAAGCTTAAGAAAGAAGTTTCCTCATTCATCTCAATTTCTATAAATGTATGAATGCCCTTGACTCAAAAGGTTTAGATGTAGTGCTAGCTAAATTCAACTCAAATATTTCCTATGAAAATCTGACCTACGATCCTAGAGGAATCCTATATGAGAGGTTGGTGCCCATTTTCATCATGTACCAAATATAGAATATTTTTTGTCAAATTCTAGAGATGACTATGTAGTAAGAAAGAGATATTTTTGTCAGTTGAATATAAAGAAAATGGTTGATTTAATCTCTAAAGAAGTGCCTACAAACATTTTATATATAGGCTTTATCCCCTAACTTTATAAAATAAAATTTGGAACAACAAAATTTAACCATGGTGAATTTGAATATCAATTAGAGCACTTCTATTGAATATCAATGAAAGCAAGTTTATTAGGATATATTCATGAGAAAGTGGTACCCTCTTCTATACATGTGAGATTAAAATCAACATTAGATGATTGCAATAGATATCAAAATGAAAAAGAGAGTTAGTTTTATTAGGCTATTAGTGCATCATATATAGTTTAAAAGATCCCAAAGCTAAAATTGGTTCCCAAGAAGAGCATAGAATGTCCTCATCATCAACTAAGTATAGAACCTATGATTTTATCATGTATTACATTTTACATATGTTTATCCTACCATTTATCTACCTTCTATAAATCCCTCTATTCATTAACCTTCATACAAATAGTTGGATGTTTCCTCAACATCTCAAACTAAAAATATATTCTATTCCATTTTTCATTCCTTCTCCATCCCATTTATTGGACCCTCCACCTATTTTTCTTGATCACATTATCATTATTTCTTCTCCTAGTCTTCATAGAAGACACTAGAGTGAGGAAGAAGCACCAAAATATGTGAAATATGTGGTAAATATGGATAGAAAACTTATAAGCTCTTATCAAAATGATTTTTTAGAGCTTTCTTCAATTCTTTCAAAGACAGTATATGATCCCAACAAAAGAATCCACAATAAAAAAGAATACAAATGGTCACTTGGTCTTGGAAACAACCATTCCTCCTTAGGGGAAAGTGGAATATGATATTGAGCTAGTATATTTTTAAGTTTTTGAGATTAATTTGGGGGTAAGAACATGAGAAAGTGATGTTATTCTCCTAGTAGTCACTATAAGTCTAAAAGAAAGAGTCCTCACAAATGACAGGGATGAAGCTACCCTAAAAGTTAAAAATAAGTACCTTAATAAGTTCATATATTATCTTCTACAAGATAAAATTAGCTATACAAGCTTTGTTCCAATGTTTTACACTCCACGTATCAACAAATATTATTAGATCAATTAATTACACATGAAAAAATTCTTGAAAAATGGATTAATTTATTTTAATAGGAGTATAAGGTACTTGGCATGTTATATGCTTTTTTAACAAATTGAAGCTTTTGACAAGAGATATTTCATATTAGAGTGTGCTATAAGAGTAGGATTTCACCCATGAGAGATTAGTTGAAAAATTAATCCCACTCTTTCTCTTGGATGCATGAGGTTGATTGAAATGGCATAGTGAGGAACATAAAAGAGGACTAAACATTGGGTCATGATAATATGTATTTCTAGTTTGAATTATTAATGATATTTTCACTATATTAGCATATCTAAAGGGTAGATTGGATAAGGTTAGATAACGAATTGCTTCCTTGGTAGCTTCTCTTTCATGTACTTTTATTGTTGATGATATTATAAAGATTGATAATGATTGAGTGCAAACATAATTTCAAAGGATTGTGAAAGAAACACTAAGGAGAGCTTGGTAGTATAAGAAAAAATATCCATTATTTCTAGAAACATTTAGGATATTGAGAAGGTGATTGAGAATCACATAGATCATACATGCAATTTCACCTTTAATGTGCAAATTATTGAAATGGATTACATGTAATAGGATGACATATCAGATTTATAAATCTTCATTGATAGGGTTCAAATGGAATAAGACAGAGGATATTGCTACAACTATTGTTGTTGCACGATGTCTATGTAGGGTTGCTTCATAGTAGCTATTGTTGGGTGTCGTTATTTTTCACTAGACCTTATTTTTAATTCTTCTAGTTGCAGAGTGAATATTTTGGGAGGAGCTTCTAGATCACCTCTACTAGGATATGCTTTTAGGTTATCTTCTAGAGGTATATTTTTTACTGTAGTTATCAATACTCAAAATTATTTGAATTTTCTTGGTTTAGGTATTTAATTTATGGAACAAATTGTATTTTGAGCTTACGTTGTGTACAAGAAAACTATTTCTAGTTTAGAGAGATATTGTGTACTTTTAATTTATCATGAATAAATCACATGTAAAACATTGTAAAATTTATAAATAAATTCCATTTGCACTTGGATTTTATAATAATAATTTTATGTCTATTTGTTGCTAAGATTATTATTCAAGAGTTTTTTAGTGCTATATTTTTCTTTATGGACTCAAAATGTTTTTGAAATATAGATGTCTTTGTATTGGTATGTTCACTTGGATAGACAATTGTAGCTTTGTATATAATTTTCTTAAATTCAATTTGATAATTTGTGTGTGCTACCCTAAATCCAATTCAAGTATGTACTCGACTTCTAGTTTTTTATTTTAGCTATGAGAAGTGATCATATCATTTTTTTGGATTATATTTCACATGGTAGACAACAAATAAATAAACCTGTTGTCTTGCACAAAAGTGTTGATTAGTCTTTAATTTATTTTCCATGTGCAATAAAAGAAATATTTATACTTCTAGGTATTGTTATAATTTTATGTGTTAAGGGAATTTCATTTTTAATTACTCTTCAAAATGGAGAATCCTATTAAATTTGAAGAAAGGTTCTTTCTACCTTACACATTCTTCTATTTTGTATTGTAGTTTGAAAGGTACAAATTAAATTGTCAACACATTGCATAAAGTATTGTCTTTATTGATCAACACATAACATCCCAAGATTAATCTTTTTCAATTTCAATATTTCTATTAGATTTTTTTTCGGTAAAGTTAACATGGATTTGACTTTTCCTATTTGATAGCTAGTATTAAAATGTTTCCCAAAGTAATAATTCATGAGGAAATTTTGGTCACTTCTAGCTAAATGGTCTAGTCTTCATATGCAATTTAAATTGTTTGTTTACCTTTCATATAATATTTGCTTCACATTGGATAAAAATGGACATTTTAAAACACTTTTGATTACTTTCAAATGAGAGGAATTATCAATGTTTTATGGCCTAATTATAACTTTGACTAGATCTTGCTTACCAATAGATCTCTTGGGTAGAGAATCGTGATCCTATTATCA
The DNA here is from genome assembly GCA_007258455.2 of Sequoia sempervirens. Lineage (NCBI taxonomy): Eukaryota > Viridiplantae > Streptophyta > Pinopsida > Cupressales > Cupressaceae > Sequoia > Sequoia sempervirens. The sequence continues at coordinate 240,461,273 of VDFB02058242.1, read as the reverse complement.
CCATTTTATCAACCTCACTATTATTATCTCTTGTAATTTTTTTGAATTTTAACTACATTAAGAAGTTATAATTTATATTTAAGACTATGTTTTTGATAAAATAAGTTGCATTTATAGGGTGTAGTACCCTTAACATGAAGATCCCAAAGGGCTAAAGTTCATCAAATTAAAATAATAAAAAATAACCAGTTACAACATAAAAATTGGACATAGAGACAACATAGCGATGGAAAAATAACAACCCACCAAAAAACAAAAAAAAAAACCCTATCACCTAGCAATACCTTCCCATTCCTTCATGAGAGCACATCTTCATGAGCCAAACTATTGTTGGGGTTAGAATCAGTAGTCTTCTTGTTAACCTCATCCTTTAGCACTGGCGACAGAGTGGCAGCCAAGTGATGAATGACCTTTATGGTGAACCGGGCCATTTTGTTAAGCTTTATTCCCAAAGTGCACACACGAGCAAGCAAGCTACCAGAATCCTCGTCCTTTGCCACATCCATCCTATTAGTCTCTTCTACCTGAGCATGATGATTCAAGGAGTCCAGAGTGGACTCCTCAAGAACCATCTAGTTCAACTCCAAGAAGTGACTGGGACCTTTCATGTACTCCTCTGTTTCCTCGACCGTGTCATGCTTTTGTTCCTCCTGACCTTTCCCTTGCTCTGAGTTGCTAGAGATGTCATCCACCAAGACCTCTAGTTTATAATTTTCTAGCCTATTGGACCTTCGAACACTATCTTGTTCCACCCATGTGTCAATGCTCATGGCCACCACAATTTCCTCCTCAGATTCTTTGGACTCAGTGTCCTCTTCATTTTCCGTGGGAGGTTCCTTGACATAGAATGTTATGCCTTTTTTCCCCTTCTTTCGATCTACTTTGGTTTTAGCAGGCATTTTTTCCCCTTTCTTAGTAGGGGTGTTCTTTAATTCGTAGACTTTATGTTTATATTCTTTGAGTAGTAGAATTTTACATGGTAGTGATTTAATCTACTTGATAATAACTTTAATTTCTCAAAATACTTGTACCAATTTGATATTTTTCTTAATTGAAGTTCAAGTGTTAATGCCTAATAATCTACCACATTCTTTCATAAATTTAATTTTATTCTAACAATTAAAGAGAAATACTAACAGAATTTTATCAAATGTTATCACCACCAAAGAAAAGTATCTAGATTCCATTCAAGTGATTATATTTTATTTTGATAATTTTAATAACAACGATTCCTTCATATAAGATACAATAGGATTAGAGGCCTATTTACTAAAAATAAGTCAATAGATCCCTTTCATCAAGTTCCACATACATTAAATTTGCAATCCCTTCATCTAGTTCTTGACTAGAACCTAACCCTTTTGAATTTACTATACATCTAATTGAGGGATTCTCATAGGGTTCAACCTGATAGGAGGTTATAGGTTTAGTAACATTACATGCATATGAGACAAATATAAGGATAATTAACTACTTATACTAGTAATAAATTCCCTTGATAGAAAGATTCCAAATATAATAGGTCTATAAAGTGGAGTTCTTAGGGAATTGTTATGTGTTGTATGAATGGAGATTTAATGGAAATTTCTTGATAATTCCTTTTTTTTATGTGTAAAATCTAACTCACTCCATTTTCTACGGTCTCAAGTTAAATTCCTAAGATATCAACTACTTTCATAGGCATACTAATGCTACTAGCTCTAGAATCAAGCATGCAATTATGTATTAAAGAAATTAATTATCAATGGAATAAAAATGAGGGGGTTTTAAACTTACTCATAGGAGAGCTATTATTTTCAAATTCCTTTTCAAACCTCTACTACATTTGTATTCACGCACCTCCTATCATCTTCTCAAAATTATTTTAATGGTTCATCTTCAAGGATTCTAACAAGAGATTAGCATAACCTAGGATCATAAGTGATTCCCAAATAGTTTGGTTAGAAAAAACTATATTCATAACATTCAACACATTGATGATTCTAAAAATAGATACTTTGATTGAAAAATCCTTTAAGACTATTCATTTGTAGGTTTCCCCGCCAATATGACAAGAATATGCCTTGCTTTGGTTGGAAATGAGGAGGCCTAGTGACTTACATACTTTCCTTATTAGGAGCAAGTACTTCTTGCATAATTAAAAATTTCATTGGATGTTCTAGAATGTGTATTATATTGGCCTTGTCTTCTATTATTTTTGTCCCAATAACTCTCTCTTTGGCTATTTTTTGGTAATCTAGTTTTAATTGGAGCTAAACATAAGTTTAAGAGCTATCATTTATGACACGCATGAATTAATATCATTTGAGGTTGTTTTAAGGCTCCATAGAAAATTGTTATAGATAATTACACAATTGTATGAGTCATCAACTTAGTTATAGGCTAGACACAAAATTTTAATAAAATTATTCAAAAGAGAGTGGTTATTTCCTTTGAATTGTTGTTAGTATATTGTGGTTCTTGAATCATTGGTATAGGTAGATTAGTCTTTGGGAGATGTGGTAAGCTAGGCCACAAATAAAATAAATTTTATTATAGGATGAGGGATACGAATTTAAAGTAAAAAGGTAAAATTTCAAAAACATTTGAATCTAAAAGTATTATTACAAGATGGCAAGACTTGATAATTTGCTATTTTCTTTTTACCTCTTTCTAATAATTTATAGATATGACATACTACATAAAATCATTAGCATTGGATGTTGATTGAGCACTAAATGATTTTTCATTGGAGAATCAAATGCTCCTCACAAGACAAGGGGTTGAAAAGATACACTTGTAGAAGAAATATAACAATTTTTAGGAGAGGTAACTCACAAAAAAAGGGGCTTAAAACTCGAATTAGAATTGTTATTATGTATGGTTGTAGATTTTTTTAGTAATGTCAAGGAAAGTAGAAGTGGTTGGATCACATGTAAACTAGGGTCATATTAACAAGAAGGGAAGAGTTATGGAAATCTAAATATCTTGTATTATTATGTAATATAGACAATTCTATAACATTTCCTAAGGAATGACTACTAGAGATTGAAAGATTAAATTCGCTATGAAAACATTCTCTAAGGTGAGGATTAAAATGGTTTATGTAAGAACATGATAAAGCGTGGAATGATATATAATAGACATGACAAAAATAAAAAATTATGATCCTCTCTTAATTAAAGTTGTATACACCTAAAAACGGTCATCATATTCAGTTAATTAAATACAACCTATTTGATTAATGCTTCAACTACATATAAATAAGGTCTTACTTTATTTATATTGTTCACTTTCCTTTTAATTCTCCAAAATCATATTCTTCTAAATAATTAAATAAACAAAATACCCTAAACGTGTTTATTTAATTAATCTTCCTTAATCCTGATTAAGAATTAGAGCACATGTCTACTACATTTTCTTGTGCCACCTCACAAAGGTCACATGAAAATAAATAAAGCCTAATTATTAATTAGAATTATCCTCACACACTTCCACCAATGAGAAAAGGTACATGGATTTATTCCCCCACACTTCCAACAAATTTGGAGCACATGGGTCTTTGTTTCACACACTTGGGTCTCCCATCCTTTTGGCATGTTTCCAATTGGTCAAGGGATTCTCTCCACACACATGGCATGTTGTCCTTGGTCAAGGGGACAACATCCTGATTCCTTCCATCTCTACCGTCTATTATTTCTCCTTGAATCTAGACCGTTGATAGGTGCCACCTCACAAAATGCTTGAGAAACCCTATAAATACAACCTCTTGTCTTATCATTTATCATCCACAATTTGAGCAAAGTTACTATGCAGGTTTATCTTAGGAGCTTGGAGCTTTCATGGAGTCTTATAATTAGTTTTCATATCATGTGTTACTTTGCATTCTCATTTTAGATTACTTAATTGCTTCATAGTTGCATTTTATCATCCCCATTGCATCATAGTTGCATTTTAGGTTAGTTTGTTTTATGTTTGCATTGGATCATATGTGTAATCATGGATAGTTCACTATAGTTTCATATCATCTCAGTCATATCCAATTGTTCATTTATCATCAACATCATCCTTCGTTTATCATCGTATTCATCATCAATTCCATCATCTAGTTTCATTTAGAAGCATACCGCTAATCCTTTAAGCACAAATTTGCACATAGAAATCATCTTAGCTTACATATTAAGCATCACATCTCGTTTTCTAGGTATTCATTTTAACAACCTTTGTGCCCATAGAAATCTGAGGGCCAAACAGTTTAATAAATCCCTAGAAATAGAGGACAATGATATGTATTTGAAAGATTTGATTGTATTACGAATAGAGTAGTTTTACTTGCTTCAAACTTTGAATGTAAACCGTCTCATTAAGGTTTTTGTTGACATTAGAATCCTCTCCACATTCCACACACACACAAAAGTCTCTAAATGTTTTCAATAAGAAAACACCATTATTTATGCCAGTTATATAACATGAACTATATATTATTGGTTCTTGAATTATATGTGCATTAGAAATAGTATGAAACAAATATTATTAAAAAATTGAGCATCATTTTGATTATAAGGGAAAAACAGGTTTTGAAGGGACCCGAAACCCTTTACAACAAAATAGATAGAAAGTTGCTCAAAGATAAAAACATTGAACCATCAGCAACAACCAGCAACAAAGTAACAACCAAAAAATAGAAACCCAACAACAAAGAAATAGTAACAGAAAACAACATAGAAAGAGACACTATTTCATGTTTTTTAAGGTGTTAGCCACCTCAATCTCCTAGTTACGATGCAGTTCGACCATGTCCATCAGTTCTTTCTTCTCTTCCTCAAAGATTTTCCTCAAGTTACCCCTTCCTCTTGTGCATGGGCCTTTTGCCTCATCTTTTCTAACCTTCTTCCCCTTTCCCTTTGAAGACTAGTCCTTCTCCATCAACTTTGCAAAGTAAAGTTGATCTTCCTTAGTTGACTTATCTTTCAAAAAAGGACTTCTAGAGACTCAACACTGTTCTTGACTGAACTATGGCTAACTTGCAGTAGCTTCTTGATGTCCACATTAGTTTCATTAATCTTAGCCCCCATTTTAGAGAGGTGTTGCTCACACAGGGTTTTAAAATCCATAAAGGAGCACTCTAAGTCCACAAGTCTTTCAATCAAAAAATTGAGCATCTTTATTATCAATGGAATCACATGTGTTTCTTAAGGGGCAAGTGCATAGATCTATGACACAATTTTGGTGCCAAATTGCAAAAAAACCCGTAATAATCCATATTATGCTTGCCAAATTTGGCGCTCACCAAATTGCTTGAATTTTGCAATGAATGTTTGTGAACTCTTTCTTCTTTTTCTCTACCAGGGAGACTATGTACATGAAATAAACATTTAAGTATAAGTTGACATTTACATATGGACATTTAATTTCTTAT